>CM077157.1:108277248-108877248 GCA_039583875.1 Platanthera guangdongensis | reverse complement strand
ATAAGATCAGGTAAAACTCCTTGGTAAGGGGAAGTGGTCTTACAAACTGGTATCACTTAACAAACGATCATATGAGAAAGAAGTCCACAACACTAGGCCACCCTGCTCGAGCATTTTTTTTACGGACAAACTATGCAGCAGAAGCAATAATGTGCCCATGTGTAAAATGTCACATAAAATAGTCCAATTAAACAATGAGTTAGAACAACCCAATTAGGACACCACTTTGGCTTGACTGTAACATCCCAAAAACAACCAGACCCCAAGAAAGTTTTTTGTCATGACTAGGTCATGACAAAGTTCTAAGAAGACCAAGAGGATCATGGGTGCCTATGTAAACAGGTGAAAGCACATTGGTCTACAAATAGTAATATTTTGACACCTAAGCTAGGGTTTAGCCTTTGGCTCCCAACATGACTACTTGACCCCACCATACCACTCTTAATCTTATATGGACCCTTTAGAGCTCATACAACCCATTTGGGGTCATCCTAAGGGGTCAAGTTAACTAGGATCAACCCTAACCCTGGTTAGGTCAAATAGCCCTAATTTGACCAAAATTGAGTGCCCCAAAGACACAAATGGACTTGGGAGCTTGCAAGAGACTTAAGACATTTAGTTGACCAATCAACCCACTCATTTGACCAAGTCAACACCCCCAAGTCAACCTTGGTCAAATCGAGCTTAAATAGGGAGGAAAGATAAGCCTAACTTCAATCCAATTGGGTTAGGACCAATTTGATGGCCACTAGCTACAACAAGTGAAAATTACCTAAAGAGCTACTCAAATTTAGTAGGTGGTGACTAGGAGAGAAAAAGTGGATATTTCATTTAAAGGAGGAGAGAGAAAGAGGGAGGAATAATGGAAAATGCAAAGAGGCCTCCCTATTCACCTTCCCTAAGCCTCCATTCATCTCCCCTGACCTTTGGGAGGAGTTTGTCATCAAATTCAGACAGCCCAACATAGGAGAGGGCACCAATACACCATGGCCAAACACCTCTTTCATGGCCATTAATGGTCATTCAAGGATTGACTCTCCCACTCCCCCAAAACACCCCTCCATCAGTCTTAAAATCTCCCAAGAAATCAAAATGAATCTTTACAACACGGGTTTAGGTGGAGAACTGAGAATTCGGCCAGGAAAAAGCTTGGGGTCGCCATCCATGGCACACCACCACCACACTCATCGTCAAGCCCGCCTACACGTATAGTCCTCTTCCTTCTCCTTTGTGCTAGATCTGTAGATCTTTAGGTGGAGAAATCGAGCTCAATCGAGCCCGGTCAGTGAGGATAAAATGACAAAATTTCATGAAAACTCAACCCCTCGGGTTCGCCGGAAACGGCCCCATCGGCGGTCGTGCCACCGTCAGGCGATAGCCACCATCTTAATGAAGGTGGTGGCAGTGATCGACCAGGGAGGTGACCGGGTGGCTGGAAATTGGAGTTTGAAAAGCTCCAGGAAGCTTTGATCTCATCCCTTGGCTCATCGGGGAAGATGACCCGTGGCCATTGGATCAGGCTTGATCGATAAGCACTGGCTGAGATTTAATATATACATGTATTATTTCATTTTGTCACATTTTATCAATCACATTGATTTAATTATTAAAAATAGTTAGAGGCATTTTCTGTAAATATATCGAAACTTGGTGTCTAGTTTAATACAAAATTTGAATCAACCCATTTGGACCACTAGATCTCCCTCAGCACACTTTTTGGTGCAAGGTGTCCAAAGGCTAACCAGGAATTAAAATGAGTGCCCCCTGTGGCCCACTCAGTCAAATCTCCTGAATATTAGACCATAGTCTGGTCTATCCATGACCCTCAACATATCAAAAATTAGAATTTTTGGAGATGATTTTCTATAGTTTTTATAATAATTTAATAATTCATGCATATGGTGAAAATTAGGTCTAACTTTGGTTCCACGGAAAATCTGGAAGATGACCATAGGGGTCATCATATGCCTATGAAAAAATTATCAGCCCATTTGGAGTTGATTTAATGGGGTATCTTGGTGAGTAAAGTTGTCCATTTAAAGGTAATAGGCCTAGTTCTTCAATAGTGCACTTAGAGTGGTTGAGTGATCAACCCTTCAACTAAACATGGTAAAACCTTGGCCCATGACATATTATCACTTGAAGCATCCCTTGGAATAGTTTTAGAAGTATTTAGGGTTGGAATATCATGAAACCCTAGTTCAAACCATAGGGTTGCCTATTAGGGTCAATGAAGGAAATATGGTCACATCTCTAAGTCTTGGCTCAAGACTTTGTAGATAGATTCATTGGGTAGAGAAACACATTGGATAATTTAATTAGAGTTTTATGAGTAATTCTCCCCCACAAATCACTTATTAACTAGAATAAGAACTTTCCTATCAAGAGCAAAATACATGTTTATACAGTGTTGAATGGTCATGAAACTTGGGCAAACGGCTTATATTGTTGTTATTTATATTTGCAAATTTTATTGTAATTTTTGGATGAAGAATTCTAGTACCTTCTTTCTAATTCTAGGAATTATTGACTAGAGAAATAATTTTTTTCAGAATAAACCGTGTATTGAAAATTTATGAAATTTCTTCAGTAAACTATTTAGACCACAAGGATGCCTTGTAAATTTTATTGTAATTGTTGGGTACATTGGAAACTGTGTACCAGATTTGGAGAAGCCTCACCTAACTCAATAATATACATCATTATGTATTTGATGGATTGTTGAGTTTTGATGTGCAGGTTAAGGAAATGCAGAAAATTTTCTAAGTACAAGTGTCGACACTTGAGAAGGAGATGTGTCGACACCAGAAGCCAGATTGTGTCTACACACAGGACTTGTGTCGACACATAAAAATTCTGTCGACAACAAGCGTGTCGACACACAGGACTTGTGTTGACACACTCAAGAATTCTGTCGACACCAACTATGTCGAGACCAGAAGAAGATTGTGTCAACACACAAGACTTGTGTCGACACACAAATATTCAGTCGACAACAACTGTGTCGACACACAAGACTTGTGTCAACACACACCAGGATTCTGTCAAACACCAACTATGTTGAGACTATATGCTATTGTGTCAACACACAGGACTTGTGTCGACACATTCCACAGTAGCTGTGTTGAGAAGATAAAGAAGGGCTGAGTCGACATTATGTGAGTTGTGTCGACATCATCAAGAATTGTGGCGACACATGGTCTATTTGTGTCTACACATTTGAAGTTTTGTCTCGACACTTTTTTGCTAAGACAAAGTACAATGAGGCATCAGGTGTCAAGACTTAAGACTTGACAGCTGTCATAACTAACAAGGTTATTGCATCTGTCAGAAGGCCATTATGAACCAGATCAGCCGGTAACCTCGGATGGAGTCTATATAAAGACATGTTCTATCATCAATAAGCAATTAACTAACAAAGAAGAAGAGAAGTCTTTATCCAGAAATCAACAAGTCTCTGGCAGATCCTGAACAAGTCTGCAAGAAGAATTTAGAGCCGCATCTGAATAGAAGAAGGAAGCTGGATTGAAGTTCATCTCCAACTTCACAAGAAGATCAACCTTACTTTGTTCAGATTCAAGAAGCTTTGAAGAAGCTAAGACAGGTTGAATCTAAAGCTGTCAGATCTATCAATAACTGATCAAGAAACCTTCAACCCTTTCTCTCTCTACTTGGGTGAAGGATTTATTCTTTTTATAATCAATTTACTTTATAGGATATTATATAGATCTGAGTGTAAGAGAGTAATCTCTCTGAGTTGTAAGCCTAAGTTTATAAAAGCTGAGGTAGGGATGAGTGCCTGAGGTAGGGGATTAATTTCTCTGAGTTGTAGGCCTGGGAAAAGGCTGAGGTAGGGCTTAATTACCTGAGTTGTAGGAGTGTGGACTCACTCTGAGGTAGTGTTCTCTGGAAGAATCTGAGTTGTAGCACTTGGCGAAGTGTGAGTTGTAGGAACTTTTCAGGGTTCTGAGTTGTAAGATCTGAGGATCTGAGAATAAAGAAGTGAGTTAGGCTGAATCTAGTATACTACTAGATAGGCGAAGGGGGAAACTGGATGTACCCATCTCTTGGGGAACCACTATAAATATGTTTGCATTCTGTGTTGGTTGTGTTTGTTTTTAAACTGTGTTGTGATAATTGCTGCAAGTTGTCTAACAATAAATTATATTGTCTGCATTAATAAAAAGGAATTGAACATATTCACCCCCCTCTAGGTGTATAGGATATCGTGAAACCAATTCTTTCAAGTGGTACCAGAGGGAGGTTGCTCAAGAATAGACTTAACAGTCTGAGTTGATCTATAAGGCAGTTATCAGTTATAATCAAAATGAGTTTAGGTGAAACTCACAAGGAATTTGGATCCTTGAAGTTACCTATCTGTAGAAAGGAAATTTTTGGCACATGGAAAGAGAGAGTCAGATTGTTCATGGAAGCTTCTGACCCAAGAATCTACATCGCAGTCAAAGAAAGGCCATTCATTCCTATGAACATCTCAGTTCTTGATGCCAACCTCATGACTCCAAAAAGCTACTCTAAAATGACAAAGGATGAGATCATCTTAGCCACTATGGATAAGAGAGCACAGAATATAACAGTTAGTGCTATAGATGACTCAACCTTCCAAAACTTAGTTCACTGCAAAACCTCCAAGGAGATGTGAGACACTTTAATTGTCTACATGGAGGGATCAGAAGAAGTAAGAGAGGACAGAAATTCTATACTAAATCAAGAATATGAAAACTTTAGACAAACCAAAATAGACAACATAACTGAGTGCTACAAGAAGTTTTTCAGAATAGTTAATGAACTAATGTTATATGGAAGAGTCTTTAACACATATGAGCTCAATGATAATGAAAGGGCAACTAGATCTAATATACTCTAGAGGGGGTGAATAGAGTATATGATGCTTTTAAACTTTTGCAAACTTTTACAACAATTGTTGTAATATGTGTGAGCAGGGAAGCAATAAAGAATCTAACTACAGCACTAAGCTAAACAAAAAACTAAGCACAGAGAGAATCAAGGCCAGAAACAAAAACAAAACAAGCCAAAACCAGATGACACAAGGGAATATAGTGGTTCCCCAAACTTGGGTACATCCACTCTTCTACCACCCTAGGTAGGAATCCACTGCAGGATGAGTTGATCAGGTGTCCTGGGCACCAATGAGCTTTTGATAAGGTGCTCAAAAACCAAAGTAGATTTTTTGATCAGGTGTCTTACCACCAATGAGCTTTTGACAAGGTGCTCAAAAACCAGATTCAAACTTTTGAAGGGAGTTTGAGAAACCCTTTACAGAGTGGGGGTGAGAGAGTTATGACAGTCTTCTCTTTCTCAACCAACTGAGAAGACTAAGTGGATTGATGTCAAAGCTCCCCCTGAGTCCTTGAAATCTTCAGGAAGAAAAGCTTTGCTTGAGGGTGATAGGCCTTCAAATATAGAACTCCAGCAATGGATGATTTCAGCAATGGCTGAAATGTTGAGTGTCTGGAGTCTTGAAATGATGTTGGCCTTGAACACTTTGAAAACTAAAGAGATCTGAAGATTTTGAGAAAGCCTGATCTCCTTTGATGAGTGTTCTTCAGAATTCTTTTTGACAGAAACTTTTTTGTATCTTTCTGTATTCTGTATATTGTGTGTCTTCTTTCTTCTTGTTAATCTCTATTGATTCAAAAACATTCTGTCTTTTATTCTCTGTTCCAGAATAGAATGTCATTCTCTGTCAAGGATAGCCGTTGGTCTGCATTGATTGCATCCTTAATTGCATAATCTCTTCTGGAGGAAAGTCTACAGAATTATTCCTTGAAAAATCCCTTGAAACTTGGTCCAGAATTGAATGTAAACGGCTAGCAAATCTCTGAATTAATTGCAGAATAACTCTTAACTGATTTGAATTTGAATTCTGGAAGTTATCTGAAATCGTCGAACTGAGCTCTGCTATCGTCGAGCTGAGCTCAGCGAACTGGAAAACTCAAGCAGCAAAATAATCGTCGATCTGAGCTCAAATATCGTCGAACTGAGCTCAGAGATAAAGATCCAATGCAGAGTCAAAATCGTCGAACTGAGCTCACCGATCGTCGAATGGAGTTCGACGATATTAAGAAGTTGAGCTCAGCAATCGTCGAATGGAGTTCGACGATCTGTCGAAGTTGAGCTAGACGATCGTCGACCGGAGTTCGACGAATCGTCGTGCTGAGCTCGACGATCAGACTTAGTCTCCAGACAGAAAAACTTGGTCTTCAGGGCAGCTACCAATCCTAGACTTCTAACCCTTAGACTCAATTCTAATTGACCTTTTAAGCTATACAGAGGGTCAAGTAAAGGTTCCTAGAGACATAGTGATCCTGACCCAAATTAGTAATAGGGTGTTCCAACAATCTCCCCCTATTTGGGTTAGGATTACTATTTACAGACTTTGGAAAAATTGAAATAACAACATACAATCAGAGAAGCATAAAAACAGCAGCTAGACATTGCAGAAACATCACAGATATATATATATATATATATATATATATATATATATATATATATATATATATATATATATGTCATCCAGATAGCAGTCAGAATTCACAGAAATTGTCACCTTACACTGTCACTTCTTCTCTTTGCCTTTGACAAGTTTGATTTCTCTGTTTGGATTTAGAGCTTCCTTGTTGGACCTGGTATCATCTGCTGCACCCAAATAAGTTTGCTTTGAAGATCTGGGGACCACAGCAGCAGGATGCAACTCCATATATCTCTCAGCATCAAAGAATTTGCTGGAAGCATATTTGTCTAGTTCCTTTTGTCTTTGCTCTAACATTGTAGAAATATTTGAAGTGTCTAGTCCTTGTTCTCTGGCCTTCTTGATCTGGTCTAGTGCAGCCAACTCCTTCATTCTGGCAGTCCAAGCAGCTGGATTCTTTTCAGGGTCCTCAAATGGTACAGGTGGCTCATACCTGTTGGAAGAATTGTCTTGAGGAGGCCTGACAGACACTGTCTCTTTTAGCTTGTAGGGGAAGGGACCAGAAGTAGTATCAGCAGGACTATGTCCTCCCCTAGAATATGGGTGCTGCCTGGAATACCCTTTGGAATAAACTTGAAAATCTCTTTGATTACCCCTGTATCCTCCTCTCCTAGAATAAGAACCCCTAGACTGGCTTTCCCTTTGGTAGGATCTGGCATGGGGTTGATAGGGAGCCTGGCTTCTAGCTGGGGCTTGACTTGCAGAGCTGCCACCTGCAACTGCATCAGGAGGAGGTGGTGGAGGAGGATGGGGGTGCTGGAACTAGGAGTAGCCCTTTTCATACTTTCTCTTCTTCTTCATGGCCTTGAGCTGATTTTTAGAATATTGCATCCAATGTTCTGTGATGGGGCAGTTATGCAGAATGTAATAAGGAATATCATTATTATCCTTGACTTTTGCAGGAGGAACCCATTTCATAGCCTTGTTCCTAGCTTTCCTTTTCCTTGCAATAGTGGCAGAAGAGTCATCAGAGTCTGTCTTGAACTCATCAGATTCAGAACTCTGGGCATCATATATAGCATCAAATCTCTTCATCAAATCTTTCTTCAGATGAACAGAGGCAGAAGAGGCAGAAGCTGAAACAGCAGCAGCAGTAGGGGCAGCAGCATATGGAGCAGCAGATGGAGAGGGTGCAACAGAAGCAATTACAGCAGCAGCAGCAGATACTGGACTGGTGACAACAGCAGCAACTGTAACAGTCTCACTCACAGCAGTAACAACAGATTCATTCTCAGCAGCAGATTCACTCACAGCCATAGAAGCTGGAGAGGTGATAGCAGCAACAACTTCATTGATAATAGCAGTAACATCATCAAACTCTGCAGCAGGCTCAAAAATAGTGGCCTCTGTCATCAGAAGATCCTTGGAAATTGGCTCATCAGAAGCAATTAGGATTTCAGCAGCAGTGTGAGCAATCTCAGCAGTATCAACAATTTCAGAAGCAAAGTCAGTGTTTTCTTTAACAGCAGCAGCAGCAACAACATCTTCAGAAGCAGCAAGCACTGAATGTACAAATGCAGAGATAATGCTAGGGTCACAGCAAGAGACAGGCACCAGTGCCTTGGATAAATCTTCTGGGGGCTGGACAGCATGAACCTCTGGGAGATAGCTGAAGAAGGCAGTATCAAAGGCAGAAAGCAAAGACCTTAGGTCTATTGCAAGAACTGCAGTAGGAGTCTGATATTCTGGAGACACAGCAACAGTAGCAGAAGGGGAAGCAGGCACAGAAACATCAGCAACAGCAGCAGCATGAAGGCTTGCTTCATAGGGCATCTCCCCCTGCCTAGATGCAGAGACATTTGTATCAAGGCAAACTGCTGGTGGTGCTGCCTGAGGAAGGAGGGAGGAAAGCCGGGCAGAGAGGGCTGCTACTGACAAGTGTAGAGGAGCCAATGAGGTCTCCAAGAGTAGAGAGAGCCTGGGGGCAATTAGCTCATACAACTTGTCAGCTAGGGCTGAGAGGTCTACTGGCTCAATAATAGGAGCAGAGGTAGATGTAATGGGGATAGCTGAGGATGCTGGAAGTGGAGGGCTGGAGAGTGGTATGGATGGCTCAGGTGTTGGGATGGTGGAAATGGAGGACAAGGGGATGGATATGGATGGGGTGAAAGTGGTTTGGTCAATGATATGGTGGAGGAGATCTTGGAATGAAGTTGAGGAGGAGGGTAATTCTGGAGGAGAGGATGGGGAATCATCCATATAGGAGTCATCCAGGAGGGTGAAGGATGGAATGGATGGAGAAGAGGTGACATCTGGTGGAGGGTATGAGAACAGAGGGTGGAAGTGGACTACTGGTGGAGGCAGAATGGGTTCTGGAGATGGAATTGTTGTTGGAGATGGGCTAGAGATGGTAATGGTGGATGGAGCTGGAATGGTGGATGGTAGAGGTAGGGTTGGAATTAGAGGAGGAGGAGAGGCAGCAACAGCAGCAGCCAGGTCTTCTGCAGGAGCAGAGACCTGTGGGGGAGTGACTCTATGAGTCCTGGTGCCTGAAGGAGCACTTGAGGAGGGCCTGCCAGGCTTGCTGATTTGCCTGTCCCACTTGCCAAAGAGGGCACAGGTGAGTCTCTTGGAGGCATTTATGTGCACTCCAGAGGAGACCAGCAAGGCAGGGCACCTGTTTTGCAAGAAGACTCCAAGAATCCTTCCAAAGTTAACAAAGCTTTTGTTTATTTTCTTCTGGATTAGGTCAAAGAAGACCTCTCCCCAGTTCAAACTTCTCTTATCCACCAAAGCTCCCATGAGGCAGAGCTGGTATCTGGATATGGTATCATGTGCAGAGTGCTTTGCCAGCAGCACTTTTCCTACCACATCTGCTAGGAACCTGTATTCAACAAACAGGTTCCTCTTGAATAACTTGCTAGGGTTTCCCTCTGGATGACCCATCCTGGCAAGCATGTCAGAAAACTCCTCTCCATAGAACTCAGCAGTATCATCTCCATTTCTTAGTCCAAAAACCTCTGTTAAAATGGTGGGGGTCAGAGGTACCTGAGTTCCAGCAATGGACCCAACTATTGTAGAGTTGTCTTGATTATGAGCAGTATAGACCCACTCCTTTATCTCATCTAAAGCCAGCTTGATTCTAGTAGTCATGAGGGCAGACAGATTCTGATCCTTGAATAAATCCAGTATATCTTGGAAGATTTGATCAGTGGTGTTGAAAGATTCCATATCAATGTCGAATCCAGCATCGAACTTCATTGCGGCTAGAACTGCAACGGACACAGCCATTGTACCTGCAAAAATTCAACAAACAAAACGACCAAGCGTAGAACTGTTTGGAGGGAAAGAAAATCCTTGCAGAGAAATCGAAAGCGCAAGAGAGAACGACGGCGAAAAATGAGTTTTATATTAGGGTTCGACGCAGAATTGGAAAGATCGTTGAACTCAGTTCGACGATCGAGGCTTCTAAAGGAATCTGAAGAGACTCCACCATCGTCGATCTCCGTTCGACGATCTTGGAAAGCGTCGAGCTCCGTTCGACGATCATTCAGTGAACAAAATCGTCGAGCGCCGTTCGACGATCGTTGACCGGAAGAGATAGTTCATACTATCTGAGAGGCACTGAACTCAGTTCGACGATTTTGGAAATCGTCGATCTCCGTTCGATGATCTTTGGGGAAATCGTCGAGCGCAGTTCAGAGATCAGAAAAAAAATTCTAGACACTAAGAAAAATCAGAAGTTTTGCCTAGTCTTGGTCAATTTTTAGCTTTCAAAATCTTGGAAATTATTTAAGACTTCCTCCATCTAACATTCCTAACTGATTTAGGAAGAAGGTGTGTTTCTTTTCATCCAAAGACTTGGTGAAAATATCTCCCCTTTGTAAATCAGTTGGGATATATTGTAGTTCAATTTTGTGTTTTTCAACATTATCCCTTAAGAAATGATGCCTAATCTCTATGTGTTTTGTCCTACTATGGTGGACTGGATTTTGAGCTATGGAAATAGCACTTGTGTTATCACAAAAGATTTTAGACTTCTCTAAGTTGTATCCATAGTCTAGGAGTTGGTTTTGGATCCACAAAATTTGTGAACAACAACTACCTGCAGCCATATATTCAGCTTCAGCAGTTGAGGTTGACATAGATGTTTGTTTCTTACAAAACCAAGAGACAAGTCTATCACCAAGGAACTAACAAGTTCCACTGGTGCTTTTCCTGTCAATTCTGCATCCAGCATAATCAGCATCAGAGAATCCAGTTAACTCAAATGCTGAATCTTTTGGATACCAGAGGCCTAGATTTGGACAACTTTTAACATACCTGAGAATCCTCTTTACTAATGTTAGGTGTGACTCTCTAGGGCTTACTTGGACCTAGCACATATACATGTAGCAAACATTATATCTGGTCTACTAGCTGTAAGATACAGTAAAGAGCCAATCATTGCTCTATATGTTGTCTGATCAACAGGTTTCCCATGTTCATCAGCATCCAATACAGCATTAGTAGGCATGGGTGTTTTCATACAAGATGTCTCAGACATACCAAATTTATTAACCAGTTCATTAGCATATTTGGTTTGAGAAATAAAGATGCCTTCAGCATGTTGTTTGACTTGCAATCCTAGGAAGAAGGACAGCTCACCCATGCTACTCATCTCAAATTTAGAATGCATCAGGTTAGAAAACCTTCTGCACAATTTTGAGTCAGTAGAACCAAAAATGATATCGTCTACATAAATTTGTACTAGTAGGGTATGGGACTTATGGGTTCTAATAAAAAGAGTTTGGTCTACTCTACCCCTTATAAAACCATTTTCCAAGAGAAAGCATGCTAGGGTCTCATACCATGCTCTAGGAGCTTGCTTGAGACCATATAATGCTTTATTTAATCTAAAAACATAATCAGGAAAAGTTGGAGAGATAAAACCTGGAGGTTGTCTGACATAAACTTCCTCTTTGATGTCTCCATTTAAGAAAGCACTTTTGACATCCATCTGATAAAACTTGAAGCCTTTGTGAGCTGCATAAGCTAGAAATATCCTGATGGCTTCCAATCTTGCAACAGGTGCAAAAGTCTGGTCGTAGTCAATTCCTTCTTCTTGAGAATATCCCTGAGCAACTAGCCTTGCCTTGTTTCTTATAATTACTCGTTGATCATCTAGTTTGTTTCTGAATACCCATTTTGTTCCAACAATGGAATGATCCTTAGGCTTTGGCACTAGTTCCCATACTTTGTTCCTCTCAAATTGATGCAACTCCTCTTGCATTGCAATGATCCAGTGTGGATCTTGCTATGCATCTTGAATGGACTGAGGTTCAATTTGAGATAGGAAGCAGGTGTGCAACAGGTTTTGGTTGACCTGATTTCTGGTTTGCACACCAGCTGAGATTTCTCCAATTATTTGGGTAATTGGATGGTCTCTTGATGTTACTAAATCAATAGGGGGTGTTGATTGTTCACCAACTTGTGTTATTATTTCCTCTTGTGGTACAACAACTGGCTCTTCAAGTGGTGCTTCAATATGTTGAGCATTGTCTTCATCTTCACTGCTTTCATCCTTTTGAGCAACCTGTAACTTGTTCATATCTTCAACTAGAGAATGTTCCTGCAAAGGTTCTATGGTAGAAGAAATCTTCTCCTTGAAAAACATGTTAGATTCATCAAAAGAAACATGAACAGGTTCCTCAATTTTCATAGATGATTTATTATAGACCCTATAGGCCTTGCTGATCATGGAGTATCCCAGAAACACTCCTTCATCAGCTTTGACTCGAAATTTTGCTAGATATTTCTTGTCATTATTGTGAATGTAGCAAATACAACCAAAAATTCTAAAATAGTCAACTTTAGGTTTCTTCCCTTTGAGTAATTCATAGGGAGTCTTTCCCTTTAGTTTATGTATCAGACTTCTGTTCAGCACATAGTTGGAGGTGTTCACTGCCTCTGCCCAAAAGGATAGAGGTAGATGAGCATCTGACAACAATATAGTGGCAGATTCAATAAGGGTTCTATTTTTCCTTTCAGCTACCCCATTTTGTTGAGGAGTTCTAGGAGCCGAGAAAGTATGCCTGATCCCTTCACTCTGACAGAACTCTTGCATAAGAAGAGAATCAAACTCTGTCCCATGATCACTTCTGATCAGGGCAATGTGAGCATTGAACTCAATCTGTATACATTTGAGAAACTCTGTCAGACACTTAAAGTTATCAGACTTCTTCCTTAGAAAGAACACCCAAGTGAATCTAGAGAAGTCATCTACAATTACTAAAGTGTAGGATTTCCCTCGTAGGCTTTGTACTGTGATGGGTCCAAATAGATCCATGTGTAACAGATACAATATCCTAGGTGAATCACTCTTATTAAGTGACTTAAAACTGTTTTTAGTTTGCTTGCCTAATTGATAGCCTTGCAGAGTCCTTCCTTCTTGTAGGGGCCAGAAGGTAGCCCTCTAATAAGGTTGTCCTTGGATAGCCTAGCAATAGTTCTAAGGTTTAGGTGTCCTAATCTCTTATGCCATAAAACATTTGGTCTACAGACTGAATTAAACAAGCAGATATCTATATCAGTTGAAAGAAAATCTACTAAGTAGATGTTACCTTTCCTTATACCTGTCAACACTGTTGTGTTGTCCTCTGACTTGATTTTGCATAAGGTTTTGCTGAAGGTCACTTGGTAGCCTTCATCACACAGCTGACTGATGCTGATTAGGTTGTGCTTCAGTCCTTCCACATATGCTACCTTCTTGAAGGTTACTGAACCAATCTGGACTGCACCATATCCTTTAGTCTGTCCAAAGTTGGAATCACCAAATATAACTTTGGGTCCAAGCTTGGCTCTAAAGGAAGTGAGGTTGTCCTTGTTCCCTGTCATGTGCTTAGAGCACCCACTATCCAAGTACCATTGCTGGTAAGATGTTGGATAGGTCTTTACCTGCACATAAAATAATTCATTTGTTTTTGACCCAGTTTACCTTGGGCCTAGGTTGATAACCTCTGAATTCTGAAATGAAAGACATCCCTGGCTGACTCTTATATCCTTCAGGATAATATCTCCTTGGAGATAAAATCCATTCAGTATAAGGGTTAAAGGTTTGGGATGAAGAACCCTTAGGATTCAATTTTGATTTGCCTTTGAAGAAGTTTCCAGAGCTCTGACCTCTGTTCGATGATCTTGGAGCTGCGTTCGACGATCTTGGGTCAGATCGTCGAGCTCCGTTCGACGTTCGACTATGGCTGAGGTCAGGTATATGAGATCGTCGACCTGCGTTCAACGACTTTTGCTGAGATCGTCGATCTGCATTTGGCGATCGTCGATCTTCATTCGGCGATCGTCGATCTCCGTTCGACGATTTCTGCTGGGACTTAGTTTTCTGAGGCAGATCAGAATTTTTCCTAGCAACCTCTACAACTCCCTTTCCCTTGTTAGAAATAAACTTGATGGGAGTTGTTAGAACAATAGGTTGGCTGGATGAGGCACCCAAGCCCAGTGTACTGTTGAATCTAGAGTTCACTGTGCTTGTGATGTCCATCAGCTTGATGCTTCTCCCATTAAGGGATTCTTCAAGCTTCTTGGCCTCAGAGAGCTCACTTTTTAGTGAAGCTATCTATTCCCTACAGTTCTCCAACTCCTGAGAGAGTTTGAGGTTTTCTGACTTTAAATCATTGTGTTCAGATAATTGATTTCTGAGAGAGATAATCTCTTTCTCAGACTTTAGCAGGTCTAAACACAGTGCTTTAAATTCAGATTTAAAATCTTCTGAACTAAAATCAAAAGAACTAATTACCTGATCTTCTTCAGGTTGAGTCTCTGAGTCTGACTCTGACTCCTCTTCCTCTGAGTTGTGCTGTGAGGCATTGATTGCCATCATGCAGAATTCCTTTTCTTCTGCACCATCCTCATCATCACTTGAGCTGGATGAGGCTTCTGACTCCTCTTCTGTCTCACTCCAGGATTCAACAACAAACCCTTTTCTTGTATGCTTGTTTTTGCTTGAAGAAGGTTTGCCACTTCCATTCCTTTTGGAGTCTTTCTCCTTTCTTCTTTCTTTTCTGTCCCTTCTGTCCTTGGTCTTGTTCTCTGGACAGTCAGGAACTATGTGCCCTGGTTTCCTGCAACCAAAGCAGATAATATCTTTATTGTTGCTAATGGACTTGTCATACCTTGGCTTGTCCTGCTCCTTGTATGATCTTCTTTTGAAGTCCTTTCTGGCCATCTTGTAGAATCTTTTGGCCAACAAGCTGAGTAGTTCATCATTGCCTGTGCTCTTATCTTCAGGCAGATCCTCAGTTGCCTTAAAGGCTATGGTTTTCTCTTTCCTTGTGGCTGGTGAAGCAGCCTTCTGTTCTTCCTCTCTATTCTTGATGAGCAGCTCATAAGATTTGAGCTTACCCAACAAGGCTTCAGTGGTGATCTCATTCAGACTTCTGGCATCTTTAATTGGCCAGATTCTTGAATCCCAAGTGCTGGGGAAGCACATTAGGATCTTGTCATTAAGTTCTGTTAGAGAGATCTCTTTCTCTAATGTCCTCAGTTCACTAACAATTAGACTCAGTCTATTGTACATGTCTCCCACTGACTCGGTCTCTCCCTTCTTGAAGTTCTCATATTGAGTGATGAGATGGGATCTTCTGTCCTTTCTCTCATCAGCTGAGCCTGAGACTATTTCTGAGAGTCTATCCCAAATTTCCTTGGCTGAATTACATTCAGCTACTTTTTGAAAAATGTCATCTGACATTGTCTGAGCCAGAATGTTCATAGCCTTGGCATCAGCTACTTTCCATTTTTTGATGTCAGCATCTGTTCCTGATGGAGGTGGAACATCATTTGTACTTGTGCTCTCTGGGGGTCTTGGACACACTGTCAAAACAGAATTAAATATATCTTCATCAATAGAATTCATGTAGAGTCTAATCCTTGCTTTCCAAAGTGCAAACTTTGACAGATTGCACACTGGAGGTCTGGTGCTAGCATAATCTTTGTTTTGGGCCATGATTTGTGCAAACAGAATCTAATAATAAAAAATACAAAAAAAGATCTAGTTTGGGATCTTGAGGTTCAGGTGTTAGCCTGTACAACCAATCAGATATGGTATGTTTAACCAACCTCGCTTTGATACCAATTGAAAGGGCAACTAGATCTGATATACTCTAGAGGGGGGTGAATAGAGTATATGGTGCTTTAAAACTTTTGCAAACTTTTACAACAATTGTTATAATATGTGTGAGCAGGGAAGCAATAAAGAATCTAACTACAACACTAAGCTAAACAAAAAACGAAGCACAGAGAGAATCAAGGCCAGAAACAAAAAGAAAACAAGTCAAAACCAGATGACACAAGGGAATATAGTGGTTCCCCAAACTTGGGTACATCCACTCTTCTACCACCCTAGGTAGGAATCCACTGCAGGATGAGTTGATCAGGTGTCCTGGGCACCAATGAGCTTTTGATAAGGTGCTCAAAAACCAAAGCAGATTTTTTGATCAGGTGTCTTGCCACCAATGAGCTTTTGACAAGGTGATCAAAAACCAGATTCAAACTTTTGAAGGGAGTTTGAGAAACCCTTTACAGAGTGGGGGTGAGAGAGTTATGGCAGTCTTCTCTTTCTCAACCAACTGAGAAGACTAAGTGGATTGATGTCAAAGCTCCCCCTGAGTCCTTGAAATCTTCAGGAAGAAAAGCTTTGCTTGAGGGTGATAGGCCTTCAAATATAGAACTCCAGCAATGGATGATTTCAGCAATGGCTGAAATGTTGAGTGTCTGGAGTCTTGAAATGATGTTGGCCTTGAACACTTTGAAAACTAAAGAGATCTGAAGATTTTGAGAAAGCCTGATCTCCTTTGATGAGTGTTCTTCAGAATTCTTTTTGACAGAAACTTTTTTGTATCTTTCTGTATTCTGTATATTGTATGTCTTCTTTCTTCTTGTTAATCTCTATTGATTCAAAAACATTCTGTCTTTTATTCTATGTTCCAGAATAGAATGTCATTCTCTGTCAAGGATAGCCGTTGGTCTGCATTGATTGCATCCTTAATTGCATAATCTCTTCTGGAGGAAAGTCCACAGAATTATTCCTTAAAAAATCCCTTGAAACTTGGTCCAGAATTGAATGTAAACGGCTAGCAAATCTCTGAATTAATTGCAGAATAACTCTTATCTGATTTGAATTTGAATTCTGGAAGTTATCTGAAATCGTCGAACTGAGCTCTACTATCGTCGAGCTGAGCTCAGCGAACTGGAAAACTCAAGCAGCAAAATAATCGTCGATCTGAGCTCAAAGATCGTCGAACTGAGCTCAGAGATAAAGATCCAATGCAGAGTAAAAATCGTCGAACTGAGCTCACCGATCGTCGAATGGAGTTTGACGATATTAAGAAGTTGAGCTCAGCGATCGTCGAATGGAGTTCGACGATCTGTCGAAGTTAAGCTAGACGATCGTCGACCGGAGTTCAACGAATCGTCGTGCTGAGCTTGACGATCAGACTTAGTCTCCAGACAGAAAAACTTGGTCTTCAGGGCAGCTACCAATCCTAGACTTCTAACCCTTAGACTCAATTCTAATTGACCTTTTAAGCTATACAGAGGGTCAAGTAAAGGTTCCTAGAGACATAGTGATCCTGACCCAAATTAGTAATAGGGTGTTCCAACAGATAAGTTTCTCAGATCTCTAACCAAGGACTGGGATATCAAGATATATGCTATTAGGGAAGTTGCCAGACTTGCAGACACCTCTCCCCCAACTCTATTTAGAAAACTAATATCATATGAGATGCAGCTTATGGCCAAAAAGGAGGAGGAGAAAAGCAATAGGTCTGAGTACAAAGAGAAATCTATGGCCTTCAAGGTTGAAGCACGAAAGAAGGATAGGAGGATATCTCCATATCCTCCTAGGAAAGATGCTGAAGTTAACTCAGATAATTCTGACAACAACACATCAGACAGCCCTAATTCTGATGAAGACTTTGCTGCCTTCACAAGGCAATTCCAAAGATTCTTGAAGAAAAAAACAGTGAAGAACCAAGCCATCCTCCTCACAGTCCAAGGATGACTATTACCAGAAAAAGAAATCTTCTAAAAAGGACAGGTATGACACTAAACCTAGCAAATTGACTTCTTCTAAGATTGTTTGCTATTGTTGCAATAGGTCTGGACATGTTGTTGTTGACTGTCCTGATAAAAGAAAGGAATCTAATGACAAGAAGAAACATCAAAATATGGGCAAGAAGGAGAGATCCTTTGTTGCAAAGAAGCAGAAAAGCTGGACTGACTCCTCATCATCAGATTCAGGAGAAGAGGCTAAAGCTGAAGCATATATTGGACTGTTCATAACTGAAGAGGATTCAAAAGAGACAGAATTCTTGCAGATGCTGGACTCTATAAATGGGATTGAAGATCATCATTGCAGAGGGTTGATGGCTTTGACTGAGGAAGATCAGTGCCAGGATCAGCCTGGTCCCAGTAAGGTAAACAACCTATCTTCAGTTTCTGATTATTACACTGGATCATAATCAGAAGCATCTACATCAAGAGATGGGGATGGTTCTGAATCTGAAGGGAATGTTCATCAACTAATTGATGAGTATGGTGATTTGTTGTAAGCTCTTAAGAGAAGCAAAATCCTTATCAGGAAATTGATGACTTCATCCTCCAAAAGGGTAAGACAGGATTAGGCTTCAAGGGAAAAACTAGGGTAGCTAATTCCAAAAGAAAAGGCAAAGACCCAGTTCAGCCACTAGCCTCCAAACCCCCTATTTCTTTCAGGAAAGTGATGCAGCCTACTAACAGGTATGACCATGACATTACACATGGTCATTGTAAGCTTGGTGTTTAGAATGACAAGGGTTCAATTGCCAATAGGGCAGCCCATGAATAAACACACCATGTTCTTCATGAATCATCAGTGTTTGATGCACCAGCCCCAACACTCAATAAAAGTACTGATGACAGCAATACTGTTAAGGCTGTATTTAAAAGAAGATACAACAGATATGAGTGCTGGTGTTGTGGCAAAGTGGGTCATTATGTCATTGATTGTTGGCACAACACTACTGTCAGGAAAAATGTCAGCTTACCTGCAAGGAAGGCTGCAGGCAAGCATGTCATGTTTCAGTCTAACTTGAACCTAGAACCCAATAATTATTGGGGTTCTAAGGTTAAGTAATTTTATTTGATGCAGGTGAGTCCACGTGGCCATACCCCAATATGGTACTTGGATAGTGGATGTTCCATGCACATGACTAGAACAAGAAGGATGTTGAAGGATTACTCTCCCATAGAAAATGGACCCAAAGTGATCTTTGGTGGATCTGAATAGGGAATCATAAAAGGGTTTGGTAATATTTCCAATATCTCTATCACTATCACCCAAGTTGCTTATATGAAAGGTCTGAAACATAACCTAATAAGCATAAGCTAACTAAGTGATCTTGGTTATGATACTTCCTTTATTAAGAATTGGTGTCAGATTAGAAAGACAAGTGATCAAGAGGTCATCTTGTCAGGTTATAGAAAAGGAAATGTTTATTGTCTAAATTTTGTGTGTGAGAATAAAGATTCTCCTATTTGCATAGTTGCAGATGAGAAATCTTCTCATTGTGTCAAATGGCACAAGAGGCTTGCTCACCTTAACTACAAGACTATAGGTAAACTCTTCACTAAAGTGTTAGTGAGGAATGGTCCTCATGTCAAGTGCATCAAGGAGGGTGTATGTTCAGCTTGTCAAAAAGACAAACAGAGCAAAACTTCCTTCCACAGTCTTGATACCAAAGACTCAGTGAGGTGTTTGTACCTCCTGTATATGGATCTATTTGGTCCTATGCCAGTTTATAGTCTAAGTAGGAAAGTCTATACATTTGTCGTTGTGGATGACTATTCTAGATTTACATGGGTTTTCTTCCTGAGGTAGAAATCTGAAACCCATACTGTCTTCCAAAATTTTGTTAGGCAAAATGAGAATGAACTTAACAATTCAGTGGTCAAAATCAGAAGTGACCATGGGACTGAATTTTAGTCTGAATGCATGATAAGGTTTTGTGAAGAACTAGAGATTCATCAAGAGTTCTCCTCACCTAGAACTCCCCATCAAAATGGTATTGCTGAAAGAAAGAATAAAACTCTTATTGAGGTTAGTAGAACACTACTAAGTAACACTTCTCTCCTAGAATATTTCTGGGCTGAGGCAGTAAACACTGCATGTCATGTTTTCAATAGAGCTTCCATCACCAAAATCCACAAGAAGACACCGTATGAGATTATGAAAGGTAGAAAACCAAATATATCTTATTTCAGAATCTTTGGTAGCAAGTGTTATGTTCTTAATAATGGCAAGCACTATTTAACTAAGTTTGCTGCCAAATCCAAAGAAGGGATATTTGTTGGTATAACAACAGCAGTAAAGCATACAGGGTCTAAAACTGACTACTCAAGCTATAGAAGAATCTGTCCATGTAATCTTTGATGAATCTAAGCTAATTAACTGTGAGCTGTCTATCACTTCTTGTAGCACTACAGGTTTGAAGGAAGAGATGGACAAGCTAACCATTAATGAAGACCAACCTGCAAGGCAGGATGAGAAAAATGATGGATGCTGTCCAGGGGGAGTACAAGATCCATAAGCTGATGATGAAAATAATGAAGTACAACTTGATGAAGAGATTGGAGAAAATCAAGTTGTGGATAGATTGCCTCCAGTAATAAGACATCTAAGGGATCATCCAGCACACCAAATTATTGGTGATCCAAGACATGATGTCCAGACAAGGAACAAGAACTTGAACACAGTTCTTTGCTTAAGTTTCCTGTCCCAGATGGAACCCAAGAAATTTGAAGAGGCCATACAAGACCCAAATTGGATTGATGCCATGCAGGAAGAGCTGAATCAATTCAGAAGATGTAAAGTATGGAAATTGGTTCCTAAACTAAAGAATCACAATATCATAGGGACTAAGTGGATCTACAGGAACAAGTTAGATGAAAATGACATTATAGTTAAAAACAAAGCAAGACTGGTAGCAAAAGGCTACAGGCGGGAAGAAGGAATAGACTTTGACCAGACATTTGCCCCAGTGGTAAGGTTGGAAGCCATAAGGTTGTTCCTTTCCTATACAGCTTACCAAGGGTTCAAGGTATTCTAGATGGATGTAAAGTCAGCATTTTTGAATGGTGACTTAAAATAGGAAGTTTATGTTGAACAACCCTCAGGTTTTGTAGATCCTCTCTATCCTAATTATGTGTATAGGCTTAATAAAGCTCTATATGGATTGAAACAAGCCCCTAGGGTTGGTATGAAACACTGTCTACCTTTCTCATTGAGAACAAATTCTCACGGGAGAAAATAGAAAAAACTCTATTCCTAAGGGAATCAAAAGGCAAGATCATCCTAGTCCAGATATATGTTGATGACATTATCTTTGGATCAACAGAAAACAACCTCTGTAGAAAGTTTGCTAAACATATGCAAGGGAAATTTGAGATGAGCAGCATGGGTGAGCTGAAATTCTTCTTGGGACTCCAAGTTAGACAGACTGATGATGGCTTGTCCATATTCCAGTCTAAGTTCACCAAGGAGTTAATTAAGAAATATGGCATGGAGTCATCCTCCACAATGAGAACTCCAATGGGGTCAAATATGCCTATAGGCAAAGATGATGCAGGAAAACCTATAGAAGAGTCTTTGTATAGAAAGATAATTGGCTCTCTTCTTTACTTGACCGCTAGTAGACCAGACATTATATATGATACATGTGTCTGTGCTAGGTATCAAGCTTGCCCAAACGAATCTCATTATACTACTGTCAAGAGGATTTTGAGATATCTTAAGTGAACACCAAATCTTGGCCTTTGGTACCCTAAGAATAGAGATTTTCTACTAACAGGTTATTCAGATGCAGACTTTGCAGGATGCAAAGAAGATAGGAAAAGCACTAGTGGCACATGCCAGTTCCTAGGTGGAAGATTGGTGTCATGGAGCAGCAAAAAGCAGACAAGTGTGGCTATATCCACTGCTGAGTCTGAATATGTAGCTGTAGGCAGTTGTTGTGCTCAGCTATTATGGATACAACATCAACTTGAAGACTATGGCATCAAGGTAAGTAGAACTTCATTATATTGCGATTCTACAGGTGCCATTTCTATTGCTAGAAATCCTATTTCACATAGCAGAACTAAGCACATAGAAATCAGATTTTATTTCATTAGAGATCATGTTGAAAAGAAAGACATAAGTTTAGAATTTGTCAACACTAAATATCAAATTGCTGACATGTTCACCAAACCATTGGATGAAACTAAATTCAATTACTTTAAAATTGAATTAGGCATGCTAAACGTGGAATAAGAATGATGAAAATGACTAGGTAATTCTGTGTCGACACATAAAGAAATCTATGTCGACACTTAGTAGTTGGTGTCAACACATAAGGAAAATTCTATCGACACATCAAGAAGTTTGTGTCGACACTCAGAATTTAGTGTCGACACATAGCTCTTCTGACACATAGATATTGATGTCGACACATACAGTCGTCTGTGTCGACACGCAAAAATTAGTGTATACTCTTAAGGTTGTCTGTGTCGACGCATCACCATTGGTGTCGACACATAGTATTGTTATACCTTTAAGTTCTCTGTCGAGACTTTAGTAGTCTGTGTTGACACCATCCCAATGTTTTCGACACAATAAGCAAATTTTCGCCCGCCTTTTGGCATTCTTTTAGAAATGTATAAATAGATGGAAACAAGACCTTGTCAACTACGCTCTCAGCATTCTCGACACCAAACCATTTGTGTCGACTATACCTTCATCTCTCTTCTCCTCAATCTCTCATCCCTAATAGCGCCAAAACTGGAAGAGAACATCAACGAGGGGTATGAACTAGTTCACAATGCGTTTGAGACTGCCACGCTAGAAATCCAAGCCATGATTACCCTAATCATCGATAATGGATTGGAGTACATAGTCTCAGAACCTATAAGGATATGGAAAAAGGAAGTTCTTGAATTCTACTCGTCGACATCAATGGATTCGACGGGTATGAAAATTAAGTCATCTGTTCAAGGAACAAAGGTAAAACTAACACAAAAAAGTTTAAGAAAAAACACTTCAACTTCCCAGGATTAGGGAAGAAGATGACATAGCATCTTCCATGACAAAAGATGCTCTTCAATGGTGTGGACTGGATCCAACAAGCAAGATTGGATCTTCGATGACCAGGAAGGGAATGAATTCCCAGGGCAAATTCCTGTCAGAGATTATAGGGAAGGTTATTCTGTGCAAATCAGGAGGACATGATAGGATTTCAGCCTATATGTTCAATCTCATGATCAGAGTTATCTTCAAGGTGAAAACAAACTGGTCTGTTATTGTCTTTGACAAGATCAAAGAAGGAATCAAGAAACCAAATCTGTGTATAATACTAAGCCTGTATCTGTCCTTGACTATTCCAGAAGTAATGAATCAAACAGCAGGCTCTAAGATTAATCACATGAGGAGAATGGACTTAATAATACTGTCTAGATGGGATAGGGTATTGACCAAGGATGTCTCTATACCTCAGAAACACCAGAATTAGGTTCAGACAAAGAAGAAAACTCAACACAAGATAGCTGAATCTTCCAGTGATTCAAAAGAAGAAGTTGTTTTCAGCTCAAATGGAGAAGGACCAGAGAGTAATAGAAAATCACCTGCTCTAAAAACTATGAATGATGGTCAGGTGCAGGGGGAGCAGAATCCTACAAGCAACATACCAGTCGATCAGGTCCAGGAAGAGCCTCTTTAAGGGGCAGCAAATGAGCCACTTCAAGCTTCAGCTCAACAAGTGCAGTCACCTTCAGGGGGAGCTACTGAGAAAGAGCCAAATGTCCAAACAACTGCATTGGACAGTGAAGCAGCCACTAAATCTATACTTGAGGTAATACAAAATATAAATCAAGCTGCTATAGGCACTGCGAATGATGCACTGGATGTGCATATGACTGATATTGATAAAAATAACGTAGACAATGTCCCTGAGGATGCCATTACAAGGGAAGAAACTTTTTATTTGAAGGAGGACCATCTGCTGAGAAAGAGCAAGTTATTCCACAAGTTCAAATGCAACAGGAGGTCACTTTAGAAGAACTATTTCCTGATTTACTAGGAGCAAGAACTGAGGGGGAGCTGCTAAGAACTGAGAGGGAACAACCCATCATTGCCTCAAGTCCAAAAGACACTGTGAATATTGCTACATCATCTGATTCCTCTGATGATGAAGAAGCCACCAGGGCTAAGAAAAGTAAACTTGTAGAGCTCAGGAAGAGGAGCTCAATCTATAAGAAAACCATGAAAAATGCCCCCACAAATACAAGCTCCAGCAGTAGACTCCAGTTCACTTCTAGTGTCACTACAACTGAAATTGGATAAACAAAGAGCAGCTCTTGAGAAATTTGTGGATGAAAGTCATAAAGAAATGCAATCTACCTTGGCCGAAGATATCAAATCCATCAGATTTGAGGTCAATCTGCACAAAATGGAAATGACTGAATGCTTCCAAAAGGGAGGTCATGCAGTTGTCTACTTGGCCAAACAACAATAGGAGGAAAAAACTCAGAGAGATGACATTGCAATAAAATAAGGATATGTTCTGGAGAATCAAATTAGAATGAATGACAATCTCACAAAATCTCATAATGTTATTGTCACAGAACTCAAGAATAAAGCCACTGCTTTCACTGAAAACATGGTTAAAGAAAAGTCTGAGTTTGACAAACAACTCAAAGCAGATTTGGCTGATGTTCACACTGTTATACAAGCCTCTCAAAAGGTAATTATTGATCAGCTGTAGAAGTTCAGATCCTTCTACAAAGAAGGCACAAATTATCTAGCTGATCAGATAAGATTTTAAAAGGATGATCTGTGAGACCATATCGAAAGAGAAGTCATAAAGGGGGAGAGGATATTAGTCAATGCAGGCTCAGATAATGCTAAATGGATAACTAATTCTATCAGAGCAACTCTTGGTTATCCACCCCTTTGTAATGATGATAACACTGCTGAATCAGCAATTAAACCTGCTTGCAATAAAGGGTTTCAGCAGGAAATAGCCCAAATTATTTATCCACCTTCAGATTTTGCTAGAATTCAGTTTGTAGTACAATAGATGTATAGTCCTCCAAAGGAGGTACACAATATTTTTATTGAAAAGGTTGAAATGTCTGGAGCTGCTTTGCAAAGAGAGCAAGAAGCATAAAGAGCTAGGGATGCTCAGAAAGAAGCTCAATTATCTAAGAAAACGTTCAGAGAGCAGGCAAAATTAAAGCCTGATTTTGAACAATGGAGTCCCACCTCTAGAAACATTATTCTCACTACTTGGAAAGCTGTTAAAGACAACATGCATGATAGAGGCAAGTGGTATTCTGAACAGGAATGGAGCAAATATCAGAAGTGGCAAGATGCCATATATCAGTTCAGAAGATATCTCAAAGCTGGAAAATACCTGCAAACTCTGTGGAGCATAGCAAATATTTTCCAAAGCCTTATCATTACTTTGAAAGGCAAAAGGTCAAGGCTGAAGAGCTAAAGAAGAAATATCTGAAAGGAAAGAAGCTAGCTGATGACACTGAAACTAATGTTCAAGCTAGGATACAGTCTGACAAAGGAATTGTTATCAAGGAGTCTGATCAATCCTAGGATATATTGACTAGGTTTAAGAACTATGTAATTTGTTGTTCTAAAAAATCCTTGTAATGTAATAAACAAAACTGATTCCTTATCACTGTATCTTATCATATTTTGTGATAATATTACATTCTGTTTCTGTTTATGAGTTACCCTGTCTGAGTAATACTTTTATACATCATAATCTTTGTTTTTATTGTAAGTGATGTATATCATTGAGTAAGGGTTATGACTTCTCCAAAAAGGGGGAGCTTGTTGGGTATATTGGAAATTATGTACCTGATTTGGAGAAGCCTCACCTAACTCAATAATATACATCATTATGTATTTGAAGGGTTGTTGAGTTTTGATGTGCAGGTTAAGGAAATGCAGAAAATTTTCTAAGTACAAGTGTCGACACTTGAGAAGGAGATGTGTCGATACTAGAAGACAGATTGTGTCGACACACAGAACTTGTGTCGACACACAGAAATTCTGTCGACAACAACTGTGTCGACACACAGGACTTGTGTCGACACACTCAAGAATTCTATCGACGCTAACTATGTCGAGACCAGAAGCAGATTGTGTCGACACACAGGACTTGCGTCGACATACAGATATTCAGTCGACAACAACTGTGTCGACAAACAGGACTTGTGTCAACACACACCAGGATTCTGTCAAACACCAACTATGTTGAGACTAGATGTTATTGTGTTGACATACATGACTTGTGTCGACACATTACACAGAAGTTGTGTTGAGAAGATAAAGAAGGGCTGAGTCGACATTGTGTGAGCTGTGTCGACATCATGAAGAATTGTGTCGACACATGGTCTATTTCTGTCGACACATGGTCTATTTGTGTCGACACATTTGAAGTTTGGTCTCGACACTTTTCTTCTGAGACAAAGTACAATGAGGCATCAGGTGTCAAGACTGAAGACTTGACACCTGTCATAACTAACAAGGCTATTGCATTTGTCAGAGCTGTCAGAAGACTGTTATGAACCAGATCAGCTGGTAACCTCGGATGGAGTCTATATAAATACATGTTCTATCATCAAAAAGCAGATTATTAACAAAGAAGAAGAGAAGTCTTTATCCAAAAATCAACAAGTCTTTGGCAGACCCTGAACAAGTCTGCAAGAAGAATTCAGAGCCACATCTGAATAGAAGAAGGAAGCTGGATTGTGGATCATCTCCAACTTCACAAGAAGATCAACCTTACTTTGTTCAGATTCAAGAAGCTTTGAATAAGTTAAGACAGGTTGAATCTAAAGTTGTCAGATCTATCAATAACTGATCTAGAAACCTTCAACCCTTTCTCTCTCTCCAAGTGTCGACACTGCTTCTCTAGGTGTCGACACAAGCCTTCATAAGTGTCGACACTGCATCTCTAGGTGTCGACACATGGACTTAGAAACTTTTCTGCATTTCCTGTAATTACTTAACCTGCACATATAAACTCAAAGCATATCAAATACACCTTGATGTATATCATTGAGTAGGGTGAGGCTTCTTCAAATTTGGTACACATTTTCCAATATACCTAACAATCTCCCCCTATTTGGAGATGTCATAACCCTTAGTCAATGATATACACCATTCATAACAAATACTCAATATGATGTATAACTGTATTATATGATAGGGTAAATACTAAACATGTACAAGCAAAACATGTATAAACAATTATCTCAGAATAACAATGTAATAGATTGAACAATAAACATTGTTTTGTTATAACTTCCAAAAGTTTTATTAATCAAAAGTTTACATGAGGTTTAATGCAAATGATTACAAAGTTGTAAACTTAAGAAAATTCTATTTTATGGCTGCTCTGGCTCCTTGATAACAATGCCCTTTCCAAATTGAATCTTGGCTTGAACTAGAGCATCATTGTCATCAGCAGGCTTCTTTCCTTTAAGATCTTTCTTCTTCTGTTATTCAGCCCTTATCTTCTGTCTCTCAAAATAATGATAAGGCTTAGGGAAATACTTGCTAGGCTCCTGTGCATTAGGAGGTAGCTTCCCTAGTTTAGCCTTTCTTCTATATTAAACTATGGTCTCTTGCCTGACTTCATGTTTTCTCCATTCCTGGTCTGAGTACCATTTACCCCTCTCTATGAAATTATCCTTTGCAGCCTTCCAAGCAGTCAGAATAATATTTCTAGAAGTTGGGCTCCATTGTTCAAACTCAGGCCTTAACTCTGCCTGTTCTCTGAACCTCATCTTAGATAACTGAGCTTCTTGCGCTTTCAAAACATCCTCAGGCACAGGCTGTACGACTTTGAGCCACTTCAGCTTGCTCACCTCCAAACACATCATGATGTATGCCAAATTCAGCTACATTATCATCATCACACAAGGGTGGATATCCAAGGGTAGCTCTGATGCTGTTTGAAATCCATTTAGCATGGTCAGAGCCTGCTTTGACTAATACCCTCTCCCCCTTTATGACTTCTCTTTCTATATGATCCCTAAGATCATCCTTCTGAAATCTGATCTGAGCATTCAGATAGTTAACTCCATCTTTATAAAAAGGTTTTAACCTTATGAGCTTGTCAGTAATAGCCTTTTGAGAATCTTCAATGGCAGTTTTTACAGCAGTTAGGCATTCTTTTAATTGCTTGTCAAACTCAGCCTTGGCAGTAGTCCTTGCTGCAGTCTGAGCAGCTGTTATATTCTGTATTTCAGTTACTATCACATTATGCGATTCAGTTAAATTATCATTCATTCTAATCTGGTTTTCCAGAACATATCCTTGTTTCACTGCCATATCATCAACCTGTGTCTTGATCTTCTCTTGATGAGTAGCCAGATATACCACTGCATTGCCTCCTTTATGAAAACAGTCAGTCATTTCTTTCTTATTTTGATTCACTTCAAATCTAATAGATTTTATGTCTTAAGCCAGATCAAATTGAAGTGATTTATGTCCTTCATCCATATACTTTTCAAGAGCTTTCCTTTGCTCATCCATCTTGATTTGCAAAGCCACCAACAATGAACTATAATCAGCAGTTGGAGCTTGTTGTGGAACAATGGTTTGCAGTGCTTTCTTGTAACTCTGGCTTCTTCTCTTGAAAACCTGTAACTTTCTTTTCTTGGCTCTAGCAGCCTCTTCATCTTCAGAAGCAGAAGTACTAGCAATGTCTACTCTATCCTGTGGAGTAGAGGGCAATTCCTTCTCTACTCTTGGTAGCTCCTCAGTATTCCTTTGCTCCTCAGTCTCATGTCTAGCAGTCTCCTCCTGTGACTCTACATTCTCCCCCTCAAGATTGATCTTCTCCCCCTCAAAAGCTGCTTTCTCTCCCTCAAAATCAGTTTGTAGTAAATCAGGGAACAGCTCCTCTAGAGTAAATTCCCGTTGAGTATGGACTGGAGAATGTCTTGTCTCAGAAGCATTATCAGCAACTGATGTGTCTTCCATGACAACATCTTGTGTTTGACTATGTCTCTGAGTTTGCTGATCAACAACAAGTAATGATTCAGTCAATACTTCATCCTCAATAATGAAAATTGATTGATTAACTTCATTGATTAACTCAAGAATTGTTTGGGTTGCCCTTTCACTGTCTAAGTGAGTTGGCTCATCCATATGTTGAGGCTCCCCCTGGAGTGGATCTAGGTGAATGGGGCTAGCAGATGGTAGCTCCCCCTGCCTCTGTGCATCTTCAGGTCTTACTGTTGACTGTCCAGCATTTCCATCCTCTCCATCATCAGAACTAAAAACTACCTGCTCTTCTGAGCTACTTGAGGATTCAGGAGCCACAATGGCTTTCTTCTTCTTCTTCTGAGGTGTTTCCTTTTCTGGTGTACGCATTTTTTGTCAACACCCTATCCCACCTTGAGATAATCCTAACATCCATTCTCCTCATATGATTTATCTTAGAACCAGCAGCTTGGTTCATGACTTTAGGAATACTTCCAGCTAAGTATAAACTCATAATCCTACCCAGATTTGGTTTCTTCAGACTTTCCTTTATCTTGTCAAACATCACTGCTGACCAATCAGTTTTGAGTTTGAAAATTATCCTCATTATCAAACTGAACATGTGAGCTGATATCCTATCATGCCCACCTGGCTTGCTCAGAATTACTTTGCGTACTATTTCAGACAAGAACTTGCCGTGCATGTTCATGCCTTTCCTGTTAAAGACTGACCCAATTTTCATGCTTGAATCAAGTCCACACCATTGCAGTGCCTCCCTTATCTTTTATGTAGGTACATCTTACTCTTCTTTAGTTCTAGGTAGATGTAGAATCTTTCTTAGACTTTTTTTGGTGACTTTCACTTTTGCCGCATGGACTGTGGACTTAATCTTGAGTCCAGTTTCATCAGGTGTAGTTGCACTAAAGAATTCAAGGACCTCGTTCTTCCAAATCTTGATTGGTTCTAAAACAAGATACTCTAACACAGTCTCTGCAACTAGGGTTACAACACCTTGGATTTCTGGTTTCGCGTCGTCAAAGACATGTCACACGAGCTCATAACCTTCATTGATGTTCTCTTCTAGCTTGGGAGCCATTAGGGTTTGGAGAAATTTTGAATTTAGAGAAGAGAGATGTCGACACACAAGTTTGGTCTTGAAACTATAGTGAGCGTGTCGACAAACAATGGTGAAGACCTATTTATACCTTTCTAAAATCGAAGGTGAGAAGGCGTATCAAAATACTTGAAATGTGTCGACACTGTTGAAAAGTGTCGACGCTTACTTCTAATGTCTCGACAACTATGTGTCGACACAAATATAGTCGACAGAATATATGTGTCGACACTTATACATCTCAGCTCAACGATTAGTCGAAACTCTACTCGACGAATTCTGTGTAAATCCTAAGTGTCGACAACACCTTGGATGTGTCGACACCTACTCTGGATGTGTCGACACTAATTTTCTGAAGTGTCGACACTGACTGTCTAGATGTGTCGACACCATTTCTCTGAAATGTCGACACCACTTCTATGTGTCGACACAGACAACTCTGTGTGTCGACACCATTTTACTTAGCCAATTTTTTTGAACTATTCTAAGTTTAACATTCCTAATTCAATTTTAAAATTATTGAATTTGGTTTCATCTAGTGGCTTAGTAAACATATCAGCAATTTGATTATCTGTTTTTACATATTCTAGGGAAATGTCCTCTTTTTCTACATGTTCTCTAAGAAAATGGTATTTAATTTCTATGTGCTTAGTCCTACTATGGGATACAAGATTATTTGCAATAAAAATGACACTTGTACAATCACAAAATAAAGGTGTTCTACTTACTTGAATACCATAGTCTTCTAGCTGGTGTTGAATCCATAAAAGTTGTGCACAACAGCTTCCTGCAGCAACATATTCTGACTCAGCTGTGGAGATGGCCACACTGGTCTGCTTCTTACTACTCCAAGACACCAGCCTTCCACCTAGAAATTGACAGGTTCCTGTAGTACTCTTCCTATCTTCCTTGCAGCCAGCAAAATTTGCATCTGAATAACCTGTCAGTACAAAATCTCCATTCCTAGGGTACCAAAGGCCTAGATAAGGTATGCCCTTAAGATATCTCAAAATCCTTTTGATTGCGGTCAGATGTGATTCTTTAGGGCATGCTTGGTACCTAGCACAGACACATGTAAAATACATGATATCTGGTCTACTAGTAGTCAAATACAGTAGGGAGCCAACTATCCGTCTATACAAAGTCTCATCTACAGGTTTCCCTGCATCATCTTTGCTTAGATACATGCTTGACCCCATAGGAGTTTTCATGGTAGAGGATGATTCCATACCATACTTCTTTATCAACTCTAGGGTGAACTTAGACTGGCATATGGACAGGCCATCTTCAGTTTGTCTAACTTGGAGACCCAAGAAGAACTTAAGTTCCCTCATACTGCTCATTTCAAATTGTCCTTGCATAAGTTTTGCAAACTTTCTGCAAAGACTACTTTCTGTAGAACCCAAATATTATGTCATCTACATATATTTGGACTAAGATAATCTTGCCTTTAGATTCCCTAAGGAATAGAGTCTTGTCTATTTTCCCCCTTGAGAATTTGTTCTCAATGAGGAAACTAGACAGGGTTTCATACCAAGCCCTTTGGGCTTGTTTTAACCCATACAAAGCCTTCCTAAGTCTATATACATAATTAGGTTTAAGAGAATCAATAAAACCTGATGGCTGCTCTACATAGACTTCTTCCTTCAGATTTCCATTCAAAAAAGCTGACTTTACATCCATTTTATATACCTTAAACCCTTGATATGTTGCATAGGCAAGGAACATCCTTATTGCCTCCATTCTTGCTACTGGAGTAAAAGTTTGATCAAAATCAATACCTTCTTCCTGCCTATATCCTTTTGCAACCAGCCTAGCTTTATTCTTTATGATGATTCCATTCTCATCCAACTTATTCCTAAAGATCCACTTAGTTCCAATGATGTTGTGGTCCTTGGGTTTAGGAACTAGCTTCCAAACCTTGCATCTTTTGAACTGGTTCAGTTCCTTTTGCATGGCCTCAATCCAATGAGGGTCTAGAACTGCTTCTTCAAATTTCTTTGGTTCTACTTGGGATAGGAAGTTGGAGTAAAGAACTGTACTCAGATTCCTGCTTCTTGTTTGCACTCCTTGTCTGGGATCACCAATTATTTGATTGGTTGGATGATCCTTTAAGTGTCTATTTGCTGGAGGCAGCCTGTCTTCAGGTTGAACACCTTCAGCCTCTTCATTTAGCTACACCTCTTGGTCTTCTTCTGCATCTAGAGAGTCTTGTACTCCCCCTGGACAGAAGCCACCATTTTCCACTTGCTGAGTTGCAGTAGAACCTTCTGTAATGGTAAGCTTGTCCAGCCTATCAGTTATATCTGTAGAGCTGCAAACACTACTTGACAATTCACAGTTAATGAGCCTTGCTTCATCAAAAACTACATGTACTGACTCTTCTATAACTTGAGTAATTAAGTTGTAGACCCTATAAGCCTTACTATTGTTGTTGTACCCAACAAAGATCCCCTCTTGGGATTTGGCAGCAAACTTGGTTAGATAAGACTTTCCATTGTTAAGTATATAACACTTGCAACCAAAGATCCTGAAATAGGATATATTTGGTTTTCTGCCCTTCACAATCTCATAGGGAGTCTTTTTGTGGCCCTTGGTGATAGTAGTCTTATTGACTACATGACATGCAGTATTAACTGCCTCAGCCCAGAAATATTCTGGGCGAGAAGTGTCACTCAATAGGGTTCTACTAGCCTCTATCAATGTTCTATTCTTCCTTTCAACAATACCATTTTGCTGTGGTGTTCTTGGTGAGGAAAATTCCTGAAAAATCCCAAACTCTTCACACAGTTTTGTCATACTTTCAGACTAAAATTTAGTGACATGGTCGCTTCTGATTTTGACCACTGTACTGTCTAACTCATTTTGAATTTGTTTAACAAAACTATATAAGATACTTGCGGTTTCAGATATTTGTCTTAGGAAGAACACCCAAGAATATCTTGAATAGTAATCTACTACCACAAATGTGTAGACCGTCCTACCTAGGTTGTGAACTGGCATAAGACCAAAAAGATCCATATGCAAGAGGTATAGACACCTCACAGAATCCTTATTCTCAAGACTATGAAAGGTGGATTTGGTCTGCTTGCCCTTTTGACAAGCTGAGCATATCCCATCCTTTATACACTTAACTTGAGGACCATTCCTCACTAACTCTTTGCTAAAGAATTGGCCAATTGTCTTATAGTTAAGATGAGCCAGCCTCTTGTGCCATTTAACACAATGTGAGACTCTCTCATCAGCTACAAGACAAATAGGAGAAACATTGTTCTCACACATAAATTCAAGACAATAGACATTTCTCTTCCAATATCCTGTCAGAATGATCTTTTGATCACTTGACCTTTTGATATGACAACCATTCTTGACAAATGAGATGTCATATCCTAAATCACTCAGCTGACTTATGCTAATGAGGTTATGTTTCAAACCATTTACATAAGCCACTTGAGTAATTGTAATCAGATTACTAGAAATGTTACCAAAGCCTTTGATGATTCCTTTTTCTGAACCACCAAAGGTAGCTTTAGGGCCATCCTTGATAGATGTATAGTCCTTCAGCAATCCCCTTATTCCAGTTATGTGCCTGGAACATCCACTATCCAAGTACCATATAGGGGCATGGCCACTTGGACTGACCTGCAAAATAGATTACTTAACCTTAGAACCCAAATAACTCTTGTGTCCTTGGTGCAAGTTAGTCTGACTTTTAACAAAACTTCCTGTAGCTCTTCTAGCAGACAGTTTGCTACTCTCCTTGACACTTGAATTGTGCCAACAATCTATGGCATAGTGGCCTATCTTGCCACAACACCAGCACTCAAACCTGTTGTACCTTTGTTTAGGTACAACCCTGGCTGAAGTATCTACAGCAGGTTTCTGGTTTTGTGCTGGGGCTTTGCCCTAAGATTTGGACCTAGTTGTCCAGGCAGGTTTTTTAAAGCCCAATCCAGTCTTACCCTTTTGTGGTACAAACTCATCTATCAAGGGTAAAACAGATTTAGGTTTAAAAAACTTGCAATTATCTCTCTCTCTTTCTGAAGTCTAATCTCCAGATTTCTGATCTGATCATTCTTAAATGTAATAGTACCCATCTGAATAACAGTATTGTTCTTCAGTCTGGCTATTTCATTCAGTTTCTGATCTAACCACTTGTCTGAATCAGCAGCAGCCAATTTAAGACTAGCAATCTCCATTGCCTGAGTTTTGGCCAAGGTTTTGCTTTTCTTCAAGGCCTGCAACAAGTCCCTATATTCATCAATTAACTGATGAATATCTACTTCAGATTCAGACCCACCCACATCACTTGATGCTGATGTATCTGATTCTGACTAAGTACTATAAATTGAACTAGAAGAACAACTTTGTACCTTACTTGTTACAGGCTGATCCTGCATCTTGTCTCCTTCAGATAAAGCCATCAGTCTCTTGCACTGATTGTCCTCATGCTCATAAATTGAGTTCATTAGCTGCATGAACTCATCTTCTTCCTCTTCAGCAAATAATCCAATATAGGCTTCAACTTCTGATTCTGTTTCTGAAGATGACTGATCAGTCAGACTCTTGTCTTTCTTAGCAACAAAGGACTTTTCCTTTTTGCCCTTAAACTGAGTCTTCTTTTTGTCAGCTGACTCCTTCCTCTTTTCAGGACAGTCAGCCACTACATGTCCCTGTCTATTGCAGCAATAGCACACAATCTTTGAAGATGTAGCTTTGCTTGACTTGGACCTTCTTCTATCATTCCTTGATGACTTTCTTTTCTGATAGTAGTCATCTTTTGGCTGAGAAGTGGAATTCTTAGACCTCCACAACTTCTTCTTCAGAAACTTTTGAAAATGTCTAGTAAAAGCAGCAAATTCTTCATAACTTTCACTGCTATCTGAATTCTTGCTATCTGAATTATCTGTCACAGCTTCAGCAACTATTTGAGGTGGAGATGGAGACTTGCTTCTATACTTCCTAGTGGCTTCAATCTTGAAGGCCACAGTCTTTTCATTGTGCTCCACTCTAGTAGTCTTCTCTTCCTCCTTTCTAGCCATTAACTGCATCTCATAAGATAACAGTTTTCCAAACAAAGTTGGAGGAGGAATATCAGCTAGTTTGGTCGCTTGCCTAATGACACAAATCTTGGTGTCCCAGTCCTTAATCAGGGATCTTAAAAACTTGTCATTCAGCTCATAGTTGCTGAATTCTCTTCTAAAGGACATCAACTCATTAACAATCCTATAGAACTTCTTGTAACATTCTGTAATGCAATCAGACTTTCCTTGTCTGAAACTTTCATATTCCTGATTTAACAAGGACTTCCTATCTTCTCTTACTTCTTCTGATCCCTCCATATAAACTATTAAAGTGTCCCACATTTCTTTAGAGGTTTTACAATGAATTAAGTTCCGAAATGTTGCATCATCAATGGCACTAACAATTATATTCTGGACTCTCTTGTCCATAGTGGCCAGAATGATTTCATCTTTAGTCATTTCAGAGAAGTTCTTGGGAGTTTTCTGATTTGCATCCATAATGGATACCTTCATTGGTACATATGGCCCTTCTTTAACTGTAATATATATATCCTTGGGTCAGAAGCTTCCATAAAGAGTCTAACTCTCTCTTTCCATATGCCAAATATCTGTTTTCTACATATTGGCAATTTCATGGACCCCAGCTCTTTGTGATTCTCATTAGAACCCATTTTCTTGATTCTTGTTTGTTCTGAATCTGCCTATAGGATCTTACTCAGACTGTTATGTCCCTTTTTGAGCAACCTCGCTCTGATACCACTTGAAAGAAATAGTGCCTAACCACCTAGAGGGGGGTGAATAGGTGAACTTTATCTTTTTAAATTTAAGGCTGAAACACTGAACAATTAAACCTGTATTTGCAATTTTCTATAGCAATTCAGCACAGCTAGCTCAGCAATCACAAAAATAAACAAACACAGAGTGCACACAGATTTTTATAGTGGTTCCTCAAGGTCTGGGTACATCCACTTTCCCCCTTTGCCTATCTAGTAGTGTACTAGATTCAGCCTAACTTCTGCACTACTCCTCAGATCCTCAGATCCTACAGCTCAGAACCCCAAACAGGTTTCTACAACTCAGAGTGTCCTCACTCCTACAACTCAGGCACAAAGCCCTACCACTCAGTCTTCACAAGACCTACACTCAGGCTAAACAACCCTACCTCAGCCTTCAACTAGGCCTACACTTAGAGAATTGATTCTCCTGCACTCAGGCTCAAATGCCCTACCACAGCCTTTATAGATTTAGGCTTAAAACTCAGATTTATACAAGATCCTACAGGAATTTGATAATACAAAGTAATTAACCAAAACCATGACAGAGAGAGATGAGTTGACTGGCTTCTTGATGAGTTTTTGGAAGAACTTGGCAGAGATCAACCCCCCTTAGCTTTCTTCAAAGCTTCATGAATTAGAACTCAGTAGGGTTGAATCTCCTATGAAGATGATCTTCAATCAACTTCTGTCTTGAGATTCAGATCTCAATCTGAATCTTACTTTGCAGCCTGGTTCAGCAGCTGCTCTTCTTAGAAGGAGCTCTCTCTCTCTCCAACTTCTTAGATCTTCTGTCGAAGGTCTTCTTCTTTTGTGTTGTTAGATCTCTGTGTAGATCTTCAATCTGTTATTGATCTTCAATGAATAATTTGTTGATTGATTACTCGATTGATTTCTGTTGAAGGAGAAAGGTCTTTATATAGTCTTCGTCCAAGGTAACCGGCTGATCCGGTTTCTAACGAACTTCTGATAGCTCTGACAGTTGCAGTTGACCGGTTGAAATGGCAGCTGTCAAGTCATCCAGTCACTTCTTGAAATCACTGTCACTGTCTGAAAGTGTCGAGACAGATAGTCATTATGTGTCGACACAAATAGACCAAGTGTCGACACAAGTAGACTAAGTTTCGACACTAGCCTTGATGGTGTCGACACAACTCCTTGTGTTGTTGTAACAGCTTCTCGACACTGCTTTTTCAGAATATGTCGACACTGATTCTGTGTGTCGACACAAGCCTTCTATTGAATGTGTCGACACTGATTCTGTGTGTCGACACAAGTATTTCTTCTTTAAAACTTAGTTGAATTCTGCTGTGTGTCGACAAATCTCCTTTGTGTCGACACAAGCCTTCTTGTGTTGAAACTTGCTGAGTGTCGACACATCTCCTTTGTGTCGACACATGCCTTCATGTGTTGAAACTTGCTGAGTGTCGACACATCTCCTTTGTGTCGACACAAGTACTTTAACTTTGTTGAAGCTTGCTGAGTGTCGACACAGCCTCCTGGTGTTGACATATTTGATGTCGACAAAGCTTCTCTGAGTGTCGACACTGCCTCTAAGTGTCGAAACAGATTATGTTGACAATTCTTCATAGTGTGTCAACACTGCCTGTATGTGTCGACACTTTTCTTCTGGTGTCGACTCTGCCTTTCCTGGTATCGACACAAATACTCCAAGTGTCGACACTGCTTCTCTAGGTGTCGACACAAGCCTTCATAAGTGTCGGCATTGCCTCTCTAGGTGTCGACACATGGACTTAGAAACTTTTCTGCATTTCCTGCAATTACTTAACCTGCACATATAAACTCAAAGCACATCAAATACACCTTGATGTATATCATTGAGTAGGGTGAGTCTTCTTCAAATCTGGTACACATTTTCCAATGTACCCAACACTCTCCAAGGGTAGCAATCAAGGCGCAGGCGGTGACGGATTTCCTTGCCGACTTCTCGGCCGAAGTGGAGGGAGAGGAAGGCTCTTCAAGCACGGTGTCCTGGAAGATGTTTGTGGATGGGGCTTCGGGCAAATAGTCCGTGGGAGCTGGAGTCTTGCTCGTAAGTCCTCAGTGAACCAGGATCGAGCAAGCAGTCAAGATTCTTTTCCCAGTTACCAACAATCAGGTGGAGTATGAAGTCATGGTGGCCAGCTTGCGTCTCGCCAAGGAGTTGGGGATTCGAGATATCAGGTCATTCACCGATTCGATGGTAGTTGCTTCCCAGATCAGAGGCGATTTTGAGGTGAATGATTTGATTTTACAGCGGCACTTGATCAAGGTGAAATGTCTGATTGGGGGGTTTCAATCTTTCTTCGTCGAGCATGTGCCCCGAGAGGAGAATTCAGAAGCTGACTATCTTGCCAAATACGGTCCCCGGGCTGGGGGGATCATGACTGAACTTTTCCGACCATCCATCGAGGAAGGGGAGATGATGGAGATCGAGCAGAGGGCTTCTTGGAGGGATCCGTTCGTTTCTTTTTTAACAACTGGATAGATACCTGCTAGCAAAGGAGACCAGAGGAAGTTTCGCTACAAAGCTGCTTACTATTTTCTTCAAGAAGAAGAACTCTACCGTAATACCATCTCAGGTCCTCTGGCTCGTTGCCTGTCAGAGATTGAAATACCTCGTGTCCTGGAAGAGATTCACTCAGGAGAGTGTGGCAGTCACTCGGGAACTCGGACCCTTGAACAAAGGATTCTGAGGCATGGGTACTTCTGGCCCACCATTAGGAAGGATGCAGAGACCTTCTCCAAAAAGTGCCTCCAGTGCCAGCTCTTCGCGCCTCTTCAACTACAGCCAGCTCAACACCTTCACTCGATCACTGCTCCATGGCCCTTCGCCATCTGGGGGATGGACTTGATCGGCACCTTTCCTCAGGCCAGCAGGCAGAGGAAGTTCATGCTTGTCATGATCGACTACTTCTCTAAGTGGATCGAGGCAAAGGCCTTAGCCAAGACCACGTCACAGATCGTGAAGAACTTCATTTGGGGGGAAATTGCATGCAGGTTCGGGATTCATCTGGCCATCGTCACCGACAACGGGCCGCAGTTTGCCAGTTTGTAGTTAGAGGACTTCTGCAAGCAGCTAGGGACAGATCTTCGATTCGCCTCTGTGCATCATCCTCGCAGCAACGGACAGGTGGAAGCCGCCAACAAGTTGATTATCAACCTTCTGAAAAAGAAAGTCACCAACTTGAAAGCCAACTGGGCGGAGCAGCTCCCCTCGGTTCTCTGGGCTTTGAGGACAACTCCAAACTCGGCCACGGGGGAAACTCCTTTCAAGTTATCCCACGGGTCTGAGGCACTCATCATAGTGGAATTCGAGGTCCGAAGCCCGAGAGTTATAACAGCTGGAGATGGTGGCGAAGAATGGCGCTTGGAGAATGAGGACGCCCAAAGAATCTAACGAGATTTCGTAGAAGAGCTTCGTGACCTGGCCTCCATCCGCCAAGAGGAGATCAAGCGGCGCATGGCGAAGCACTTCGACAAAAATGTCCGCCTAAAGCATTTTCTCGCCGGAGATCTGGTTATGAAGAAGGTAGACGCCGCAGGAAGGGGAGCAATAGTGGGCAAGCTGCATCTGAATTGGGAAGGTCCCTTCATTGTCCAGAAAGCCTTGGCCACCGGAGGCTATTATCTCCAAGATCAGGTTGGAGAGCAACTGAGAGGTACTTGGAGAGGGGATGACCTGAAGAGGTTCTATCCTTATCGGCCAATGATGTATTTTGTTTACATACTTTTACATATATACAATGTCAGCTATTCTTCTTCTGTTCATCTTGTTTTTTATTGCAAGCTTTCTGGGAACTCAAGGTTTTACTTAAAGATCGATCCAAGAAGCTGACAGTCAACTCGTTCCCCCTGGATAGCTCTGTTCGGACGATGGGACGATGCCTCGGGATATAAGCGTCCTTGTAAGACCGGACCCCTGCATTGACGGCCGAGATTAGCTCCCCCCTTGCATGTCGGCCTAGCTACAGCCGACTGCATCCCTCCTCCGACTGGAGGAACTAGCGGGAACAGGTCTGGACCCCAACCTCTCGGATTTAAGTAAGGATCAGCCCGGCCAGGCTTCCCCTCCAGTAGCCAGGGAGCTAGGATAGGCCCAAGGGAGTATGTTAGTCGCGAGTGCATCCAGGAGGACCCTCGGGAAGGCATAACCCCTCTCCCGTGCTTTTGCACTCGTAGCCAGTTGGCAGAGCTAAGAATGATCGCAATGGTAGGATTGGGAAACGTGCCTTCCACCTGTTTATCGTGGATTACCCAGTTCGGATGATGGGACGATGCCTCAGGATATAAGCGCCCTTGTAAGACCGGACCCCTGCATTGACAGCAGAGATCAGCTCCCCCCTTGCATGTCGGCCTAGCTACCCCCGATTGCATCTCTCCTCCGACTGGAGGAACTATCAGGAACAGGGTTGGATGCCAACCTCCCAACTCGACGTCGACAAGATCATCGTCCGATTTCTGTTTTCTTCTTCCTCAAAGATATTGATGCGCTTAATCCATCTTCAAACTCTTGAAGCAGCCGGAAAGGCAACGTTCAAGTCCTCGAGTGGTAGGTGCCCGTAAGTCCAAGTCCCTGCACGAGCCCTTCTCCTGCATATTGGCCACAGACCTCCTCGAGTGAGAACGAGACCCTCGCTGGAGTGATGCCATAGTCTGAGATCTCTATACGAGCTCCTCTCCTACAGACCGACTACTTGCCTCCTCGAGTTGACCTACACCACTCCAGTTGAGCAAGGCTCCTGAGAGCTGTCGACTTCAGCAACTTTCAAGTCCTCGAGTGGTAGGTCCCCATAAATCCAAGTCCCTGCACGAGCCCTTCTCCTGCATATTGGCCATAGACCTCCTCGAGTGAGAACGAGACCCTCGCTGGAGTGATGTCGTAGTCCGAGATCTCTGTACAAGCTCCTCTCCTGCAGACCGACTACTTGCCTCCTCGAGTCGACCTACACCACTCCAGTTGACCAAGGATCCTGAGAGCTGTCGACTTCAGCAACGTTCAAGTCCTCGAGTGGTAGGCCCCCATAAGTCCAAGTCCCTTCACGAGCCCTTCTCCTGCATATTGGCCACAGACCTCCTCGAGTGAGAACGAGACCCTCGCTGGAGTGATGCCGTAGTCCGAGATCTCTGTACGAGCTCCTCTCCTGCAGACCGACTACTTGCCTCCCCGAGTCGACCTACACCACTCCAGTTGAGCAAGGCTCCTGAGAGCTGTCGACTTCAGCAACGTTCAAGTCCTCGAGTGGTAGGTCCCTGTAACTCCAAGTCCCTGCACGAGCCCTTCTCCTGCATATTGGCCACAGACATCCTCGAGTGAGATCGAGACCCTCGCTGGAGTGATGTCGTAGTCCGAGATCTCTATACGAGCTCCTCTCCCGCAGACCAACTACTTGCCTCCCTGAGTCGACCTACACCACTCCAGTTGAGCAAGACTCTTGAGAGCTGTCGACTTCAGCAATGTTCAAGTCCTCTAGTGGTAGGTCCCCGTATGTCCAAGTCCCTACATGAGCCCTTCTCCTGCATATTGTCCACAGATCTCCTCGAGTGAGATCGAGACCCTCGCTGGAGTGATGCCGTAGTCCGAGATCTCTATACGAGCTCCTCTCCTACAGACCGACTACTTGCCTCCCCGAGTCGACCTACACCACTCCAGTTGAGCAAGGCTCCTGAGAGCTGTCGACTTCAGCAACGTTCAAGTGTCCTCGAGTGGTAGGTCCCCGTAAGTCCAAGTCCCTACACGAGCTCTTCTCCTGCATATTGGCCACAAACTTCCTCGAGTGAGAACGAGACCCTCGCTGGAGTGATGTCGTAGTCCGAGATCTCTGTACGAGCTCCTCTCCTGCAGACCGACTACTTGCCTCCCCGAGTCGACCTACACCACTCCAGTTGAGCAAGGCTCCTGAGAGCTGTCGACTTCAGCAACGTTCAAGTCCTCGATTGGTAGGTTCTCGTAAGTCCAAGTCCCTGCACGAGCCCTTCTCCTGCATATTGGCCACAGACCTCCTCGAGTGAGAACGAGACCCTCGATGGAGTGATGTCGTAGTCCGAGATCTCTGTACGAGCTCCTCTCTTGCAGACCGTCTACTTGCCTCCCCGAGTCGACCTACACCACTCCAGTTGACCAAGGCTCCTGAGAGCTGTCGACTTCAGCAACGTTCAAGTCCTCGAGTGGTAGGTCCCCGTAAGTCCAAGTCCCTGCACGAGCCCTTCTCCTGCATATTGGCCACAGACCTCCTCGAGCGAGATGGAGACCCTTGCTGGACTGATGCCATAGTCCAAGACCTCTGTACGAGCTCCTCTCCTGCAGACCGACTACTTACCTCCCCGAGTCAACCTACACCACTCCAGTTGAGCAAGGCTCCTGAGAGCTGTCGACTTCAGCAACGTTCAAGTCTTCGAGTGGTAGGTCCCCGTAAGTCCAAGTCCCTACACGAGCCCTTCTCCTGCATATTGGCCACAGACCTCCTCGAGTGAGATCGAGACCCTCGCTTGAGAGATGTCGTAGTCCGAGACCTCTGTACGAGCTCCTCTCCTGCAGACCGACTACTTGCCTCCCCGAGTCGACCTATACCACTCCAGTTGAGCAAGGCTCCTGAGAGCTATCGACTTCAGCAACGTTCAAGTCCTCGAGTGGTTGGTCCCCGTAAGTCCAACTCCATGCACGAGCCCTTCTCCTGCATATTGGCCACAGACCTCCTCGAGTGAGATCGAGACCCTCGCTGGAGTGATGTCGTAGTCCGAGACCTCTGTACGAGCTTGTCTCCTGGAGACCCACTACTTGCCTCCACGAGTCGACCTACACCACTCCAGTTGAGCAAGGTTCCTGAGAGTTGTCGACTCCAACAATGCTCAAGACCTCGAGTGGTAGGTCCTTTTAACTCCGAATCTCTGCACGAGCCCCTCTCCTGCATATTGGCCAACGACCTCCTCGAGTTAGACCAAGCTTCTTGGCAGGATGATGCGAGCAACATTGGGGTGAGTATCCACTCAGGCAACGGCGAATATGCGAGTATGACGTAGCAAAGTGCGAGTACTATATGACGAGTAGCTACGGGCGAGTGCCAGGGGACGAGTTATGGAGAACGACTATGTTCGTGCGAGTATCAAATACGCGATTATCAACAATATCAGCGTGCGAGTACGCGTCGCGAACACTCGTTCTCCCCGAGGCTATGAGCCTAGCGAGTAGCATCAATCAATAAACATGCGAGAAGAAAAAAGACGACAATGTGGTAATTCAAACTTGTATTAATATCAAAATTCTACAAGTGTTGGTTACAAAAATTTCTCTAACGGCTATCAAGCGAGTATGAGGAATATCAGCGAGCAACTAGGACTCATCGTCGCCAGTATCAGGCCGATATTCCTCATCTCCAATATCGGCGTCTTCCTCCTTGCCGCTTTCATCGCTTTCCTCCTCGCCGCTGCTACTGCCGCTGCTGCTGTCACTGTTGTCGCTGCTCCCAGAGCCCGACGATGATGAAGGCAGGCGATCTGGCGAGACTGTCTCGGCGAGTAGCTCAGGGATGAGTTTGTCGACTGTGAACTCCTTATCCCCCTCGTCGAGCTTCCTGCTAATCCTCAGCCTCGCGAGGACCATGTTGCCTGCCGCACGGGCTATCTCGCGGCGGACCGACGACCTCTCCTCCCACAGGATGCGAGATCGTTTGATGGCGTAATGAGGATCGTCCTCCGGCCGCGGCTGAGGAGCAGAGGAACTCACGCTGGCTTCTAAAATCATCAGGCGATATTCCATCTCGGCCGCGCGGACCTGGGCTGCCACCAAATCAGCCCGAGCCTTGGCGAGTTCCGCCTCATACTCGGAGAGCTTTTTGGCGGTCTCCATCTCGGTAGCCTGCGACAAAAAACAAAGTCAGCCAAAGAAGCACACAGGGCGACATTGCCATCGCGCGTAGAGGCGACATACCTCATAATCTCGCCAGCGAGTAGATTCCATGTCGAGATCGATCGCCTTCTTACTGACGATCTTCAAGGCCTTTGTCCTCTCCGACATCCTCCTCGCCGCAAAGTGATTTAATTCGACGGCTCGTGCAAGCGAGAAGGCCGCCTGCTGGGCAAGTTCCTCCTCGCTGAGATCCAGCATGGACTCAGCGTCGTCTCGCCCATACATCGCATGGAGGACGGCGAAGGCCTCCCCCTTATCCTCCCCTTCCTCTGCCCAGGAGGGGAAGTTGGTGCTCAGCGTCACTAGATGGTCGTTCGGCGCCCATGTCACCAACGGGCGACCATAGGTGTCCACCGCATCCAGCCCCAGGTTGAAGTTTGGGTGGAAGTGAGGAAGCCAAGCATGGAGCGGCGAGTCCTGGTCGTCAAGAGGTGGCGACGACGCCTTCTGTTTCTTGGTCGCGGGGCCCGGCGACCTGGCTTTGCCTTTGCCCTTGGCAATTTTCTTCTTCTCGCCGATATAAGTCGGCGAGTGGGGCTCAAAAAGTGAGGTGGCGACTTCTTTGGCTGGAGTAAGCGGCCTCGCCGGGAGCTCGTTCGGCTCTGCAAAAGGCCGAATAATATAAACAAGCGATTATCACGACGAGTATGTAGCAGGCATTCATTGCTAAGATTTACCTTCGTTGTAATGGACCTCGAACAACGTGTTGACGTTTAGTCGCCAGAAGATAACGTCAAACCGACGACCTCGGAACGCTTCGACGGGTTGCTCGCACGCACCTTCCAGTATCGGTGGAAGGAAGGCGACATCAGCAGGCTGGTGCGGCCTTCCCTGGACGTCGCCAAAGTCGCCTTCGACGACGACTAACGTCTCGCTCCAACGATGTACTTTGTTCGCCGTCCCCACCAGGGTGCAGACATGGCTGCTAAAATAGACCACCCCCTCGGCAATCGCGGCGAAGGCGAATATCTTGCGGAAGACGGAAAGATCGAAGATGATCATCTCCTCGCGCAGATAGCAAAGGAATCCCATGATGATGGCGACGCCATTGGGGTTGATTTGCGCGGGGACTATGCCGAAGTATCAGAGGATATCGCAATACTCCGGCAATAGTGGAAGTCGCAGGCTGGCATCGAAGTGGCGAAGGGTAAGGACCAGCGCGCCCTCGATGAAGGTGTTCAGTCGCTCGCTACGGCTCGAGAGTCTGGCCGAGTATCCCTCGGGAAGGAGCCTTTCCCTAAAGTTTTCTAAGTTGCGTTCGGTGGTAATCGACTTCTTGAAAGCCGCATCCGCGAAGTTGGTGGCATGGGCTTGGAGGCGAGCACTTGCATCGTCTCCAACCATCGTGCGAGTTTTAAAGTATAGAAGATGAAGAAATAGCGAGTAGCAAAACAAATCGCAGCACGCGAGCAAAAGAAGATACTCGCGAGCTAGGAGGTCAAAAGCGCAACAGCATACTTATGTCCTACCTACCCCCTCTATTTATAGGCGCCAAGGGGGGGAGGGGGGTATACCATCCTTACGGCGAGTATCACGCCAAGTCACGCTTTTAGCGAGTAAGTCGACGCGTTGCGTAGGTTGCACAAAACAGAGAGCATAATCGCAACCCGCAGCACAAACTCGGCACAATCCAGACAGATGTCGCTTAAACATTGGAAATAGCAAAAACAAAATCAATAATGTTGCCAGATCGAAGCTCGCTTTTTACAGAATCAGAAGCCATTCAAATCGCACTCGGCGAGTTCCAAATAATAGAAGAAAAGAAAAAAAATCTAAGGCCTAGGCCTCTTCGGGGGATGAGGATGTCGCCCGGCCCAACCCATCTCGCGCGCTCGCCGGAAATGCTCTATCTCCATCACGATCGCGTCATCGCCGAGCCGCAACTGCTCATCCATCCTCGTCAATCGGCCGATAGAGCCCATACTCGCGCGAATACCGGCAACCTCGTTAAGAACGAGCTGGAGGCGATGATTGTTAATCGCCAGCTGACGATCATTCTCCCTTACCATGTGGAAGAGGGATTCGTAGCTCTCCAGCGTACTCTTGAGCTCTTCCATCTTTGCCATCCGCACTTCCAACGATGATATTCAGCGATCAGGCTCGCAGATCGCCAGCTGGTCAAACTTGCTCTCCAGTTCCAGGTAGGCGCGAGCGGCAGCACGGTGATATTCCATGCCCTGTAACCCTATGACATCGATGAAGGCCTCCCCCAGAGTCGCCGGCCGATCTGACAGCAAATAAAAGTCGCCAGAATTAGACGAAGATACATAGCCGCCATATGCACATCAATAGCGATACATACCGCTGCGAGGAGACCCAGATCGGGGAGGAGATCTAGATCGGCGAGGAGGGCGAGTTGGCTCATCTCGCCGGCTTGATGATGGCCCACCAGCGAGCTCGGCCGTCTTGCCTCGCCCGCGCCCCCCTTGTCCAAGATCCGCATTCCTTGGCGGGAAATAGCTCGGCCGCGGCTTGACCGGCTTAATACCCGCGGGATGTGATGAAGGAGGTGTCAGGAGCGACGAACTCACCGGTGGCTGGAGATTCATCGGCGGAGGTGGCGGAGGAAGTCGCGTTGTGGCGACTTAAGAAGGCGCGACCAGAGGCGGCGGGGGCGGCAAAGATACGGTCACCGATTGGATGGTGGCGACGTTTGTAAGAGGCGGCGGCGGGGGTAACGAGGAGCTCGCCTCAGGCAGAGAAAAACTTGCCGGAAGCAGTGCAGAACTCGCGGCGGGCGGAGCAGAACTTCTGGCAGGCGGCGCAGAACTCGCCGGGAGACCCTTGCTTACCGGCGGATCCTTCTTGGGCAGAGGGTCCTTCGGCAAAGGATCCTTGCTCACCAGAGTCTTCCTCGACGCAGGATTCTTCGATGGCGGTTCCTTTCTCGCCGGAGGAACTGAGGCCTCAACTGTCCTTTTGGCGCCGATATTGATCTGCACTGTGTGCGCGGTCCTTACTTGTCTCCCTGCGGGAAGGGTGACCAACGGTACGAAACTCAACGGGGCGACGTTCAGAACCGCGCCAACACCCCCCGAGGGAGAATCTGCGAGTATCATGGTCCAGTTAGCAAGCAATAGAAACAACCATCAGAATGGGGAACCATCTCGGCAAAAAGACAACCTGGCAGGTCGACGACTTCAACCTGCTGTGGCGACGGAGTGGAGGCGAGTTCCGGGGCCAAGGTAGTGGCGAACTCAGGGATGTCAAGCGAGACGAGGAGGCTTGCATCAGAGACGGCGACATTGGGAATGTCGTCAAGTCCCAAGTCACTAAGCAACTGTTGCGTGCTGGCAGAGCGCACGAGGTTATTGGTGGAGGTCGCGGGTCGTGAAAGAGGTGGTCGTGAGATATCATCACCAGAGGCGGGTTTATTCTTGGACTTCTTAATCTTTTTCCTCTTGAGGGGGGGGGGGGGTAAGTCGGCGGTGACATCCTCTTCGCGCGGTCGCTTCGGTTTAGCGACTCCAATAGCGCCAGTTTGCGTGGCGAGACTATCACGAAGAATCTTCTCAGCATTCGACATTATGCGCGAGTTATGAAGAACCGACTAAAGAACTAGGTCCCCCCCTATTTATAGAGATTGGCAGGCAGTCACAAGAGGCGAGCAACCCAGATACTCGGCAACCCAGCTCGCCGAATAAGTGTTGGATGTTTCTTTCCGAGCTCCGATGTCGCTCAGAAAGAGCGGGGATTGTGTACAACCCTTATTCATCGAGGGTGGGTCCTACCACAGCCAAGTCAACAGAATTCAAGGTCAACAAGTCAAGGCAGGAGTCAAAGTCAGCATTCAAGATCACGGAAGGCCTGTGTGAGTATAGTCAAGCTCCCCTCGCATACTCGCCAGGTAGGCGCCTAGGTGAGATACTTGCCCATCCCGTGTGAGTTCCTCTGGAAGTCGCCTGGTCGCCAGGGGGTGGGGTATAAATATGACCCCCCCTCCCCTTGCTTTTGCCTATAAATAGGACCCCAGGGGTACGAGGTGGGGCACTTGAAATCCTCAACAGGATACTCGCGCGCTTCAGCTTCAGGATACTAGCTAAGTCTTCAGATTTCTTTTCATTAGAGCAACTCGCGACTTTGCGATTTTGCCAGCTAGCTTCCCTCGTATCCAGTTCGACCATTTTTGGTTGAGAAGGGGTTGCTCCTTTTGAGCATCCGAGTACGTGGTGGGTTCTTCCTGCCGCAACGTCTGGGGTCCTGTTTGACCTGTCCCTTCTTTCTGGTCACCCTAGCTGTCCGATCTTGCTTCTGAGCCGATAACCTTAGGCGGCTTTGGTCCAAATTCTGAGGTTAGGATTTTCCTGGCTTCAACACTTGGTTTCTGGTCACCCTAGCCGTCCGATCTTGCTTCTGAGTCGGTAACCTTAGGCGGCTTTGGTCTGAATTCTGAGGTTAGGATTTTCCTGGCTTCAACAACAGCAGTAGATATAATAGAGTGGCTAGCACCAGTATCAAATAAAACCTTCATCAGGTGACCATAAACATAAATCATACCTGTCACCACAGTATCATCTACGATAGCCTCTTGCTGACTTAAATTGAATACGCGGGGCTGAATATGACATTCTCCCACTGATGTCTCTACTGGGGCTGATGTTGAAGCAAGAGATTCACTCTCCTTCGAAACACCAAGCTGGTAAACCTTCTGCCCTTGCGGAGCTTTAAACCTCCTCGAACTATTTTCTCCTTCCTTCCTTCTCGGACATTCCGTTTGGCGATGTCCAGGCTGGCGACATAAATAGCAGACGTTGCTCCCTATTAAACATTGCCCTTTGTGAGATTTTTCGCACTTCCCACACTTCTGTTCCTGAACTTGAGGCTGCATAACACTGCTACTCTCTACCGGACGGGGTCGTTTCCCAGAATCACTAGATTTCCACAAAACACCTGATTTTTATAGCTCCTTTTTTGCAGTCCACTGAGATCTCTTTTTCCCAAATTCACTTCTTCTTTGTGTCTTCTCCACGTCTATCTCCATCAATCGTGCTTTCTGTACAAAAGCCCATACTCCTTAATTTCAAGTGGTATTAGTATTGACCGAATACTATCTCGTAAACCTTCTTGAAACTTACGACACCTCTCTTTTTCATTTGACACAAAGGCTTCAGCATAAAATTCAAGATTGGAAAACTCAGTTTCATACTCGAGTACAAAATAGGGAACCTATACCAAACGTAAGAATTTATCTTGTAATAGCTTCTTTTCTGACTCAGGTACAAACCATCATGTGAATTCCTGTACAAAAGTGTTCCAAGTAATGCTAGCTTGCCCTCGACCAGACAACCGCCCATGTACATTTGACCACCACCGCTTAGCCTCCCCTTCCAGAAGAAACATGACCAAGCTCACTTTTCGCTCCTCTGGAGAAAGCATCACCTCAAATATTGTTTCTATTCGTGAGATCCAGTCTTCCGTCTCCAGGAGTTAGAGACCACCCCTAAACCCAGGCGGTTTCAACTCTAGAAATTATTTTAAGTCCACATCAAAATGTTTATGTTGCGAAGGCCCAACAGACTCTGCAGATCGTATGGTTGGAGGGACATCCCGCACCATTTTCATAGCTTCTGCCAAGATACGAGCAAAGTCTGTCAATTGGGGTTGCGCAAGTGGCTCATGTTGCAGGCGCACAGTCTGCACCACTGACAAATGTTCCTGCTGCAGATGTTCTTGGTGTGCAGCATCGCTACCTTCTAACATAATTTCCTGTATTAACAGGAAACTATGTTAGAAGATGATATAATAGGCAGTGATTATGAGAGAGCCTATAGCTTCTGTGGTATCCCTCAGTCCTCTAACACCATCAGAAGACAATATATGAATGCAAAAAGCAAGTTGCTAGCTGATATTCTAGTCAAAGTGTTGTTGTGTAAGACAAGTTCTATATGTTATATCACTCCAAAATTCTTTGATCTCATGACTGCAGTTATATGTAGAAAGAAATTACAATGGCGAATGATGCTATTTGAAAAGATTAAGGGATGCATTAAGAGCCCAAACTATGGAGGAATTATCTCTCTGTATCTAAATCAGATGAATCCTACTGCTTTTCCTATGAAAAATGGCACAACCCTCCACCATTTGAAGAAGGTGTCTATACACTCCATCCAGAGATGGGAAGTCAAGTTAAAGAAGACTGACAAAGCTCCAAAGGACATATAAGAGATGGGCAGGACCCCATCTCCTCCTCCACATCAAATAACTGATTCAGTTATTGAGGGGGAGCCTGCACCATCATCCTTAGTTCCTCTAACTCCAGCTACCTCAGATATTCCAGCTGCTGCCACAATATTCCCTCCTCCAGTTACTGCTGTTGCTGTAAATTTAGCTTCAGAAGAGATTCCTGCTACAAAACTTCAACCTACTGCTACAGATCTTCCCTCTACTGCTGCTGTTTCAGAAATACCAACCTCTATTCCCTCTGCTACTGTTATTTCTTCCTCCTTGCTACACTCTGACACAAAATTTCATGCTGTTGCTGAAGACATTCCTCATGCTGGCAACCTGATAGATGCCTAGACTGAAGCTCAGACTCAAGCTGAGATTCTTTCTACTAAAGAAGATATCAACAATATGATTGAGGAACTTACCTCTAAAGAAGCTCCTTTTCATTTTCCTGAAGATCTTCATCATTCGACAACAACTTCTCCCAAGTCTCCAGCACAACCAGAAAAATCTCCAGCACATGCACAATCTACAGTACATCTAGAATCATCTCCCCCAGCTGATCAATCTCCTGTAAATGAAGCTTATATGTCTCTTGCTGCAGATATGCCAGATGATGAAGTAGTTTCAATCCATGACTCAGATGATGAAATCCAAGTTGAAACTGCTGAACAAAGACTACCCAGTCTTCATTTCCAGATTCCAACCCTTCTGCCAACATTTAATGAAGAAGATGAAATCAGTACAGTAAACAGAAGAAAAGCCTCCACCTCTACTATTGTGATTGAAGAAATACTTCCATGGACTGTTCCTGCTAAGCCTCTTCCATCTCCTCAAAAAGAAGTCTTTCCTGAAGGTTCAATTCTACAAAAAATTGAAGCAATGCTTGCTGAACAGAGAAAGTACTTCGATGATTCTCTTAATGTGGTCACTGATAAAGTCATAGCTTTCGAAAAAGAAATGAGTCGAGAATTTGCTGAAATCCAAGACAATAATGATGAGTTTAAAAAGCTTCTGCAAATTGATGGCAAAGCTATTGACCACACTATTACAAGCATTGGTACAGTCATAGAGCAATCTGTCACTCTTGCTAACAGTCATATTCTCCTGGACCAAAAGAGGTGATGAAAGAAATTTCAAAACTTGTGAGGAAGTGGGTAAGTTTAAAGAAGATGTTATTAACACCCTCTCTGTAGAAGTCAGAAAGGGGGAGGACAAAGTGAAGGAATTGCTAAAAAACAAGCTGCAATTATGAAAACTCAATGGGATGATCAATTAAAAGAAATTCAGACATCTGTCCTCAAAGAAGTTAAGAGCACCAAGTTATATACTTATGATACTTCTGTCTGGATGCACAATCAGCTGTTTCCTGAATTTGCCATGGATCTAAATGCTCCTCCTCCTGCAAATCTAGATGTCAACATGCCTACTTTCTCTCCTGCTCCAGAATATTTGAAGGACCACCTCTAGCATATTTTGATGGACCTCCTCCAGATTATTTTGAAGGCCCCCCTCCTGATGCTTATGAATAGGTATGGGAATCTGAACAAACTGGGCTGCCTCCTCATCCTCCAGAAGTTCAAAAAGCAAATAGAAGAAAGTATGGTGATGGAGCCTCTACAAGCAGATCTACTCCTCATCCAGAAGCTGAAGGGAAGAGAACTCAAGAATATACTGAAGTTTGGAGTCTAACCTCCAAATCTCTTATTTTGGAAACCCTGAAGCTAGTGGTTGATTTCAATGAGAACAGAAGCCTGCATTATAGTTCAGATGAATGGAGTTGTAAGAGAAGTCCCTCACAAAGAGAAGGATTTATGATAGAATACATGTCAAAAATAATCCTAAGGCTCCACCCAGACCACCTAAATACTTCCCTAAGCCTTTCAGTTATCAAAAGAGACAACAGGACAAGCTTGATAGATAAGGAAAGCAACCTTCATAGGATCAGTAAACTGAAGATGATAGAAGTTCATTTTTGAAATGGTAGAATTTAATTCTCTCAGACAGTTTTCTATTTATATGAACTCCTATTTCTGATCTAATTTTACATATTACTGCATTAATCTAGATTTTCATGCGATTAGTATCTTTATTTATTTTTCTCTTAATGCAATTCACATTAATGTAGAGGGTTCTGACTTCTACAAATAGGGGGAGATTGTTAGGTATTGCATCCACAATAGCCCATATTTGTATGAAGTCACCCTTAAACTAAGATGAATTAAGTTTGTATTTGATGCACTTTTTGTTAAGTGTTTACAGGACTTAATTGTTAAGTGTAGACCAATGTCAGTCTATAATGAGTCACCAAACACAGGACCATACAATGTAATCCCTTATTGTGTGATCCATGGTGTTGACTCATGTGTAGCCTCTCTATTGGGACACTTCATTCTCAAGCACTAAGGGCAAGAGAAAAGATGGATGCTGAATTTTTATAAAGAATGAAGATTTTAAGTTTTTCAGAAAAAAAGTCAAAGTCTTTTTCTCGAGAACTATAAGTTGTACTCGAGAAGGACTTATGATAATTCTCGAGTAAGACTTGCCTTCATGTCGAGTAACAGAAGTTATTCTCGAGAAAGCTTCTTGCTGTTCTCGAGTAATATATGGCATTTCTTCTTGGGATACTTGTTTTCCAGATAGAAAAATTTCCAAGTCTTTTTCTCGAGAAGAATAAAGTTATTCTCGAGAAGACTATAGTTTGTTCTCAAGATGCAGAAGTCATTTATCGAGAACCAGAGTATTTTTCTCGAGAGCTAGCTATTTGTTCTCGAGATGGCTATTTGTTCTCGAGAACCAGAATGTTTCTTCTCGAGAATAAAATGTTATTTTTCTCGAGTACTTCCTGACATTCTCGAGACTGCAGAATTCCACCTCCACATATTTTTCTAAGTATATTTCTCGAGACAGTCTTTTATTCTCGAGTACAATATAATTTCCTCTCGAGAACAATCAACAATTTTCTCGAGTAATTTTCTTCTTACTCTAGAAAGCTGTTTTCTTCCTCCACATCAATTGTCTCTAAGTATTGTTCTCAAGAACTTTTTTATTGTTCTCGAGTAACAGAATTATTTTAATCTCAAGTAAAAGAATTCTTCTCGAGAACACCCAGTCCGATTTTTCTAAAAATCGCTAAGTCCAGATAGATGGTTATTTCAAACTTAATTAACGCGTGATTGGTCCACGTGGATGTCATTAATGACGATTATGACCGTTAGGGTAATCCTATAAAAGGTCTTGTCATTTTCGACTAACCCTAAGAAGTTCTAAGAAGATTTTAAGAAGAATTTTTCAGCCGCCGCAAGAAGAAATTCCAAGTTTCCTGAATCCGACTTTTATTTCCAAATTGAGAGCCGCAGATCTTCTTCTTCTTCGCCAAGGCTTTCGATCTAGATAGATTCAGAGAAAATTGATTCACAGTTCGAGATTATTTTCAAGCGACAGATCCTCTACTTGATCGCATGAGTCCGGAAATTTTCAGATCCAGAAATTGCTTATTCTTCGTCAACAAAATCTTATAAAGCCGCAAAGTTCAAAAGGAAGAACGTGTTACCTGCTGCGACTACTACTCCTACGTACTCCAAGTATACAATCTACTTTTATTTTTACTACGCTACTTACAATTATGCATCAAATATATTTATGCTCAAATTCATATCACTATAGGACCGTGGTCCACCTTTATCATTACCGTTATACGGACGTCGGCTTCTACAACAATATGTTGTTGACAACTACATTAAAATAGAAACTCAAAAATTACGTTGGATTAAAAGAAATCAAAATTCTCTTCGTGCTGAACTTTATTGTGGGTTACAAGATTACCTCAATGCTGGAGAAAGTAGTGGAGGTATTACAAACTTTTCATTACAATACAAAATAATATTATTTTCTATATTCATCGTTATAATGACATATAATATGTTATTGTGGTTCAACAAATACTGGCCGTCGCATGGTCTTACCATCATCCTTTGTTGGAAGTCCGCGCAACATGTACAAACGTTATCAAGATGCAATGGCTGTTGTTCAGTATTATGGTAGACCAGATATATTCTTAACAATGACATGCGACTCATCATGGCTAGAAATTATAGAATTGCTCTATTCTACACAAACCCCTCAAGATCGTCCTGATATAGTTACTCGAATATTCAACGCTAAATACACAAAATTAAAGCATGATCTTTTTCATCGACATATTTTGGGAAAGACAATTAGTCATGTGCATGTAATTGAGTTTCAAAAAAGAGGTTTGCCTTATGTTCATATGTTGATCATTTTTGATGCACGCGACAAAATGAATACTCCATATGACTACGACCATATTGTTCGTGCTGAGCTGCCTCATGTTGAACATGAGCCCGAACTATACAATGTCATTGTACGACATATGATTCATGGTCCATGTGCACATGTAAATCATCGTGCACCATGCATGAAGCATGGTAGTTGCAAAAAAGGTTACCCAAAAAATTTTGCTAAACATACAATGCAAGGAGCTGACTCATTCCCAATTTATCGCCGAAGAAATAATGGACGATCATTCAGTCTGCGACGAGCTGCTGATTTTAATATTACCAACCAATGGGTTGTGCCGTATAATCCGTATCTGCTGTTAAAATATGACTGTCATATAAATGTTGAAATTTGTAGTAGTATTAAGAGTATTAAATACTTATACAAATACATTCACAAAGGTGCTGACTGTGTTGAATTCCAAATCCACGATACTGCTGATCGAAATGAGATATCTCAATATGTAAACGGTCGATGGATATGTCCGCAGGAAGCATTCTGGAAAATATTCAAGTTCAATATGTATCAAACATACCCTTCGGTAATTCGTTTACAAATACATCTGCTAAACAAACATCAGGTTCAGTTCCGCAGTACTGATGTACTTACTAACATTCTTTCAAATGAGCGCAACTCTCGTACAATGTTGACTGAATTTTTCAGTATTAATGACAGTAACCAAGAGCAACACAGGTACTTTTACACTGAATTTCCAAAACACTATACATGGAATTCAAGTTCAAGAACTTGGCATAAACGAAGGCGCCGTCAAAAGGTTATTGCTCCAATGTACTCAATACATCCTTCAGAAGGAGAAAGATTTTACCTGCGCATGCTTCTAAATCATATTCGAGCACCACGATCTTTTGAACATTTGATGACAATTGGTGTTGTTACCCATCAAACATTTAAGTCCGCAGCTGAACATTATGGTTTATTAGAACGAGACAACAGTCTACATAATTGTATGCTCGATGCTAAAGAGTTTCAGATGCCTGCAGCACTGCGTACTTTATTTATAATAATTTTGTTATTTTGCAATCTCACAGATGTTAGAGAGCTTTGGAATGCCAATTATGCAGCAATGATAGAAGATTACATTACATCGTCATCTACCAATGACGTATACGTCCTCAACAAGTTCCTCCGTGAAATCGACAACATTCTTCAACAACACAACAAATCCATTACACAATTTGATATCCCTAAAATGTCTACAACCTTCGAAAATATTACAGACTTCTCCATCTTAATTGCGGATGAACTGTCAATGCCTATTTCAAATACAGATCTTATTTCTGTTTTATCATTAAATCAACGTCAAACCTATATCTTCCATATTATTACTGAATGTGTTCGACAAGGCACCAGCGGTATTTTCTTCATTGACGGACCTGCTGGCACTGGAAAAACCTTTTTATACAAAGTCATTATTGCCCACCTACGCCAAAATGGTCATATTATACTTGCCACTGTATCATCAGGAATTGCTGCAACTCTTCTTCCGGGAGGAAATACAGCACATCTGAGATTCAAGATTCCTATTCCTATTAAAGCAGGGTCATGCTACAAATTCACCAAAACATCAGATATGCAATAACTCTTACAACAATGTTCTGATATTTTGTGGGATGAGGCACCTATGTCGCACAAACATATTTTTGAAGTTGTTGACTGCTCATTATGAGATGTTCTGAACACAGACCTACCTTTTCGTAATAAAGTTGTAATCATGGGAGGCGAGTTTCGTCAAATTCCACCAGTTGTGATTAATGGAACAGTGTCACAAATTATTAAGGTCAGTATTGTTACATCGCCATTATGGTTAGCTGTCAAACTAGTATCACTGACTGAAAATATGTGTGCACTCAATGATCAGCATTTCTCAGAGTTTCTTCTTCACATTGGAAATGGTACTGAATCCACATATGGTGATGATATGATACGCATTACTGATTTAATGATTATTCCCTGGGATGGCGAACATTCACTCAATATACTTATCAACATCATATTCTCTAATATTACATGTAATATTAGTAACTATGATTACTGGGAGAATAGGGCGCTATTGAGTCTGTTAAATGAAGATGATGCTCATTTAAATGAGAAATGTCTGAATATTTTCCATGGTGAGGAGATAACATATTACTCTTTTGATTCCATTGATGATGACAAACGTAATTTATACATGCCAAAATTTCTAAATAGCATCGCAGCAAGTAATCTTCCGCCCCACAAACTGTCTTTAAAGAGAGGTGCCCCTATTATGCTTCTATGGAATTTAAACCCACGTATTGGTCTTTGCAACGGTTCACGACTCATATGCCGACAATTTTCAAGAAATGTTATTAAAGCAGAAATTCTTACTGGTCAACATAAAGGCAAACCGGTTTTTCTACCGCGCATACCTCTAAAAAATACTGGAGATCAGCATCTGCCTTTTGAACTCACTAGGACACAATTTCCAATTCGATTGAGCTTTACACTGACCATAAACAAATCTCAAGGACAGACAATCGAACATGTTGTCCTTTATCTACCCTCTCCTATTTTCACTCACGGTCAACTCTACGTTGCTCTATCCAGAGGAACTACTGCTGCAAACACAAAGGTATTAGTCAAAGATAGTGTTGTACCTGGATATCCTGGCACGTACACCAAAAATATTGTTTACAAAGAAATACTATCAAAAGTAAACATACAAGTACATTATATTTTTTATATTTCCTTTCAAATTTCACATACACTGATATGATCGTAGCATGTTCAATTATTTCTTACTTTTATATTACCTGCACAACCAACTCATCCGTAATCGTTCGCATCTACAACAATAAAAATTTATTTCTCTTCTTCCAGGTACATTCGAAAAACACAGATTACATAATATATGCCTCTATGCATTTCCTATGTACTATAATTGCTGTTACCACTCTCAGAATAAATAACCCTTCCCGCATGAAAAATGTCTCATGTTACATACTACATGTGAAATTAGGTAGCAAAGTTCAAAAGGAAGAAGAACAGGTAGAATGATTTCAGATCTGAGAATATATCACTGTTTGCATTCATTATTTCATTTTATTGTTGTAGATCTTTCTCCGAGTTGTAGGAGTTGTTTACTCCGAGTTCTTGTAGGAAGTTTTTATCTTCCGACTGTAGATCCAGATTTGGGATCGAATTGTATTAACGTTGTTCCGAGGTATAGGATTGGTTTCAATCCGAGATTAGTGGAGTAGCCGAGTCTAGTGCTTTGCTAGATCAGTGAGTGGAAAGTGAATGTACCCAAGGTTGGGGAACCACTATATATCTCTGTGTCCTTTGTGATTGCTTAGTTGTTATTCTGTGCATAGATCGCTATATTTTTATTCCGCAAAAAGACGCACAACTCACCTATTCACCCACCTCTAGGTGATTTAGGTAAGACAACTTAAAACATTTTCACCAAGGTTTTACCTTGTTTAGTTGAAGGGTTGATCACTCAACCACTCTAAGTGCACTATTGAAGAACTAGGCCTATTACCTTTAAATGACCAATGTTACTCACCAAGATACCCCATCAAATAAATTCTAAATGTGGCTGATATTTTTTTCATGGTCATATGATGACCCCTCTGGTCATCCACCAGAGTTTCGGTGGAATCCAAGGTCCTTAAACCTAATTTTCAACATATGCATGAATTATTAATTTTTAGAAAAACTATAAAAAAAAATCTCCAAAAAGTTTTATTTTTTTACATGTTGAGGGTCATGTCTGGACCAGACTATGGTCCAATTTTCAGGCCATTTGACTGAGAGGGACAGTGGGGGCACTCATTTTAATTCCTGGTTAACCTTTGGACACCTTGCATCAAAAAGTATGATGAGTGAGATCCATTGGTCCAAATGGGTTGATTAAACTTTTGTATTAAACTAGACACTAGGGGATAGGTTTTTTTGTTGGGTACATTAACAAAAAAGGCCTCTAACTATTTTTAATAATTAAATCAAAGTGACTAATAAAATGTGACAAAATGAAATAATACATGTATATATTAAATCTAGGCCTGCACTTATTGATCAAGCCCGATCCAATGGCCATGGGTCATCGTCCCCGATGATCCAATGGCTGAGATCAAAGCTTCCTGGAGCTTTTCAAACTCCAATTTCCGGCCACCTCCCTGATCGACCACCGCCACCACCACCTTCGTTGAGGTGGTGGCTATTGCCTGACGGTGGCACGGTCGCCGGAGGGGCCGTTTTGGCGAACCAGAGGGGTTGAGTTTTCATGGAATATTCGACATTTTCTCCTCACTGATAGGGCTCGATTGAGCCAAATTTCACCACCTAAAGATCTATAGATCTAACACAGAGGATAAGGAAGAGGACTAGACCTACAAGCGGGCTTGATGACTGGTGTGGTGGTGGTGTGCCATGGTCGACAACCCCATGTAACGACTCCATCCGTTCATATAGCATATAATAGAAGGTCCGGCCGGGGTCCCACACCATATGCCACAAAACAGGTGGCGAGGTTACAGGTTAATACCAAAACACAATCGCATCCTAACTCAGAGCATGCTTGCGGAAGTTTTTAATAATAATATTGAACTCTAACCATGAATGTCCAATATATATATACACATCCATATTTATATATAAACACTCAAAGGAATGTACAACAAATACAATATCGTTTGGCCTTATGGCCTTACAGTTACTCTTTACAAGTGTGGATTCCAAACATCGGCGCGCAGGCCGGCCACACATGAACAAAACACAACATTCTTTGCTTATCCTTCAAGGGCTAGCAGCAGCAATGGCAGTAGGTACTTCAGCCCTTATATGTCCCGCTCGGCTCTCCAGCACCTACACAAGGATAGCCCACCAAATGGTGCCAAACAAGGCTACGGTCAGCATTCAGCTGACCAATTTATAACGACCCTACCCTTTTCCCGGGGCAGTGGTATTCCTTCCCTGCAGGCATAACAATTCATAGACAGATATATATCACACATTGTGCTATCACGCACAAACAAACCATATCAACCGTTAGCTACGTGGGCCGATGATCCGTGCACTCAAGACACATTCTTGGTGTACTGGCGAACCAGGGTCCCACCACCATTCTAGGTCCGACACCCGACGGTAAAATTGAGCATTTAGTCTTTACGGCGCGCAGGCCTAAGACTCTCATTATGCACTCCAACTGACCGCACTTTCAGGTTCCAAGTTGGACGGACATAACGCAGGTACGGATCAGCCACCCCCACTGCTCAAGTCACTTTTCCATCACCAAATACCATCGTACTTGAGGCCAAATCTAAGGCACGGGTCGGTTTCACCTTTCCTGTTCGGCATGAGGCCTTTTCACAAGCTCACAGCTCACAATAGCCATGCTGTCCACCAAGGACTGGCTTCATAATAGCCACACTGTACACCAAGGACTGGCTTCATAATAGGCATAATGTCCACTAAGGACTGGCTTCACAATCAACAAGGGTAGTTCATGCTAGCGTCCTTCACAATCGCTTAGCGGGTTCAGCAGAAACTCTCTTTCTAAACCCAACTCCGCCCAAACCCTACAGCATCTTGCAGTGCCAGAAAACTGGATTTACCATAGCGCACAACACAAGCATAACAAGGGTATTTTCCTGGACTACCACTCCCGTACTTCCTGCTACTGCCCTTCACAGGTCCAACCCATCGACTCCACAAACTACACGTTTAACCACGGAGTCTTCTCTGGTGTGCAAATGAAACATCACCAATCCAGACCAACCTGTACAGATGGGCTTCACAACGCATGCCTATTCCATACTACACATTTTGGGATCTATATGCAAGACTATTATGGATTCCAAGAATCAACCAAAGGGAAATCCCTTAGCAATCCACCCTCTGGTGGGGGAAATCCATGCACATGCCAAAATGAAGGACTTCACATGTCCAAGAAGGAAGATCGTTACCCTTGACGACCTCTTTGGAGCCATGGAAATCTAGCCAGTTGGAAAGCACCGCAGCGGCCTTGCCTCCACAAATCTGGCCTCAGATCTCGATTCGGAACTCAGAAGCTCCAATGGCTGTCGGATCCCTTTCTCCTCCTCCTCCTTGCTTTCCCTTCTCTCTAGCTCTTTTAGAAATAGAATGGCCCAAGCTAAATGACAATTCTCTTCTCAATTCTTGGTTTTCACTCAGCAGGGAGAAGCTTGGACCATCGGATCCCTGATGAAGAAAATGGATGGCCACAAATCGCCCACACATGGCTATTTTTGGGCTGACACGGCCTGTGACACGCCCGTGTCATAGGCCGTGTACCTTAAGCGACACACAATCGACTTAACCCGAATAGGACACGGCCATGCGACACGCCCGTATCACATGTCGTGTGCCATGACACGGCTTCAGACATACCCGTGTCTAGCCTGTGTTCACCAAGCCTCATTATCATGGCCAAAACCAGAGACGGACATGACCATGTGACACGCCCGTGTCACCGTTGACACGACCGTGTCATAGGCTGTGTTCCCCACTCGAGGATCGTCGAGTGCATTTACTCGAGTGGAGTTCGTCGAACTAGAGGAGGACACGGCCTCAGACACGCCCGTATCGCAGGCCGTGTTCCCTCTCGAGAACTCATCGAGTGCATTTCGTCAAGCACTCGACAGGCTGCTCCACCATATAGAGCAGGATACGGATTGGGACACAACCGTGTCCCAAGCCGTGTTCCCCAGCCTGAACCCGACTTTGGAATTTGGGGTGTTACAACCCTGCCCTCCGTACAAGAAATTTCGTCCCGAATTTGCACACAACAAGGAAACAAAAAGCAAGATGTTATAACTCCATAAAAGTTGGATACACCTTGACACGCACTCACACCAGTTTAGACAAACAGCTCGGGAAATTCAGCTCGCATGGTCTGCTCTCGCTCACATGTTAGCTCCTCACGGCCATAGTTGTCCCACCGGACTTTAACCATCCTGATTGTCTTATTCTGCAACTATTTATCGGCTCTATCCTCGATCCGAATGGGCCTAACCTTCACCGTAAGCCCTTACTCAACCGATACACGATCATTATCAATCACTTGAGCTGGATCTTTAACGGCTTTCTAAAGCACAGATATGTGAAACACACCATGCAATCCACTCAATTCTGCCGAAAGAGCTAGCCGATAGGCAGCCTCCCTAACTCGCTCCACCACTTCAAACAGACCAAGATATCTAGGACTTTAACTTTTTCAGACGCCGAATCCTGGACACGCCTTTGAAGGGATTAATCTTCAAATATACCCATTTGCCCAGCGCGAACTCCACATTTCGGTGCTTGGTGTTGTAGTACTTTGGTTGACGATCCTGGGCTATCAGTAGCCTCTCTCGAATATAGCGTATCGCTGAGTTAGCTTCATCGACTTCTTTACGCTTATATAGTTTGGATTCGCCTGCTTCTGCCCATGCTAATGGTGTACGTCATTTACGACCATACAAAGCTTCAAACGGTGTCATACCAATGCTCTGTTGGTAGCTATTGTTGTAGGCAAACTCCACCATATAGAGATGATCTTCCCATCTCTTACCAAAATCCAGGGCGCACATTCGGAGCATGTCCTCCATTGTTCTACTGGTCCTCTCAGTCTGTCCATCCGTTTGGGGATTAAAGGCCATACTGAACGTTAACTTCGTTCCCAACAACTGATGGATTAGCCGATGTGAATCACCCATCACAGTCACTCATAATTCGACGGGGAACACCGTGCAACCGTACAATCTGCTCAACATAGAGTTTCGCCAATACTTCCACTGAATCGTCCCGCTTGTTCAGGAGGAAGTGAGCCATTTTGGTCAAATGGTCTACAATCACCCAGATTTAATCATTACCGCGTTGAGATCTCGGCAACCCGTGCAGGAAATCCATTGAAATATCATCAAACTTCCATTCCGGAATAGGTAACGACTTCAAGAAACCTCCGGGCTTCTGGCATTCTGCTTTCACCAAAGCACAAGTTTGACATTTAGCCACATAATGAGCTATGTATTTATTTAGTCTTGGCCAGCAGAACAACTTTTTCATATCCTTGAACATCTTTGTGCTCCCAGGGTGAATTGAGTATTTTGTAAAGTGAGCTTCATACATCAATTCTTCTCTCAACTTACCCATACTCGAGACGCACACACGACCCTCTTTTCACAAAAAGCCATCATCCCAGGAGAATTGGCCATCTAGCCCATCCCTTGCATAGCGTTGGAGACTTTCATCCAGCTCCGTTGCTCGTCGAACCTTGTCCGCAAGGTCATATTGCACCTCCGTCTAATTTAAGCATGCATCGGCTGTGGAATTCTTGTCAACACAAGAAATCTCTAACGCTTACAACTCCTGCATCAGACGCTCATCATGCATGTGCAACTAATTTTCCCTTGACAGAGTCCTCCGACTCAAGGCATCAGCGACCACGTTTCCCTTCCCGGGAGTATAATGAATATCAAAGGTGTAGTCCCCAAGGAACTCCATCCACCTTCGTCGTCGCATATTAAGATCCTTCTGATCCAACAAGTACTTTAGGCTCTTATGGTCCGTAAAGATATCCACTTTTACGCCATATAGATAATGCCGCCATAATTTAAGCGCAAAGATCACCGCCGCAAACTCTAAGTCATGGACGGGATAATTTCGTTCATGTACTTTCAATTGGCGTGAGCCATAAGCAATCACCTTTCCAAACTGCAGAAGAAAGCAGTCTAAGCCGCTTCCTAATGCATCACTATAGATCTCATAGCCGTCTGTACCACATGGCGATGTCAACACAGGCATCGTGATCAAATGATGTTTTAGCTCTTCAAAAGCTTGCGTACACTCTGGCGTCCAAACGAATTTCTAATCCTTCCTCGTCAGTTTGGTCAGAGGCAAAGCGATCCGCGAGAAGTTTTCTACAAAACTTCTATAGTAGCCTATCAGTACAAGGAAACTCCTGACTTCAGCCACCGAAGACAACAATGACCACTCCTGGATGGCTCTTATCTTTGCTGGATCCACCACAATCCCCTCTCCACTCACCACATGGCCAAGAAAAGCCACTGACGAGAGCCAAAACTCACACTTTGAGAACTTGGCATAGATCTTATTCCTCTACAAGGTATGCAACACCAACCGCAAATGGTTTGCATGATCAGCTTCCGATTGAGAGTACACCATGATATCATCAATGAATATAATCATAAATTGGTCCAAGTACTCGCGGAACGTTCGGTGCATTAGGTCCATGAACACCGATGACGCATTACATAGCCCAAACTGCATTACAGTGAACTCATAATGACCATATCGTGTCTCAAATGCTGTCTTGAGAATGTCACCTTCTCGAATCCTCAATTGGTAATTTCCATATTTCAAATCCAATTTGGAATAGATGGTTGATCCACTAGTTGATCGAACAATTCATCTATTCGTGGAATCAGATACTTGTTCTTCTCTGTCAGCTTATTCAATTCACGATAGGCAATACATAACCGCAAACCACTGTCCTTCTTTTTCACAAAAAGAACAGTTGCGCTCCAAGGTGACATACTTGGGCGTATATATCCCTGCTCCAGCAACTCTTGCAGTTGGACTTTCAATTTATCCATTTCCTTTGGCGCTACGTGATATGGAAAGCGGGCCATACGTTTCGCACCTGGCACCAACTCAATAGTGAAGTCTATCTCCCGTTGGGGTGGTATCCTAGGAAGATCCTTAGGAAACACATCAGAAAAATCCGATACAATCAGAACATCACTCACATTGGATTTTGGCTCAATAGCCTGAATAAGCATGAAGAATAACTCCGCGCCCTTCCGAACAGCATTGACGACTTGGAGTGCAGACATCAGGGTCCCGCTCACTCCTCGCATACAAGCGAACTTAGTCTCAAGATCGGTATTCTGGCCTAGTGTGATCTCTTTTGACTTGAAATCAATAAAAGCACGCTGCTCCGAGAGCCAGTCCTTACCAAAGATCACATCAAATTCCGATATCGGTAGCACAGAGGCATTCAAATAGAAATCCCGACGTCTAATTTGAACCACCACATCGCAAGCCCTATCCGTAAGCATCAACATCCATTTGGTAATAACACCTTTACGATATCTGTCGTCACATGACTAGGTACTCCAATTCGAGCTACATAGTCCTTAGACAGAAATGAATGTGAAGCACCCGTATCAAATAGTGCTCTCGCCAGCGTGTTCTGAATCAAAACAAAGCCTGTGGCAAACACATCATACACAAGCTACACACAAGGCATGCAATAAGAAAAGCAATCAATAACTTAAATCATAACTATGACGACGTCACTTTGCTTTTATGGCCTCCTGCTGGACAAGGTTATAGACTCGGGGCTTCACTTGGGATGCAGATGACTCCACCACTGCCTTTCCCTTCTCAGCATAAGATGCTCCCGTCTTATTTTCACCCTTTGGTGGACCAGCACTACAGTCACGGGCTATATGCCCCCACTTTGCCACATGTAAAGCAGGTACGAGTCTCTGGCCTCGAAGTTGCTCCCGATAGAACTGTTGAAGAAGCTTGCCTAGAAGGCTTGGACCTCTTGCCCCATTTCTTTTGATAGGACGATTTCCTAGGTCGGGGCGCTTTGAACTATGGCTTTGCCACAGCTAAGGCACTTTTTCCTTGCACCCGCTTCATATCTTTCTTCAGAGAATATGTAGTATAGACCAACGCCTGAAACCCTTGGTTCACCGAACTCGAGAGCAGGAATCACAACTCATCCCGCAATCCTTTGTAGAACCTATTGGTTTTCCGTTGCTCATCGCCGAAGATAGAGCCCACATATCATCCCAACCTTGTGAACTCATGCTGGTAAGTCTCAACACTACTTTCTCCATGCGTTAGCCGTTGGAACTCATTTTCCATGGCAATGCGTTGTGCCGCTGGTAGGTGATTTGCCAGGAATAGTCGCGAGAAATCCTCAATCGAGACTTGTCTTAACTGCCTGCCCGCTAAGTGGTGTAACTCGATCTCGTCCCACCATAGCCGAGCTTCTCCTTCCAATAAGAAGGTGGCCAAGGTGACCTTCTGATCTTCCTCCGTCCTAAACGCCATCAATATACTCTTGACGCGCGACAACCAATCCTCTGCCTACATTGGGGATCCCACACCCGTAAACGTAGGAGGATTGAAGCTCATGAACTGTTTCAACTACCATTCAATTACTCGAGTATCAACAGCCGCAACAGGTTCTGGCCTTGCCCCAACCTGTTCTAACACCACTGTCGGCTGCGCTTACCCACCAGGCTGTGCATGAAATATTGCAAACAGCGCCTTAGCAACTAAGCGGACGGTTTCCATAGAAGGGGGATGTGTAGGAACCTCAGCTGGTACCGTACTCTCATCAGAATGTTGGGGCTCCGACTACCCAGCACCACTACGAGTCACCTATAGGTGAACAAGACACACATTAGCGACCTCGCATAAGCAATAACAACAATTTAGGAATGCGCAGATTCCACAAACAAGTGTATTTGCATTCCTAAGTGGTCATTCAAGAGTTCATTAGTGTTAACGCGGTTCACACTTACACATGCTCGCCACCCAACAAAAGAATTCGACCACGAATTCGAAAGAGGAAGACCGAGACAGGCCGATACCAAAATATAATGACTCCATCCGTTCATATAGCATATAATAGAAGGTACGGCCGGGGCCCCGCACCATATGCCACAAAACAGGCGGCGAGATTACAGGTTAATACTAAAACACAATCACATCCTAACTCAGAGCATGCTAGCAGATGTTTTTAACAATAATATTGAACTCTAACCATGACAACCGTCAGTCACGCACAAACAATCCATCACAACCGTCAGTCACGCAGCCCGACGATCCATGCACTCAGTTCATATTCTTGGTGTACCGGCAAACCAGGGTCCCACCACCGTTCTAGGTAAGAAACCGGACCGTAAAATTGAGCATTTACTCTTTACGGCGCGCAGGCCTAATACTCTTATTATGCGCTCCAACTGACCGCACTTTCAGGTCTCCAAGTCGGACAGACATAACGCAAGTACGGATCAGCCACCCCCCGTTGCTCAAGTCGCCTTGACATCACCGAATACCAACGTACTCGAGGCCAAATCTAAGGCGCGTGTCAGTTTCACCTTTCCTGTTTGACACGAAACCTTTTCACGAGCTCACAGCTCACAATAGCCATACTGTCCACCAAGGACTGGCTTCATAATAGCCACACTGTCCTCCAAGGATTGGCTTCACAATAGCACAATGTCCACAAAGGACTAGCTTCACAATCAATAAGGGGAGTTCATGCTAGCGTCCTTCACGATCGCTTAGAGGGTTCAGCAGAAACTCTCTTTCTGCACCCAACTCCGCCCAAACCCTGCAACATACTGCAGTGCCATAAAACTGGTCTTGTCATAGCACACAACACAAGCATCACAAGGGTATTTTCCTGGACTACCACTCCAATACTTCTTGCTACTGCCCTTCACAGGTCCAACCCATCGACTCCACAAACTACACGTTTAACCACGGAGTCTTCTCTGGTGTACAAATGAAACATCACCAATCCAGACCAACCTGTCCAGATGGGCTTCACACAGCATGCCTATTCTGTACTACACATTTCTGGATCTATATGCAAGACTATTGGGGATTCCAAGAATCAACCCAAGGGAAATCCATCTACAATCCACCCTCTGGTGGGGGAAATCCATGAACATGCCAAAAAGAAGGACTTCACATGTCCAAGAAGGGAGATCTTTACCCTTGACGACCTCTTTGGAGCCATGGAAATGTAGCAGTTGGAAAGCACCGCAGCGGCCTTGCCTCCACAAATCTGGCCTCGGATCTCGATTAGAAACTCGGAAGCTCCTCCGGTGGCCGGATCCCTTTCTCCTCCTCCTCCTTGATTTTCCTTCTCTCTAGCTCTTTTAGAAAGATAATGGCCCAAGCTAAATGAGAATTCTCTTCTCAATTCTTGGTTTTTACTCAGCAGGGAGAAGCTTGGACCATCAGATCTCAGATGAAGAAAATGGACGGCCACAAATCGCCCACACATGGCTATTTTTGGGCTGACACGGCCTGTGACACGCCCGTGTCACAGGCCGTGTACCTTAAGCGGCACACAACCGACTTAACCCAAAAAGGACATGGCCATGTGACACGCCCGTGTCACATATCGTGTGCCCTGACACGGCTTCAGACACGCTTGTGTCTAGCCCGTGTTCACCAAGCCTCATTGCCTCGGCCAAAACTAGAGAAGGACACGGTCATGTGACACGCCCGTGTCACCGTTGACACGCCCGTATCACAGGCCGTGTTCCCTACTCGAGGATCGTCGAGTGAATTTACTTGAGTGGAGTTCGTCAAACCAGAGGAGGACACGACCTCGGACATGCCCGTGTCGCAGGCTGTGATCCCTCTCGAGAACTCGTCGAGTGCATTTCGTCGAGCACTCGACAGGCTGCTCCACCATACAGAGCAGGACACGGCTTGGGACACGCCCGTGTCCCAGGCCGTGTTGCCCAGCCTAAACCCGACTTTGGTATTTGGAGTGTTACACCCCAAGATTTTTCCTGGCCGAATTCTCTGTTCTTCAATTAAACCGGTGATGTAAAGATTTGTTTTGATTGCTTGGGAGCTTTTGAAACTGATAGAGGGGTTGTTTTGGTGAGTGGGAGAAACAATCCTTGAATGACCATTAATGTCCAGGAAGGAGGTGTTCGACCATTGTGGGTTGGTGCCCTCTCCTATGCTGGGTTGGCTGAAATTGAAGGCAAACTCCTCCCAAGGGTCAGGGGAGATGAATGGAGGCTTAGGGAAGGAGAATGGGGAGGCTTCTTTGCATTCTCCATTATTCCCCACTCATTCTCTTTCCTCCCTTAAATGAAATCTCCACTTTCTCTCTCCTGGTCACCACCTCCGAAATTTGAGTGGCTCTTTAGGTAATTTCCACTTGTTGTAGCTATTGAGCTATCACAATTGGGCTTAGCCCAATTGGATTGAAGTTTGGCTTAGCTTTCCTCCCCATTTGAGCTTGGTTTGACCAATGTTGACTTGGGGATATTGACTTGGTCAAATGTGTGGGTTGACTGGTCAACTTAGTGTCTTGAGTCCCTTGCCACATCCCAAGTCCATTTGTGCCTTGGGGTAATCAACTTATGTAAAATTATGGCAATTTGACCTAACTAGGGTTCGGGTTGACCCTAGTTAACTTGACCCCTTAAGTTGACCCCAAATGAGTTGTATGGCTCTAAAGGGTCCCTATGAGATTGAGAGTGATATGGTGGGGTCAAGTAGTCATGTTGGGAGCCAAAGGCCAAACCCTAGCTTAGGTGTCCAAAAATTACTACTTGCAGATCAAGGTGCTTTCACCTATTTACATAGGCACCCATGGTCCTCTTAGTCTTCTTAGAGCTTTGTCATAACCTAATCATGACAAAAAATTCCTAGGGGTCTGATTGTTTGTGAGATATTACAAATCCCAATACATAAAAATAAAAATTTCATCCCCGAAATTAAGTTTAGTCCTACGGGGTTTGCACTAAAATTTAAAGAATACAAAATTCTTGGGTAGTTAAGGTTATACCTGTGACGTTCGACATCTTTTGTGGGTATTATTATTTTTCGTCATAATATGAATATCATGAAAGCATTAATAGAACTCCATGTCCCCTATGATGAATATGAAATCTAAAACAAAGCAGTGGCGTATGAGGTTTCTTTTGTATTTTTATAATGTTATTTTATGAAAGAACTCGTTTATGTTAGCACCATAGTGGAGTGCTTACGGTCATTGGTGTATGGTAAATAGTGGCCCATCCTAATGGTTCTATCTTCCTGCTGAGTTGGGAGAGTTTAATGAAATCTATGCATCATTGATATAGGTAATCACTATGCGGTTTTATTATTGGTAATCACTATGCAATTTTTTTATGACCTAATCGGGTGTTTAAGAAAGGCGGCGGGAGAGGGGAGCAATAAATTGGGGAAACTCTTATCCCTTCCTAATCATTTTTCGTTGTGGCTTCTTCTTCTTACCTTGGTTGTGTCGCAGCTAGGGCTTATGGAGCCGATCTCCTTCTCTACTTTCCACACCCCCTCTCTTGACTTCACCATATCGAACGAAATCCCTGAGCTGTTGCTGGCACCAAGGTTTGACAAGGTTTTGTTGGGACTGGATTCAGTTGGAGCTCACGTTGTTGATGTAGTATTTGTGAAATCGTTTTTTTTTGTATAGATCCACTGTAAGCTCTCAATCTCCCTTACTATTGCCTAGTTTAGCATAAAATTTGTTCTAGTTATGGTTTACTAGAGGTTTTAAGGTTTCTTGGTGGTGATCCATTGAGTTCCTAGATCGGGTACAACTCTTTTATTCCCTCCAATATTGATGCATTCTGAAGGGATACTTGTGCTTTATTGACTGCTGCTATGCTGCTCTCCTTTTCCCTCTTGTGGGTGTGGTTGAATGGGTATGATTGTGAAGATATTGGGGCATCTTAGTTTACTGTTTCGATTTTATTTTCTGTGGATGCGTAATGTTGTTGTTGCATAATCCTCGAATTGGTGTAGTTGCCAGTTGTATGGGCCGACCCGTGTATGCTTCAATATTGGTTTTAATTGGGGGTTTTTGGTTTTAATTTGGGTGGATTGTGGGGGATTCCCAGGTTGTCCCACTTGGCGTTGCAATTTTTCTTACTTTGAGTTCTGTTTTGATTTCGATGTGGGGCCTGCTGCAGTATATCTAATTATAACTGGTCTTTTTTCCTGTTGCTATTTTCCTTCTCCTTTCCTATTCTATTCAGTTGGGAGGCAAATTATGGTTGTAAAAGGCCACTGTGTGAACTGCTTCTTATGTAATCTAGTTCGGGTTTATCCAGTGACTTTGAATTAGATTGGGGGAAGAAATCATCCTCTATTTGGTTCTTAAACTGAGGATACCAACTGGTCCAGTGCTTATTGAGTCTCATAATATTTTTGTTTCATTTAGATTCTCACATTTCAGTTTTCTTCCAAAGACATTCTTCAAACAAAAGTCTAGTCAACCCTAAGTGTTAACGTCGAATCTACAATTGTGATGCAACCAGTGGCGGAACTAGGATTTTAAAGGCGCACGGGCATAATGTAAGCATCGCACAAATCTTGGGGGGTAGTGCACCCTGAGTGGGGGTTCGGGGGCAGCGCCCCCGAAATATTTTTTTTTGCAAAGATATTTTTGTAAAAAAATTATTGAACACAATATTACAAAAGAAAGGTTTAGATCTGAAAAACTTACAATTCAACAAGATACTTTTCGTTGACACATGCTCTGAAAACGTGAAATAATAGTTTCTATTGTAATAGTATCGACAACTTCTTTTTCAATGTAAGCAATCAAGCAATCATTCATCCATTCATCCCCCATTCTATTTCGCAGCCGATTCTTTATGATCTTCATTGCAGAAAACATTCTTTCAACAGTAGCTGTAGCAACTGGTAAGAGGCAAGCCAACTTCAACAATCTAAAAACTAACTGATAGTGATTATCTTTTTTTAATTCAAACATTTTTTTCAGAAGATCACTAATTCCTTTAACATCAGAAAATGTGTCTGTTGATGTAGAGCGCATATCAAAAATATATATGTCAAGTTGTCCTTCAAGTAACTGCAGCTCTATTGGCGTAAAATCATACGGATATAATGCAGCAAGATGAAGTAATTTTTGTTTATCATAAGAACTAAAATGATCCTTTGGATCTAGACAAGCAACACATAAGAGTAATTCTGTGTTTACTTCATCAAAGCGATCATTTAACTCATTTAGCATCCAATCAAGCACTGCATTAAAAATTTCAATTCTGAAATAATGTTATTTGTAATCTCACGTGCATTGCGTCTTGATCTACCTTGCTGAACAAACTTCTCTTCCATATTAACAACTTTTATGTCATGTTTTCTACAGAAAGTTGAAACTTCGGTCATAAATATTTCTCACTCGGCTTCATCATTTCTCATCTTCAATAATAATAGTTTGATAATTTTACGAAATGCATAGCATTTATAATATCTTGATCTTTCCTCTGCAATGCTTGGGATAGTTCATTTGTTTTTGACAAAATATTTTTCATCAAATGAATAACAAATGCAAATTTGAAAGTCAAGATAACTTGAACAAGTGCGCTTGCCATTCCTCTTTGGTTTCCATCTGCCCCATCAACTATGATAATCTCCAGCACATCAACAATAGAAGAGAACATGCGAATAAAATTTAAAACTGTGCCATAATGTGACCCCCACCTCGTGTCACCAGCGTGTTTGAGCTCTAAAGGTTGATTCAACCCTCGTCCACTTTCCAAGTCCCCACATCCAAGCTCTGTAGAAACTCGATCAACTTCCAAGGCTCTAAGAGAATCATGACGTTTGCAAGAGCCACCAACAACATTCATTACTGTGTTAATAAGTGTGAAAAGCTCAGCAATATCAGAATTTTGTTCTGCAACAGCTACCAGTACCAATTGCAGTTGATGTGCAAAACAGTGAACATAGAAAGCGCAACTGTTCTCATTTAAAATTAAAGTTTTTAACCCCCTGAACTCTCCTTTCATATTGCTAGCACCATCATATCCCTGCCCACGCAATTTAGAAATACTAAGACCATATCTCATAAATAAATGATCTATAGCTGTTTTAAGGGATAACGCGGAAGTATCTGCTACATGAACAAACCCAAGAAGACGTTCTGTGATCGTGCCATTGGAACTAATATATCGTAAAACAATAGACATCTGCTCTTTTGTAGATACATCACGTGATTCATCCACTAAAATTGTATAACAGTCTTCTCCAATTTCTTGAATAATTTTATTCGTTGTCTCTATTGCAATTGCTGATACTATTTCTTTTTGAATCTTAGGCGATGTAAGTTGACAGTTTTGAGGAGCATTTTGTAACACAACTGAGTTGATGTCATTATTATGTGATGCAAGAAACTCAAAAAGCTCTAGAAAATTTCCTCTGTTGGTAGACTCTTTAGTCTTATCATGACCACGAAAGGACAATCCTTGTCGTAAAAGAAATCTAACACAATCGATTGAAGCATATAAACGAGCGCGATAATTCAAACGTTGTTGTTCATCTTGTCTTGCAAAAGCAATTTGAATACCTTGTTTTTGATTCATCAAAGACTCGCATAGTTTTTTAGAAGCATTGTGTGGAGTAGTGTGACTTCCAACATGTCTGTCCAATACTGATTTATCTTTCCAATTTCTGAAGCCTCTCGTGGTAAAAGTAGGCTCACAACCCCTTTGAGGAAAAATATAACAGTAAAGGCAAAATGCTGCATCTTTTTCTTTGCTGTATTCTAACCATCCCTTAAACTCGTTAAACCAATTCTTATTAAAGCGTCGAGCTTTGTTTCCGATTTCTATTTGGGGAAAACTTTCTAGATGAGGTTGACAAGGACCCTTTTGCAAATAATATCTTTGTATAGACTCTTGAATATTTGCATCGTAGGAGTTGATAGGAAGTCTTAAGCCCGGGTCTGAAGGTAAATCTTCAATTTTGAACTCGTCTACGCGACTTCTTTTACCAATTGCAACTATCTCCTGCGAATCTAACGAACTTTGACATGTTCCTTTTTTTGAAAAAAATTTCTCCATTGCACTAACTGAAATGCTGCATAAAATCAACGGGACATTACCGTTAGCACCTGATAAAAAAAGTATCTAATTTGATTGTCTGACCATAACAATTTAGCTTGTACTGAATTCAAAACGGTGGCAAATCCTGACGGTACACGGGGCAATGCCCCTACGGCCAAGCGCGACCGTACCAGGCCCGCGAGGGAAATTCCTAAGGTTCTAAAAATGTTTTCTGAATCTGGACTGATTTCGCAAATATGGAGGATAGCGGTCCTGAATGTGGGGGTTAAATTGTCATTCGTTAACGCTCATCTAAGAAATTTCATCCACTTTTATGTTCAACGGATAATGTTTGTTAGGTGATCCTTAATGAATGACATTTTAACCCATATATTTATGACCACGACCACCATGCCAAACGGAGCCGAAGTCTCTTGTGCTCCAAGTTTTACCAAATATTATCCAAGCAAATCATTGTGACTATGGGTTTATTCAGATCTACTTCGACGCAAACACTAGCAAAGCGTCCCTATGTCGTCCGAGTATCCTAGTTGACCTTCAAAATATCCAACATCATTCCCATGTCAAGCAAGACCGTATCAACACAATGGCTCCGTTTGGGAGGATATATTTTCACCGGTCTAGTGGTTACGACCGCATTAATCAGGCCTTAATTAAAGTCCGATTCATGCGGTCGTAACCGCTTGGCAAGTGAAATTAAGTCCCTCCAAACAAAGCCAATATCTCTCACAAACAAACGCGAAAACCAGCCCACACTGCAGTGAAATCAATGGAAGCAACTGTTAGATTGAAGGCCGGATCCCACCTTCATATTGTGAGGTAATAGCCAAAGAGTACCAGGGCCATCTTTTCTCTTGAGTGAACTCCGTGCCATAAAACCAGTCATAAAAGAGACTTCACTCAGATCAATCAATTCATTTTCTTCCCCGTCCATCTAATAAATTGAATGTACAGGGAAGGTATGGTTCTTCCATTTTATAATTAGGACCGAAACAAACCGGAAAACCAAATAAACTGAATGTACATGGAAGGTATGGTTCCGATGCACATGTTCATTATAATGAAAATGAAAGGAGCGTTAACTAAATATGGAGTTATTTCAAAGTCCAGAAATCTGGACTGAAGAAGTCTAGATTTCTGGACTTCTTCAGTCCAGAAAAACAAAAAAAAAGAAGAAGAAGAAGAAGAAGGAGTCGCGGCAGCGGAATCGCGGCAGCGGAATCGCGGCAGCGGGATCAGCGGCAGCGGGATCAGCGAAATCGCGGCAGCGGAATCGCGGCTGCGGAATCGCGGCAGCGGGATCAGCGGAATCGCGGCAGCGGGATCAGCGGGATCAGCGGAAAACATGTGAATGAACTTCTAAGGGGATAAATTTTTAAATAAACTTAAACAATGTGTCGAGACATGGTAGTGTTAAGGGTATGATGGAAATTACATGTACATAAATGATGTAACGAATGCCAAATCAGTCGACCGAAAGACATAGACGCATGATGAACGCACTGATTTGGTTACAGCAGCCCTAAGGGGTTGGTTGGGCCCAAAGACTGATATACTGAGAAATACTGATATGATATAGATACCCTTAACATTACCGTAAATAAACTGAAGGATCGACTTAATGCTTGGTACATTGCTTTTATGGTTTTATGATTTTGCTATATTGTTTTGCTATCTATTGGAAGGTACAGTGCTTTAGTATACACACCCGGCTTTATATACTATTTCCCGGTGCTACTGTTATTATGATTCATATGATATGATGGTCGCTAATAATTTATCTATGTTGTTTATATAGCAAGGTAAAGAGATAATGTCTCGCTTAGTCTTCTGAAAGGCTAACGTTTTATCATTCTAAATTTTTAGGAAAAGTAAACAACACGCCAACCAACACTAGTGCACTGCTTGGAGCATATGATGATGTTGGAAAATATATATATATGTCACTATTTTGTATTTGAAATTTTGTGTGGTTCGTTAGATGTTGATAAACTGTTGGAATTATGACTCGTTGTTATAGTACGAGACATATAAATATTGGCTTTATGTTGGACTTGTGTGTGTTATGTCGTACTAATTGTGATGAGAAATCTTATGAATGCTCATGCATAGTGGTTATTATGGATTGTGCGGACTATGCACCGTTACAATTTAGTGGTATCAGAGCCAGGTTTTCCCAAAGCCTGGCCGTAATGAGTGTGTACTTACGTCCATAGTCCAAATATTATTTGAACTATTATGTGAACATGTAAACTTAATTGTCGTATTGTGGTTTATTTTGGTTAGGATCCTATCCTTTATATTCAGCGATCCAACCATATGTCCCGTATGAGAGAAGTAGCGGGTATTGAAGAGGATCGTAGAAACTAGTATATTCTTGCACGGTAACTACATGACCTTCAGTTGTCTCAACAATTATGTTGCGTTCGTTTGAATCAAAATAGTCTTCAGCTCCAACAATTATAGCAGCAACCTGTGAGACGGTTGATAATATATGATGAAAATTTTATAAGTTTTGAAAAGTATCCAAACTATAATCTCAAATAGGCAAGCGTACCTATCGAAATATAGTATAGAAAATATCGTATTTAAACTCGGGGACCGTTGAGTATTTGTACTCACAAGGAAGAGCTATTATTTTATCGATCGGAAAATTGGTTTTGCGAAAAATGAAAACGAACGTTAAATTAAGAGGAGAAATTCGATGATTAAAAGGCTAGCACTTGATCTAGAATCCCTTTGGGCTAGAATAAAATCCACGAAATTAAAGAGCACAAGCATCTAAATTATTAACTTTGACCGCGGAGGTTCCAAAGCTACGAAGCGCCTCTCTCGAGAATACGCACTCGACTAACCTTAGGTAGATCGATTAAGACCTCTCGGCCAGTCGAAAGAGCTAAGCTTGCTTTAGGCGGTGAACCTCACTAATGGAGTTGACTCCAAGGCGGAAGAATTTTGCATTCCTCTCTCGAGGGGAGCAAGAAACTCTCTTTATCCTTGAGTGATCTACTCGTATCCACAACCTCTCGGTAAATCTAGGATACGAATCTAAGCTCGAATAAACATAATTTGCAACTTATGAATTCGAAGAAAATTTAAATCAAAGATAAATCAAAGTTTAGAAAATAGAATGCTTGCTAAATTGAGACAAAAATAAGAATTTTATTCCATTCCAAAGTTCATCATGATCAAGTGCTAATTGGGAAATTAGCTACTCATCATGATGGGAGTATTACATGAAAGCATAAAGAAAGACATGATTAAAGAAAAGACTTGAAAATAAAGATTACACTAGGAATTGAAAATGCAGGAAAAACCGTAAATAGAACAGAACTAAGCTCCCAAAAATCTCCTCCTGACCATCTGAAGCTGTCTGGAATTTATAGAAAAAGTTGCTGGGTGGTCACGCCCCTAGGTCACGCCCGTGACCTAGGGAGTGTCGGTCTCGGAACCATCGTCTTCAAGTCTTCTGAACGTTGGCGCGAAACCGCCAAAAGTCGTTAATTTGCGGGTCACGCCCCTAGGTCACGCCCGTGACCTAGGGCGTGTCTTGACGGTTGTAGAAGAACGGCGGGAAGCAGAAATGGCGAGAATAACTCCGGCCGTTGTTGGAAGGGTCACGCCCCTGGTCACGCCCGTGACCATGGGCGTGTCTTGAGAAAACTCCCAGCGACTGAAACTGCAGCATTGAGTCGGCACGCCGGGCTGTCACGGGGTATGTCACGCCCGTGCCAAATGTGTCACGCCCGTGACTTGTTGCAAATTGAAACTGCCGTTGACTGGAAGTCAGGGCAGAGCACTGGATGTCATGCCTGGAGTACATGCCCGTGTAATGATGGTCACGCCCGTGACCTTAAGGCGTGTAATTTTAATTGACGTGGCAGGTAGCTCCTTCCACGAGCCGGGTTCTCGCCAGGATGTCACGCCCGTGACCATGTCGGTCACGCCCGTGACTTTGGCGTGTCTTTTGAAAAATTATTGCTTTTGCCCTGTTTTGTCTCCTGGTCAACCCTATAGACTCCAAATTGAAATTTGCAGCCCAGATTGCCCTGAAATAAGAAATTAGAAAAATTCAATAATAAAATTACAAAATATAATTATAAACTAATTAATTTTTAAATAAAATAATATAAAAACATGGACAAAATTAGAGTTATCAATATATATTGTTGTTCACGTGCTGGTCTTTCTTTAATAACTAATCTGCTGTTGATAATGTATTCGCGCTCAGATAGTAGGCGAAACATCAATACAAATGGATTATATGTATCCAAAATTACTTTGATTCTTTGCAATAATGAACGATCTAATTCTGAATTCTCTTGTAAACGATGATCTATTTCATGTTCTGTATCATATATGTATAGTTGTAAATATCTAGGCTTTGTATTTGGAGCAGGAAGAAGAGAGCCAATCTGATGATATATTGCTCCGTGAGCTCGGAAAGTGTAAACAGTGTGCTGATCGGCAGCCAAAATTAGGTCTAATTTAACACCCATAGACGTGAAAGAGAATACATGATTGTATGAACGAATATATCTTCTGAAATGACGGCTCTGTGCAGAATCACTAGTAAATAAATTATAGAGCTCATTTGGGAATGGTGGAGTTGGTATGCAGACTCTTCCATTGTTGCAGCACATTGTTGTTGTTTCATCATCAAACAACTTAGCCTGACAGTAAACACAGACTTCTGGGAGTCGTAGCTGTAAGTACGTAATATGTTGAGGTAAATTCGAAATGCGGGCACTATTATGTCTTCTGGAACAATGATTTGTAGCAGTAGTACTATCATCAGAGGTGGAGTCACTTTCATTGTGCATTTGATGCGCATGGGATGCGCAAATTTCTATGTAGATGAAAAATGACGGATGTGTTAACATAAGAAATTAATGAAATATAAAGAGCATTTACATTGTATTGTAGTTATAAATTACATACGTTGTAGTAAATGTTGCTCTGGTTGTTGCACCAACATTTGAGGTACAGTTGGTGGATGTGCAGAGTTTTGCGGGAGGTCATTCTCACATAGTGCTATAACAGATCTGTGGGAAGATGATGATTCTCCAGTGTGAAGTGTTTGCATAGAATGAGTGAATGACGACGACACATTTGTTAACATGTATCAGTGGACAACACCACATGGAGTAGATGTTACTGTGCTCAGAGATTGTATGTGTGGCGAAGGAGTAATTTGCACAGGGTGTTTGTTGGGTGCTGATGTAGGCATACTAGAGTCACATGGGGGTGTAGAAGTTGAGTGTTCATGGATATTTTCATGTGGCAGTTCAACATTTTGCATTTCAGAGAGATGGTGTCGTTGAGCACGGTTTCGAGCGGCAGTACGCCAAATGGCTCGCTGATGTTCTTGTTGTACTTCAGTCTATTGCAACCACCGAGATCTGTGACGGGCTCGATTAGAAGCACATTCTTGTTCGCGTTGTTCTGCTGTCATCCTGGCTCTCCTAATTCGTGAACGTTGACGATTAGCAGCTCGTTGAGCAGTACGATGTGCTTTTGCTATGTCCATGTTGGTGCGGAGGAGAGATTTTAGTACAACCTGAATTGATATATATTTAGTAAGTAACGTAAGAGCACATTACTTTGAAAATTCATCGAATGAGTTGTCAGTATAGACATAATCATAATGTTTATAGTAGATGAAGACTTGTAACTGTATTTTTTCAGTTGTACTCGATTTTTGCAGTGCTGAGAGTGGAGTATATAAAAACATACAAAGTTGAGTGCAGATGTGTACAGTACTGACACTGTGAGAATGCGCATATGCGGTTAAGAGACTTTGGGATTATAAGTAATGATGTCCTGCATCTCTGGTGGGACATCACTGTTGTAGTCGAGTGCAGTGCTTGTCAACAGGGGTCCTTGTTGCGCGTCATGATTGACGAAGAGTTTGGGATGGACAATGGAACATTTGTTCGGGCGGCGTACAATTGCATAATAGCGAGGGATCCAACTGACGTGAAGATGATCAATCTTCGGTGTGATGCCCTTGCATACACCGAGTGGATGACGATGACACGTTTGTTAACATTTATCAGTGGAGAACACCACGTGCAGCATATGTTATTGTGGGCAAACATTGTACGTGTTCTGAAGAAGTAGTTTGCACAGGCTGCTTGTTGAGAGTTGATCTACATATAATGAAGTGACATAGGGGTGTAGGAGTTTAGTGTGCAACGCTGTTTTCATGTCACAGTTCAGAAGGCTGCATTCCAGAGAGATGTTGTCGTCATTGAGCGCGGCTTCGAGCAGCAGTACGCTAAATGGATCAGTGATGTTAATCGTGTACCTAACTCAATTGCAAGCACTGAGATCTGTGACGGGCTCGATTAGAAGCATGTTCTTCACGTTGTTCTTCTGTCAACCTGGCTCTCCTGGTTCGTGGACGTTGTCACTTAGCAGCTCGTTGAGCAGGACGATCTGCTTCTGTTATGTCCATGTTTGTGCGGCAGACAAAGTTTAGTACAAAATGAATTGATATGTCTACTAAGTAACGTAAGAGCGCATTAATTTGAAAAGTCATCGCATGAATCGTCAGTGTAGTCATAGCCGTTATGGTTACAGTAAATGGGGTATTGTCCATGTATTTTTACGGTAATATTGTGGGTATGTTTTTTTTAGTGATGAGACTGGGGTATGTGAAGTGCGGGGCACGCGGAGAGGCGGCAGGTGGCAGAATGGTGGCGTGTTGCGTTGGATGTTGAAGTGCGGGGCACACGGCAAGGCGGCAAGCGGCAGAGGGCGGCGAAGGCGTCATTTCTGGTGGATGTTGAAGGGTGGGGCACGCGGTAAGGCGGCATGCGGCTGAGGGCGGCGAAGGCGCCGTTTCTTGCTGGCAGAGGCTGTGTACGCGAGAGAGCCACGCGGCGGTTGCGTTTTCCGAAATTTGGGTGTGACAGTGAGTTTTTGCACATGCTTTAAAGTGAACTCTAGTGTTGGTGCATTGCCTACTTTGGATCAACAACAAAAGGAGGTTCAACATAAGTAAATCCCGTTGTTACTTATGGTATTATTTTGATTATAGTTGACATTTGTTGAGCTCGCCTATTTATATCTAAATAAACTATACCTTTGATGCGTTGGCTAGATAATTTTTTTAGCGTGATAGTGAGTTTTGGCACATGCCTTAAAGTGAACTGTAGTGTTTATGCATTGCCTACTTTTGATCAACAACATTTACAATTCATTCCTTCAAAAAAAATTATATTACATTGATGCATGCGCCGAAGCACCCACACATGCAGTAAAGTGAACTCTAGAAGTGAGTTTGACACATGCCTTAAAGTGAATTGTAGTCTTGATGCATTGCCTAGTTTTGACATGTATGAAATGTACTTACTATTATATTTAGATAATACGTCTGTGTAGTAAACATCATCTTTATAACCATCCCAAACACACTCATTCCTCTATCTTGTTAACACATCCCAAACACACTCAAGAATTCTGTCTTTTGTAACCATCCCAAAGCCCCCACAGATAATTCTCAGCAAAGTAGTTTTAATTGTGAAGCAAGATTTCGTTTTTATTTGTAAACAGCAAGCAGCGTAACAAAAGATATTACATCAACGAAATTAGCAACTTTTCTTCGTATCACCAACTAGCATAACAGGAAATATTACAACAAAGCAAGGAAGACGATAGCATAGTAGAAAATGTTCATGTTCTCCTAACTGTTCTGCCTATCAGCAGCTAGCATAACAATAAATGTTCAGCTTCTACTAACTGTGAAATACCAAAAGACTGCTACCAATGAAATATTAAAGTAAGATACTTACTATACATAGCAAAAGACTGCTAGCATAAAAATGTGCGAATTTAAGTTACACACTTACTGTGCAATAGTGGCCGTCCTGATGCTATGCAGAGCCCTAGCTGAGGTAATGGTGGAAAAGATTGTGGCGACAGATGATCTGTCGAGTGGAGGAGAAGCGACAGATGATGAATACCGCTGGTAGCATAAGAAAAAATGTGAAAACTCAAAGGAAATCAAAAACGATATCAAACAAAAACAAATAAAAAAAATAAAAAAAAATAAAACGAAAAAAAAGAAATGAAAACTTCAACAAAATCAAAAGCAGATATCCAACAAAACCAAATCAAACAAAAACCAAAATCAACAAAATGAAATCAAACCCTCAATGGCAGATCAAAACATAAAAGGAATTAGCGTACGGACTTACTGTGAGATAGAGGTGATGTTGATGCTGTTCGGAGGCCTAGCGGAGATAACAGTGGGAACGACTGCGGCGGTAGATGAAGTGTCGAGCACAGGTGGAGCGACGGAGGATGAATACCGCTCTCTGATAACGTTGGCAGCTAGAGGAAACGCGGTGCAGACCATGACATGAAGAAAATGTGGAATAGTAAGACACAAATTACTATCACCCAAATACCAACAAAAGAAATGAAAATACAACAAATCTGAGGGGAGGCACTAAGAGAATGCAGAAGAAGGGAAGTGCAGGTAGTAGAGTATCATAGAAAGAATGGAAATCAGAATGCAAATCAGAAGCTATATCGGAGTCAGTGGAGGCCTTACTGTCCGTGCAACAGAGGTGACGATGGCAAGTTGCGACAATGGGCGGTGATGTCGCCAGAAGCCAGAGCAATCACGATGCAGAGCATGGGAATAAGAAGCGAGGGTTTTTGGGAAGGTGCGGAAATGGTCGAGGATGTGCACGTGGAGCAATCACGCGATTGTTCGAGCTGGTTAAGGCAACTTAATCCATGGCAAGAGCGGCGTGATCGACGACGTAGCAGGCAGCCTACGTGGCACGCGGGCAGAGGACGAGGCATGCAGCGGCGTGACCGGGTTGTGGCCAGGTAACGGCGTCACGCAGCGAGGAGGGCCATGAAACAACGATGCGTCGCAGTGTAGAAAAAATTGTGATTTACCGCCGAGTGGAGGAAGCGGCGGGGGTTGTTCGGGGATTTTCATCGTGATGGAACTTATATATGCCTAAATGTTAAGTTATTGTTAGTTATGACCAATGTTTAAGTCATCTGTGTCTAATAGCTAATTTATTGGTAGTTACGGCGTATGTTTAAGTCATCCATGTCTACATGTTAATTATGGCCTAATTGTTAAATCAAAAGTTCATACAACAATTATTATAAGATCTCCAAATTATAATATTTAATTTGTGAGGTTGTTCTAAATTTGCTATTGCTAAATTTGCTTACTACAGTTGGATATGATCTTACTATGCATATGAAAGACATTTGGATATGCTCTTACTGAAGTAGCTCCTACTAAATTAGCTCATACTAAATTTGTCCTTACTAAATTTGATATTGAATGATACGGTAGTAATAATAATAATACCTGAGTTTAACTTAACTATACCAGTGGTTTAAAAACAGTAACTGAATGCAAGAGTAGTATTATAAAGAGGTATGTAGAAATACTATCACGAAAAAGAAGTAATTTTGCATATCAAAATGAATGAAGTTCCTTATGTATGAGAGCCTTTCATGTTTTCTTAACAGCTGCACAGTTAATGAAATACAGTATGATTTAGATAATCTGGAAGTGCAGGCAAAAATCATGTTCAAGGAGAAACACAGTGGAGAAACAAAGCTAAAACAACGTAAATTTGTTATGATCTCGTTACACTTGTGCAAAAAAAAGAGAACGAAGCAATAGGCATATCCCTATCATTATAATATCCTCACAGCAGAAGAAACGGGGGAGAAATTCACAGTAAAGGGACGTCGGTGTACCCCTATATTAGTGCAACAACAGGCTTCCATCGCCTTGCAAGCGGGCTACACCCGCAAGTGTTTAAAGACAATCAAATGTCATAGAACACTTTGGTGCACCTAGAAGGTTTATAAAAGAAGAGTGACAAAATGTGAACAAACTGGACATGCATAACACACAATTAGGGGGGAGTTATATTTCAGATATCTCGAAACTTGTAGCTAATTAAAAGTTAATTAAAAGTTATAGAAGAGAAGATGAGAAAGAGAAGAAAATTTCTCAGAGCAGTGTGCCAAAATCTGAGCAAACCATAAGCATTAAAATCATAAATCAGAAGGTAAAGGTTATAATTTCAAACCTATAGGTTATAATCTTAGAGCAGAGCACCTGATGGAGGCTGATGATGGAGCCGTTTAATCTCAAAGGTCAAGGTTATAATTTCAGAGACAGAACAGGATGAAACGGCACCTGCTGGATGATTATGGTGGAGGCGTTTAATGTCAAAGTTAAAGTAGATAATTTCAGAAACAGAAAATGATGATGGCGTTTGTTCTCAAAGATATGGTTTAAAAGAAAGGGTAAAGCACCGTTGAAATCGCACATGAAAAAGGTAAACTTTATAATTTCAGGGACAAAAATTTAATATGGCTTTTGTTCTCAAAGTCATGGTTTAAACGAATGGGTACAACAACATTAAAATCGTAAATGAAAAACAGATATCCATGGAAGAAATGAAAAACGAATTCATGAAGAAAATGGAGTCATTACCGCGCGGGTGGAGTGGTTGGCGGAGTAGCAAAAGCTGACGGAGTGAGAGTCGGTGAAGAGAAGCAGGGAGGCGAATGATCGAGCGCTGAGGATATATGCCTCCAGACAGCGAGGCGGCGGAGAGTAACACGCGTGAGGAAGATAAAGGGAGGAGCGGCCAGGTAACGGCGCCTTTGGCACGCGGCGGGATAAGCGCCGAGGGGCATTACGAAGGATGCGTCGCAGCTTTACCATCAGGAATTTCTGCCGAGTGGACGAAGTGGACGAAGCGGACGTTTTTCCGGAAATGCATTTCCATGATGGAGAGAGGAGAATCACGAAGCTCTATCTTTGAGGGTTTAGAAATTATGAATTTGCCGAAAGGGTCATGAGCTCAAGTGGAAGTAGTGGCCGGGGATCTGAGAGGTGTGAGGCACTCGATTTCGGGCTTGGTTTGTTTGGGAGTCGCCGTAGAGAGAGGAGGCTTGAAGAAATAGCTTGGGGTTTTCTCCCTCTGCCACCGCGCTCTCTCTCTCCTCCCTCTCTCTCTCTTTGGAGCAAATCAGAGTAGAAATCGGAGCCTAAATCCACATGTTCATGACCACCACAACTGTGCCAAACGAAACTTACATCTCGTCAAAAAATTGCTGGGATCCTTTAAAATTATAAGAAATATGATGGTAAGCCCGATAAACAAAGCCGATATCGGCTGTGCACTAATCAAAACATCACTCCAGATTCAATCGTAATATGCATTTAGGAAAACCACTCGTGATTCAATTTTAATAAAATTGTTAGGTCTTACTTTGGGGAGGTGTGTAGGTAAGTGTCGGAACAACTATCCAAAACAATTGTTCAGTAGCCGCACTATTTTAAGGACATGCAGCGGTTGAGCTATACAGAAATATCAGAAGACTTATTCGAAAGCCTAAACTAAATGAAACCAACCAACATTGTACAGATTGTTTGTGTATTTAAAAAAATGTGCGTAACTTTGATTCGATCATAATAATTAGGATTGTTAATAATAGCTTGGCAAACTAATTAGGTTCAGCTAGAAAGCATGTTCCCATCCTGTACAGAAATTTAAGAAGACATACATGAAATGGATTTGTCAAATGAGTTAGGGCTTACCTTGGAAGAAGCGAAAGAAGAGGGGAACCTGAGAGAGTGGTAAGGTTGAGGATGACTGATGAGAGATTGAGCGGGATTGAGTTAGGACTTGCCTTGCGAAGATCTGGTAGAGGGAGTAGTTGTTGAGTGGCGTTCGGCGGTGTAGATCTGCAGGGAAGAAGGAATTGTTGAGCGGCGTCCGCCGGCGAAGCTCTATCTTTGAGGGTTTAGAAATTATGAATTTGCCGAAAGGGTCATGAGCTCAAGTGGAAGTAGTGGCAGGGGATCTGAGAGGTGGGAGACACTCGATTTAGGGCTTGGTTTGTTTGGGAGTCGCCGTAGAGAAAGGAGGCTTGAAGAAATAGCTCGGGGTTTTCTCCCTCTACCACCGCGCGCTCTCTCTCTCCTCCCTCTCTCTTTATTTGGAGCAAATCAGAGTAGAAATCGGAGCCTAAATCCACATGTTCATGACCACCACAACTTTGCCAAACAGAGCTTACATCTCATCGAAAAATTGCTGGGATCCATTAAAATTATAAGAAATATGATGGTAAGCCCGATAAACAGAGCCGATATCGACTGTGCACTAATCAAAACATCACTCCAGATTCAATCGTAATATGCATTTAGGAAAACCACTCGAGATTCAATTTTAATAAAATTGTTAGGGCTTACTTTGGGGAGGTGTGTAGGTAAGTGTCGGAACAACTATCCAAAACAATAGTTTAGCAGCCACACTATTTTAAGGACATGCAGTGGTTGAGCTATATACAGATATATCAGTAGACTTATTCGAAAGCCTAAACTAAATGAAACCAACCAACATTGTACAGATTGTTTGTGCATTTAAAAAAAAATGGGTAACTTTGATTCAATCTTAATAATTAGGATTGTTAATAATAGCTTGGCAAACTAATTAGGTTCAGCTAGAAAGCATGGTCCCATCCTGTACAAAAATTTAAGAAGACATACATGAAATGGATTTGTCAAATGAGTTAGGGCTTACCTTGGAAGAAGCAAAAGCAGAGGGGAACCTGAGAGAGTGGTAAGGTTGAGGATGACTGATGAGAGATTGAGCGGGAATGAGTTAGGACTTGCCTTGCGAAGATCTGCTAGCGGGTGTAGTTGTTGAGTGGCGTTCGACGGCGTAGATCTGCAGGGAAGAGGGAATTGTTGAGTGGCGTTCGGCGGCGTAGATCTGCAGCGAAGAGGGAGTTGTTGAGCGGCGTTCGCCGACGTAGATCTGTGAGAGGGAGTTCGACCGGGGGAAGTGCTGTGCGGCGAAAGCTCGGGTATTCCGACCTAAGCGGCGGAGACGTGAGGATGCGATGTCAATTGCAGAGGAAGTAGGATTGGAGGAATGCGGCACGTGAGAGGTCGACCGGGTTGACGACAACTTATTCCATGGCAACAGTGGCGTGACCGACGACCGAGTAGGCAGCAGCGGCACGCGGCAGGAGGACGTGGCACGCGCCGGAGTAATCGGGTAGCGGCCAAGTAACGGCGGCACGCTGCGAAGAGGGCGATGAAAAACCGACGCGTCGCAGCTTACCGAAAATCGCGATTTTCCGCCGAGTGGACGAAGCGGCGGGGGTTTTTCCGGGAATTCCATCGCGTGACTGAGAGAAGAGGAACCACTCGGCGGGGGCGTTTTCCGGAATTAGGGCGTGACGGAGAGAGGGAAGATCGGCCTTATTAGTAATAGATATATAATGATGGTTTAATCCAAACAACCTAAAAAAGGTTGTACTCAATCCAAACAACCTAAAAAGAATAGTGACGCTTGTAATAAAGTGTTTCTCACGGACACCATCTCCCCAAACAGAGTCAAACGACAGTATCATATTGCTGAGCAGCCGTACTAGTCAGGTTAAATTTATTCATAGATGGGTTTAAACCCACTAATGAGGAACAAACTACCGCGCAATGTTCAGTTCATTGAAATAAAAGAGCCAGACCCACATGAGTACATTCAAAAATAGTTGCCGCAAGAAGCAGATGGAAAAACTAAAAGTGCCACAATATGAAGGATTGCACAGCTCTAGGACACTCTGAAATGGATGTAAACCAAGCATAACAATTACGACAGAGATAAGGCTCATTACAGAGCCATTTTCTAGCCGGTGCAGTCGCCGGAATTCATGGAGGAAGCGTCCACTCATCCAGCAACGATGGCGTGGGAGACGTGAAGGCTTCAGCGAGGAGTGAACTGAGGCTGGAAGGTTATCATGACATAGGAGAGGTCGACAGGTTATCCCAACACGAATAAGAGCTGAAGGAGTACGGATAATATCAATGAAGAGACGTACAACCATAGCGATACATGAATTTAATCTCATTCTCTGTACAATGGCAGTGTCCGAAAGCTGATATTAACCATTAGGATTTATCATGTTCCTCCATATATCGATTTAAATTTGTGCATACGTGGTGTACTTAAATTAGAAGTTGACGGAGGAAGATCAGCATGCAGAGCTTTTGAACATGGAAAATAAGAAATGGGACCAGAATGCAGTAATTATATCAGCTAGGAAAACCAATAACCGTAAGAAATAAAATATGAAATTCGTGATAATTTCCTGACATTCAGAGCATGAAACAAAAGTAATTGCATGTAATTACAGGTCATTACAATAGGTATCAGTTGTGCATTATGTTTTTAAAACTAATTTGTATGTTCCATTAGCAGTGAAGTTGAAAAGAGAGCAACACGCATAAATTTGTTTTTCAGAGAACCATGGAAACAAAATCAAACATTGGGAATATGGACATGTAACTAATCATGAAACCTACAGAGCAAAATCAAGTAATAACAGAATGAAGCACGTTGCTGATTTGGGTATGCATCAAAAAGTGCGATCATTGTTCTTCGTTGTGGTCATAGCTACGGTAACCTCCTTTAGAGACAATAGTCAATCAGGCATAAAAACATAGAGGAGTATATTACCTAATTGCAGCAGAGGAAGAAACTGAGGCGTGGAGTAAAACTGCAGAGGAGCAAGAAAGTGGTTAGAGTGAGCAACAACACCAAATGCAGCAAAATGATGGAAGAGGAAAAATTGAGGGAAGAGCACAGTCAGCGCGGGTGAAACAGAGGTAGATTAGAGAGCGGTACCTAATTGCAGAGGTGGAAGAAGCAGACACGCAGCAGCCGGCAGGAGCAGATGGAGGCTGCGAAGCTAAATGGAAGGGGTCAACACCAGTGGCTGGCTGACCTACAGATGCGGCAGTCGGAAGGGGCAGAGGGAAGCGCCGAAGGTAAACGGAAGCGGGGGAGCAGCGCTGCCTGAGTTACCCAGCCACGCGCCAATCGGAAGGGGCAGAGGGGAGCGGAGAACTTAGAAGCCGTGCAGAGTTTCCGTCGGGAGTGATGGAGAGAAACGTGAAGGCGGGAGTGAGTGAGCATGATGATAAATAGCAGAGACAGTGGCAGCAGGCAGAAGAGAGCGGTGGGCGGGCACGCGGAGGGCAAGTGGCGGCCGCCCGAATCAGCGATTGCCGATGATAAAGCGGCGAGGACAGCGGTTGCGGCACGCGGCAGGAGGAAGCGGCGAGGGCCGCCAGATCGCCGATGATAAAGCGGCGAGGACAGCGTTGGTGGCACGCGACAGGAGGAAACAATGAGGGGACTGGTGGCGGCACGCGGCAGGAACGGACGGGCGGCTGGGTTTTTCGGGGAAATCACCTGCGTGACGGAGAGAGGGAAGATCACCCTTATTATTAATAATATATATATATATATATATTATATATATATATATATATATATATATATATATATATATATATATATATATATATATATATATACTCTGATAGTTATATTAAGAAAGAAATTCCTTTATCTTCTCCTATCTTTTCCTCCCGAACCAGAGCGCCGTTAACGTGAGAGAGAAAATATTTCGTGAACCTTTCAGTGGTCGCTGACGGTGCTCCGGTGCTCGAAATCTTCATCCGAACATAGATCCGGAAAGCTCACGCCTAGAGCTACGCCATTGTGGTAATATCTTCCCCGTTTCTTGAGATTTCTCGTTAAGGTTTTTCGGCACTAACCTCTTTTTCGGCCGTTCTTGTTCAGATTTCAACTCCTCCCACATCTTTTTGCCCCGATCTACGACGTGGAGTGATTCAGAGGACGTTTCCTCTTAAACCAAGGCAAGTGGTGGTTTACCCTCGTTTCTCCTTGTCCGATTTGATGGTAACGAATGAGTTTTGTTCCTTATCTTCTTCCTTTTTTATGTCCTTCCAAGTTATAGTTATGCCTAATCTTCCGATCACTTAAAAATTTCTAAATCTTATCTTATTAACTGAATCTGGTAACTTCATAGAGGTTTGATAAAATATTTTTAGTATTGGCTTTAATCGCTTTATTTACCATTGTTGAAGAACGCGTTAGAGTTTATCTAGGATTGTAAATCGCTCCTGGAGGTTGATCAACCGCGTCTTTAATCTAGAGTGTTGAGTAGAATCCGACGTGCCAAGTCTCGAGATATGTGGTGTTTTCTTTATGATTTTTTCTTGATTGCGGGAGTTACTGGACGAAAACACCTCCGCAATGTTTGATGCCTTTATTAGTATCTTGTGGAAGTCTACCAGGTTTTTGGGCATCTGCGGTGTATGGTGGAGAGTATGAGACTCCCTAGCAGTTAGACAAATATTATATTCGTGAGGGTGTGTCGAGTTGAGTGACCACCTCGCCCGTGTTTTTGGGTAGAGACGACCACATGTGCCTAATAAAGGTTTTGTACTTTTTTCTTATGATTTATTCATGTCGTCACCTTATAGCCTCGTGCGTCTGGTGTACTCTTGTTGTACGTGATGAATCACGTCAGAGTTCTTTTCCTGTGGATGCCTTATTCCTTTTGTGCTTTACTTCAGTGCTTTTGGTCTTGAGCTGGTATCTCTTTTGACCTTTATTTATTTTGGCTTATTATTTTTTTTCTGCTACCATTTGTACCTTCTTGCTAAGGTGTTCTGTGTTTGGAATGCTTCAGGTTCAGAGCAGTAGCAGATAGCAGTGCTAGTTTTAGAGTTTCTGGGCGGCAGTGTTGGCTGTGGTTGTTACCTCGTCTCAGCAAGGTAAATTGTTGTTTGTTTAGTTACTGATTCAGACTTACTATTCTGTAAGTGGGTTCGTGTCAGTTTGTTGGCGCCCACAGAATTGTTATTTTTAGATACTTGCTAGCTGCTTATTTATCTATATGTGGATATAGATTACTTGCTCTGTGGGAGGATTTATGTTAGAAATGCATGTTAGGTATTTTTAAGAATAAAATCTACTATTATTTCATGCACTGCATAATTTAAAAACTCTAACATGTTATATTTAGCGACCGTAAAAGCTATCCTAACTACTATTATAAATTTAGGGTCTTGCATATCATGAGTTGTCCTTTGTGGACGTTTATACTCCTGTAGGATGTTGGAGTTAATCTAAATAAGTAGTTTTCCGCAGCGTAGAATTATATTTTGATTCGTGTACTAGATAAGCCACTAAGCCGAGGGATACGGCTAACTACTGCAGTTAAACTGATTTTTCCTTAAAATAACTTAAAGAATCTTTCTTCATGATTAAGTAAGCTTCTGCCTAAGCGTCCGCAGTTATTCCATGCTGACGTGACATTTTTTTTATTTTTCTCCAAATGGGGGGCCCACTCCTCTTCTTGACCACTTAGGGTCTTGCCCCTCACCCACTTTGGGCCCCCCCAACAAGCAAACAGCGCACTAGGAAGTGGAGGCCCATCCACTATCCCTCTCTCTATCTCTTTCTTTCCCACTCTAAATGTCGCAACCCGCATTTTCACCTCATATAATAACTTATCAGAGCAAGGGAAAATGCGCGTCATGATGCCACGTCAGTAAGGGATAACTGCGGACGCTCAGGCAGACACCTACTTAATCATGAAGAAAGATTTTTTAAGTTATTTTAAGAAAAAATCAGTTTAAGTGCAGTAGTTAGCCGTATCCCTCCGCATAGTGGCTTATCTAGTCCACGAATCAAAATATAATTATACGCTGCGGAAAAATACTTATTTAGATTAACTCCAACATCCTACATGAGTATAAACTTCCCCAAAGGATAACTCATGCTATGCAAGACTCTAAATTTATAATAGTACTAAGGATAACTTTTACGGTCACTAAATATAACAAGTTAGAGTTTTTAAATTATGCAGTGCATGAGATAATAGTAGTAGATTTTATTCTTAAAAATACCTAACATGCATTCCTAGCATAAATCCTCCAAGAGAGCAAGTAATCCATATCCACATATAGAGAAATAAGCAGTTAGCAAGTATATAAAAATAACAATTCTGTGGGCGCCAACAAATAGACACTAACCCACTTACAGAATAGTAAGTCTGAACCAGTAACTAAATAAACAACAATTTTCCTCGCTGAGACGAGGTAACAAATACGGCCAACACTGCCGCTCAGAAACTCCAAAACTAGCTCTGTTATCTACTACTGCTCTGAACCTGAGGCATTCCAAAGACAGAACACATCAGCAAGAAGGTACAAATGTTAGCAGAAAAAAAAATAATAAGCCAAAATAAACAAATGTCAAAAATGGTACCAATCCAAGACCAAAAGCATTGAAGTAAAGTACAAAAGTAATAAGACATCCACAGGAAAAGAACTCTGATGTGATTCGTCATGTACAACAAGAGTACACCAGACGCACGGGGCTATAAGATGACGACATGAATAAATCATAAGGAAAAAGTACAAAACCTTTATTAGGCACCTGTGGTCGTCTCTACCAAAAAACACGTGCAAGGTGGTCACTCAACTGGACACACCCTCACAAATATAATATCTATCTAACTGTGAGAGAGTCTCATACTCTCCACCATACACCGCAGATGCCCAAAAACCTGGTAAACTTCCACAAGGTACTAATAAAAGCATCAAACATTGCGGAGGTGGTTTCGTCCACTAACTCCCGCAATCAAGAAAAAACCACAAAGAAAACACCACATATCTCGAGACTTGGAACGTCGGATTCTACTCAACACTCTAGATTAAAGACGCGGTTGATCAACCTCTAGGAGCGATTTACAATTCTAGATAAACTCTAATGCGTTCTTCAACAACGGTAAATAAGGCGATTAAAGTCAATACTAAAAATATTTTATCAAAACTCTATGAAGTTACCAGATTAAGTTAACAAGACAAGATTTAGATATTTTTAAGTGATCGGAATATTAGACATAACTATAACTTGGAAGGACATAAAAAAGCAAGAAGATAAGGAACAAAACTCATTCGTTATCATCAAATCGGACAAGGAGAAACGAGGGTAAACCACCACTTGCCTTGGTTTAACCGAAAAAGTCCTCCGAATCACTCCACGTCGTAGATCGGGGCAAAATGATGCGGGAGGAGTTGAAATCTGAATAAGAACGGCCGAAAAAGAGATTAGGGCCGAAAAACCCTAACAAGAAATCTCAAGAAACGGGGAAGATATTACCACGATGGCGTAGCTCTCGACGAGAGCTTTCCGGATCTATGTTCGGATGAAGATTTCGAGCACCGGAGCACCGTCGGCGGCCACCGAAAGATTCACGAAATATTTTCTCTACGTTCACGCGAAGGAATTTCTTTCTTAATATAATTAACAGAGTGTATATATATATATATACATACATATATATATACATACATACATATATATATATATATACATATATATACATACATACATACATATATACATACATACATACATATATATACATACATATCTATACTACTGTTATAAGCCAAGCCAAAATGCTGCAGTCCGTAATTTTTGATCTCCCGGTTTTGCCCCTCCACCATTTCCATTACTGCCACTGCCGTCATCCTCCCTGCAGCGCTTCCTACTGCTTCCTCTGCACGCGACACCGCGCCTCGCATCTCCACCGCTTCGTTCTCCCTGCTGACACGCAACAGTTTAGTCGTTCTTCTCCACTGCTTCCGCTGACACCGCCACGACGACCTGCCGCTTCCGCTGCCACCCGGATGCCCCGCCGCTGTTTTCCTGGATATGTGCTCGCTCTTCTCTCTCCATTCCATACTTCAATCTTCCGTCCAGGCTCTCCCTTCTGCAGCTCCATATTTCCTCCCGCCGGTAAGCTTCATATCTTTTTCAGTTTTTCATTTCAGTTTTTCGTTACTTCGATCTTCCGTCGAGGCTCTCCCTTCCGCAGCTCGCTCCATATCTTTTTCAGTTTTATTTTCAGTTTTTATATCTCTTTCAGTTTTTCGTTACTTCGATCATCCGTCCAGGCTCTCCCTTCCGCAGCTCCATATTTCCTCCCGCTGGTAAGCTCCATATCTTTTTCAGTTTTTATATCCTTTTCAGTTTTTCGTGTCAGTTTTTCGTTACTTCGATCTTCCGTCCACGCTCTCCCTTCCGCAGCTCCATATTTCCTCCCGCCGGTAAGCTCCATATCTTTTTCAGTTTTTCGTTATGATTTTTTTTATTTTGTTTCAATTTTTCTTTTGACTTCGATCTCCATTTCGTTTTCCTGATCTAGGTTTAGGCGTTCTCATATTGCTACAGCTCCCACTTCTCTCTTGCACAATTACAACTGTGTAAGAGGCGTTATCCTGTTGGTTCCCGCTGTCCGCTCTTTGCACCGGTCGCCGGTAAGCTCCATATCGTTTTCAGTTTTTCGTTATGATTTTCTTATAGACGATTTTATATTGGTTCCACTCCCACTTCTCTCTCGCACGAGTACAGCAGCGAAAGAGCCGTTATCCTGTTGGTTCCCACTGTCCGCTCTTTGCACCGGTCGCTGGTAAGTTCCTGATATTTTATATCCTTCTTAAGGCGTTATCCTGTTGGTTTTGATTTCCTCTTGGATATTGTTATCTCCCCTCCCCACTACTGCCATCACCCATGGTAAGCCACTGGCATTCCGTTACTTTTTTTCAATTACTCACCTGCCTTTCACCTATATGATGAAATGTCACAATGTCATTAACCTTTCCGTATTAATTTATTTGGTTTCATGTGTACCCATACGTACAACAACGAGACGCTACAACAGCTGGGGCATCAAACATGGGCAAGAGCCACACAGAGGAGGGCAAAGCACGTGCAAAGGCGGGCGAAGCCCGCCTGGATGCGGCCGAAGGCCGCCCGAGAGCATCGAGCACGGGCGTAGCCCGTGCGAAGATGCTCGTATATATACATACATACATATATATATACATACATACATATATTTACATATATATATATATACATATATATATACATATATATATATACATATATATATACATATATATATATACATATATATATATACATATATATATACATATATATATATACATATATATATATATATATATATATATATATATATATATATATATAAAGATATCTATAAATGAAGATATCTATAAAGATATATAAACGTATATATATATATAATCTTTTGTCTAAAACGGACTTTTTTTTACGCGCTGGTGCGCGGAAGACAAAAATAAGGTTTAGGATGACTTCAAATTGAAAAGTGGTCAACATGAGAGTTGTAAATCTCGTCGAGACGAACAAATCTCATATTAACCATTTTTCCATACGACATCGTTTTGACTCTTAAAAAGGCTCCTGAACAAAAATTGCAGCGGACTACACAAGAACAAGTTACAGGTACTCGAGTAGGTCCAGAAAAGTCACTCGAGTAGGAAAATAATCACTCGAGTAGGAAAAATAATCACTCGTGTAGGAAAAATAATCACTCGTGTAGGAAAAATAATCACTCGAGTAGGAAAAATAATCACTCAAGTAGGAAAAATAATCACTCGAGTAGGAAAAATAGTCACTCGAGTAGGTCCATATAATCACTCGTGTAAAAAAGGAGCACTCGAGACAGAGAAAATTACTCGAGTAAGTCCAATAATCACTCGAGTAGATGGAAGAAAAATACTCGTGTAAATAAAAGAAATGACTCGAGTAAAATAAAAGCAGGACTCGAGTGGTAAGAAGAGTACTCGAGTATTTAGGAAATCAAATTTGCATGCACAGTGGATCCACTCGTGTAAGACAGAGACTCGAGTAACTTTGCATAATGAACAAATTTTTTGCAAATATAACCTTTTGATCAAACTAAATGAATGAATAGTAAAAGACATTTTTGAATAGTGCTTTAATATTAAAATCTTCATAGTTTATATATTTTTGAATAAGAAAACTACGAGATCAAAACGGAGATCCGAACGAGCGCCAAATCAAACGAAATTCGCATCGTAGGCGAACACTGACGCTACGAACACAACGGCGAAGTCAAAACCATAATCCGACGAGCCATTCCCGAGATATTAATCTTCAAAGTATACGGTGAACATAAACAATCCAAAACTTCAATCGCGCACCGAGACTTCAAAAATGCTCGGATTGCGACGAAACTTGACAAGCAAGTCCAAAATTACTTAACTTAAATACCAAATGCAAAATTTTGCCATTACAACAAGAATTCGGACAACCCGGCCGCACGGACGTGAAAATTCCTTAATGGCATTGCGCTGCCAACTCGACGTTAAAAGTAACGCCACGACGTCATAAATATGACGATGCACATTCAAATAAAATCATCGAAAAATCGGGAGCGTTACAGTCACTCCGCCTAAAAAGAAGTTTCGTCCCGAAACTTAACACAACTCCAAGAGCAAACCAAAACGATAAAATCATACATGACTGAAAACATAAGGACATACCCGAAACTAAGAGAAGAGGTGCGGATGAGATTCCCTCATCGCCGATTCCAATTCACATGTCGCGCTCTCGACATCTTGATTTCTCCAAAGAATCTTGACCATGGGGATGATCTTTCTTTGCAACACACGCTCTTGAGAATCCAGAATACGAATAGTTTCTTCCACATTCGTAAGGTTGGGCTGAATCTGGGGCATCGAGTTGAGCACTTGACAATCATTTTGAACACAATTCTGCAACTGACTCACATGGAACACATCATGGACACCAGGGAAGGTCGCAGGCAATTCTAGCCTATAAACTGACACTCCGATGCGCTCAAGAATCTGGAATGGTCCCACACATCGGGGGTCTAACTTGTGGTTCCTTCCAAACCTTTTAACGCCAGACATCAGAGAAACATTCAGAAAAACCAAGTCTCCAACGACAAACTCCAGATCGACCCTTCGTTGATTAGCATACTTTTCATAGCGCTCTTGAGCCACATAGAGCTTTTCTCGGATATGAGTCACAGCACAATTCATCTCTTCAAGTGCTTCCGGACCTAGCAACGGTCTCTCACCAACTTCAGCCCAAAACAAAGTAGTTCTACAATGCCTCCCACATAAGGCCTCAAATGGGGCCATTTGCAGACTCTCTTGATAACTATTATTGTATGCAAACTCCATGAGTCTGAGACGCTCATCCCAAGCACCACCATGATCCAAAATATAACACCTGATCATGTCTTCTACAATCTGATTTACTCTTTTCGTCTGACCATTCGTCTGCGAATGATAAGCGGTGGAATACCTTAAATCGTTACCCAACCCCTCCTGTAAACTCTTCCAACAGCGAGACGTAAATCTGGAGTCTCGATTTGATACAATGCTAACAGGCACTCCGTGTAATCTGATGACCTCTTCAAGATATAGCTCGGCTATCTTCTTCATCAAATACCCAATCTTAAACGGAACAAAGTGAGCACACTTTATCAATCTATCTACTATCATCCAAATAGAGTCATGCCCACGGGGAGATTTTGGTAGATCGGTGATGAAATCCATTGAAATACTCTCCCATTTCCAACTTGAAATATCAAGCGGTGTCAATTTACCACTAGACCTTCTATGATCAGCCTTAACACGCTGACACGTATAACATTCCGATACAAACTTCGCGATATCATTCTTCATCCCCGACCACCAAACAATTTGCTTTAGATCTTTATACATCTTAGTGGAACCAGGGTGGTAGGCTACACTAGAACCATGAGCTTCAGCACAGATCTTAGCTCGAATGTTGCCAAAGGCAGGGACGCAAAATCTACCCCGATACAACAAGGTATCCAACTCATCCAAAGAGAAATCTGGTAGCTCTCCCTTCACAGTTCTATTCTGGAGGTGAGATAAATCCGGATCATCCTTCTAGTGTGCTCGAGTAAGGGAAATCCAAGAGGGTTCTTCTGCTTCTAGACTAGCAGGCACAATACGACTCCCAAACTCAATATCCATCAACAAGAATTCTTCTACCAAGGACTGTACTGACAGATTAAAAATTTTAGCGGTCTTTCTACTCAAAGCATCGGCTACTACATTAGCCTTTCCTGGATGATAAAGAATTTCCACTTCATAATCAGCCACATATTCTAACCACCGACGCTGGCGCAGATTTAGTTCCTTCTGAGTGAAGACGTACTTCAAACTCTTATGGTCCATATAGATCTTGCACAACGCGCCATACAATAAGTGTCGCCACAGCTTCAACGCATAAATTACGACAACAAACTCCAAATCGTGTGTAGGATAGTTTCTCTCGTGAAACTTTAGTTGCCTCGATCCATACGCGATCACCTTACCATCTTGCATTAAAACACAAACAAGTCCGATGTGTGATGCATCAGCATACACAACATACTCAACTCCTTCAGTAGGTAAGGTTAAAATTGGAGCAGTACACAATCTCTTCTTCAACTCTTGGAAAGCCTCTTCACACTTATCACTCCAAATGAATGCAGTATTCTTCTGAGTAAGTCTAGTTAGAGGAGCAGACAACAACGAAAACCCTTCCACGAATCTTCTATAATAGTCAGCCAGGCCTAAGAAGCTCATAATCTCTTTATGTGTAGAAGGTCTCTCTCATTCCATCACAGCAGAAATCTTGGTCGGGTCTACAGAAATACCGTCCTTGCTTACGACATAACCCAGAAAGGACACCTGAGGTAGCCAGAACTCACATTTATTGAACTTCTCATATAACTAATGCTCCCTCAGGGTCGACAAGACCAAATGCAACTGCTGAGTATGCTCCTCAACATTGCGGGAATACACCAAGACATCATCTATAAACACAATAATGAATCGGTCCAAGAAATTCTTAAACACCCTCTTCATCAAATCCATGAACGCAGAGGGTGCATTGGTTAAAACAAAAGACATCACCAAGAACTCATAATGTCCATGTCGCTAACAGAAAGCGGTTCAAGGAGTATCTGCCTCACGAATCCTCAACTGGTGGTAGCCTGAGCGAAGATCGATCTTTGAAAATACCAAGCTACCACGCAACTGATCGAACAGATCATCAATTCTTGGCAGGGGATATCTATTCTTAATTATTACCCTGTTTAATTCCCTATAATCGATACAAAGCCTCATCAATCCATCTTTTTTCTTGACGAACAAAACAAGAGCACCCCATAGAGAAGAACTTGGTCTAATAAAACCACACCTCAGCAACTCATCGAGCTGAGTACGCAACTCATCCAACTCACGCGGAGCCATACAGTACAGTGCTTTGGCAATAGGAAGAGTACCTGACTCGAGGTCTATCACAAACTTGTTGGGTACATTGGAATAAATATGTACCTGATTTGAAGAAGCCTCACCCTACTCAATGATATACATCAAAATGTATTTGATGTGTTTTGAGTTTAGTTGTGCAGGTTAAATATTTATAGGGAAAGCTGAAAAGTTTCTAAGTCCATGTGTCGACCCCTAGAAGAAAAGTGTCGACACTTAATAAGACTTGTGTCGACACTTGGAGTAATTGTGTCGACACCAAGGATGCAGAGTCGACACTAGAAGGAAAGTGTCGACACATAAAGGCTGTGTCGACACTCAATGAAGAAATGTCCAGATAAGCAGTGTCGACACTTAGAAGCAGTATCGACACCCAGAGGAACTTTGTCGACATGAAGAAAGTGTCGACACTTTGAGGCTGTGTCGACACTCAGCAAATTCAACAGAGTTTAAGTACAAGTGTAGACATAGTGAAGAATGTGTCGACACACAGCAGAAGACTCAACACATGAAGAAAGTGTCGACACTAGGAGGCTGTGTAGACACTCAGCAAAGTTCAACAAATTCTAAGTACAAGTGTCGACACAAAGGAGATGTGTCGACGCTCAGCCAAAGTTTCAACACAAGAAGAATGTGTCGACACAAGGAGCTGTGTCGACACTCAGCAAAAGTACCAACACAGAAGGCATGTGTCGACACCAAGAAGATGTGTCGACACTGAACAAGTTCCACACAAGAAGATGTGTCGACACAAAGTAGTTGTGTCGACAATTATAAGAATTCAACTAAGTACTAAAGAACAAGGAGTTGTGTCGACACACAATATCAGTGTCGACACATGTTGAAGAGGCAGTGTCGAGAAGAAAATTCTACAACACAAGGAGTTGTGTCGACACCATGAAGGCTAGTGTCGACACTTAGTCAACTTGTGTCAACACTTGGTCTTTTTGTGTCGACACTTAAAGACAGACTGTCTCAACACTTTCAGACAGTTACAGAAAATTCAAGAAGTGACTGGATGACATGACAGCTGCCATTCCAGCCGGTCTACTGCAACTGTCAGAGTTGTCAGAAAGTCGTTAGAAACCGGATCAGCCGGTCACCATGAAGAAGGCCTATATATAGGCTCATTATGTCAACAGAAGAAGATGATTAACAATAATCGATTGATAAGAAGATCAAGCAATTCATTGAAGAATCATTTCAAGTGAAGATCTAAGTAGTTGGAGAGAGAGAGATTCTTTCAAGAAGACAGCTGTTGAACCAGGCTGTGAAGAAGGTTTCAGATTGAGATCTGAAACTTAAGTTGCAGTGATTGAAGATCAGCTGCATAGAGAATCAACCCTACTGTGTTCTACATTCAAGAAGCTTTGAAGGAAGCCAAGGGAGGTTGATCTCAGCAGAGTTCTTTCAAGAACTCATCAAGAAACCTGTCAACTCTTCTCTCTTATTCTGAGTTGAGGTTATATACATTGTATTCTTAATTTCTTGTAGGATCCTTAGGGATCTGAGTTGTAAGCCTGAAATTATAAAGGCTAAGTCGTAGGGCCTGTGTGCCTGAGTGTAGGAGATTCATTTCTCTGAGTGTAGGCCTTGTGGCTGAGTGTAGGTCTTTGTGAAGACTGAGTGGTAGGGCTGTTGAGCCTGAGTTGTAGGAGTGGGATCACTCTGAGCTGTAGGAACCTGGTTGGGGTTCTGAGTGTAAGATCTGAGGATCTGAGGAATAGTGGAGGAGTTTGGCCGAATCTAGTACACTACTAGATATGCGAAGGGGGAATGTGGATGTACCCAAACCTTGGGGAACCACTATAAAACTGTGTGTACTCTGTGTGTGTAAGATTCTGTGATTGCTGTTTTATATTATGTGAAATCTGTGATTAAATCTGCCTAAAAGTTTAAAAAGATTAAGGTCACCTATTCACCCCCCCCCCTCTAGGTGATTAGGTACAATTTCTTTCAAAACTCTATCTCCCTTTCAGGAGGAAGTCCTGGAAGACTATCAGGAAAGATATCTGGAAACTCTCGCACCACCTAGACATCCTCAAGACGTGGTGTAACAAAAGCTGTTTCCAAAGCAGAAATAGAAACTAAAAACGGCTCGCAATCACACTCTATTGCATGACAAACACGTACCGCAGAAATGACAGGGGAAACTCTTTCCTGAAATCCATAGATGCTCATAGGTTGTCCGTCATCCATCCTGAAATCCAGTCGCTTAGCCTTGCACTAGATGACCGCATCATACTTAGACAGCCAATCCATCCCTAAAATCACATCAAAATCAGCCAGGTCTAAAATCACCAAATCCGCAAAGGGCAGAAAATTGCAAAGATAAATAGGGCATCTCAGAACTCCTTGATTAGATATCACCGAATCACTGGAGGGAAGCTTGACATTGAAGGAGTCTCCTAATTGATCCACATTCAGATGATGTTTATCAACAAACCTTCGAGCCACAAAGGAATGGGTGGCACTCGAATCGAAAAGAACGCGCGCCCACCTATTTCGCACCATAAACTCCCCTAAAACTGTAGCATACATAACTAAACAAACGATAACTAGTGCAATAATGATAAATAATAAAGTGTTGGAACACCCTATTACTAATTTAGGTCAGGATCACTATGTCTCTAGGAAACCTGTTTTTGACCTCCTGTATAGATCTAAAGGTCAATTAGAATTGAGTCTAAGGGTTAGAAGTCTAGGTTTGGAAGCTGCCGTCAAGACCAAGGATTTTCAGTCTGAAGACCAAGTCATATCGTCGAGCTCAGTACGACGAATCGTCGAACTCCAATCGACGATCGTCTAGCTCAACTTCGACAGATCGTCGAACTCCATTCGACGATCGCTGAGCTCAACTTCAACAAATCGTCGAACTCCATTCGACGATCTGCGAGCTCAGTTCGACGATCTTGACTCAGTATTGGATCTCTATCTCTGAGCTCAGTTCGATGATCTTTGAGCTCAGATCGACGATTTTTGTTGCTGTATAAGTTCAAATCGCTGAGCTCAGTTCGACGATAGCAGAGCTCAGTTCGACGATTTTTGGATGACTTCAAGGATCGTTCAAGATTCAAATTCAGAACAGTTAAGGAGTTATTCAGCAATTAATTCAGAAGATTTTCTAGCCGTTTTCATTTATTTCTGGACCAAGTTTCAAGGGATTTTCAAGGAATGTTTCTTTGGAATTTCCTCCAGAAGACATTTGCAATTAAGGATGCAATTAATGGCAGGCCAACGGCTATTCTTGACAGATGATGATTTTCTATTCAGTACCAGAGAATAAAATACAATATTTTTTGAATATCTCTATCACTCAGAACACAGACAAGAAGAACAAGAACAAAATATTCTCTGTCTCAAAGAATTCTCTCAAGAACACACACAAAAGGAGATCAACAAATCTGAAATCTTCAGATCTCTTGTGATTCAAGTGTTCAAGGCCAACATCTTTCAAAAACTCCAGACACCTAACATTTCAGCTGTTGCTTAAATCATCATTTGCTGGAGATCAACTTCTGAAGGCCTATCACCCTACAGCAAACCTTCATTTCCTGAACATCTCAAAAACTCAGGGGGAGCTTTGACAACATCAAATCCACATAGTCTTCTCAGCTGTTTTGAGAAAGAGAAGACTTCCATCATTCTCTCATCCCCATCTCTGTAAAGGGTTTTTCAAACTCCCTTCAAAAGTTTGAGCTTGGTTTTTGAGTACCTTGTCAAAAGCTCATTGGTGGCAAGACACCTGTTCAAAAAATCTGATTTGGTTTTTGAGCACCTTATCAAAAGCTCATTGGTGCCCAGGACACCTGATCAACTCATCCTGCAGTGGATTACTACCTAGGGTGGTAGAAGAGTGGATGTACCCAAGTTTAGGAGAACCACTATAGCTCCTTGTGTCTTCTGGCTTGCTTGTCTTTATCTTTTGTTTCTGGCTGTGATTGTTTTGTGATTAGTTAGGATCTGTGATTAATCTCTGCTGTAGGTTATTTTGTGATTAGATTTAATAGTTGCTTCCCTGTTCACTCAGATTACAATAATTATTGTAAAAAATTTTTAAGTACCATATACTTTATTCACCCCCCCTCTAGAGTATATTAGATTTTGTTTTCACAAATCATGGCCCAAAACAAAGATTATGCTAGCAATAGACCTCCAATGTAAAATCTATCCAAGTTTGCACTTTGAAAAGCAAGGATCAGATTATACATGAATTCTATTGACGAGGATATTTTTAATTCTGTTTTGACAGTTTGTCCAAGACCTCCAGAGAACTCAAGTACAAATGCTGTTCCACCTCCATCAGGAAAAGATGCTGATATCAAGAAATGGAAGGTAGCTGATGCCAAGGCTATGAACATCTTAGCCCAGACCATGTCTGATGAGATCTTTCAAAGGTGGCTGAATGCAATTCAGCAAAGGAAATCTGGGATAAACTCTCTGAAATAGTCTCAGGCTCAGCTGATGAGAGAAAGGACAGGAGATCCCACCTCATATCCCAATATGAGAATTTCAAGAAGGGAGAAGCTGAGTCAGTTGGAGATATGTACAATAGACTCAGTCTGATAGTCAGTGAACTCAGGACTTTGGATAAGGAGATATCACTGACTGAACTCAATGACAAAATTCTAATGTGCTTCCCTAGCACTTGGGATTCAAGAATCTGGCCAATCAAAGATGCCAGAAGTTTAAATGAAATCACCACAGAAGCTCTATTGGGTAAGCTCAAATCCTATGAGCTACTCATTAAGAATAGAGAAGAAGAATAGAAGGCTGTCTTACCAGCCACAAGAAAAGAGAAGACAATAGCCTTCAAAGCAACTGAAGATCAGCATGAAGACAAAGTCACAGGCAATGATGAACTGCTCAGTCTGTTGGCCAAATGATTTTACAAGATGGCCAGAAAGGACTTCAGAAAGAGATCATATAAGGAGCATGATAAGCCAAGGTATGATAAGTCTAATAATAAGGAAATTGTCTGCTTTGGTTGCAGAAAACCAGGGCACATTGTACCTGACTGTCCAGAGAACAAAAACAAGGACAGAAGGGACAAGAAAGAAAGAAGAAGAGAAAAGGACTTCAAGAAAAGTAACAATGGCAAACCCTCCACAAGCAAGAATAAACACACAAGGAAGGGATTTGTTGCTGAATCCTGGAGTGAAACTGAAGAGGAGTCAGAAGCCTCATCCAGCTCCAGTGATGATGAAGATGATGCAGAAGAGAAGGAGTTCTGCATGATGACAATCAATGCCTCTCAACATAATTCAGATGAAGAAGAGTCAGAGTCAGACTCAGAAACTCAACTTGAAGAAGATCAGGTAATCAGTTCTTTTGATTTCACTTCAGAGGAATTTAAATTTGAGTTTAAAGCATTGTGTTTAGACCTCCTAAAATCTGAGAAAGAAATTATCTCTCTCAGAAATCATTTATCTGAACATAATACCTTAAAGTCACAAAACCTCAAACTCTCTCAGGAGTTGGAGTGCTGTAGGGAGCAGATAGCTTCACTGAAAGGTGAGCTATCTGAGGTCAAGAAGCTTGAAGAATCCCTTAATGGGAGAAGTATCAAGCTGATGGACATCACAAGCACAGTGAACTCCAGATTTAATAGTACACTGGGCTTGGGTGCTTCATCCAGCCAACCCATAGTTCTAACAACTCCAATCAAGTTCATTTCTGATAAAGGAAAGGGAGTTATAGAGGTAGCTAGGAAAAATTCTGACTGCCTAAGAAAACTAAGTCCCAGCAGAAATCGTCGAACGGAGCTCGACGATCGCCGAACGCAGATCGACGATCTCAGGCAAAATCGTCGAACTCAGGTCGACGATCTCTAGCTCCCGAACTCGGCCACAGTCGAGCGTCGAACGGAGCTCGACGATCTGACCCAAGATCGTCGAACGCAGCTCCACAATCGTCGAACAGAGATCAGAGCTCTGGAAATTCTTTCAAGGGCAAATCAAAATCCAATCCTAGGGGTCCTACATCCCAAATCTTTAACCCTTATACTGAATGAATTATACCTCCAAGTAGATATCATCCTGAGGATATAAGAGTCAACCTGGGATGTCTTTCATTTCAGAGTTTAAAGGTTATCAACCTAGGCCCAAGGTAAACTGGGTCAAAAACAAATGAATTATTTTATGTGCAGGTGAAGACCTATCCAACATCAAACCAGCAATGGTACTTGGATAGTGGGTGCTCTAAGCACATGACAGGAAATAAGGGCAACCTCACATCCTTTAAAGCCAAGCTTGGACCCAAAGTTATCTTTGGTGATTCAAACTTTGGACAAACTAAAGGATATAGTGCAGTCCAGATTGGATTAGTAACATTCAAGAAGGTAGCTTATGTGGAAAGACTGAAGCACAACGTAATAAGCATCAGTCAGCTATTTGATGAAGGCTACCAGGTGACCTTCAGCAAAGCATTATGCAAGATCAAGTCAGAGGACAACACAACTATGTTGACAGGTAAAAGGAAAGGTAATATCTATCTAGTAGATTTTCTTTCAACAGGTGTAGATATTTACCTGTTCAATTCTGTCTGTAGACCTAATATTTTATGGCATAAGAGACTAGGACACTTAAACCTTAGAACTATTGCTAGGCTATCCAAGGACAACCTTGTTAGAGGACTACCTTTTGACCCCTACAAGAAGGAAGGACTCTGCAGGGCTTGTCAATTAGGCAAGCAAACTAAAAATAGTTTTAAGTCACTTAATAAGAGTGATTCACCTAGGATATTGTATCTGTTACACATGGATCTCTTTGGACCCATCACAGTACAAAGCCTAGGAGGGAAATCTTACCCTTTAGTAGTTGTAGATGACTTCTCTAAATTCACTTGGGTGTTCTTTCTGAGGAAGAAGTCTGATAACTTCAAGTGTTTGACAGAGTTTCTCAAATGTATACAGATTGAGTCCAATACTCACATTGCCCTGATCAGAAGTGATCATGGGACAGAGTTTGATTCTCTTCTTATGCAAGAGTTCTGTCAGAGTGAAGGGATCAGACATACTTTCTCAGCTCCTAGAACTCCTCAACAAAATGGGGTAGCTGAAAGGAAAAATAGAACTCTTATTGAATCTGCCACTACATTGTTGTCAGATGCTCACCTTCCTCTATCTTTTTGGGCAGAGGCAGTGAACACCTCCAACTATGTGCGGAATAGAAGTTTGATACATAAACTAAAGGGAAAGACTCCCTATGAATTACTCAAAGGGAAGAAACATAAAGTTGATTATTTTAGAGTTTTTGGTTGTATTTGCTATATACATAATAATGACTAAAAATATTTAGCAAAATTTCAAGCTAAAGCTTATGAAGGAGTGTTTCTGGGATACTCCATGATCAGTAACACTTATAGGGTTTATAATAAATCATCTCTAAAAATTGAGGAATCTGTTCATATATCATTTGATGAATCTAACATGTCTTTCAAGGAGAAGATCACTTCTACCATAGAACCTTTGCAGGAACATTCTCTTGTTGAAGACTTGAACAAGTTACAGGTTACTCAAAAAGAGGAAAGCAGTGAAGATGAAGAAAGCATTCAACATATTGAAGAACAACTTGAAGAGCCAGTTGTTGTACCACAAGAGGAAACAACAACACAGGTTGGTGAACAATCAACACCCCCTGTTGATTTAGTAACATCTAGAGACCATCCAATTTCCCAAATAATTGGAGACATCTCAGCTGGTGTGCAAACCAGAAATCAGGTCAACCAAAACCTATTGCACACTTGCTTCCTATCTCAAATTGAACCTCAGTCCATTCAAGATGCAGAGCAAGATCCACACTGGATCATTGCAATGCAAGAAGAGTTGCATCAATTTGAAAGGAACAAAGTGTGGGAACTAGTGCTAAAGCCTAAAGATCACTCTATTGTTGGAACAAAGTGGGTATTCAGAAACAAACTGGATGATCAAGGAGTAATTGTAAGGAACAAGGCAAGGCTAGTTGCTCAAGGATATTCTCAAGAAGAAGGAATAGACTATGACCAGACTTTTGCACCAGTTGCAAGATTGGAAGCCATCAGAATCTTTTTAGCTTATGCAACACATAAAGGCTTCAAGGTATATCAGATGGATGTTAAAAGTGCATTTCTAAATGGAGACATCAAAGAAAAAGTATATGTCAGACAACCTCCAGGTTTTATATCTCCAACTTATCATGATTATGTTTTTAGGTTGAACAAATCATTATATGGTCTCAAGCAAGCTCCTAGAGCATGGTATGAGACCCTAGAATGCTTCCTTTTTGAAAATGGATTTATTAGGGGTAGAGTAAACTAAACTCTTTTCATTAGAACCCATAAGTCCCATACCCTACTAGTACATTTTTATGTAGATGATATTATTTTTGGTTCTACTGATTCAAAATTGTGCAGAAGGTTCTCCAACCTAATGCATTCTAAATTTGAAATGAGTAGCATGGGTGAGCTATCCTTCTTTCTAGGATTGCAAGTCAAACAACATGCTGAAGGCGTCTTTATTTCCCAAACCAAGTATGCAAATGAATTGGTTAAGAAATTTGGTATGTCTGAAGCATCTTGCATGAAAACACCCATGCCTACCAATGCTGTATTGGATGCTGATGAATATGTGAAACCTGTTGATTAGACAACATATAGAGCAATGATTGGCTCTTTACTGTACCTTACAGCTAGTAGACCAGATATAATGTTTGCTATATGTATATGTGCTAGGTTCCAAGTAAGCCCTAGAGAGTCACACCTAACACAAGTAAAGAGGATTCTCAGGTATGTTAAAAGTTGTCCAAATTTAGGTCTCTGGTATCCAAAAGATTCAGCATTTGATTTAACTGGATTTTCTGATGCTGATTATGCTGGATGCAGAATTGACAGGAAAAGCACCAGTGGAACTTGTCAGTTCCTTGGTGACAGACTTGTCTCTTGGTTTTGTAAGAAACAAACTTCTCTGTCAATTTCAACTGCTGAAGCTGAATATATGGCTGCAGGCAGTTGTTGTTCACAAATCTTGTAGATTCAAAATCAACTCCTAGACTATGGCTACAACTTAGAGAAGTCTAAAATCTTTTGTGATAACACCCGTGCTATTTCTATAGCTCAAAATCCAGTCCTCCATAGTAGGACAAAACACATAGAAATTAGGCATCACTTCTTAAGGGATAATGTTGAGAAGAATAAAATTGAACTTCAATATATCCCAACTGATTTACAAAGGGGAGATATTTTCACCAAGCCCTTGGATGAAAGAAACACACCTTCTTCCTAAATCAGTTAGGAATGTTAGATGGAGGAAGTCTAAAATAATTTCCAAGATTTTTAAAAGTTCAAAAATTGACCAAGACTATGCAAACATCTTGATTTTTTTCTTAGCGTCTAGAGTGTTTTTCTGGTCTCTGAACTGCGCTCGACGATTTTCCCCCAGATCGTCGAACGGAGATCGACGATTTCCGAAATCGTCGACCTGAGTTCAGTGTTTCTCAGATAGTCTGAACTATCTCTTCCGGTCAACGATCGTCGAACGACGCTCGACGATTTTGTTCTCTGAACTATCATCGAACAGAGCTCGACGCTCTCCAATATCGTCGAACGGAGATCGACGATATTGAAGACTCTTCAGATTCCTTTAGTAGCCCTGATCGTCGAACTGAGTTTAACGATATTTCTTTTTCTACGTCGAACCCTAATATAAAATTCATTTTTCGCCGTTGTTCTCCTTTTGCGCTTTCGATTTCTCTGCAAAAACTTTCTTTCCCTCCAAACATTTCTACACTTGGTCATTTTGTTTGTTGATTCTATGCAGGTAACCATGGCCGTTTCTGTTGCTGTTCTTGCTGCAATGAAATTTGATGCTAGCTTTGACATTGACATGGAGTGCTACAACACAACAGATTAAGTTTCCCAGGACATTTTAGAGTTGTTCAAGGAGCAGAAACTTGCTACAATCATGACCAGCAGGATTAAACTTGTTGCTGATGAGATTAAAGAGTGGGTCTACACTGCCCACAACCAGGATCAAAACACCATAGTTGGATCAATTTCTGGCACCCAGGTACCCTTGACCCCAGCAATTCTGACAGAAGTTTTTGAGTTAAGTTCTGGTGGAGATTCTGCTGATTTGTCTGGAGAGGAATTTGCTGATTTGCTTGCAAGAATGGGTCATTCTGAGGCTAACCCTAGCAAGCTGCTGAAGAAGAACCTGTCTGTGGAATATAGATTCTTTGCTGATGTAGTTGGGAAGGTTTTGTTGGCTAAGCACTCAGCGCATGATACCATTTCTAGGTATCAGCTATGCTTAATGGGAGCCATAGTGGACAAGAAGAATTTGAACTGGGGAGAGGTTTTCTTTGATTTGATTAAAAAGAAAATAAATAAGAATTTTGTGAATTTTGGGAGGATTCTAGGCCTCTTTCTGCAGAACAAATGCCCTACTCTGCTTGTATCATCTGGGATACATATTAATGCTTCCAAGAGATTATCCTGTGCCCTATTTGGTAAATGGGACATGCAGATCATCAAGCCCAGCAGGCCTTCTGCAAGCACACCTTCAGGCACCAGGACTGTCATAGTCACTTCTCCTCAGGTCTCTGCCCCTGCAGATGACTTGCCTGCTGCTGCCTCTTCTCCTCCTCCTCCAATTCCATCTTCTCCAGTTCCAACCACCATTCAACCTCCATCCACTATCATCATCTCCAGCCCATCTCCAACATCAATACCATCTCCAATTCCAACTCTATCAACAACAGAAGAACTATTCCATCCATTATATTCCTACCCTCAACCAGATATTGAAACATCCACAATTCCATCCTTCACTCTTATTGATGATTCCTTCATGGATGACTCACCCCCATCTCCTCTTGAGCTACCCTCCTCATCAACATCTTACCAGGAACTTCTACAAGAGATCATTGATCAACCCACCTTCACACCCTCCATCTCAATCCCTCTGTCCTCCATATCCACTATCCCCATACCTCAACCATCACTCCTACCATCCACCAGCTCTCCACTACCATCACCAGTAGCTCCACCTCCATCCTCTACCTCTGCTCACATCCCTGTTGAGCAAGTAGATCTTCCAGCCCTAGCTGACAGGATATATGAATTGCTAGCCCCCAAACTATCTCTTCTATTGGAGACATTCTTGGCTCCATTACTCCAATCAGTGGCAGCCCTTTCTGCCAGGCTATCCTCCCTCTTCCCTCAGGCAACCCCTTCATCAGTGTGCCTTGATCCAGCCTTGTCCGAATCTAGGCAGGGGGAGATGCCCTATGAAGTGAGCTTGCCTGCTGTTTCTTCAGTTAGTATTGCTGATGCTGCTGCTGTTCTTCCTCAAGCTCCAGTTCCACCTCCAGTTGTCTTCCCAGTGGACATCAGGTACTTACTTTCAGTATTTGATCCAGCTTACTTCAGTTGTCTTCCAGAGACAGTTGCTCTCCAGCCATCAGAGGATTTGTCCAAGGCCATTGTGCCCTTCTCTAGCTGTGACATCAGCATCATTCATTCATTCATAAATACAGTGTTCACTGCTGAGCTGTCTGTTTCCACTAATGCTGCTGCCCCTCCTGCTGAAGATATTGTTGATGTATCTGCTGCTGCTGCTGTGAAAATTGATGCTACTGTTGTTCTAGTTTCTTATGATATCCTTATGACAGAGGCACATGATTTTGAGCTTTCTGTGTTTGCTGATGATATTCCTGATGTTGCTGATATTGTTGTTTCTGAAAGTGAAACTGTTGCTGCCCCAACTTCTATTGTTATTACTACTGCTACAACTTTTGTATCTACTGTTATTACTTCTGCTTATATTACTGCCGCCATACCTTCTAAGAGTGCTGCTCTAGAACCTTCTGTGTTCGTTGCTACTGCTTCTGCTTCAACTTCTATTGCTACTTGTGTTGTATCTGCTGCTCACTGCTGCTTCATCTGCTTCAACCCAGCTCAAGAAAGAATTGATGAAAAAGATTGATGCTCTTTATGATGAGCAAAGTTCTGAAAGTGATGAGTTCAAGACTGATTCTGATGACTCCTCTGCCACCATTGCTAGGAAGAGAAAGACAAGGAGCAAAGCCATGAAAAGAGTACCTCCAGTCAAAGTCAAGGACAATAATGACATACCATATTACGTTCTTCATGATTTCCCCATAACTGAGCACTGGATGCAGTATTCAAAGAATCAACTCAAAGCAATGAAGAAGAAGAGGAAGTATGAGAAAGGATCTTCTCAATTTCAATATTCTCATCCTCCTCCACCACCTCCTCCTGATGCAGGTGCAGGTGGAAGCTCAGCTGCTCAACCTCATGCTAAAAGCCAAACCCCCTATCAGCCACATGCAAGTTCTTATCATAGGGGTAGCCAGTCTAGAGGTTCTCAATCCAGAAGAGGAAACTATAGAGGAAATCAAAGGGAATTCCAGGTTTACTCAAAAGGCTACTCCAGGCAACATCCTTACTCCAGGGAAGGACAAACCTCATCAGACACAACCTTAGGTCCTTTTCCCTAAAAACTAAAGGAAGTAGTTTCATCCAGACCTCCTCAAGATAATCCATCAAATAGATACGAGCCACCAGTGCCATTTGAAGATCCTGAAAATAATCCAACTGCTTGGACTGCTAGGATGAAAGAGCTTGCTGCACTGGACCAGATTAAGAAAGCTAAAGAGCAAGGAAGAGACTCCTCCAACATCACTACATTGTCTGAACAGAGAAAGAAAGAATTGGAAAGATATGCTTCAAGCAAATTCTTTGATTCTGATAGGTATATGGAGCTGCATCCTGAAGCTGTAGTTCCAAGGCCCAAACAGCAAACCTCTTTAGGTGCAGCAGATGACACAAGATCCAAAAAGGAAGCTCTTGACCCCAATAGAGAAATCAAACTTATAAAGAGCAAGGAGAAGAAATAACTATGTAAGGTGACAATCATTTTGACTTCTGATTTCTGTCTGGGATTATATATATCTGTGGTTCTGCAATGCCCTGCTTATTGTTTTTCTGTATTGTTGTTGTGTATGTTGTTATTTAATTTTTCCAAGTTCTGTAAATAGTAATCCTAACCCAAATAGGGGGAGATTGTTGGAACACCCTATTACTAATTTGGGTCAGGATCACTATGTCTCTAAGAAACCTGTTTTTGACCTCTTGTATAGATCTAAAGGTCAATTAGAATTGATTCTAAGGGTTAGAAGTGTAGGTTTGGAAGCTGCCCTCAAGACCAAGGATTTTCAGTCTGAAGACTAAGTCATATCGTCGAGCTCAGTACGACGAATCGTCGAATTCCAATCGACGATCGTCTAGCTTAACTTCGACAGATCGTCGAACTCCATTCGACGATCGCTGAGCTCAACTTCAACAAATCGTCGAACTCCATTCGACGATCTGCGAGCTCGGTTCGACGATCTTGACTCAGTATTGGATCTCTATCTCTGAGCTCAGTTCGACGATCTTTGAGCTCAGATCGACGATTTTTGTTGCTGTATAAGTCCAAATCGCTGAGCTCAGTTCGACGATAGCAGAGCTCAGTTCGACGATTTTTGGATGACTTCAAGGATCTTTCAAGATTCAAATTCAGAACAGTTAAGGAGTTATTCAGCAATTAATTCAGAAGATTTTCTAGCCGTTTTCATTTATTTCTGGACCAAGTTTCAAGAGATTTTCAAGGAATGTTTCTTTGGACTTTCCTCCAGAAGACATTTGCAATTAAGGATGCAATTAATGGCAGGCCAACGACATTCTTGACAGAGGATGATTTTATATTCAGTACTAGAGAATAAAATACAAGATTTTTTGAATCTCTCTATCACTCAGAACACAGACAAGAAGAACAAGAACAAAATATTTTCTGTCTCAATGAATTCTCTCAAGAACACACACAAAAGGAGATCAACAAATCTGAAATCTTCAGATCTCTTGTGATCCAAGTGTTCAAGGCCAACATCTTTCAAAGACTCCGGTCACCTAACATTTCAGCTGTTGTTGAAATCATCATTTGCTGGAGATCAACTTCTGAAGGCCCATCACCCTACAGCAAAGCTTCATTTCCTGAACATCTCAAGAACTCAGGGGGAGCTTTGACAACATCAAATCCACATAGTCTTCTCAGCTGTTTTGAGAAAGAGAAGACTTCCATCATTCTCTCATCCCTATCTCTGTAAAGGGTTTTTCAAACTCCCTTCAAAAGTTTGAGCTTGGTTTTTGAGCATCTTATCAAAAGCTCATTGGTGGCAAGACACCTGATCAAAAAATCTGATTTGGTTTTTGAGCACCTTATCAAAAGCTCATTGGTGCCCAGGACACCTGATCAACTCATCCTGCAGTGGATTCCTACCTAGCGTGGTAGAAGAGTGGATGTACCCAAGTTTAGGGGAACCACTATAGCTCCCTGTGTCTTCTGGCTTGCTTGTCTTTATCTTTTGTTTCTGGCTGTGATTGTTTTGTGATTAGTTAGGATCTGTGATTAATCTCTGATGTAGGTTATTTTGTGATTAGATTTAATAGTTGCTTCCCTGTTCACTCAGATTACAACAATTGTTGTAAAACGTTTTCAAGCACCATATACTCTATTCGCCCCCCCCCCCTCTAGAGTATATCAGATCTAGCTGCACTTTCATAAAGATAAATTAAACTGAGGCTAACCTGTTATCACTTGCGTAGAGGTTTGGGCTTCTTCGCTGGTCATCACGTTCAGCTTTCCTTTTCCTTTATCCATGTTTGGTGGCAGTGGTGTTGGGTACATTGGTTTAAATGTACCTGATTTGAAGAAGCCTCACCCAACTCAATGATATGCATCAAAATGTATTTGATGTATTTTTGACTTAACTTGTGCAGGTTAAGTATTTGCAGGAAAGATGAAAAAAGTTCTAAGTCCATGTGTCGACACCCAGGAGGAAAGTGTCGACACTTAAGAAGACTTGTGTCGACACCCAGACAAGTAGTGCGACATTTGGAGTCATTGTGTCGACACCAGGGATGCTGAGTCGACACCAGACAGAAAGTGTCGACACTTGGAGCTGTGTCGACACTCAATGAAGAAAGTGCAGTAAAGCAGTGTCGACACTTAACAGTTGTCTCGACACCCAGTAAAGCTGTGTCTACATTAGAAAGTGTCGACACTTGGAGCAGTGTCGACACTCAGCAAAAGTCAGCAGAGACTAAGTATAAGTGTCGACACCCAGAACAATGTGTCGACACACAACAGAAGAGTCAACACTTGAAGTAAGTGTCGACACCCAGAACAATGTGTCGACACACAACAAAAGAGTCAACACTTGAAGTAAGTGTCGACACCCAGAACAATGTGTCGACACACAACAAAAGAGTCAACACTTGAAGTAAGTGTCGACACCCAGAGCAATGTGTCGACACTCAGCTGAAGACTCAACACTTGAAGACACAAGGAGCTGTGTCGACACTTAGCAAAGATCAGCAAAGTTCAACAAAATATTCTAAGTACAAGTGTCGACACTAAGGGGATGTGTCGACACTCAGCTGAAGTCTCAACAGAAGAAGCTGTGTCGACACAAGGAGCTGTGTCGAGACTCAGCAAGTATCAACACTGAAGGCAAGTGTCGACAACAAGAAGATATGTCGACACTAATACAAGTTCAACACATAAAAATGTGTCGACACAAGGAGATGTGTCGACACTTACAAGAAGTCAACAAAGTGCTGAAGAACAAAGTGTTGTGTCGACACTAAATATCAGTGTCGACACATGAAGAAGAAGCAGTGTCGAGATATAAAATCTACAACACAAGGAGTTGTGTCGACACCTTGTAGTCTAGTGTCGACACTTAGACAACTTGTATCGACACTTGGTCTATAAGTGTCGACACTTAAAGACAGAAAGTCTCGACACTTTTAGACAGTTACAGAATTTTCAAGAACTGACTGGATGACTTCACAGCTGCCTTTCCAGCCGGTCAACTGCATCTGTCAGAGTTGTCAGAATTCAGTTATGAACCGGACCAGCCGGTTACCATGAAGAAGGCCTATAATAGGCTTATACTGTTTATAGAAACTGTTGTTGTTGTTGGTGAGATTGATTGAAAATAAGTTCAAGTGATCATTAACAAGAAGAAGATCTAGCTATTCCTTGAAGAATCTAGCAAAGATCTAAGAAGTTGGAGAGAGAGAGCTCCATCCAAGAAATCAGCTATTGGAACCCAGCTGAGAAGAAGGGTTCAGATTGTTCTGAATCTTAAGTAGCAGAGATCAAGGATCAACTGCAGAGGAATCAGTCTTATTGTGTTCTACTTTCAAGAAGCTTTGAAGAAAGCCAAGTCATATTGATTTCAGCTGAGTTCTTCCAAGAACTCATCAAGAAACTCACAACTTATCTCTCTTTCATCTGAGTTGTTGAGTAAACATTTTTGTATTCATTTTATCTTGTAAGCCTGTAATTATAAAGGCTGAGTGTCGGGCCTGTGTGCCTGAGTGTAGGAGAGTTGAATCTCTGAGTGTAAGCCTTGGTGGCTGAGTGTAGGCCTTGGTGGTTCAGTGTAGGCCTTGGTGGCTGAGTGTAGGCCTTGGTGGCTGAGTGTAGGCCTTGGTGGCTGAGTGTAAGCTTTGTGGAAAAGCTGAGTTGTAGGGCCTTGGGCCTGAGGTGTAGGAACCTGTTTTGGGTTCTGAGATAGTGGAGAAGTTTGGTCGAATCTAGTACACTGCTAGATAGGCGAAGGGGGAAAGTGGATGTACCAAAACCTTGGGGAACCACTATAAAAACTGTGTGTCTACAGTGTGCTATGTAATTCTGTGATTGCTGAATGTGTGTTGTGATAAAGTAGATATAATTCTGTGATATTATCTGATTGCTGCCTAAAAAGTTAAAAAGATTCAAATCACCTATTCACCCCCCCCCCCTCTAGGTGATTAGGTACAATATCTTTCAAGTGGTATCAGAGCCAGGTTACTCAAAAAAGTACTAACAGTCTGAGTAGATCCTGTTGGCAGATTCAGTCTAAGTCAAATTACAGAATCAAGAAAATCAAGAACCATGGGTTCCACTGAGAATCACAAGGAATTGGGATCCATGAAGTTACCTATATGCAGAAAAGAGATCTTTGGTATATGGAAGGAAAGGGTGAGACTGTTTATGGAAGCCTCAGACCCTAGGATTTATATCACAGTCAAAGAAGGGTCATTTGTGCCCATGAAGGTGTCAGTCTTGGATGCCAATCAGAGAACACCTAAGGATTTCTCTGAAATGACAAATGATGAAATTGTTCTAGCCACTATGGATAAGAGGGCTCAGAACATAATAGTGAGTGTCATAGATGATGCAACTTTTCAGAATTTGATACACTGTAAGACAGCTAAAGAGATGTGGGATACTCTTATTGTGTATATGGAGGGTTCTGAAGAAGTTAGGCAAGACAGAAAATCCTTGCTAAACAAGAATATAAAAGTTTTAGACAAGGAAAAGCTGATAGCATAACTGAGTACTATAAGAAGTTCTACAGAATTGTGAATGAACTCATGTCATATGGCAGAAAGTTCAGTAATTATGAACTCAATGATAAGTTTCTAAGGTCCCTAACAAAAGATTGGGACACCAAGATCTGTGCCATTAGAGAAATGACAAAGTTGGCAGAAATTCCTCCACCAACACTATTTGGCAAACTGCTGTCTTATGAAATGCAGTTGACAGTGAGGAAAGAAGAGGAAAAATCAACAAGAAGTGAACATAAGGAAAGGATAGTAGCCTTTAAAACAGAAGCCCCCAGAAAGTACAGAAGTAAGTCTCCAACTCCACCACTAAAAGTTGCTGAAACAGAATCAGATGAGTCAGCAAGTACAAAGTCTGAAAGCAGTGAAAGTGATGAGGACTTTGCTGCCTTTACAAGACATTTCCAGAAGTTCTTAAAGAAGAAACAGTGGAGGACAAGGCCTTCTACTTCACAGGGTAAAGAAGACTACTATCAGAATAAAAAGTCTTCAAAGAAAGACAGGAAAAAGACTAAGTCTAGCAAGGCAACTCTTTCAAAAATAGTATGATATTGCTGTAATAGACAAGGACACGTGATTGCAGATTGTCCTGAAAAAAGGAAGGAGTCTAGTGATAAGAAAAAGACTCATTTCAAAGGTAAGAAGGAAAAGTCATTTGTTGCCAAAAAGGAAAAGACCCTGTCAGATATTTCTTCATCAGAAACTGAGTCAGATGCTGAGGCATATATAGGGCTGTTTGCTGAAGAAGAAAAAGAAGAGTTCATGCAGATTATGAATTCTATATATGATCAAGAAGACAGTCAATGGAAAGGGCTAATGACATTGACAGAAAGTGACAAAATCCTGGAGCAGCCAGGACCTAGTAAGGTACAACATTGTTCTTCCAGTTCAATTTCTTGTGCCAGTATAGAATTAGATTCATCATCATCAAGTGATGAGAGTGCATCTGAGTCTGAAGAAGATATTCATCAGTTGATAGATGAATATAAAGTTCTGTTGCAAGCTTATAAGAAGAGCAAGTCCCTAGCCAAAAGTCAGGCAAAGGAAATTGCTAATCTCAAAGCTGCTGCAACTGATTTTGAGAAGTTGTTTGATCAAAAGCTTAATGAGATAGCCAGACTGAAGCACATAACTATGATTAAAATGGGGACTATCACACATAAGAATGATCAAATCAAGAGTCTGGAGATTAGTCTTCAGAAGGAGAGAGATCTAGTTGCTAGGTTTTCTAAACCTAAGTCAGTCCTACCTTTAATTGATGAATTTGTTCATCACAAAGGTAAAGCTGGACTGGGTTTTATTAAACCCGCAAGGACTGTTCAGTCCAAGTCCAAGGGCAAACCCCCAACACTCAACAAGATAGCTGTGGATAAAACAGCTAAGACTGTACCTAAGCAAAGGTACAATAAGTTTGAGTGCTGGTGTTGTGGCAAGGTAGGCCACTTTGCAATGGACTGTTGGCACAATGCTAGTGCCAAAGTGAGTAGCAAACTGCCTATTGGAAAACCAGCAGGTAGCTTTGTCAGGATGCAAACTAACAAGTACCAAGGACCCAAGATTCTTTGGGTTCTAAGGTTCACTAATCTGTTTTGCAGGTGAGTCCAAGTGGTCATGCCCCAATATGGTACTTGTACAGTGGATGTTCCAGACATATGATTGGAACTAGGGGACTACTAAGGGACTACACACCTATCAAAGATGGTCCAAAATTCACCTTTGGTGGTTCTAAAAAAGGAATCATCAAATGATTTGGTAACATTTCTAGTAACTTGGTTACCATTACTCAAGTGGCTTATGTTAAAGGGTTGAAACACAACCTAATAAGTATAAGTCAATTAAGTGATGTAGTGTATGACATCTCATTTGTTAAGGATGGTTGTCATATCAAGAGGTCAAATGATCAAGATATCATTTTGACAGGTTATAGAAAGAGGGATGTCTACTGCCTAGACATTATGTGTGAGACCAATGGTTCTCAAGTGTGTCTTGTAGCTGATGAGACACTCTCTCATTGTGTCAAATGCCACAAGAGGCTAGCCCATCTAAACTACAAGACAATTGGCAAACTCTTTAGCAAAGAGTTAGTGAGGAATGGTCCTCAAGTTAAGTGTGTTAAAGATGGTGCTCAGCTTGTCAAAAGGGCAAGCAGACTAAATCCACCTTTAGAAGCATAGAAAACAAAGATGCTGTGAGGTGTTTATACCTCTTGCATATGGATCTCTTTGGTCCTATGCCAGTGCACAGCCTAGGTAGGAAGGTCTATACGTTTGTAGTTGTAGATGACTACTCAAGGTTTTCCTGGGTGTTCTTTCTTAGACAGAAATCTGAAACACCTAGTGTCTTCTATAGCTTTGTCAAACAGATTCAGAATGAACTAAACAATACAGTAGTCAAAATAAGAAGTGACCATGGTACTGAGTTTCAGTCTGATAGTATGACAAGACTATGTGAAGACTTTGGGATATTTCAAGAGTTTTCTTCACCAAGAACACCTCAGCAAAATGACATTGCTGAGAGGAAGAATAGAACCTTGATTGAGGCAGGTAGGACCCTATTAAGTGATACATCACTACAAGAATATTTCTGGGCAGAAGCAGTTAATACTGCATGCCATGTTATTAAAAGGGCTACCATTACTAAAAGCCTCAATAAGACCCCCTATGAGGTTGTGAAGGGCAGAAAACAAACCTATCCTATTTCAGGATCTTTGGTTGTAAATGCTTCATACGTAACAATGGTAAGTCTTACTTGACTAAGTTTGCTTCCAAGTCCCAAGAGGGAATTTTTGTTGGGTACAAGAACAACAGTAAGGCTTATAGAGTCTACAACTTGTCTACTCAAGTTGTAGAAGAATCTGTACATGTAGTATTTTATGAGACTAGACTTATTAACAATGAGTTGTCTAGTAGTATTTGCAGTTCCTCAGGTATTACTAAGAAGATAGACAAGCTCACAATAGAAGAAGGACCTACAGCAAGACAGTAGGTAGAAGAAAGTGGCTGTTGTCCAGGGGGAGTACTACATGTACCTAATACAGATGAAGTACAAGGAGTGCAGCAAGATGAAGAAGTTGAAGAAGTTCAACCTGAAGTCAGGATGCCTCCAGCCAATAGGCATCTTAGAGATCATCCAGTTGAGCAAATCATTGGTGATCCAAGACAAGGGGTTCAAACAAGGAGCAGAAATCTGAATGCAGCAATCTACTCCAGTTTTCTATCTCAAGTTGAACCAAAGAAGTTTGAAGAAGCCATTCTAGATCCACAATATACTGAAGCAATGCAAGAAGAGCTGAATCAGTTCAAGAGGTGCAAGGTCTGGGAACTTGTTCCTAAACCTAAAGACCACAATATAATAGGAACCAAGTGGATCTACAGGAATAAGATGGATGAACATGGAGTCATCATTAAGAATAAAGCAAGATTGGTTGCTAAAGGATATAGGCACGAAGAAGGTATTGACTTTGATCAAACCTTTGCTCCAGTAGCCAGACTGGAAGCCATAAGGATGTTCCTGGCCTATGCAACCTTTCAAGGATTTAAAGTTTACCAAATGGATGTCAAGTCAGCATTTCTGAATGGTAATCTTAAAGAGGAAGTGTATGTGGAACAGCCATTAGGTTTTGTTGATTCAACTCTACCTAATCATGTCTATAGACTTAGAAAAGCATTGTATGGGTTAAAGCAAGATCCTAGGGCTTGGTATGAAACCCTGTCTAGTTTCCTCATTGAGAACAAGTTCACAAGGGGGAAAATAGACAAGACTCTATTTCTCAGGGAATCTAGAGGCAAAGTTATACTAGTTCAAATATATGTAGATGACATAATATTTGGGTCTACTGAAAGTAGTCTTTGAAAAAAGTTTGCAAAACTTATGCAAGGACAATTTGAGATGAGTAGTATGTGAGAACTTAAATTCTTCTTGGGTCTCCAAGTAAGACAGACTGAGAATGGATTATCCATATGCCAGTCCAAGTTCACCCTAGAACTCATAAGGAAGTATGGTATGGATTCATCCAGTACCATGAAGACTCCTATGGGGTCAAGTATGTATCTTAGCAAGGATGATGCAGGGAAACCTGTAGATGAAACCTTGTATAGAGGGATAGTTGGCTCCCTATTATATTTGACTGCAAGTAGACTAGATATCATGTATGCTACATGTGTCTGTGCAAGGTATCAAGCCTGCCCTAAAGAGTCTCATTTGACAGCTGTCAAAAGAATATTGAGATATGTAAAGGGCACTCCCTATCTAGGCCTCTGGTACCCTAGGAATGAGGATTTTGAACTAACAGGTTATTCAGATGCAGACTTTGTAGGATGCAAAGAAGATAGAAAAACCACTACTGAAACCTGTCAATTCCTAGGTGGAAGACTAATTTCATGGAGTAGCAAGAAACAAATAAGTGTGGCTATCTCCACAGCAGAGTCAGAATATGTGGCTGCTGGAAGTTGCTGTGCTCAACTTCTATGGATACAACATCAGCTTGAGGACTATGGAATTCAGGTAAGTAGAACTCCACTCTTTTGTGATTCTACTAGTGCTATTTCAATAGCCAATAATCCTGTATCCCATAGTAGAACAAAACATATTGAAATTAAATATCATTTTCTTAGGGAGCATGTAGAAAGAGAAGATATTTTACTGGAATATGTTAGAACAGATAATCAACTAGCTGATATGTATACTAAGCCCTTAGAAGAAGCTAAGTTCAATAGGTTTAAAATTGAACTAGGAATGATAAACTTAGAATAACTTTATAGTATTGGCTAAGTAAAATAGTGTCGACACACAGAGTTGTCTGTGTCGAGACAAAAAAGTGGTGTCGACACTTCAGGGAAAAGGTGTCGACACATCTAGGAAGTTGGTGTCGACACTTCAGAATATTAATGTCGACACATGACAAGTAGGTGTCGACACATCCAAAGTGGTGTCGACACTTAGTATTTACTCAGGATTCTCTAAGTAAAGTCTCGACTAAATGTCGAGTTGAGTGGTGTCGACACATAAATAGGTGTCGAGACATTATAAGTCAGTGTCGACACTTATCGACAGTGTCGACACAATTTAAGTTAGCTGCCCGCCTATTCATCTTAAAACTTAGAAAGATATAAATAGGATTTTGCCTTTGTCTGTCGACACACTTTCAAAAGTTTCTAGACCAAACTTGTGTGTCGACACCTCTCTTCTCTCAGTTCAAATTCTTCAAACCCTAATGGCGCCAAAGCTCGAGGACAACGTCAATGAAGGCTATGAACTGGTGCGCGACGCGTTTGGTGATGCCGACCAAGAAATCAAGACTGTGATAACCCTAGTTGTAGACTCGGGGTTGGAATTTCTTGTTTCTGAGCCTACAAAGATCTGGAAGAAGGAAGTCTTGGAATTCCTCAATGGAGCTAAGGTAGATGAAACTGGATTCAAGATCAAATCCAGGGTTCATGGTGAGAAGGTTAAGGTTTCACCAAAAAGTCTGAGGAAGGTATTACAGTTACCAAAAACTAAAGAAGAAGATGAAGTTACTGCTTCAAAGACCAGAGAAGCTCTAACTTGGTGTGGGCTAGATTCTAAGATGAAAATTGGCTCTGTTTTCAATAGAAAAGGCATGAACAGCCAAGGGAAATTCATGTCTGAAATTGTTGGCAAAGTGATACTAAGCAAACCTGGAGGGCATGATAGGATATCTGCCTATATGTTTAACATTATGACCAGGATAATCTTCAATCTGAAAACTGACTGGTCTCTAGTGATTCTTGAAAAGATAAAGGAAAGCTTGAAAAAGCCAAATCTGGGCAGGATCATAAGTCTATACCTAGCTGGTACTATACCAGAGGTTATGAATCAAGCTGTTGGCAGCAAAATCAACCATATGAGAAAGATGGATTTGAGGATATTCTCCAGATGGGACAGGGTGTTGTCTAAGGAGATGCCAACCCCTGAGAAGGTAATTCCTGAGAAAGTATCACCTCAAAAGAAGAAGAGGAAAACTGCTCCAGTGGCTCAGGTTTCTACTAGCAGCTCTGGTAGTGAAGAGCATGTGGTCTTCACACCTGATGAGGATGAAGTCACAAGAACTGCTGTAAAGTCTCCAGCTCCTCAAGATGTTGCTGAAATCCAGGGGGAGCCTCTAGCTGTAGATGATCCAACTACTCTAGAGAGTGAACAAGCTACACACATCATCCTTGAGGTAATCTCTGAGCTTAATGCTTTAGATTTCCATATAGAGGATACTGATTTGTCTGATGTTTATCAGCAACCACAGCCTGATAGTCAAGTTCCAGATGTTGTAATGCAAGACACATCTGTTATAGTTCAAGAAGTATCTGATCTAGTTGTTGATGAGCTAAGAGTTTCTCCAGCTCATTCTCCACAAGAGTATACCATGGAAGATCTATTTCTTAATCTAGATCAAGAAGACTTTGGAAAAGACAGTACAGCTGCTGAAGGAGAGAATGCTCCAATTGAGGGGGAGCAAGTGCCAATTCATGAAGAACTTGCAAGGGAAGAGACTGAGAAGGCACCAGATGTGCAGAAGGAGTTACCCCCAAGCCCTAAGGAGAGGGTAGAAATTGCTAGCTCCTCAGCTTTTGAAGATTAAGGAACAAGTTGATGACATTGCATTGAAGCAAGGCTATGTACTTGAAAATCAAATAAGGATGAATGACAATTTGACAGAATCTCATAATGCAATTGTCACAGAAATGTCAAACATTGCTGCTGGCCTGAAAACTTCTATTGCTACTGTAAAGGCAGATTTTGATAAAGAACTGCAAAAGAGCTTAACTGCTGTTACAACTGCCATCCAAGACTCTCAAAAGATAATAACTGACAAACTCCAAAGGCTCAAACCTTTCTACAGGGATGGAGTTAATTATCTAAATGCCCAAATTCGATTTCAGAAAGATGACTTAAGGGATCACATGGAAAGAGAAGTCATAAAGTGGGAGAGGGTCTTAGTCAAAGCTGGCTCTGAGCATGCCAAATGGATTTCTAATTCCGTTAGAGCCACTCTTGGATATCCTCCTCTATGTGATGACAATGATGTTGCAGAATCTGGAGTCAACCCCGCATATCTAGGAGGGGAGCAACCTGAAGTAGCTCAAGTTATCTATCCTCCTCCAGATTTTGACATGGTACAAGCTGATATACATTCCATGTATAGTCCACCAGATGGTACTCAGAAAGTCATTCTTGACAAAGTAGTTCAGCCAGTATCTGAAGCCATGCAGGAAGCTATCTTAAAAGAGCAAGCTGAAGAAGAAACCAGATTATCTAAGAAGAGGTTTAGGGAACAAGCTGAACAAAGACCTGACTTTGAGCAGTGGAGCCCCACCTCTAGGAACATTATTTTAACTGCATGGAAAGCTGCAAAAGATAACATTCAAGACAGGAATAAGTGGTTTTCTGAAACTGAATGGAGGAAACATGAGTCAAGGCAGGAGGCTATAGTTCAATACAGAAGAAAGGCCAAGATGAGAAAGTTACCTCCTACTGCTCAGGAGCCTAGCAAGTACTTTCCCAAGCCTTATCATTATTTTGAAAGGCAAAAGATTAAGGCTGAGGAACTTAAGAAGAAGGTGCTGAAAGGGAAGAAGTCTGCTGACACTAAAGATGCTGAAGCCTCAGTACAAGCTAAAGTACAATCTGGGAAAGGCATAGTCATTAAGGAGGCTGAACAGAAATAGCATAGAACATTTCTTAAGTTTACTATGTATTCTTTTGATGTAAAATATTCTGTAAACTTTAGAATTATGAATATGACAAAATATTAGAACAATGTCAGTGTGATAAATTTGTTGTGAAATAAATTTGTTTCATAATTGTTCTGTGATGATGTCTATGTATACATGTGTGATTGATACATGTTTATGTTTGCCCTGCAATATATAATCCTGCTTTACATCATTTTGTAATTTTATTATGAATGGTGTATATCATTGACTAAGGGTTATGACTTCTCCAAATAGGGGGAGATTGTTGGGTACATTGGTTTAAATGTACCTGATTTGAAGAAGCCTCACCCAACTCAATGATATGCATCAAAATGTATTTGATGTATTTTTGAGTTACCTTGTGCAGGTTAAGTATTTGCAGGAAAGATGAAAAAAGTTCTAAGTCCGTGTGTCGACACCCAGGAGGAAAGTGTCGACACTTAAGAAGACTTGTGTCGACACCCAGTGTAACGCCCCGAAAGTGGTGTGCGAGTCGGTCGCGAAAGAAATGTTTTTGGTGCCTGTAGGGGTACACGGCCTAAGACACGGGCGTGTCCAAGGCCGTGTCTGGCTGGTGATTTTTGGCCGTTTTTAACCCGAGAAGGACACGGTCAGAAACACGGCCGGATGACACGGGCGTGTCATCCGACACGGGCGTGTCATCCGACACGGGCGTGTGCCAACCCGTGTCCCTACCTGTGTCCTGATGGGTCATGTCCGTTGCCGTGGCGGTTACGCGTGACACGCCCATGAACACGGGCGTGTCGAGGAAACCTACACGGGCGTGTCAGGTCAGACACGGGCGTGTCTTGGCCCGTGTGCGTTTCTCAGTTCGACGATCGTGCCTGGATCGAGGCACACTGCCTTGGACACGGCCTTGTGCCAAGCCGTGTTCGGCCCAGGTCTGGGGAATTTTGTGCAGATCTGAGCCGTTCGTTTCCTTTAATTTAGATCTGACGGCCCCGATGAAATTCTGCTCTGTTAAGGCCGGGAATAGGGGGTTATTTCCTCATTTTCTCTCCAAAGTTCTCCTTTTCCAAAGTGAGTGAGAAGAGGAAGAAGAAGGAGGTTTCCGGCCGCCGGCGGAGCATCGGAGCACCGTTTCGAAATCGGAGAATGGATCCGTGGAGGGAAGGTCATTGCGAAGAGTTCTAACCGCATAGTTTTCCATGGCGCCAAAACGGACTACAAGGGTAACGATTCTCAACTCGAGCGTTTAAAGCTCTTTCTTTCTGCATAGGGAATCCCGCTCCCGCGAGTGTGCGGTGAGTGCGTGGTGTTCTTTGGGGTTGATGTGAATAGTCCCCCTTGTGTTGCATATAGAGCCCGGAATCGTAAGTACGGGCATAGGCATTGTGCGTGAAGCCTACCCGGACGTGTTTTGTCTGGATCGGTGATGTTGCATTTGATGTGGTTTTGCCGGAGAAGACTCCGTGCTTTGGATTTTCGGGTTTCTACGCGGTAGATTGCAGCAGGGATCCTTGGAGGTTAGCTTCAAGGCGCACCCGGAAAATTGAGCGGAAACGTGTTCTGCTAACTTGGCGGTCTGGGAACCGGCCTTGATCATAACTGGGTTATGAGATTGTTTTGGAAAATTTGGGATCCGAGAGAAGCTTGGCCCGCGCAAAGGACTTAAATTGGACATGCGGCATGAGCAACGGGCAAGTGGAATTGGACCTAGGCTATGTGGTTCGGTGCGAGAGACCCGAAGACGGGGACTGGCCGTTGGCATAGTCGGAGCCTTAGACGGTGGTCAGAAAGGCTAAATGCTCACATGTTGTTGCCATCCTGGGGGTGGTGGTGAATGCACTGATGGGTCAGGGTTCACCATGAATGTGCCCTGAGTGCACGGGGTGTTTGGCCGTGCGAGCCTACACCTGTGGCGAATTATAATTGCGCTATATATATTATTATTGGGCTAATGTTATGCAGGGAAAGAGCACCGCCGTCCCGAGTAAGGGGCGGGGTCGTTATAATTTGGTCGGCTTTTAGCTGACCGTTGCTTTATTTGCCACCGTGTGGTGGTATGTGCTTGCAGGTGCTGCGGAGCCGAGCGCCAAATAGCGGGCTGGAGCCCATGTTGCTGTGCTGGCCCTAGAAGGCCGTAGAATAGTTGTTTTTATGTTTATCATGTGTGGCCGGCCTGCGAGCCGATGTATGTAAAACACTCTTTATTAAGTGAATATTTGTAAGGCCATAAGGCCATGTACCCGTTTCTGTGTATTTGGGGTTTCATTCCTGTTTTGTAGCTGTGGACATTCATATTGATGGATTTAACTTTGGGTTCTTTCAATTTTTAAATCTTCCGCTAGAATGCTCTATGTAGGACGAGTAGTCATAATTGGATGGTTTGATTTATTCATTTAGTAACCCTTCCGACTATCTGTGGTATATGACGTCGGGTTCCAGCTGGACCTTCTGTTATATGACATGCGACGGATGGGGGTGTTACAATTTGGTATCAGACTTCTGGTTACGGTCAGGCTTAAATGATTTCGTGGGCGAATTCTTTTAAGGGGTGGTGAGCACATGTGTGCATCATCGTTATAACATCATAAAAGAACCCATGAATGTCCACTTAGGAATGAAAAATACACTTGTTTGGTGGAACCTGAGTGTTCCAATGATTGCTTTTAGAAATTTTTTTGTTGTCAAATCATGTTTCTTTGCTAATTTAGGCAGCTAGGAGCGGTGCTGGTCAGTCAGGGCGTCCACAATCAGCGGAAAGTAGTGCACCAAGGGACGTGCCTGCTACACCTCCTTCAGCGAAAACCATCAGGATGGTGGCTGAAGCCGTGTTCGCAATGATAAATGCCCAACCGGCAGGGCAAATGCATCGCGCACCTCCTGCGAATGAGCACGAACCGGTTAGGGCGGCAGAGTCGAGAGTGGTGGAACGCGCAGCAGTTGAGTTAGTAGAGCCGAGGAGAACTACGGAGAGGCAGCTAAAGCATGTGATGGGCTTTAATCCTCCGAGGTTTAATGGGGTTGGAACGCCAACTCAAGCTGAGGACTGGCTCTCTTCCATAAAGAGGGTGTTGACGACCACATTGACTGAGGAGTGGCAGAAGACCACCATAGCGACTTTTCTTTTAGAGGGTGAAGCGAGGCTTTGGTGGGACGAGATGGAGTTTCATCTTCTAGTTGGAAGGCAACTTGCGGATGTGCCGATGGAAGAATTTTCAAGATTGTTCCTAGCCAGATTTGTACCCTCTGCTCAGAAGTTGGAGATGGAGAATCAGTTTCTTGGGTTGACTCAGGGATCCAAAAGCGTGGATGATTATCTGCATGAGTTCACACGTTTGGGTCGTTATGCTGGTGCTATGTTTTCAGAAGAAGAGAGGAAGACCAACCGATTCTATGAGGGTCTTCGCAGCGACTTACAGTTACTCCTTGCTGGGCCTAAGGCGCAGGGCTTCCTAGCCTTGGTCAATTCGGCCCGATCGTTGGAAAAGGTTGCGAAGAAAGTTCAAGAGAAGAGGGACCCAGGAGAAAGGAAGACCGAGTTCAAGGTGCCAAGTAACAAGACATGTTTCCGCAGATGGAACAAGAAGCGGAGGACTTTGAACTCAGCCCCTTCGGCTGATGCGTCGGGGGCAACTACAAGTCGAGTCCCCGGAGCTTGCTACAACTGCGGGAAGACGGGGCATTTTGCTCGGGAGTGTTGGAGCGGACGTTCAAAGTCTGAGAGGAGACCTGGAGCGACTTATGAGGAGAAAGGGAAGGCGGTGGAGTCAACCGCGTCCCATCATGCTCCAGCCCAGCCTAGAGTCTACAACCTTGGTCTACAGGAGGCCATAAAGCAAGCAGACGTGGTGATAGGTATGAGTTAAATTACAGTGGTTTAACTTTTATAGTTGTTACCTTTGTATTTGTTAGCTTACGTTTGTTAGTGCTAGGCTTCGTGTTAATCTTTGGGTTTCCGGCGAGAGCCCTTTTTGATACGGGAGCATCACATTCCTTCTTGTCTGAAAAATTCATATCGCGCATCGGAGTTCCGTTCTCGATGGCAGAAAACAAGTTGGATGTGTTGTTGTCTAATGGGTGCTCAATGCGTGTGGATAGGATTTGTGTTGTGAAGATTCAAATTGGAGACCGGGAGTTTGATTTGCGGGCGTTGATTCTACCATTAGTGGAGTTTGACGTAATTTTCGGTATGGATTGGCTCTCGGAGCAGAGTGCATGCATTGATTGCAACCGTAAAGAAGTCAAGTTGGGTCAGGACACTGATCGGGAGACTACTTTTGCGGGCATTTAGGGGTCAGGGAAAGTTCTGGTGTCAGCCCTTCAGATGTTCAAGGCAGTTCGGTCTGGGGCAGAACTATATGTCACTCTAGTGCAGACTTCGACGCCTAAGCCTAGTTTGGACAGCATCCCAGTTGTGTCCGAGTATCCTGATGTGTTTCCAGATGATCTCCCAGGAGCCCCTCCTCAGCGGGAGATAGACTTTACTATAGAGCTGGTACCGAGTGCCAAACCGGTGTCACGCTCCCCCTATCAGATAGCCCCAAGAGAAATGGCAGAGTTGAAGGTGCAACTGCAGGAGTTGCTAGAGCAAGGATATGTTGCTTCCAAGTTCATCGCCTTGGAGCGCACCAGTTCTCTTTGTCAAGAAGAAAGATGGGAGCTTGCGGCTTTGTATCGACTACCGGGAATTGAACAAGCTTACGGAGAAGAATAAGTATCCTATTCCCAGGATTGACGATCTATTTGATCAGTTGGTTGGGTCAACTGTATATTCGAAGTTAGATTTGAAGTCCGGTTACTATCAGTTGAGGATAAGGGAGAGCGACATCCCAAATACAGCATTTAGTACGCGGTTTGGGCATTACGAGTTCATGGTCATGCCGTTTGGGTTGACAAATGCGCCATCCGTGTTTATGGATCTGAGGAATAGGACGTTCAGAGAATACCTGGATCAGTTCGTGATAGTATTTATCGATGATATCCTGGTGTATTCGCGGTGTGAGGAGGACCACTACAAGCACTTACACATGGTGTTGGAGACATTGAGGAAAAGTCAGTTATATGCAAAGTTCTCCAAGTGTGAATTCTGGTTATCCTCGATAGCGTTCCTTGGTCATGTTGTCAGTGGAGAAGGAATAGCTGTGGATCCGGCGAAGATAGTGGCGATACGGGAGTGGCCTACTTTGACTACGGTTGCAGAAGTCCGGAGTTTTCTGGGGCTTGTTGGCTACTACAGGCGCTTCGTAGAGAACTTCTCGCGGATAGCACTACCACTCACGACGTTGACAAGAAAGGATCAGAAGTTTGTGTGGTCTCCGGAGTGCGAACAGGCTTTTGAAGAGTTGAAGAGGCGGTTAACCACGACGCCTATTTTATGTTCGCCAAGTGGAACCGAAGGGTTCGAGATTTGTAGCGATGCTTCGGGCAGTGGTTTGGGCTGTGTTCTGTGACAACATGAGAGAGTGATAGCTTATGGTTCACGACAACTGAAGGTTCACGAAAGGAATTATCCGATCCACGACTTAGAGTTAGCGGCCGTGATATTTGCTCTAAAGCTTTGGAGGCACTATCTGTACGGTGTGAAGGTCGATATTTACACCGATCATAAGAGTTTGAAGTACCTGTTGGACCAAAAGGATCTGAACATGAGGCAGCGGAGGTGGATGGAGTTCTTAGGGGACTACACCTTCAAGATACACTATGTGCCTGGGAAGGGAAATGCAGTGGCGGATGCGTTGAGTCATAAGATTTCCGCACAAGCCAAGTGGTTATCGGTAAATGATAAGAGATTGGTCAAAGAGTTGGAGGCATTGGAGATATCTTGTTTCGATAAGCAGTCTAGCGCCGAGGCGAAACTGTTTTGGACAGAGGTGCAATGTGACCTAGCGGATAGAGTTCGGTGGGCTTTGGTTCAGGATAGCAGCATGAAGCAGATCTTGGATGAAGCTTTGGACGGGTCAAATTCCCAGTTTGTGGTTGAAGATGGGTTGCTAAGGAAGGACAGTCGTCTATGCGTTCCTAGTGCGGATAATATTCGGGAGGAGTTGATGTATGAGGCTCATCATACCAAGTACTCGATCCACCCGGGAAGCACGAAGATGTATAGAGACATGAAGAAATTATTCTGGTGGCCGGGTTTGAAGAAGGATGTGGCACTTTATGTGGCCAAGTGCCGTACTTGTGCATTGGTGAAGGCGGAGTGTCAGAAGCCCGGAGGATTCTTGAAATCTCTTCCTATCCCAGAATGGAAGTTTGACGATATATCTATGGATTTTGTGCATGGTTTGCCGAAGTCGCAGAAGGGAAACGACGCCATTTGGGTGGTCGTATATAGATTGACAAAAGTGTCGCACTTTATTCCAGTCAGAAAGGAAGATCCAGTGGGAAAGTTAGCCAAACTCTACGTGGATAATATTGTACGATTGCATGGTGTGCCTAGAAGTATTGTTAGTGATCGAGATGGACGCTTCACGTCGAATGACTGGAGGTTGGTGCATAGTCTGTTGGGTACTAAGCTAAAGTTCAGCACAGCCTTTCACCCGCAGATAGATGGCCAAACCGAGAGAGTCAACAGGACTATGGAGGACATGCTTCGCATGTGCGTCCTAGATTTCGGGAAGAATTGGGAGGATCATTTGTACATGGTGGAGTTTGCGTACAACAATAGCTTTCAGGCAAGCATTGGAATGACGCTTTTCGAAGCTTTATATGGGAGGAAGTGTCGTACGCCGTTGTCTTGGTTGGAGGCAGGCGAATCGAAGTTGTATAAACGTCAAGCGGTGGAAGATGCCACTTCAATGATACGGACAATTCATGAAAGGCTAAAGATTGCTCAGGATAGACAGTCCAAGTATTACAACGCCAAACATAGAAAAGTGGAGTTCAACGTTGGCGATATGGTATATTTAAAAATCAAGCCATTCAAGGGTGTATCGCTGGTTCGACACTTGAAGAAGCTGAGTCCGAGATACCTTGGACCATTTGAAATCCTGGAGCGTGTTGGCGAGGCGGCGTATAGATTAAAGCTGTCGACGGAGTTGAGTGGGCTGCATGACGTATTCCACGTATCGGTGTTGCGTAAGGCAGTGCAAGAGCCTTCGCAGATCGTTGCAGACAATCAGGTACTGGTTGATTATGAGTTAACAACAAGGGTCAGGCCAGTACGAATTGAAGATGTTGCAGTCAAGCGACTCCGCAACAAGGAAGTCAGGATGGTTAAAGTCCGATGGAATAATTGCGGACGTGAGGAGCTTTCTTGGGAGCGAGAGCAAGCTATGTTGGAGGAATACCCCGAGTTATTCCATTCAGGTATCATTTAGCTTTTGTGTACCTTTGCTTAATTTCGGGACGAAATTCCTTAAGTGGGGGAGATTTGTAACGCCCCTAAAGTGGTGTGCGAGTCGGTCGCGAAAGAAATGTTTTTGGTGCCTGTAGGGGTACACGGCCTAGGACACGGGCGTGTCCAAGGCCGTGTCTGGCTGGTGATTTTTTGCTGTTTTCAACCCGAGAAGGACACGGCCAGAAACACGGCCGGATGACACGGGCGTGTCATCCGACACGGGCGTGTGCCAACCCGTGTCCCTACCTGTGTCCTGATGGGTCATGTCCGTTGCCGTGGCGGTTACGCGTGACACGCCCATGAACACGGGCGTGTCGAGGAAACCTACACGGGCGTGTCAGGTCAGACACGGGCGTGTCTTGGCCCGTGTGCGTTTCTCAGTTCGACGATCGTGCCTGGATCGAGGCACACTGCCTTGGACACGGCCGTGTGCCAAGCCGTGTTCGGCCCAGGTCTGGGGAATTTTGTGCAGATCTGAGCCGTTCGTTTCCTTTAATTTAGATCCGACGGCCCCGATGAAATTCTGCTCTGTTAAGGCCGGGAATAGGGGGTTATTTCCTCATTTTCTCTCCAAAGTTCTCCTTTTCCAAAGTGAGTGAGAAGAGGAAGAAGAAGGAGGTTTCCGGCCGCCGGTGGAGCATCGGAGCACCGTTTCGAAATCGGAGAATGGATCCGTGGAGGGAAGGTCATTGCGAAGAGTTCTAACCGCATAGTTTTCCATGGCGCCAAAACGGACTACAAGGGTAACGATTCTCAACTCGAGCGTTTAAAGCTCTTTCTTTCTGCATAGGGAATCCCGCTCCCGCGAGTGTGCGGTGAGTGCGTGGTGTTCTTTGGGGTTGATGTGAATAGTCCCCCTTGTGTTGCATATAGAGCCCGGAATCGTAAGTACGGGCATAGGCATTGTGCGTGAAGCCTACCCGGACGTGTTTTGTCTGGATCGGTGATGTTGCATTTGATGTGGTTTTGCCGGAGAAGACTCCGTGCTTTGGATTTTCGGGTTTCTACGCGGTAGATTGCAGCAGGGATCCTTGGAGGTTAGCTTCAAGGCGCACCCGGAAAATTGAGCGGAAATGTGTTCTGCTAACTTGGCGGTCTGGGAACCGGCCTTGATCATAACTGGGTTATGAGATTGTTTTGGAAAATTTGGGATCCGAGAGAAGCTTGGCCCGCGCAAAGGACTTAAATTGGACATGCGGCGTGAGCAACGGGCAAGTGGAATTGGACCTAGGCTATGTGGTTCGGTGTGAGAGACCCGAAGACGGGGACTGGCCGTTGGCATAGTCGGAGCCTTAGACGGTGGTCAGAAAGGCTAAATGCTCACATGTTGTTGCCATCCTGGGGGTGGTGGTGAATGCACTGATGGGTCAGGGTTCACCATGAATGTGCCCTGAGTGCACGGGGTGTTTGTCTGTGCGAGCCTACACCTGTGGCGAATTATAATTGCACTATATATATTATTATTGGGCTAATGTTATGCAGTGAAAGAGCACCGCCGTCCCGAGTAAGGGGCGGAGTCATTATAATTTGGTCGGCTTTTAGCTGACCGTTGCTTTATTTGCCACCGTGCGGTGGTATGTGCTTGCAGGTGCTGCGGAGCCGAGCGCCAAATAGCGGGCTGGAGCCCATGTTGCTGTGCTGGCCCTAGAAGGCCGTAGAATAGTTGTTTTTATGTTTATCATTTGTGGCCGGCCTACGAGCCGATGTATGTAAAACACTCTTTATTAAGTGAATATTTGTAAGGCCATAAGGCCATGTACCCGTTTCTGTGTATTTGAGGTTTCATTCCTGTTTTGTAGCTGTGGACATTCATATTGATGGATTTAACTTTGGGTTCTTTCAATTTTTAAATCTTCCGCTAGAATGCTCTGTGTAGGACGAGTAGTCATAATTGGATGGTTTGATTTATTCATTTAGTAACCCTTCACACTGTCTGTGGTATATGGCGTCGGGTTCCAGCTGGACCTTCTGTTATATGTCATGCGACGGATGGGGGTGTTACACCCAGACAAGCAGTGTCGACACTTGGAGTCATTGTGTCGACACCAGGGATGCTGAGTCGACACCAGACAGAAAGTGTCGACACTTGGAGCTGTGTCGACACTCAATGAAGAAAGTGCAGTAAAGCAGTGTCGACACTTAACAGTTGTGTCGACACCCAGTGAAGCTGTGTCTACATTAGAAAGTGTCGACACTTGGAGCTGTGTCTACACTCAGTAAAAGTCAGCAGAGACTAAGTATAAGTGTCGACACCCAGAACAATGTGTCGACACACAATAGAAGAGTCAACACTTGAAGTAAGTGTCGACACCCAGAACAATGTGTCGATACACAACAGAAGAGTCAACACTTGCAGTAAGTGTCGACACGCAGAACAATGTGTCGACACACAACAGAAGAGTCAACACTTGAAGTAAGTGTCGACACCCAGAGCAATGTGTCGACACTCAGCTGAAGACTCAACACTTGAAGAAAGTGTCGACACAAGGAGCTGTGTCGACACTTAGCAAAGATCAGCAAAGTTCAACAAAATATTCTAAGTACAAGTGTCGACACTAAGGGGATGTGTCGACACTCAGCTGAAGTCTCAACAGAAGAAGCTGTGTCGACACAAGGAGCTGTGTCGACACTCAACAAGTATCAACACTGAAGGCAAGTGTCGACACCAAGAAGATGTGTCGACACTAATACAAGTTCAACACATAAAAATGTGTCGACACAAGGAGATGTGTCGACACTTACAATAAGTCAACAAAGTGCTGAAGCACAAAGTGTTGTGTCGACACTAATTATCAGTGTCGACACATGAAGAAGAAGTAGTGTCGAGATATAAATTCTACAACACAAGGAGTTGTGTCGACACCTTGTAGTCTAGTGTCGACACTTAGACAACTTGTGTCGACACTTGGTCTATAAGTGTCGACACTTAAAGATAGAAAGTCTCAACACTTTTAGACATTTACAGAATTTTCAAGAACTGACTGGATGACTTGACAGCTGCCTTTCCAGCCGGTCAACTGCATCTGTCAGAGTTGTCAAAATTCAGTTATGAACCGGACCAGCCGGTTACCATGAAGAAGGCCTATAAATAGGCTTATACTGTTTACAGAAACTGTTGTTGTTGTTGGTGAGATTTATTGAAAATAAGTTCAAGTGATCATTAACAAGAAGAAGATCTAGCTATTCCTTGAAGAATCTAGCAAAGATCTAAGAAGTTGGAGAGAGAGAGCTCCATCCAAGAAATCAGCTGTTGGAACCCAGCTGAGAAGAAGGCTTTAGATTGTTCTGAATCTTAAGTAGCAGAGATCAAGGATCAACTGCAGAGGAATCAGTCTTATTGTGTTCTACTTTCAAGAAGCTTTGAAGAAAGCCAAGTCAGATTGATTTCAGCTGAGTTCTTCCAAGAACTCATCAAGAAACTCACAACTTATATCTCTTTCATCTGAGTTCTTGAGTAAACATTTTTGTATTCATTTTATCTTGTAAGCCTGTAATTATAAAGGCTGAGTGTAGGGCCTGTGTGCCTGAGTGTAGGAGAGTTGAATCTCTGAGTGTAGGCCTTGGTGGCTGAGTGTAGGCCTTGGTGGGTGAGTGTAGGCCTTGGTGGCTGAGTGTAGGCCTTGGTGGCTGAGTGTAAGCTTTGTGGAAAAGTTGAGTAGTAGGGCCTTGGGCCTGAGGTGTAGGAACCTGTTTTGGGTTCTGAGATAGTGGAGAAGTTTGGCCGAATCTAGTACACTGCTAGATAGGCGAAGGGGGAAAGTGGATGTACCCAAACGTTGGGGAACCACTATAAAAACTGTGTGTCTACTGTGTGCTGTGTAATTCTGTGATTGCTGAATGTGTGCTGTGATAAAGTAGATATAATTCTGTGATATTATCTGATTGCTGCCTAAAAAGTTAAAAAGATCAAATCACCTATTCACCCCCCCCCTCTAGGTGATTAGGTACAATATCTTTCAGGTGGCAAAGCTCGAAGTGGGGCAGGATACAGTGGGGAATGAGCCTGGGGGCACGAAGATTTTTGGTGTCCCTTCTGCCCGCACTGGAAGCAAGTCCTTTCTTTCATCCAGCAACGACTCACATCATGACCCGTCCTTGAACAGAACGAGCATACTAGCTCTCCCTTAGGTGCAGCTTGGATGGCATGCACTTGTTGCTGCTTCAGGGTGTCAGTCCTCTTGAAATACCTTTTGTAAGGGTGGCCAGGATGACCAGAAAAGCTACACACTTCCTTACTTTTCTTCTTCGAAGAAGGGCCAGATGCCCTGGAGCTACCATCCTCAAAACCTTTTCTTTTCTCTTTCCTTGCCGCAGTACTGCTGTTCTTGGCATTCTCGATCGCCTCGACCTTCAAAGCTGCTTCCATTACTTCAGCATAACTTTCAGCTCGATTAGCGCATGCCCATTGCTAGACATCGCTTCTTAGTCCTCCCAGGAAACGCTTCACTCTACCCTCCTCAGAAGTTACCAAATCAGGAGCAAACCTACTCAGTTTGCTGAACTCAATCTCGTACTCGCTCATGGTGAGCTGTCTCTACTTTAGATGCAGGAAGTTATTCATCAGGAGGTCCTGCTTGACCGAGGGTAAAAACTTCTTCAGCAGCATCTTCTTGAAGGATTCCCAAGAACAGCCTTCCTTTAGACTCTCTCTCTCCCGAATCCACCAACTCTTTGCCAGACCTTTTAACTGATAGGCTGCAATCATCACCTTCTGTGCTTATAGAATTCCGGAATACGATAACATCTCCTCGATGGAGATGATCCAATCATCTAAAATCATAAAGTCAGCACTCCCGTCATAGGTGCGTGGTCCCAATCGTTGGAAGTGCGATATGAAATTCATTTCTGGTGGTATCTCCATCGTGGGCACCAGGGGAGTAGGGGTATCGGGCACGGCTTGGCCTAAGGCAGGATCTTGCACTAAAGGTTGTTGCGCGGGAGCGGCAGACAACAAAGACTGAATTTGCGATTGCATCGCAACTAATTGTCTCGACAAAGCCTCATTGCACAGACACAGACCCTCGATAATCGCATCACTTTGCGCACCTGATGACTCACCCTCCGATTGGGGGGTCGACCTCGTCGCAGGATGCTTTGGCGGCATTTCTAAAAAGCAAACGGACAACTCATTAAAATCCTAGCTTACAACAAACAACACGAGTAGTTCAGACCATACTTAAAAGACGTTTGCTTACGCTGCAACTTGCGAAACACTCACCTATGCTCAATTTATTTTCAAAGCCAAACCTTATATTGTTTTATTAGGTAGCTTTCGGGATTTAAAACTCTTACCTCTAATACTCCATGAACCCTATCATAAATAAACATTTTTTGTATATATTTGCTCTGTCAAATTCTCAACACTCAATATTGTAAATATTGTTATTATATTCATTACAATATACATTTTTACACTAAAATAGCACAGTAGATGTTTACTCATAACCCAAAAGTCATACATTACAGATTAATAACTTCAGCAATTAAACATAACAAAACCAGTATGACTTCCACTGTCCAAATCAACTATGAAATTTGTATTTTTTGTAGTATGACCAAGATAGAACATATCAATGCACTTTTCTCTAATAAACAACACATTTGACAACTGTTATGCACAACAATGTAAATACTCCTGCTTAAATAATCATCACCTACCAAAAAATATTAATAAAATAGATTCAACATATTCAACAATTAATGTGATAAAAAATACAAAAAACCCCGATTGGCAATATTGTTTTAAAGAACTTAATATTTAAGTCATTTACTTTTCTAAGCATTGCAGAAATGTGCAAACTACATTTTAAAAAGAAATGAATTTCCTATGCGTAATTTAAAATATATTCCTGCGTAAGCTCGCAATCATCAATTACTACTTCTCCATCTTTTGAGATTACAAAATCCTCTTATTTAGGCCTGCATTTGATAGCATGAATACACAACAATACCCGTAAGGCCTCCACTCTAAGCGTATTTGTAGGCATGCTACGAAATATAAGCACACATTCTTTTGTTCAATCAATACAGAGTTGCATGCTTACTTGATGATGTAGTCGCACTCAAATGCCAATGCCTGCCAACCAACATTATATTGACTTTCGTTACTATGTCATTTTTATTTTTTATAATATCAGTTGTCCAAATTTGACGACATGACAAAAATATTCTCACGTTTTAGATTTTTATAAATAAAAAAAATTATTTTTGCATTAACTAAATATAATTATATGTTCTAATAGTATAAAATAGTAACATATTAAGTAATGATATAATAATTTCTCTTACTGCTATTGATTCTACAAGAGACTGCTGTTGGAACCCTAGTTCTGATTTGGGTAAGGATCACTATTAGGTTTGCTTAGACTGACCCAAAATATATAGTCAGGGTCATAGGTTTATTTCTTTAGTCTAGGCCAAAAGTCAACATCACATGGATCAGCCTACAACAGTCTGTCAGAGACTCAAGCAGTTGTGTCGACATAGACAATATAAGTCGACACTAAGCATATTCAGTCGACACTCAACAACATCAGTCGACACTCAGCAAAATTGTGTCGACACTTTGAAGAAGTTGTGTCGACACCAGTAGCAGAATTGTGTCGACACATAGAAAGGTTGTGTCGACACCCAGCAGAATTATGTCGACACACAGAAAGGCTGTGTCGATACCCAGAAGATTTGTGTCGATACACGGACTATCAGTCGACACAGATAATTTTAGTCGACACCAGCTCAGTCGACACAAGAAGGATTTGTGTCGACACAGTTCACAGATTATTAGTCGACACTATCAGTCGACACCAGAAGGACTTGTGTCGACACCAAGGACCATCTGTCGACACACAAGACTTATGTCGACACTTCAAAGAAGCTGTTTCAGAAGGACAAGTCAAATTCTCAGGTCGACGAACCGAGTTCTCAGGTCGACGATTTCTGGCTTCTTCAGTATGTTATTCCAAAAAATATTCTAAGTCCAGAAACAATTCTCAGCTCGATGAATTCCATTCTCAGCTCGACGATCTCAGAGATTAGTCTCTGAACTGAGCTCGACGATCTACGAGCTCAGGTCGATGCTTTCTCTTCAGTTATTAGTTCTTTCAGTTCGGTCAGAATTATTTTGGTTATGATAAATCATTTTAAGGCAAATATATTCTGATAATTAATGCTGACATTCTCAAGGCTGATAGCCGTATCTCATGAAGCATTGATTATGGTATTCACAGAATATTTGGTCAAGACAGTTGTGGAAGTGCATTTATGATTGCCAGCCATTCCACCCGTTTGGGCTCCTAAATTCTTGTAGAGAATTAAGTACTGTCTGTGAATTCAAATTCAGGCCTTAGTCTTTCCAAAAATATACAGAGAACTTAAAAAGATAGAGACAACGAGAATTAAAAAGATAGTCATACAGTCAGTCAAAAATCAATCTTTTTTTGCTCTCAAGGTTTCTTGCTTTGCAAAAATACAAGGAAGAATAAGAACTTGCTGAACACAAATCTCTTTAGTCTTCTCCTTCATCAGTCTTCAACAATCTACAGAGAGCTCAAATCAACATCAATCTGAAGACCTACACCCTAGACAAAGCTTCCTTCTTCCTGAAACTACTCAATATCTCAGCGGGAGCTTTGACATCATCAAATCCACATAGTCTTCTCAGTGTGTTTGAGAAAGAGAAGACTGTCATCTATTTTTCTTTAACCTCTCGCGTACAAAGTTATTACTCCCTTCAAAAGTTAACTCCTTGGTGATAGGGCACCTGATCAAAAACCTATTGGTTTTTAGGCACCTGATCAAAAGCTTGAATGGTTTCTAGATCTACCTGAAGCAGATCTTGTGGTGATAGGGGACCTGATCAAAAACCTAAGTGGATTCCTACCAGGGTGGTAGAAGAGTGGATGTACCCAGATTTGGGGAACCACTATAAATTTTCTTGTGTCGTCTGGATTGCCTTGCGTTTTCTTTGTGCATTGTGCTGTGATAGTTTCTTGCTTTTACCTTTTTCATATAAGTACCTATATTTTAATTCTGCAATATTTTTAAACAAATTTTTTATATACTCTATTCACCCCCCCCCTCTAGAGTAAACTATATCTATCCCTCACTTTCAATTGGTATCAGAGGGTGTGTTTTTAAGGTTGTATAAGCTAACACCTGAACCTAAGATCTCTGATAGATATCTGTTTACTCTATTCTTTGTTATACCGTGGCACAGTACAAGGAATTTGCAAGCACCAGACCTCCAGTTTGCAACTTGCAAAAGTTTGGAATCTTGAAGGCAAGAATCAGGCTTTATATGAACTCTATTGATGAAGACAATTTTGCTTCTATCTTAACAGGAGTACCTCCACCACCAGCTGACCCTGCAAGTACTTCCACAAACATGACTGCAGTACCTCCTCCAGACTACAATGATGCATACAAGAAAGCAAAGATTGCTGATGCAAGAGCCATGAACATACTAACACAAACAATGTCTGATGACATATTTCAGAAAGTAGCTGAATGTGAATCAGCCAAGGCCATCTGGGATTCCTTAAACCAGATGGTTGCAGGATCATCAAATGAAAGGAAGGACATGATTGCTCATCTCATCTCCCAGTATGAGAATTTTAAAAAGGAAGAAACTGAGCAAGTTTCTGAGATGTACAATAGACTCAGTCTCATTGTTAATGAGCTAAAAACTCTTGACAAATACATCTAAGTCACAAAAATAAATGACAAGATTCTCATGTGCTTCCCCAGCTCATGGGACTCTTGAATCTGGCCTATCAGAGAGACCAGAAACACACATGAGATGACTACAGAATCAGTCTTAGGAAAGCTGAAATCCTATGAACAGTTGCTGAAAACAAGAGAAGCTGAGCATCAAAATACTGCTACACCAACTAGGAAGGAGCAGAATATAGCTTTCAAAGCTTCAGAAGAATCAGAAACTTCTCCATCAAATGAAGAATTGATGAGTCTCTTTGCAAAAAGATTCTTCAAGATGGGGAGAAAAGAATTCAGAAGGAAATCATCAAGGAGTGATGATAAACCAAGGTATGACAGAACCCCTTCTAAAGAGATTATCTGTTTTGGTTGCAGGAAATTTGGACATATTCTTCCAGAATGTCCAGAAAACAAGCATAAGGAAAGGAGAAAGGAGAAAGACTCCAAGAAGCACTCCAGCAAACCATCTTCCTACAAGCACAAGAAGAAGGAGAGAGGGTTTGTTGCAGAAACATGGAGTGACACAAAAGAATCATCTTCCTCCAGCTCTAGTGAAGATGAAGAGGAATCAAAGGCCAAAAAAATCTGCTTAATGACCATCAATGCTTCAGGGCATGTCTCAAAAGAAGAAGAATCTGAAGAATGTTCAGATTGTGATCAGGTATTGGAAGAATTCGACTTTACCTCTGAAGATTTTAAAAATGACTTTAAATCTATGTGTAGTGATCTGATTAGATCTGAGAAGGAAATCAAACTTCTCAGAGATAAACAATTTAATTATGATAGCTTAGTATCAGAAAACATTAAATTAAAAAATGAAATAGACATGTATAGTGAACAAATCACTGTTCTGAAACTTGAATTAAGTAAAACAAAACAGCTAGAGAAATTACTGAATGGAAGAAGCAAACAGCTAGTAGAAATTACCAGCACACTTAATTCTAGACTTAATAGAAGTAAGTTAGGATTAGGTGCATCATCCAGTGAACCACCAATCATTCAGAAAAACCACCTTTCACAACCTATAAAGTTTATTTCAGATAAAGGTAAGAATAATACAGAACAAATAAAAACAGTTAACAAAGTTTTAAAACAAGTTGAGATAAATAAAGAAAAACAAAAAGCTAAGTCTGAACAAAAATCGTCGAACCAAGATCGACGATCTCAGCATTATGCGTCGAACGACGATCGACGATCTGTGAACCCAGAGCTTGAGCCTAAACACTCTGCAAACAGGGATCGACGATATCATTATGTATCGTCGAACAGAGATCGACGATCGTGAAACCCAGATAATAGCCACTGTTATTCTGAGAACCAAGATCGACGATATCAATGCTGGTCGTCGAACGCAGATCGACGATCTGAACTAAAATCGTCAAACTCAAAACAGTTTCATCAAAACTATAATTTCAACAGAAATTTCAATAAGAATTCTCTCTAAATCTTTCAGTCCCTTTAATCAATGGACAATACCACCAAGAAGATATCATCCTAAAGGTTATAAGAATCAACCTGAATGTTCTTACATTTCCAGTTACAGTTATGTAAATCAACAAGGACCCAAGGTTACCTGGGTCAAAAACAATTAGCTATTTTTTCCCTTGCAGATAAAGACCTATCCTACCATACAGGATAAGTGGTATTTGGATAGTGAGTGTTCCAAGCACATGACAAGAAACAAGGCCAATCTAAGTAACTATAAGGAAAACCTAGGTCCAAAGGTTATATTTGGAGACTCAAGCTTTGGTCAGACAGAAGGCTATCGAGAATTTACACTTGGAGCTGTCACTTTCTGGAAAGTGGCATATGTAAGTGGGCTGAAACATAACTTGATATCCATAGGACAGCTATGTGATGCAGGTTATGAGGTATGTTTTACTGAATCTAAATGCAATATTTCTCTAAACAACATTACTGTGTTATCAGGTATTAGGTTAGGCAATATCTATTTAGTTGATTTTAATTCTGCTTGTTTAGAAATCTGTTTATTTAATCAGGTTAGCAATAATAATACTTTGTGCCACAAAAGGCTAGGACATGTAAATCTTAGAAACATTGCTAAGTTATCTAGGGACAACCTTGTTAGAGGATTGCCCTCTTGCCCCTATAAGATGGAAAGCCTTTGCAAGGCTAGTCAAGAAGACAAGCAAACTAAAAATAGTTTTTAATCAGTTAATAAGAGTGATTCGCCTAGGATTTTGTATCTGCTTCATTTGGACCTTTTTGGACCAATTGTTATACAAAGCCTGGGAGGGAAGTCCTATACTTTAGTTATTGTAGATGACTTCTCTAGGTTCTCTTGGGTTTTCTTCTTGAGAAACAAGTCTGATAATTTCAAAGTTCTTACAGACTTTCTAAAATGCATAAAGATTGAGTACTCTACTCCAGTTGCATTGATCAGAAGTGATCATGAAACTGAGTTTGAATCTCTTCCTATGCAAGAATTCTGTGAGAAGGAAGGTATCAGACACGGCTTATCTGCTCCCAGAACTCCTCAACAAAATGAGGTAGTTGAAAGGAAAAACAGAACACTCATTGAAACTGCAGGCACATTGCTTGCCGATGCTCACATGCCTCTATCCTACTGGGCAGAAGCTGTAAGCACAACAAATTATGTCCTGAATAGAAGTTTGATACACAAACTTAAAGGCAAGACTCCCTATGAATTACTTAAAGGGAAGCAACCTAAAATAGACTACTTTAGAATTTTTGGTTGTATTAGTTATATACATAATAACAACAAAGATTATCTTAGAAAGTTTGAAGCCAAAACTACAATGAGAATCTTTCTAGGATATTCCCAAGTTAGCAAGACATATAGGGTTCTCAATAAATCATCCTTGAAAATTGAAGAGTCAATACATGTTACATTTGATGAAGCTAATATGTTTTACAAGGAGAAGGAAGCTTCTACCAGTGATCATGTGCAGGTACCAAGTCTATGTAAAAAGTTGGATGACTTAAATCTCACCCAGAAGGTGATATCTCATGCCTCACCACATGCAAATGAAGACATTGAAGAAAACTCTATGGAAGAAACTGAACTTCCTCCAACAGCAGAAGTAATTCCACAAGAGGAATTCACTCCAATTGCTGTTGCTCAACCAACTCCACCATCTGATTTTGTCACACTTAGGGATCACCCTAGATCCCAAGTAATTGGAGACATATCAACAGGTGTACAGACAAGGCATCAACTCAACCATGATGTGATGCATGCCTGTTTTCTCTCTCAAATTGAACCTCAATCCATAACTGATGCAGAGCAAGATCCCCATTGGATCATTGCAATGCAAGAGGAACTAAATCAATTTGAAAGATGTAGAGTTTGGGACTTAGTTCCAAGGCCTAAAGGCTACCCAGTAATTGGAACTAAGTGGGTTTTCAGGAATAAGCTTGATGCCCAAGGTGTGATTGTGAGGAACAAGACTAGGCTTGTTGCTCAAGGATATAGGCAAGAGGAAGGAATTGACTATGATCAGACCTTTGCTCTAGTTGCCAGGCTAGAAGCTATAAGGATTTTTCTTGGCTATGCTGCTTTCAAAAAGTTCACAGTTTATCAGATGGATGTCAAAAGTGCTTTTCTAAATGGAGTACTACAAGAAGAGGTTTATGTAGAACAACCTCCAGGTTTTGTTTCTCCAACTTCCCCCTCTCATGTTTTCAAACTGCATAAGGCTCTCTATGGTTTAAAGCAAGCTCCAAGAGCTTAGTATGAGACCTTAGCCAGCTTTATTTTAGGGCATGGTTTTTCTAGAGGCATGGTAGATAAAACCCTTTTTACAAAATTGTATCATGATAAAATCTTATTAGTACAAATATATGTAGATGATATTATATTTGGTTCTACTAATCCCAAATTGTGCAAGAGATTTTCTAATCTAATGCATTCTAAATTTGAGATGAGCAGTATGAGAGAGTTATCTTATTTCCTTGGTCTCCAAGTGAAACAATCTCCTGATGGTATCTTCATTTCCCAATCTAAATATGCTAATGAGCTTATTAAGCAGTTTGGGATGACTGATGCATCTCCTATGAAGACTCCCATGGCTGCCAATGTTGTATTAGACACTGATAAACATGGAAAACCTGTTGATCAGACCAGGTATATGGCCATTGTTGGATCCCTACTATATCTAACAGCAAGCAGACCAGATATCATGTTTGCTACATGTTTATGTGCTAGGTTCCAGGTGAACCCTAAAGAATCTCATCTTATTTTCATAAAATGGATTTTAAGATATATAAAGGGTTGTCCTAATTTAGGACTCTGGTATCCCACAGAGTCAGCATTTGAGTTGACTGGATTTTCAGATGCTGACTATGCTAGATGCAGAGTGGACAGAAAGAGCACTTCAGGAACTTGCCAGTTCTTAGGTGATAGACTTGTGTCCTGGTTTTGCAAGAAGCAAACCTATGTATCAACATCTACTGCTGAAGTTGAATATATGGCTGCTGGCAGTTGCTGTTCACAGATTTTCTGGATACAAAACCAACTCTTAGATTATGGTTTCAATCTAAATAATTTAACCATCTTCTGTGATAATACTATTGCTATATCTATAACACATAATCCAACGCATCATTCTAAAACAAAGCATATAGATATAAGACATCATTTCATTAGAGATAATGTAGATAAAAAAAAAATTAATCTAGACTTTATCTCCACTGATTTTCAAAGAGCAGATATTTTCACCAAATCTCTTGATGAAAAGAAACATCTGTTCTTCCTGAATCAGCTTGGAATGATCAATGGGAAGGATTAATTTAATTTTTGTCTTCTGTTTTTCATATTCTATTTTCCATTTGCCCTTGATCTCTTCTCTCTGGAGTCTACAGATCTTCCATGACGATTCTATCAAAGCATGGGCTTGAAGAAAGTCATGTCTACAAGGATCAAACTATCTGTTGCTGAGATCAAAGAATGAGTTTACTCTTCCCCAACAAATGACTACTCTCTTTTTGCTTCCCTTTCTGCTTCCTTTGTCCCTACTTCATCTAGGGGCCTGCTTCCAGTTTTCCCTGAAACCAGGCAGGGGGAGGTGTCCAATGAAGATGCAGCAGGATCAGCCTCAGCAGACCTTCAAGCTCAGTCTCCTCCAGCAGTTCAGGAAGATGAAGTGTTTCAGAAAAGGAAGAAGAAGTGTTTCAGAAATTTTGTGCAGATATAGATAAAGCTGCAATGAGGTGTCCAATGAAGCTGCAGCAGTTCCAATAGCAGTAGCAATTCCAGAAATAGCAGAAGCAGGTTATGATGATACAGATTGTAATGAAACAGGTTTGGGCAAGGTTCAACATCAACAACAACATCAACAACAACATCAACAATAGCAACAACAGAAGAAAATGCTCCAGTTTATTGCTTTGTATTTTCTTTGTGTTGTATTTTCTTTGTGGTATGTAAATAGTGTCCTCACCCAAATTGGGGGAGATTGTTGGAACCCTAGTTCTGATTTGGGTAAGGATCACTATTAGGTTTACTTAGACTGACCCAAAATGTATAGTCAGGGTCATATGTTTATTTCTTTTGTCTAGGCCAAGAGTCAACATCACATTGATCAGCATACAACAGCCTGTCAGAGACTCAAGCAGTTGTGTCGACACAGACAATATAAGTCGACACTAAGCATATTCAGTCGACACTCAACAACATCATTCGACACTCAGCAAAATTATGTCGACACTTTGGAGAAGCTGTGTCAACACCAGTAGCAGAATTGTGTCGACACACAGAAAGGTTGTGTCGACACCCAACAGAATTATGTCGACACACAGAAAGGCTGTGTCGACACCCAGAAGATTGTGTCGACACCAGCTCAGTCGACACAAGAAGGATTTGTGTCGACACAGTTCACAGATTATTAGTCGATAGTATCAGTCGAAACTAGAAGGACTTGTGTCGACACCAAGGACCATCTATCGACACACAAGACTTATGTCGACACTTCAAATAAGCTGTTTCAGAAGGACAAGTCAAATTCTCAGGTCGACGAACCGAGTTCTCAGGTCGACGATTTCTGGCTTCTTCAGTATGTTATTCCAGAAAATATTCTAAGTCCAAAAATAATTCTCAGCTCGACGAATTCCATTCTCAGCTCGACGATCGTCAATCTCCGATCGACGATCTCAGAGATTAGTCTCTGAACTGAGCTCGATGATCTACGAGCTCAGGTCGACGCTTTCTCTTCCGTTATCAGTTCTTTTAGTTCGGTCAGAAGTATTTTGGTTATGATAAATCATTTTAAGGCAAATATATTCTGATAATTAATGTTGACATTCTTAAGGCTGATAGCCGTATCTCATGAAGTATTGATTAAGGTATTCACAGAATATTTGGTCAAGACAGTTGTGGAAGTGCATTTATGATTGCCTGCCATTCCACCCGTTTGGGCTCCTAAATTCTTGCAGAGAATTAAGTACTGTCTGGGAATTCAAATTCAGGCCGTTAGTCTTTCCACAAATATACAAAGAACTTAAAAAGACAGAGACGACAAGAATTAAAAAGACAGTCATACAGTCAGTCAAAAAATCAATCTTTTTTTGCTCTCAAGGTTTCTTGCTTTGCAAAAATACAAGGAAGAAGAACTTGCTGAACACAAATCTCTTTAGTCTTCTTCCTTCATCAATCTTCAACAATCTACAGAGAGCTCAAATCAACATCAATCTGAATACCTACACCCTGGACAAAGCTTCCTTCTTCCTGAAACTACTCAATATCTCAGGGGGAGCTTTGACATCATCAAATCCACATAGTCTTCTTATTGTGTTTGAGAAAGAGAAGTCTGTCATCTATTTTTCTTTAACCTCTCGTGTATGGGGTTCTTACTCTCTTCAAAAGTAAACTGCTTGGTGATAGGGCACCTGATCAAAAACCTATTGGTTTTTAGGCACCTGATCAAAAGCCTGAAGGGTTTCTAGATCTACCTGAAGCAGATCTTGTGGTGATAGGGCACCTGATCAAAAACCTAAGTGGATTCCTACCAGGGTGGTAGAAGAGTGGATGTACCCAGATTTGGGGAACCACTATAAAATTTCTTGTGTCGTCTGGATTGCCTTGTGTTTTCTTTATGCATTGTGCTGTGATAGTTTTTTGCTTTTACCTTTTTCATATAAGTACCTATATTTTAATTCCGCAATATTTCTAAACAAATTTTTTATATACTCTATTCACCCCCCTCTAGAGTAAACTGTATTTATCCCTCACTTTCAAATGTGCCGAAGCTTTTACTTTAATATGCATCGTGCTTTTAGATGAAAAATTATCAACCAAAATGTTCTTACGTTCATGTGATTGTCATGAAATAACCACAGTCGTAACTATAACGACAACAATGCTCAATATGTTTGATGAAATCAGCAGAAATACCTATGGTCAATATTAGTCGAACCTCAAATGCACATTTACATTTGTGCTACTGTACATTGCACTACTCCATTACTTTCCACCAGATTTCAACATATCACTTTTTTTAACTCTTTCTCCAATAGCATCTTTTTCTGTCAACATTGAAATGAATTTTCTGTTTAAAATCATTACCTATTTCTATCTCAGACTGTCTTTTGCCATCTGATATAATACATACACATATACTTGCAATAACTGAGTACGACTCCTCAACAACCATGACGCAAGAGAATACCCTGCCAGCCACAGTTGAGGCTGTTGACTCCTACAACAATGTGCCAGCAGATATGCAAGATTACTATTACTTTGTTGTATTACTCAGCAACCTTACTCATGATACAACCGCTGATTTCTTAAGATCGCTCTTCCAAACTCTTCCAGGCTTTCTACACGCCAGCATAAGCAGTCCTACTTCAAATTGCACTATAAATTATTGCACCCGTTTTTTTTAATAATTAAAATATATTGAACATTTATTAATGCAGGTTGACATCGACACATCAGGAAACCAAACTACGATAGGAGAACTGATCTTTACAGATGAACTGTTGATGCATGCTGCTACAAATGTTATAGACTGACAAATAATTGATGGGAGACCAATATCAGCCGAGGAGCTACGCCTGTTTGATATTAAACCAGAATACTATCAACAACGTATGAATTAAAGTTTAGTACGAAAGACAGTACATATAAATACTCTGTAGGAAATTTCCCCACTCTCACTTCTACTGAATATATACATCACATATACCAATGTTGACATATTATGCTAATGTGTCTTCTACTACTGTGCCATTTACCCATTGTATACTATCATTTGCTCTGCTATGTAATGCATATACTTATAATCATCTTCATTAACACTTGCATTTGTGTTACTATATAATCCACTAATCCATTGTTTTATGCAAAACTCAAGACATTATAAAACTGGACATTTCACTAATTTTTTTCTATTACTCACTGCGTTTACGCATACTAAATATTATTTGTGCAATAATATTTCTCCAATAATATTAGCTATAACAGTTATACATAAAAAATAAAGCAGGCACCAGCTTACGATTAACTTCAAAATGTTCTAACGCCATGTCCTACAAATTACAAAAACATCTTCCAAGCCATTTACCTCATTATTCAAAATAACATTAAATGCCTATCAGTATTTCTAGGAGAAAAGGTCACCTACTACTCATTTGACTCCACAAGAGTTTTTGAACAGTTTATCATCAGGAAATCTCCCCCCACACAGACTGTCTTTAAAAAATGATGTGCTTATTATGCTACTTCGAAATCTCAATGCCACAATAAGCCTGTGCAATGGTTCACGTCTTCTATGTCATCATTTCAGAAAAAATATCTTTGAGGCTGAAATTCTTACAAGAGAACATAAATGAAAAACAATATTTCTTCCGCGTATACCTCTGAAGAATCCTGAAGATTCAAAAATGCCTTTTGAACTCACGCGTAAGCAATTTCCAATTTGTCTTAGCTTTGCACTGACAATCAATAAATCACAGGGTCAAACAGTTAAAGAAATATGAATCTACTTACCCGCTTATATTTTTACTCACGTTCAACTGTATGTAACTCTATCAAGAGGAATGCTTTCATCAAGTACTACACTACTAATTAAAAAAGGCTCACTACTTGCTCACCAATGTATATACACAAAAAATGTTGTGTTCAAAGAACTTCTCATGCAAACACACCTACAGGTACATAGCGAGTCATCACATACAATTCATTTTGTTGTATACAGTCAATATAATTTTAGCGTACAATTTACATGTTTTACCACAGAACAATTGAAATGCGCATTGATGGATAATGTCACTCGGCATAACAAATGCAACTACATCAACTTTCAGCACCGCCAATAGCGATTTTGCCAATCTACCTTCCGAGCTAAATACTCTGATCAAAAAAAAATACCTTCCCTTATTGTAATAAATATTCTTTATTTACTCATTAAATAAGGCAATCATTTTTTAATATATGTTATAAAATACGCCTTCATTTCGCAGACATTGATTATTTCTTTATGAACGTCAACAATATGCAGATGTAAAATGACAACTCATCAGATCAGCAGCTACAATTACATAATCAGTCTGCCACGCAACCCAGTAAGTCATTATTACTATTCATATATATATATATATTTTTACTACCACAACAATTTCAAACTGAGACTATAAAATGTGTTTTGCACATAACCCTGTCAACAACAACACTGCATCTGACCCTGATTACAATTACTATGATGAGCTTTACCCGCCAACCACAACCCGATGGTCAGATCATCCACGAAATGAGATTCCAGGTTTTAGACTACGTATCCCAGCTGTGCCATCAGGTCTAACACCACAGGAAGAGTGGAATTATGTATTCACAATGATTAGAAGGTAACACATACCAAATAATATGCATTACATGACGAACAATACTACCATAACTCAATCAACGTTTATTAATACCTGATATCACTGTACATGTTCCAACAATGCAGAATCTCCCAAGGCCACTAAATAAGATCTTCCATCAAGCACTGTTGTTACTGCTGAGAGCTTCCAACTACAGATGCACGTGCCAGTTACTATGGTTGAAGAATCCTCAACTCTCGGCAATCTCTAACCATAGGCCATCGAGTGTGTAACAACCTCATCCGTTCATATAACATATACTAGAAGGTCCGGCCGGGGTCCCACAGTATATATCACAAAACAGACGACGAATCTACGGAGTGATACCAGAGTAGCGCAGCGCACCTATCACAAACCATTCTAGCGGTAGCCTATACTACCACTTGAACTCCTCTCTTAAATGTCCAACATATAAAACATCATATTTTATAGCATATAGGAATGTCTTACAACATGTAAACATCATTGGCCTTATGGCCTTACAAGGCTTTCCAAACAGTGGCCTAAACATTGGCGCGCAGGCCGACCACATCAAAAGAAAACACAACATAGCCTTCGAGGGCTAGTGGCAGCATTAACAGCGGCAAGGACATCAACCGTTATCCGTCCCGCTTGGCTCTCCAGCACCTGTACAGGGACAATCCATCCAACGGTGGCAAACAGAAGCAACGGTCAGCGTTCAGCTGACCAAATTATAACGACCCTAGCCCTTTTCTCGGGGCAGCGATAATCTTCCCTGCAGGCATATCATGTCACAATCATGGCAGTATATCATATAATGTGCTTTCACGCACACATGCCATCACAACCGTTCGCCACCCGGCCCAACGGTCCGTGCACTCAGGGCACATTCTTGGTGTTCTGGCAAAGCACTTGCCCACCACCGTATCGGGTCACAACCCAACGACAACTCTCTTGAGCATTTACTCCATGGCGTGCAACCGAAGTTTTATAGTCTTAGTGAACCGGGATTGGACCTTAGCCCCCCATGGTCTCACGGCACGCAGGACTAAGACTCTTGCTATTCGCTCCAACAGACCGCACTTTCTGGTCTCACGTCGGACGTATATAACGCAGGTCAGATCCTCCACCCCCCGTTGCTCAAATTGCCTTGCCATCACCGAGCACGACGTACTCGCGGCTAAATAAAGGCGCGGGTAGGTCTCACCGATCCTGTTCTTGCAGTCAAGCCTGGGCATAAATCTTACACACATTATCTCACAACGTCAGCGGGTCTTTCCTGGGCACCCCAGTACTTCCTGTTACTGGTTCACAGGTACCACACCGCAATATCACAAATGTCAGGGGTCTTTCCTGGGCACACCAGTACTTCCTGTTACTCTCTTCACAGGTGGACACCCTATGACATCAAGCATCATAAAGGGCCTTTCCTGGTCACACCAGTACTTCCTGTTACTCATTCACAGGTACGACCTAGTAGCACAAGCATAACATGGATATTTTCCTGGACTACCACTCCAGTACTTCCTGCTACTACTCTTCACAGGCATAACCCGTTGACTCCTTAAACTACACGTTTATCACCAATTCTTCTCTGGTTCATATGCAACATCACCAATCCAGACCAACCTGTCCAGATGGGCTTCACACAACATGCCTATTCCGTACTCCAATTCCGGATCTATATGCCAACAAAAGGGGATTTCATGAATCCACCTAAAGATTCCCAACATCAGCCACCTCTTGGTGGGGGAATCACAAACATATGCCAAAAGGAAGCCTTCACATGGCTAGGAAGATAAGTCGTTACCCTTGAAGTCCTCTTTGGTGCCATGAGCTCTACGCTAGCTTGAACGACTCACAAGAGCTTTTCCTCCGCAACGTCAGCTTCGGATCTCTCGTCGATAAACCGCAGCACCATCGGTGACCATCCCCTTGCCTCCTCCTCCTTCTTCCTCTCCCTTTATCTCACTAGAAATGAAGAAAGAGAAGACCAAATGAGAAATGAGATTTCTCTTCTCATTCACGGACTTAAGGAAACAGGGAGGCAGTTCAGCCATTGGATCCCAGCTGAAAGAACGGACGGCCACGATTTTGCCAGAAAAGCCTAATTTTTTGCCTGACACGGCCTGTGACACGCCCGTGTCCCAGGCCGTGTGCCTCAAGCGGTGCTCAACCGACTTATCCAGAATAGTGACACGCCCATGTGACACGCCCGTGTCATGGGCCGTGTCACCCAACACGCCTTCAGACACGCCCGTGTCTGTGGCCGTGTTCATCAGGCTGAAAAAAATCCCAAATCGCCTGAGACTCACACAACCTGTGACAAGCCCGTGTCCCAGGCTGTGTGCCCATACACAACACTAGACACGCCCGAGCTCAAATTCGTCGGGTTGAGTTCGTCTCCTGACACGCCCTGTGACACGACAGGACGTGTTTGAAAGAAATTGTACCTAATCACCTAGAGGAGGGGGGGGGGGTGAATAGGTGACCTTAATCTTTTTAAACTTTTAGGCATAAACACAGTATTATATGCAAGTCTACACAGCAATACAGCACAGCAATCACACAATAAAGCACACACAGAGAACACACAGATTTTATAGTGGTTCCCTAAGGTCTGGTTACATCCACTTTCCCCCTTCGCCTATCTAGTAGTGTACTAGATTCGGCCAAACTTCTCCACTATTCCTCAGATCCTCAGATCTTACACTCAGAACCCCAAATAGATTCCTACAGCTCAGAGTGATCTCACTCTTACAACTCAGGCACGCATGCCCTACCACTCAGTCTTCACCAAGACCTACACTCAGCCAACAAGGCCTACACTTAGAGAAATGAATCTCCTACACTCAAGCACAAAGGCCATACCACTCATCCTTTATAATTTCAGGCTTACAACTCAGATCCCTAAGGATCCTACAGAAAATTAAAACTACAAAGTATATACCCACAACTCAAAATGAGAGAGAAGAGTTGACAGGTTTCTTGATGAGTTCTTGGAAGAACATTGCTGAGATCAACCTCCCTTGGCTTCCTTCAAAGCTTCTTGAATTTAGAACACAGTAGGGTTGAGTCTCTATGCAGATGATCTTCAATCACTGCTGACTTAAGAATCAGATCTCAATCTGAAACTTACCTCACAGCCTAGTTCAACAGCTGTCTTCTTAGAAGGAGCTCTCTCTCTCTCTCTCTCAAACTTCTTAGATCTTCAGATCACTTCAACTGATTGATGCAAAATCCTCTTGGATTATTGTTTCCAATCCTTGTTCTTCTATTGAAGGTATAAGCCTTTATATAGGCCTTCTTCATGGTGATCGGTTGATCCGGTTTCTAACGATCTTCTGACAGCTCTGACAGTTGCAGTAGACCGGCTGGAATGACAGTTGTCAAGTCATCCAATCACTTCTTGAATTTTCTGTAACTGTCTGAAAGTGTCGAGACATTCAGTCTTTAAGTGTCGACACTGATAGACTAAGTGTCGACACAAGTTGACTAAGTGTCGACACTAGCCTTCATGGTGTCGACACAACTCCTTGTATTGTAGAATCTGCTTCTCGACACTGCTTCTTCTGAATGTGTCGACACTTATCCTGTGTGTCGACACAAGTCCTTCTTCTTTGATACTTAGTTGATTTCTGCTGAGTGTCGACATAACTCCTTTGTGTCGACACATCTTCTTGTGTTGAACTTGTTAAGTGTCGACACATCTTCTTGGTGTCGACACATGCCTTCTGTGTTGATATTTTCGTTGAGTGTCGACACATCTCCTTTGTGTCGACACATGTACTTAGACTTTATTGAAATTTGCTGAGTGTCAACACAGCCTCCTAGTGTCGACACTTTCTTCATGTGTTGAGACTTTTGCTGTGTGTCGACACATTCATCATTATGTCGAGACTTGTACTTAAACTTTGTTGATGTTTTGCTGAGTGTCGACACAGCCTCCTAGTGTCGACACTTGTACTTGAACTTTGTTGATGTTTTGCTGAGTGTCGACACAGCCTCCTAGTGTCGACACTTGTACTTGAACTTTGTTGATGTTTTGCTGAGTGTCGACACAGCCTCCTAATGTCGACACTTCTGATGTCGACAAAGTTCCTCTGGGTATCGACACTGCTTCTAAGTGTCGACACAGATTCTTTAGACAATTCTTCACTGAGTGTCGACACTGCCTGTATGTGTCAACACTTTTCCTCTGGTGTCGACTCTGCATTCCTGGTGTCGACACAATTACTCCAAGTGTCGACACTGCTTCTCTGGGTGTCGACACAAGCCTTCTTAAGTGTCGACACTTTTCTTGTAGGTGTCGACACATGGACTTAGAAACTTTTAAGCTTTCCCTACAATTACTTAACCTGCACAAGGTAACTCAAAATACATCAAATACACCTTGATGTATATCATTGAGTAGGGTGAGGCTTCTTCAAATCTGGTACGTTTAATCCAATGTACCCAACAATCTCCCCTATTTGGAGAAGACATAACCCTTAGTCAATGATATACACCATTTATAACAAATTCACAGTATGATGTAAAACAATATTAAATGACAGGGTAAGTACATAAACATGTATAAACAAAACATGTATACACAAATATCTCAGAACAGTAATGTAATAGATTTAACACATATCACATTGTTCTAACAACTTCAACATTTTCATCATTCAAACATTTACAGAAAGTTGAATAAAAATTGATTACACATAGTAAACTTAAGAAAAATACTATCCTATTGCTGCTCAGGCTCCTTGATAACAATGCCCTTTCCTGATTGTATCTTTGCTTGGATAGGAGCTTCAGTATCATCAGCAGCAGCAGGCTTCTTCCCTTTAAGATCCTTCTTTTTCTGCTCTTCAGCCTTGATCTTCTGCCTTTCAAAATAATGATAAGGCTTTGGAAAATACTTGCTAGGCTCCTGTGCAGTAGGAGGTAGCTTTCCCATCTTACCCTTTCTTCTGTATTGAACAATAGCCTCTTGTCTGTTCTCATGCTTCCTCCACTCTAGGTCTGAATACCATTTGCCTCTATCCAGAATATTATCTTTAGCAGCTTTCCAAGCAGTCAAAATGATATTCCTGGAAGTGAGGCTCCATTGTTCAAAATCAGGCCTTAATTCAGCCTGCTCTCTGAATCTCTTCTTAGACAATTGAGTCTCTTGTTCTTTCAGCAAAGCCTCTTGTTCTTTCAGTATTGCCTCTGACACTGACTGAACTACTTTCTCAATGATGATATTCTGATTTCCCTCAGGAGGGTTATACATTGATTGTATATCTTGATATATCATATCAAAGTCTGGTGAAGGGTAGATCACTTGAGTTACTTCAGCTTGCTCTCCTCCAAGATATGCAGGATTAATACCAGACTCTGCAACATTGTCATCATCACATAAGGGTGGATATCCAAGGGTGGCTCTAATGGAATTTGAAATCCACTTTGCATGATCAGAGCCTGCCTTGACTAATACCCTCTCCCCCTTTATGACCTCTCTTTCAATGTGATCCCTAAGATCATCTTTCTGAAACCTTATCTGTGCATTCAGATAGTTGACTCCATCTTTGTAGAAATGTTTCAACCTTTGGAGCTTTTCAGTTATTAGCTTCTGGGAATCCTGAAGTGCAGAAGTAATAGTAGTGATACCTTCTTGTAATGCTTTATCAAATTCGGCCTTGGCTGTAACACTTGCTGCAGTCTGATCAGTAGCTATATTCTTCATTTTTGTTATAATGGCATTATGTGAAGCAGTTAAATTATCATTCATAATTATCTGATTTTCCAGTACATAGCCTTGCTTCACCTCTAGATCATCAAGTTTTTTCTTTATTTTCTCTTGATGTGTGGCCAGATAGACTACTGCATTTCCTCCTTTATGGAAGCAGTCAGTCATTTATTTCTTATTCAGATTCATTTCAAATCTGATTGACTTAATGTCTTGGGCCAGATCAAACTGCAATGACTTATTCCCTTCATCCACATACTTTTCCAGAGCTTGCCTTTGCTAATCAAGCTTAATTTGTAAAGCCACCATCAATGAACTGTAATCAGTAGATGAGGCTGGCTGTGGAGCAATTGTTTGTAGGGATTTCTTATAATTCTAGCTCCTTCTCTTAAATACTTGGAACTTCCTTTTCTTGGCTCTTGCCGCCTCTTCATCTTCTGAAGCAGAAGTGCTAGCAATATCCACTCTATCCGTAGGACTAGGATGTGAATCCTTCTCAGTCCTTGGTGGTTGCTCAGCATCCTATGGCTTCTCAGTCTCTTGGGTAGCAGTTACCTCTACATTATCCACATTCTCCCCCTCAATAATTACTTTCTCCCCCTCAGCAGCAGCTTTTTGTTTCTCAAAATCTATTTGTAGAAGATCTGGGAATAGCTCCTCTAAGGTAAATTCCTGTTGAGGAAGGACTGGAGAATCTCTTATCTCATCAACCACTTGATTAGCAACAGATGTGTCTTCCATGACAACATCCTGAGGTTGACTTAGAATCTGAGGTTGCTGATTAACATCAGATAATGTGTCAGTCATAACTTCATTCTCAATAGGGAAATCTAATTGGTTGATTTCAGTTATTACCTCAAGTATGGTCTGAGTAGCTCTTTCACTCTCTAAGGGAGTTGGCTCATCCATAAGTAAAGGCTCCCCCTAGAGTGGATCCAGGTGAACTGGGCTAGCTGAGGGTAGCTCCCCCTGCCTCTGTGTATCTTCTTGTCTAGTTGGAGATTGTCCAGCATTTCCAGTGTCTTCTTCATCAGGAGTAAAAACAACTTACTCTTCAGAGCTGCTTGAGGATTCTTGAGCCACTGGGGCTGTCTTCTTCTTCTTTTTCTGGGGTGTATCCTTTACTGGAGATGGCAGTTCTTTGGTCAGTACTCTATCCCACCTAGAGAAGATTCTCAAATCCATTCTCCTCATGTGGTTAATCTTAGATCCAGCTGCTTGATTCATCACTTCTGGTATACTACCAGCTAGGTATAAACTCAGTATTCTACCCAAATTGGGCTTCTTCATACTCTCTGTTATCTTTTCAAACACAACTGTAGACCAATCAGTTTCTAGTTTGAAGATAATCCTAGTCATTAAACTGAACATGTGAGCTGAAATTCTGTCATGCCCTCTAGGCTTCTCAGTATGACCTTGCCCACAATTTCAGATAAGAATTTGCCTTGCATGTTCATTCCTTTTCTATTGAATACAGATCCTATCTTCAGGTTTGAGTCCAAACCACACCATGTCAATGCTTCTCTAGTCTTAGAAGCAGAAACATCATCTTCTTCCTTTGTCCTTGGTAGTTGTAGTACCTTTCTCATACTCTTAGGAGAGACCTTTACCTTTGCCCCATGAACTCTGGACTTAATCTTGAGTCCAGATTCATCTAGAGTTGCTCCATTCAGAAATTCCAGAACCTCCTTCTTCCATATCTTGATCGGTTCTGATACAAGAAATTCTAACCCAGTTTCTTCTATTAGGGTTATCACGCCTTTGATCTCAGGTTCCGCATCATCAAATGCGTGTCGCACAAGTTCATATCCTTCATTCACATTATCTTCTAGCTTGGGTGCCATTAGGGTTTGAAGAAATTTGAATGTAGAGAAGAGAGATGTCGACAAACAAGTTTGGTCTCGAAACTTTGGTGAGCGTGTCGACAAACAATGGCCAAAACCTATTTATACCTTTCTAGAATCGAAGATGAAAGGGCGCGTCAAAATACTTAAATTGTGTCAACACTGTTGAAAAGTGTCGACACTGACTTATAATGTCTCGACAACTATGTGTCGACACCAGTATAGTCGACAGAATATGTGTCGACACTTGTATATATGTCGACACCACTCAGCTCGACACTTAGTCGAGACTTTACTTGTCTAATTCTGTGTAAAACCTAAGTGTCGACACCACTCTGGATATGTCGACACCTACACTGCATGTGTCGACACTGATTCTCTAAAGTGTCGACACAGACTTCCTAGATGTGTCGACACCATTTCTCTGAAATGTCGACACCAGTTTTCTGTGTCGACACAGACAACTCTGTGTGTCGACACCATTTTACTTAGCCAATTTTTTGTAAACTATTCTAAGTTTATCATACCTAATTCAATTTTAAATTTATTGAATTTGGTTTCATCTAAGGGCTTAGTATACATGTCAGCTAGCTGATTATCTGTATTAATATACTCTAGTGAAATATCTCCTTTTTCCACATGTTCTCTTAGAAAATGGTATTTTATTTCTATGTGCTTAGTCCTACTATGGGAGACAGGATTGTTTGCAATAGAAATAACACTAGTAGAATCACAAAATAGGGGTGTTCTACTTACTTGAATACCATAATCTTCTAGCTGATGTTGAATCCATAGAAGTTGAGCATAGCAACTTCCTGCAGCAACATACTCTGATTCTGCTGTGGATATAGCCACACTTGTTTGTTTCTTGCTACTCCATGATATCAGTCTTCCTCCTAGGAATTGACAGGTTCCAGTTGTACTTTTCCTATCTTCCTTACAGCCTGCAAAATCTGCATCTGAATAACCTGTCAGTTCAAAATCTCCATTCATAGTGTACCAAAGGCCTAGATAAGGAGTGCCCTTAAGATATCTCAGTATTCTTTTGACTGCTGTCAAGTGAGATTCTTTAGGGCAAGCTTGGTACCTAGCACAAACACATGTAGCATACATGATATCTGGTCTACTTGCAGTCAAATACAATAGGAGGCCAACTATCCCTCTATACAAAGTCTCATCTACAGGTTTCCCTGCATCATCTTTGCTTAGAGACATGCTTGACCCCATAGGAGTTTTCATGGTACTGGATAATTCCATACCATACTTCCTTATCAACTCTAGGGTGAACTTAGACTGGCATATGGATAAACCATCCTCAGTCTGTCTAACTTGGAGATCCAAGAAGAATTTAAGTTCCCCCATACTGCTCATTTCAAATTGTCCTTGCATTAGTTTTGCAAACTTTTTGCAAAGACTACTTTCTGTAGACCCAAATATAATGTCATCCACATATATTTGGACTAGGATGATCTTGCCTCTGGATTCCCTAAGGAATAGAGTCTTGTTTATTTTCCCCCTTATGAATTTATTCTCAATGAGTAAACTATACAGGGTTTCATACCAAGCCCTAGCGGCTTGTTTTAACACATACAAAGCCTTCATAAGTCTATAGACATAATTAGGTTTGATAGAATCTACAAAACCTGATGGCTGTTCTACATAGACTTCTTCCTTCAGATTTCCATTCAGAAAGGCTGACTTAACATCCATTTGGTATACTTTAAACCCTTGATAGGTTGCATAGGACAAGAACATCCTTATTGCCTCCAGTCTGGCTACTGGAGCAAAGGTTTGATCAAAGTCAATACCTTCTTCCTGCCTATATCCCTTAGCAACTAGTCTAGCTTTGTTCTTCACAATAACTCCATGTTCATCCATATTATTTCTAAAGATCCACTTAGTTCATATAATGTTGTGGTCCTTGGGTTTAGGAACTAGCTCCTAGACATTGCATCTTTTGAACTGGTTCAGCTCCTCTTACATAGCCTCAATCCAATGAGGGTCTAGGATAGCTTCTTCAAATCTCTTTGGCTCTACTTGAGATAGAAAGCTGGAGTAGAGTACTGAACTTAGATTTTTTGCTCCTTGTTTGTACCCCTTGTCTGAGATCTCCAATGATTTGATTGGCTGGATGATCTTTCAAATGTCTATTTGCTGGAGGCATCCTGTTTTCTGGCTGTACACCTTCAGCTTCTTCAACTTTCTGCACTCCTTGGTCTTCTTCTGCATCAGGTGCATCTAGTACTCCCCCTGGATAACAACAACTATCATCCACTTGCTGACTTGCAGTAGAACCTTCTTCAATAGTAAGCTTGTCCATCTTCTCAGTCACACCTATGGAGCTGCAAATACTTCTAGACAATTCATGGTTAATGAGTCTAGCTTCATCAAAGACTACATGAACTGACTCTTCTATAACTTGAGTAGTCAAGTTATAGACCCTATAAGCCTTACTGTTGTTGCTGTACCCAACAAAGATCCCCTCTTGGGATTTGGCAGCAAACTTGGTTAAGTAAGACTTACCATTGTTAAGTATATAGCATTTACAACCAAAGATCCTGAAATAGGATAGATTTGGTTTTCTGCCTTTCACAATCTCATAGGGGGTCTTATTGTGGCTCTTGGTGATAGTAGCCCTATTAATTACATGACATGCAGTGTTTACTGCCTCAGTCCAGAAATATTCAGGGAGAGATGTGTCACTTAATAGGGTTCTACCAGCCTCAATCAAGGTTATATTTTTCCTTTCAGCAATACCATTTTGCTGAGGTGTTCTTGGTGAAGAAAATTCCTGAAATATCCAAAACTGTTCACATAGCTTTGTCATACTGTCAGACTGGAATTCAGTACCATGGTCACTTCTTATTTTGAACACTGTACTGTCTAACTCATTCTGAATTTGTTTAACAAAGCTGTATAAGATACTTGGAGTTTCAGATTTATGTCTAAGGAAGAACACCCAGGAAAACCTTGAGTAGTCATCTACAACCACAAATGTGTAGACCTTCCTACCTATGTTGTGAACTGGCATAGGACCAAAAAGATCCATATGCAAGAGGTATAGGCACCTCACAACATCTTTGTTCTCAATGCTATTAAAGGTGGATTTGGTCTGCTTGCCCTTTTGACAAGCTGAGCATATTCTATCCTTAATACACTAACCTGAGGACCATTCCTCACTAACTCTTTGTTATAGAGTTGACCAATTGTCTTATAGTTGAGATGGGCTAGCCTCTTGTGCCATTTGACACAATGAGAGACTTTCTCATCAACTACAAGACACATAGGAGAAACATTGTTCTCACACATAATGTCTAGACAATAGATATTTCTCTTCCTATAACCTTTCAAAATGATCTTTTGATCATTTGACCTCCTGATATGACAACCATCTTTGACAAATGAGATGTCATAACCTAAATCACTCAGCTGACTTATACTAATGAGGTTGTGTTTCAAACCTTTAACATAAGCCACTTGAGTAATTGTAATAAGGTTGCTAGAAATGTTACCAAAGCCTTTGATGATTCCTTTTTCAGAACCACCAAAGGTGACCTTAGGACCATCCTTGATTGGTGTATAATCCTTTAGTAATCCCCTAGTTCCAGTCATGTGCCTGGAACATCCACTGTCCAAGTACCATATTGGAACATGGCCACTTGGACTCACCTGCAAAACAGATTAGTTAACCTTAGAACCCAAAGAATTCTTGGGTCCTTGGTGCTGGTTAGTTTGCCTCTTAACAAAACTACCTATAGCTTTTCTAGTAGGCAGATTGCTACTCATCTTGGCACTTGAATTGTGCCAACAGTCTATGACAAAGTGGCCTACCTTGCCACAACACCAGCACTCAAATCTGTTGTACCTTTGTTTAGGTACAACCATGGCTGTTTTATTTACAGCAGACTCCTTGTTGAGTACTGGGGCTTTGCCCTTAGACTTGGACTGTACAGTCCTGGCAGGTTTAGTAATCCCCAATCCAGTTTTACCCTTTTGAGGAATGAACTCATCTATCAAAGGTAGAACAGACTTTGGTTTAGAAAACCTTGCTACTATATCTCTCTCTTTCTGAAGACAAATATCCAGATTTCTGATTTGATCATTTTTAAATGTTATAGTCCCCATCTGAATAACAGTAATGTGCTTCAGTCTGGCTATTTCATTTAATTTTTTATCAAGCAACTTGTCAAAATCTGTTGCAGCAACTTTAAGACTGGCAATCTCCTTAGCCTGACTCTTGGCCAAGGATTTGCTTTTCTTCAAAGCTTGCAACACTACTCTATATTCATCAATCAACTGATGAATATCTCCTTCAGATTCAGATCCACTAACATCACTTGATGCTGATGTATCTGAATCTGACTCAGTACTAGAAATTGAACTAGCAGAATAATTTTGTACCTGACTTGGTCCAGGCTGATCCTGGATTTTGTCTCCTTCTGATAAGGCCATCAGTCCCTGGCACTGATTATCCTCATGCTCATATATAAGGTTCATTAACTGGATGAACTCATCTTCCTCTTCTTCAGCAAACAGTCCAATATAAGCTTCAGCTTCTGAATCAGTTTCTGAAGATGACATATCAGACAGCCTTTTGTCCTTCTTAGCAACAAAGGACCTTTTTCTTTTTGCCCTTGATCTGAGTCTTCTTCTTATCAGTTGACTCTTTCCTCTTCTCTGAACAGTCAGCAACAACATGTCCATGTCTGTTACAACAATAACAAACTATCTTTGAAGATGTAGTTTTACTTTGCCTGAACTTTCTTCTTTCATTCTTTGATGACTTCTGTGAAGTGGATGTCTTAGACCTCCACTGTTTCTTCTTAAGAAACTTCTGAAAATGTCTAGTGAAAGCTGCAAAGTCTTCATCACTCTCACTGCTTTCAGAATTCTTGCTTTCTGACTCATCTGTCTCAGTCTCAGCAACTTTTGGAGGTGGAGATAGAGACTTACTTTTATATTTCCTAGTGGCTTCTGTCTTGAAAGCCACAGCTCTTTCTTTGTGCTCAACTCTTGTAGTCTTCTCCTCCTCCATTCTTACCATTGACTGCATCTCATATGATAACAGTTTTCCAAACAATGTTGGAGGAGGAATGTCTGTTAATTTGGTCATTTCCCTTATGGCATAAATCTTAGTATCCAAGTCTTTAGTTAGGGATCTCAAGAACTTATCATTCAGCTCATAATTGCTGAATTCTCTTTGTTGGGTATTGTATCCACGATTACCCAGATTTGAGGAAGCCACCTGTCAAGCTAAGATGAATTCACAATGTATTTGATGAAACATCTTAAGTTGTACTTGCAGTTCCTCCACGCTAAGTGCACACCAATGTCAGGGTGCAGTAGGTCAATAGACACGGGTCTGCACGACGTAATCCCTCGTTGAGCAGATCAGTGTGTTGGCCTACGTGTACTCTCTCTATTGGAGTGCACTTACTTTCAAGTACAGGGCAGTTCATATGCAAGAGAAGACAAGGAGCATGGATGGATCAAGGAGCAGCTCCAGGGTGGAAGACGAAAATTCGTCCAAGGAAAATTCGACGAGAATCACCAAGTGATTCTCGCCGATTCGGCGAGAATCACTAGTGATTCTCGCCGAATCGACGAGAATCATTAGTGATTCTCGCCGACTCCTTCTGGCTACCTCAAAACGGTGCCAAGTAAGATTCGACGAGAATCACTAAGTGATTCTCGCCGAACCAGTGGCCAAGCAGCTCATGTATACAAAGTAAAATTCGTTGAGAATCAATAAGTGATTCGGCGAGAATCACTAACGATTCTCGACGAATCATCGAGAATCACTTGGTGATTCTCGCCGATTCGTCGAGAATCGCCTGCGATTCTCGCCGATTTTCACTTAGCGTTTTCTCAGGATGCTGCTGGACCGGATTCTGCCTTTGGACTAGTCTGAACCGGACTTAGGGATTTCTAGTGTGGGTCCCACAAACTGTCATATTGGAATTATCTACAGTATATATATTCCAGTATTATGAACAGTAAAACCACGGAAGAAAGAAAAAGAAGCTGAGCCGCAACGTAACCCTAGATCCGCGATTTCTCTCCTCCGCCGCCGTCGCGCTCGGGCAAGTAGGTCGCCGTCAACATTCGAGATTCCTTCGTGATCTCCGGCGACAGAAGCTTAGCAAAGCTTGTGTCTCACGTGTCTATCCAGAGATCTCTTATCTCTCGATTTGTTGACCGGGAAAAACTACCCCGTCCGAATCGATCGAGACGACCGATCCTAGAGTGACCGTTGGTAGACCGAGTTTGCTTCGCTACGAAGTTTGGATCTCCAAGTTCAGCAGCCGCTCATCATCGTAGCCGCCGATCCCGAAGCTAGCCGCCGCTCGTGTAGCCGCCGCCGCTTCCGAGGAGATCCTCTCCAAGAGAGACCAAGGTTGTAGACTCTTCATCGACATCAAGAACACATCGTCGAACAAAGAGGAACACTGTAGTCCCCAAAAGAAGTTTGTATCACGTGTACACTCTATATTTAATTTCGTTATAAAGGAACTTTTGTTCCGTGTTGTAAGGGTTGGGTGCAACCCATTTTGTGGGAGTGTTGACTCTCACGTGTGGAAGGGCTCCTTCCGTTAGTGAAGGGATTGGATTTCAATCCCGTTGGAGAAGTGACCGAGTCGTCCCTTGTTGGGGAGATAGGTCGAAGGGGGAAAGTGGATGTACCCAAGTCGGGGAACCACTATAAATTTGCTGTGTTTTCTGTGTGATGTGCTCTTTATTTTTATTGTGCAGGTACTCCCGTAAATTCCGCAAAAGCGCTACTCATCACCTATTCCCCCCCCCCCCCCCCCATAGGTGCACATAGCTGACACTAGGTGAACTTTCAAGTGGTATCAGAGCGAGGTTACTCTTCAAAAAGGTTAACACCTTGAGTAGAATCCTACCACCAGTGTCAGAAGCATGGATCTGGATTATGAGATTCCGCCACTCAAACTCCCCGCATGCACAAAGGATTATTATCCCATCTGGAGAATGAGAGTATCCTTTCACCTTGATGCTATCGATCCTCGAGCATCCTTCATCCTGGAAGAGGGTCCGTTTATCCCCATGAAGACCTCCGACTCTGGGATCCAAGTGCCCATGGGCGTTGCTGAGATGTCTGAGACGGAACTATCTCTATTTCACCTGGACGAGAGGATTCGACAAATTATCATGGATGTCTGGTCCGGAGCCTCTCGCTCTAGATTTGAAAAATGTAGAACAGCTAAATCTCTGTGGATGATGATCTCAGAGCTGATGGGGGGGTCAGAGAAAGCTGAAATATGCTGCCAATCAGAGGATGAAGCGTATGTGGGGGTCTTCACTTCTGAAGATGAATGCAAGGATCCCTCGGATTGCATTAGAGCTCCCGTGTCCGTGTCAGAGACTGACGAGACCAGTGAGGAAAGCAGCTCTGACGAGGATGAAACAATGGTCACTGATTCTAATGACAATAACACAGATGAGCAGGTAACATCTTCACCCTGCCCAATATCTTTTGACCTTTCTGAAGACAGAAACTGCTCTCCTCCAGAAAATACTGATTCCCTGAAGAGAGCCCTTCAGGAAAGCAACCTACTTGCTGAGGAGCAAGCTCGAGAGATTGCTCGACTGAAGATCTTGTTGGTTCTCCAATTGGCGTCCAACAAGGTCAAGGACTCTAAGATCTCAGCTCTAGAGAATAGTCTAGATAATGAGAAACGTATAGTATCAAACTTTTCCAAAGTTGATGCTATAAAGAGAAAGCAAGAAAAACGGGTGGATCTCTCGGATTATTCAGGGATGGAGAAATGGGGAAACGGTGTTCCGACCCCCCACTCCAAGCAGGAAGGCAACTCATCATGATTTCAGGTATGACCACAGGAATAATCGTGGTCACTGCAAGGGTGATTTGTCCCCATGTGGAAACGTCCATAGTGCAAGGGGCGTCATGGCCACCCATGAGGAAATACCTAAGGCTCATTCTGAGCCCTTCATATTCACTGCCACTGCCTCAACACAGTGTGGATCTGCATGTCCCAGCTCACAGAAGACTTCTCACCACTCGAGGACACGGGATAGAGAGGATAGAAGTCATGATGTCAGGCTTCATGGGGCCTCAGTAAGGGAGATGCCTGAAAGAATGGCACCACCTTCCCGGCCTCATAATGCTCACAACATGCATTCTTTCCACCCTTCCACGGGTCACGATGGAAGAGGAATTTGTGCGACAAGAACATGCCCTATCCCGTTTAGACCTAGGACCGTGACCACATCAGTCACTAGATCAGGTCGAAAACGGCGATACAATATTCACCCTTGTTGGTGCTGCGGCAAAGTGGGGCACTTTGCCATCGACTGTTGGCACAACCCCTCTGTGCCCACAGCAAGGGCTTATCCACATTCTCGGGACAGAGGTAGTCCTCCAGACAGGTTTTCTGAAGGAAGGTAGTTGCGTGCTTATGCTAACAGGAACCTAGGACCCAAAATGATTTGGGTTCCTAAGGTAAAGTAATTCTTTCTTGCAGGATAGTCTAGGTCCCCGTGAATATGATGGGAACTAGACAGTAGATGGCTCGAGACTAAATTGGAACAAGCATCTGCAATACCAGATGTGCTATATGTTTGAGCATACTCACACTGAGCCTCTAATGTGTTCTACCTGTGGGACTAAGACGATGACTCTCAAAATCCCAGGTAATTTTGATCAGTTCAAGGACTTGTGTCATGTTGCATCCTCATTCAAAATATATATATATATATATATATATATATATATATATATATATATATATATATATATATATTTCTAACCATGTGTATATTTATACTTATGCTTATCATGTATGTGTGTGCACCTCTACGGAGAGATTAACTCGATGCATGCAAACCATTACACATCAATAAAGGGTTAACGAAGTTATGTCATCGTGAATCTCGACAACTCACAATTGACATCAAGAAGTCTTTGAAAAAGCCTAGTTAAAATCCCAATAAATTGACTGTAAAATATACATGTATTTATCATGTGTATATAGACGTGACATCAGAAAATCTCAAAAATGTTGCAAGCTTCTCAACGTGAAAGTTTCTAGTCAAGGGACCTCTCAAATTCGAATTAGACAAATGGTATTAGAAACCGAACTAACCAAATCTCCGGACATACAAATCCCGCCGACCCTTCGCATTCACCCCGAATCCCGACGATTTAGATAAATCCCGCCGAAAGAGTCCTTCCGCCTACTCGCCCTCCTCACGAATCACGCAAGAGCTCTCCCGACGACCCGCAAGAGCACTCCCGAGTTCTCCTGCCGATTCGTCGCAACCCGCAGGAGCTCTCCCTCCGACTCGCCGAAACCCGCAGCAGCTCTCGTCGAATCGTGAAGTCTCCCTGTGACCGCAAGGTACTCGCAAGGTCCATCTCAAATCTAGAAGGTTCTCGTAACGTTCTAGCAAGGCCGAACCCCACAGGAAACCCTTCCATCCACCGAAGGTCTTCCCGACGCTCCTCACCTCACTTCCATAGAATTCCTCAGGTAACCTCTTCCTCACCCACTCTTGGACGCTCTCACTAGTGGTGCTTTCTTTTTGAAAGTTCATTAACGTTTTGAGTAGGGCTTCTCTCTAGATCTACAATGGCTCCAAGGACGACTGCAGGGTTGGTCTCTGGCTGCGAGCTGGTTCGAACTGGATTTTCTCACGCCTCGGACGAATTCCACAATATCATTCTAATGCTGGAAGAGGCTGGGCTAACCTTCGTCCTGGAGCACCCTTGCAAAATTCTGGACAAAGAGGTGCTGGAGTTCTTCTCTACCGCAAGACTCCGAGATAGAGACTCCATAATCAAGAGCAAGGTGGCTGGGACAAAAGTAAAGATGTCTGCCAGCAAGTTGACTCGCTACCTGCAGCTTTCTAGTTCGGAGCAGGAGGACTATCTGGAGGACGAGGACAAAACCAGAACTCTCCTGTTCTGCGGTCTTCCTCGAGGAACTCGATCAATAAAGAGAAAGGAAATGAATGAAGAAGGGAAGCTCCTCTCTGACATTATTGGAAAAGTGCTCATCTGCAAGCCGGGCTCACATGATCATATCTCAGGTGATATGTTCAAGATTCTCATAGCTATTGTCTGTCGCAAGAGGTTCAACTGGGGGGAGTTGCTATTCGAGAAGATCAAGGACACTCTGGGCACTCCTAGCTTCGGCCGCATCATAAGTCTATATCTCAACTAGCTCAACGGAGACAAGTTCGACATGAGCAAAGGAGTCCCTCTCCACTACTTGAAAAAGATGGATGCAAGTGTGTTTGATCGATGGGAGCGGCGTATCGGGCAGCCTGCTGTGGAAGAGCAACATGAAGCATCTCCAGCAGTCTCCCCCGGTGAAATTCCTGATACCGTGACTGCAGGAATCGAGGGGGAGAGTCTACCCCCTCATACGGATGTATTATCTGAAATCGCCCAAGTGGCCAGGGATGCTGTGGCCGACATTCAAGAAGAAAGTGACACTATGCTGGAGACTGGTGATCAAGAATTAGAAGAAGCTGCTGATATCAATGATTTCTTGGATGAGGATGGAGAGGAAGATGAGAATGAGGGACATGAAGTATTTGAGACTCCGGATCTCGTTGAACCTCCATCTGACAAGTCTGCACCCGTGGAGGGGGAGTTAGATAAATTTACAGAGGCCGCCAACATTCCTCCTTTAGAGCTAGTGATTGTATCCAGTTCTACCGATGCGTCTGCTGAAGAGCAAGAGCAAGGCCAAGAAGTGCCTCCGGCTATTCTGTTACGAGATGACCTAGCCACTCACACTGTACATATCATTCAGGGCATCGTGAATGAGCTTAAAACCTCTTTTGATAAAGCTCAGAAAACACTGCTGAAAAGGATTAAGACTTCTGAAAATCTCATGCTTAAGAATATAGTGGAAATCAACCATAAACTGGACGTAATGGAGAAGAAATTCGAAGAAAAGTACACCGCGGCCGGTCAAGCTGTCACACTTCTCATGGCCGGATTGAAGAAGAATACTGATACTCTTGCTGTCGTAAATCAGAATGCACATGTTGTCGCCGACAACATTCAAAAGTTTGACGGTAATATGGTCACTCTTAATGCCAATCAGCAGGCCCTGATCACTGAATTCTCCAAGAACACGAAGCATATTGATGACTCCCTGCACTCATATGCCAACTACATAGCTGTCGAAGCCAAAAAGGGGGAGGAAGAGTATATAGCTAAGTTGGCCGAGCTTCAAGAAAGCATGGACACAAACTTCGCACAATCAAGCAAATATGTCTATGAGAGCTGTTGGTGGATGCTCCAACAGGCGCTAGGTACGTTAGGCGTCATTCTGCCTGACAATCCTGCCGGTATTCATGTCCCTGAGACATCTAAAGCCGCTGAGGAAGGAAGTGTTGCTGAGGATGTAAGTGCAAGTGCTGCAGATATTCCCACACATGACGCTGATGCTAGGGCTCTCTTCAAAGCTAAACTGAGGAGCATGTTTGATCAAGAGGCCCTAGCAAAAGCCAGGGGAAAGAGAAAAGTTCAGGAAGGAACCTCCAAGGAGACTCTAGCTGAGAAGAGGATCAGAATGAGTGAGGAGGACGTACGAAACGAAAGGTGGAGTCAAGTCTCAAGGAACATCATCTTAGACACCTTCCGGCTGCAAGAAAGAGGAGAGATCAATCGAAATGAAGCATATAGCCAGTATGAATGGGAAACGCACAAAGCATTTGAAGCGAAACACAACATATTTTTCCGAAACAACAAGGATGCAGATAAAGTTCCTCCTCCTAGGTATTACCCGAAGCCCAAAGAATACATGGAGAGGCAAAGCAAGAAGTTCTTGGCTCAAAATCTTAAGGGTGACTTAGCTAAGGACAAATAGTCAATAATTTATAGCTTGTCACTTTGTCGTAAGAACATTTAATGATTATTATTGTCATATACACAATTCTGGATTATATGTGAATATATTTATATTGGTATATATATTTTTGAATTTGTGAATGACTCAAGTCCTGATCTGATTGCATATATTCTCTTGTGCTGCATGTTTAATTTCTGAATGTTATGCTTATTATTTGATAGGTGTTATTCATCTTAGCTAGTAGGGTTTTGGCTTCGTCAAATAGGGGGAGATTGTTGGGTATTGTATCCACGATTACCCAGATTTGAGGAAGCCACCTGTCAAGCTAAGATGAATTCACAATGTATTTGATGAAACATCTTAAGTTGTACTTGCAGTTCCTCCACGCTAAGTGCACACCAATGTCAGGGTGCAGTAGGTCAATAGACACGGGTCTGCACGACGTAATCCCTCGTTGAGCAGATCAGTGTGTTGGCCTACGTGTACTCTCTCTATTGGAGTGCACTTACTTTCAAGTACAGGGCAGTTCATATGCAAGAGAAGACAAGGAGCATGGATGGATCAAGGAGCAGCTCCAGGGTGGAAGACGAAAATTCGTCCAAGGAAAATTCGACGAGAATCACCAAGTGATTCTCGCCGATTCGGCGAGAATCACTAGTGATTCTCGCCGACTCCTTCTGGCTACCTCAAAACGGTGCCAAGTAAGATTCGACGAGAATCACTAAGTGATTCTCGCCGAACCAGTGGCCAAGCAGCTCATGTATACAAAGTAAAATTCGTTGAGAATCAATAAGTGATTCGGCGAGAATCACTAACGATTCTCGACAAATCGTCGAGAATCACTTGGTGATTCTCCCCGATTCGTCGAGAATTGCCTGCGATTCTCGCCGATTTTCACTTAGCGTTTTCTCAGGATGCTGCTGGACCGGATTCTGCCTTTGGACTAGTCTGAACCGGACTTAGGGATTTCTAGTGTGGGTCCCACAAACGGTCATATTGGAATTATCTACAGTATATATATTCCAGTATTATGAACAGTAAAACCACGGAAGAAAGAAAAAGAAGCTGAGCCGCGATGTAACCCTAGATCCGCGATTTCTCTCCTCCGCCGCCGTCGCGCTCGGGCAAGTAGGTCGCCGTCAACATTCGAGATTCCTTCGTGATCTCCGGCGACAGAAGCTTAGCAAAGCTTGTGTCTCACGTGTCTATCCAGAGATCTCTTGTCTCTCGATTTGTTGACCGGGAAAAACTCCCCCGTCCGAATCGATCGAGATGACCGATCCTAGAGTGACCGTTGGTAGACCGAGTTTGCTTCGCTACGAAGTTTGGATCTCCAAGTTCAGCAGCCGCTCATCATCGTAACCGCCGATCCCGAAGCTAGCCGCCGCTCGTGTAGCCGCCGCCGGTTCCGGGGAGATCCTCTCCAAGAGAGACCAAGGTTGTAGACTCTTCATCGACATCAAGAACACGTCGTCGAACAAAGAGGAACACCGTAGTCCCCAAAAGAAGTTTGTATCACGTGTACACTCTATATTTAATTTTGTTATAAAGGAACTTTCGTTCCGTGTTGTAAGGGTTGGGTGCAACCCGTTTTGTGGGAGTGTTGACTCTCACGTGTGGAAGGGCTCCTTCTGTTAGTGAAGGGATTGGATTTCAATCCCGTTGGAGAAGTGACCGAGTCGTCCTGGGTGCGTATACAGCGATTGGCTATTGCGGCGCTGAGCTGATGAATTGCGTGGAAGCAGGGCCCGATTTTTTGCGCCCGGAGGCCGCCCTGAGGATCAAGCACAGGCAAAGCCTGGGTGCAAGCAGGCGAAGCCTGGGTGCAAGCAGGCGAAGCCTGGGTGCAAGCAGGCGAAGCCTGGGTGCAAGCAGGCGAAGCCTGGGTGCAAGCAGGCGAAGCCTGGGTGCAAGCAGGCGAAGCCTGGGTGCAAGCAGGCGAAGCCCGTGCACAGGCGGGCGAAGCCCGCCTGATGCGGCCGAAGGCTGCCCGAGAGCATCGAGCACGGGCCTAGCCCGTGCGAAGATGCTCGTATATATATAAAGATATCTATAAAGATATATAAACGTATATATAAATATATATATTTATAAAATCTTTTGTCTAAAACAGACTTTTTTTAACGCGCTGATGCGCGGAAGACGAAAATAAGGTTTAGAATGGCTTCAAATCGAAAAGTGGTCAGCATGAAAGTTGTAAATCTCGTCGAGATGAACAAATCTCATATTAACCATTTTTTCCAAACGACATCGTTTTGACTCTCAAAAAGGCTCGCGAACGAACCTGCAGCGGACTACACGAGAACAAGTTACAGGTACTCGAGTAGGTCCAGAAAAGTCACTCCAGTAGGAAAATAATCACTCGAGTAGGAAACATAATCACTCGAGTAGGAAAAATAATCACTCGAGTAGGTCCATATAATCACTCGAGTAAAAAGGAAGGAGCCCTCGAGACAGAGAAAATTACTCATTTAGGTCCAACAATCACTCAAGTAGCTGGAAGAAAAATACTCGTGTAAATAAAAGAAATGACTCGAGTAAAATAAAAGCAGGACTCGAGTGGTAAGGAGAGTACTCGAGTATTCAGGAAATCAAATTTGCATGCATAGTGGATCCACTCGTGTAGAGCTGAAACCACTCGAGTAAAATAAAGACAGGGACTCAGTAATTTTGCATAATGAACAAATTCTTTGCAAATATAATCTTTTGATCAAACAATATGAATGAATAGTAAAAGACATTTTTGAATAGTGTTTTAATATTAAAATATTCATATTTTATATATTTTTGAATAAGGAAACTACGAGATCAAAACGGAGGCCCGAACGAGCGCCGAATTAAAGAAAATTCGCACCATAGGCGAACACTGACGCTACGAACACAACGGCGAAGTCAAAATCATAATCCGACGAGCCATTCCCGACATATTAATCTTCAAAGTATATGAGGAACATAAACAATCCAAAACTTCAATCGCGCGCCGAGACTCCAAAAATGCTCGGATTGCGACGAAACTTGACGAGCAAGTCCAAAATTACTTAACTTAAATAGCAAATGCAAAATTTTCCAATTACAACAAGACTTTGGCCGACCTGACCGCACAGACGCGAAAATGCCTTAACGGCATTGCGCCGCCAACTCGACGTTAAAAAAAACGCCACGACGTCATAAATATGACGATGCCCATTCAAATGAAATCATCGAAAAATCGGAGGAGTTACACTAAAGCCCAAGCCCAAAGGGCTTAACCCCTTTTCCCCCATGTGGGAGAAATCTCCCTGACCTCCAGCTGTCCTTGGACAGCTGGAGGGTGGGATTAATCCCTCCCTAAAGAGGGATTTATCCCACACCAAGTAGAGAAGGGGAGACCCCTCTCCACTAGCCTATAAAAGGCCCCCTCCCCCTCTTCCCCCTCAAGCTCTCTGAGCAACTCCTTCCCCCTGCCCAACCCCCTGCCGGAGCACAGGTGGCCGAAAAAAGCCAAGCCAAGGGGCCTCCCCCTCCACCACCGCCACCTTTGGCATGGCCGACCAGGCCGGCCCCTACCGAGCCCACCAAACTCAGTTGGAGACTTTCTCCCCCCTTCCCTATTCTAGACGTCGTGCATGCGCCTCCCGGCGATCGGAACGCCGGCGGCGCCACCCGAGCCATGTTCCAAGCTGGGTGGTGCCCAAAGAGGAAAGCTCCTCCCCCAGCGCTGGTGGTGGCGCCGGGGGAGTGCTAGACCACTGGGGAGGCGATCCCCAGCGGCGGAGAGCGGCGGTGCCACCGAAAAATGCGCCTCCGGCGTCACCTGCAAAACAGAGCAATGCTCTGTTTAGAGCTGGCGGCGGAGGCCGGCGGCGTAAGGCCGCCAGGCCACCGCCGGCGAGAAGCCCGACCCCCAGCACGCTGGCCGTGGGTAGACTGGTAGGCGGCCAACCACCCGAGCAGCGGGGGTGGTGCGGTGGCACCGGGAGCAGAGCCGCCGCCACCCGCGCCGCCGGACCACCGCCTAGAGGGTCACCGGCCCCCGGCGAGTCGATTGGGGCCGGCGATAGCAGCTGGCAGAGGCTGGCCGGCAGTGGTGGAGGCTACCACTTTCCACACCGCCGGGAAGCACAGCGGCCGTCCGATCTTAAGATGAGATCGGACGACCCTGATTTCCTTAATCCCCCCGCCTCCTCTTCTATGCCCCCAACAACGCATCCGTGGTCGATCCGCTGTGGGGAAGCACTGGCCTAATGCGCTGTGCGGCTCGATCTCAGCCGCAGGATCCTTGTGATCTGCTAAATGCAGACAATTTTATTATCAGAAATTTGTAGAAATTTCTGGGCCAAACCTAGGCCCTTAGGGAAAAGTGACCAACATGAAAAATGTTTCCCATGATGAGGGCTTCCTCCACAAAAATTTGGAGAATTTTTGGATATGACTTGGTATTTTTAAAAGCCAAAATAAAATTTGTTTGGCCAAATTAAAAGCCCAAAATACTTTGGAAAATTATAAAATAATTACGAGGCTCATTTTAGGCCCTCCTAAGGGTTATATCAAAATTTGGCGTCATGAGGATATATTTTGATATTTTTCCTAAAATTTGGAATCCTCGGGTCAAGCTCGGAATGTATTTCGCTCATTTTCCCTCAAAGGTGGAAAATGAAGCGTGCGACCACCCCTTTATAATCAGATAAGTAATTCAAACTATTTTATCGTCGAGGGTGGCCGAGGCAAGTGACTAAGCTCCGGGAATTCCGAGATTTCGTAAAACCGTCGAGCGACTCGACTCTCGGGTAAATTGGGCACGCTCGGAAGGTGAGAGTACGAGTGATGAGCTAGGAGTTGTTCTCGACGACTAATAAGAATGGAACTCCTAACAAGCCCTTGATCCAATTAAGCCGTAATAAATATGACGCAACCAAATTAATTGGATCCTAATAATTGATGTAACCCAATGAAATATCCTTTAAATCTGAGATGAAACTGAAGCCTCCTGGATGGAGTGATTGGACTACTAACCATTTTCTTTGTGTTTTCTCCAGTCTCGTACTGGTCATGCATATTTTAGTGCTTTCAATTCTGTACTACTCCGGTCTCGTACTGGTCAAGCTTATTTTAGTACTTTTAATTCAGTACTACTCCAGTCTCGTACTGGTCAAGATTATTAAATACTTTCAATTCAGTACTACTCGAGTCTCGCACTGGTCAAGCTTATTTCAGCACTTTCAATTCAGTACTACTCAAGTCTCGTACTGGTCAAATTTATTTTAGTACTTTCAATTCAGTACTACTCCAGTCTCATACTGGTCAAGCTTATTTCAATACTTTCAATTCAGTACTACTCTAGTCTCGCACTTGTCAAGCTTATTTCAGTACTTTCAATTCAGTACTACTCCAGTCTCGTACTGGTTAAGCTTATTTTAGTACTTTCTATTCAGTAATACTCCAGTCTCGTATTGGTCAAGCTTATCTCGGTACTTTCTATTCAGTACTACTCCAGTCTCGTACTGGTCACATTTCATTCGAGTACTTTAAATAAGCAGCATAATCACCGCACTTGTCCTCATTGCAATTTACTCTTATAATCTCGGATCCTGCTCTGACGAGCAATCGTTGTTAAAGTTAAGGCTTAGTTGGGGATAACAGGTGTTGAAGTAGTCCTCCAGGTCTAGCCCCAAACAATGCGCTCTCACGCTCCTTGATGAAAGTAGAGCTGAGCGCCGCCGCCCAAAGTTTAAGCTTAGTAGGGCAGGACGACGTAGACCCGTTGTGTATTATGATTGTCAATTGTTTGATTTTTATAAATTGCTTGTGGTGAAATAGTGGCAGGTCAGTCACTCCTGCAGACCATTCATACCGGTGCGGGAAGGTCGACGACTCAAGGCGACAGGGAGATGAGTACCACGGGTGACTGACCGTAATATTATTCCCCGTCAAGTTTTCCTCCGCTGGTCGGCCAAAACGATTCGCCGGATGTTGCTCACATCTAAGTGTACACAAGGTTGTACGTTAGGGCCTGGGGTTGTGTGGTACGACCACCTCCAGAAGTGGCAGGACTGGCCACTATCACCGACGGCCACATCGGTGAGGCCCGCAGGGCACAGTACCCTGCTGGAAACTGAAGTGGTCCAAACTATGTCGACATAGGGTTTGTGTGCGCGGCTATGAATGCCTGCGGTGTGTGCGCGGCTGTGAATTCCTATAATAGAATTCAAGATGCGAAAACCTGATGTGCTGATGAGATAGTGGAGCCTTATTATAACTGATTTATATTGTTGCTGCTTTTTCCAGTTATACTATCCTGCATTCTTTTATAGTTGCTCCTAGCTATACATATATGAAATGTTGTGCTAAACCTCTCTTGCTTCGGGTATTTACTTTTGTTGGGTGGGTGTGTGCTCGTCACCAGGATATGGATCCGAGGAGGAGATTTGTTTCGAGTTAGTTTTGTGACTAGCGGTTATCTAAATAACCATTTACAGGAAATGGAGCACCGTAGTGACCTGCTGTCGCAAGAGATTACGCCAACGGCTAGGACTACTCGAGCAGATGCACCCCCGCCGTCCTTGGAGTTTAGAGACGTGAGTACAGCCGAGCAACATAGGGAGTGAGAGTGTGAGGGTTATATGTAGTACATTTATTGCCCACAGACTTATTTAAATGCTTAGGCTTCAGCCCTAGAACCTCTGTATTATTATATGATGTGTTATATATATCTGCAGTGGTTTCCTGTTAATGCTTCTGCTATACTCTAATGGGTTGTGAATGTTGTGATTTGAGCCACGCAAGGCGGCCATCTAGTGCTTAGAAAGGGTGGATAGTTTCCCCTAAGAAGCACTGGGTTGACGTCTTGGGCCAGTAGTACCCCTCCGGCCTGACCCGGGTAAAAGGTTGGGGGGCCCTACAAATGGTTCAGAGCGATCACGATTCGTCCTTGTGGAGCAGTCTGAGGATCCCTCCGTCCCTCGCTTCGTTCTACGTTCGGGACGAACCTTGCAGCAGAAGCTTGGTGGACCCTAGTATAGAGGCTTAGGGATACTAGAATGTACGATAGTACGCCCATACACCGTTGTTTCCGCTTTGGATGTCGTTTTTGCAAATTTCCCCTACTTTTGCAAAATACTGACACCCTTTTTTGTTACTTCTTCAGATACCAGAGTACAGTAATGGGGGATCCTCGTCCAAAGGATATGTTCCAGCTACCCCACCACCAGACCCGGTCGCTCCCACGGCCGTACCGTTTGCCGAGACAGATATGGAGTAGACACTGACGGCTATTCTAGCGACTTTCCGGGCTGCCCTGGCACAACCACCTCGAGAGATGACAGCATCCACCAATCTGCTATCTACTTTCCGAGGACTGAGGCCTCCCCCTTTCAGAGGTACAGAGACGACCATCCAGATAGAGGAGTGGGTGGAGTGGGTGGAGGAGATATTAGTGGGAATGATGTGCCCAGCTGTGGCTGTAGTCTCTTTAGTGGTGACCCTTTTGGAGGGATACACGAGGGATTGGTGGAGAGCGACTAGTCGCTCTACTTTTTGAGTTCGGTCGTTGAACGCGATTCTTTGGGGAGAGTTCTCTGAGGCTCTACTAGTGTTCTTCATCACTGATGCAGACCGAGCCGCGCTGTAGGAGAGGTTCTTACTCATTTGATAGGGCAACCACACAGTGGTAGAGTATGAGAGAGAGTTTATACACCTGACACGCTTTGCCGGGAATCTGGATGCCTCCGACAGGGATAGAGCTTCTCGGTTCTACCGAGGACTATGAGACAACCTGAGGCAGGCCTTGATCATGCTCTCTCAGGTCACCTTTCACACCATAGACAACCATGTGGCAGCATTGGAGTTGGACCAGCGGACAGTGGCTCAGCAGCGCAGAGGCTAGGTAGAGATTCCTCAAGACCAGAGGCAAGTTGGAGGAGTCACTCCCCACAGACAGAATAGAGGGCACAGGCAGCAACGCCTCAGACAGCCCTATAGGCGCCCACCAGTACCCCCAGCACCCCCGGCTATGCAGCCAGACATCAGACCAGCTCAAGCACCACAGCCCCCACCAGTGGCCCGATGAGATGTTCCCTTTGCAAGAGAACTGCTTCTTATGTCAGCAGCCGGGACATATGAGAGCTTTCTGCCCACAGGTGACAAGGAGTTCGGGATTAGGAGCAGTTTAGGGTGGACAGCCAACACGGGGACAGGGTCAGAGAGGCCGCAGAGATAGAGCTGATAGGAGAGGCCAGCAGGGCCAAGCAGCGCCCCTGGAGGCCTACGCACTGAACTTGCAACACTGACTGGCCCTTGACGTAGTTATAGGTATATACTTTAGGCGATAGGGAGATACCAGATCTTACTATTGATGTTGTATATTACTTGTATATATGTGCTTACATCTTCTGTATTTGTTAGATGATATATATATATACTTCCTATATCGTCAGGAATCGTGTTGGTAGATGGACACCCTGCCAAGACCATTTTCAACACAGGAGCGACACATTCTTTCGTTTCCCACGAATTCATCGCAACAAAAGGGAACGTTATTCTTTCAACCGGACTACGCAACCATCCTAGCAATAACCAGATTTGACATAATTCTGGGGATGGACTGGCTGGCCGAGCACCAGGCACAGATAAACTATTCCACGCGAGAAGTCCAGCTACATAACCTAAATGGCCAGAGCGTCACGTTGACAGGTGTGCCCTCTGTCTCGCGCATTATTCTGACTTCTACACAAATTATGAAATCAGTACGGCAGAAGGACGAAGTATACCTTATCTATTTCGAGATGGAAGACAAAACCCAGGTGCTCGCCAAAGTTCCAGTAGTCTGCGCCTTTCCAATTATTTTCCCTGAGTCCCTCCTGGGATTGCCACCCCAGCGAGAGGTCGACTTTCAAATTGAGCTCGTGTCCGGAGCACGGCAAATAGCACGAGCCCCCTACTGGATGGACCCAAGAGAGCTGACTGAACTGAAAATCCAACTACAGGAACTGATAGATGTTGGATTCGTTCGTCCAAGTTCCTCGCCATGGGGAGCCCCGGTGCTTTTCATCAAGAAGAAAGACGGGATACTGCGACTGTGCATCAACTATAGGGAACTAAATAAGCTTACTATACGCAACACATACCCCCTCCCTGTGATCGACGAACTGTTCGATCAGTTGCAAGGTGCATCCGTGATCTCCAAGATGGACCTGAGATCCGGCTATTATCAGCTTCGAATCCGAGAGGAAGATATTCCCAAGACTGCCTTCAGCTCCTGATATGGTCTATATGTGTTCCTAGTGATGCCCTTCGGGCTCACCAACGCGCCCTCCGCCTTCATGGCCCTGATGAATAAAGTCTTTGAACCCTTCTTGGATTACTTTGTCATCGTCTTCATAGACGACATCTTAATCTACTCGAAGACCAAGACGGACAATACTCGGCACCTGCAGATGGTACTATTAAAACTCCGGGAGCACTCTCTCTTCGCCAAATTCAGTAATTGTGAGTTTTGGCTAGAAGAAGTTGGATTATTGGGCCACATGATAAACAAGGAAGGAGTGGCAGTAGACCAAGCCAAGATCCAGGTAGTATAAAATTGTCCGCCACTTAGAATGGTTGCGGACATTCAGAGTTTTCTTGGTCTTGTTGGATACTACAGGAAGTTCGTTGAAGGTTTTCCAAAATTGCTCTACCCCTAACTGTCCCCAGAAAAGACGTTGCATTCCAATGGATGCCGGAGTGCGAGGCTGCGTTCATCGAACTTAAGAATCGTCTGACTTCTGCGCCAATCCTTACGATCCCCACAGGGACCGAGGGATTCCAAATCTACACTGAAGCCTCCCTGAAGGGATTGGGAGCTATTCTAATGCAGCATGGCAAGGTAGTGGCCGACACATCTCGACAATTAAAGCCGCATGAATTAAATTATGCAACACAAGATTTAGATTTGGGCGCCGTCGTCTTCGCCCTTAAAATCTAGAGGCATTATCTGTACGGAGTCAGATGTGAGATCTTCTCCGACCACAAGAGTCTCAAATATATCTTCAGGAAGAAAGAGCTGAATCTCCGGTAGCGCCGATGGCTAGAATTCCAATACAATTATGACTTCACTCTCCAATATCACCCCGGGAAAGCTAACAGAGTCGCTGACGCCTTGAGCCACCAGCTTGCGATAACCGGGAGTTGGATGGAGCAGATCCCTAAGGAGCTATTCCAGTCATTGATAGACTTGGAGATTACCCTGGTTGCCCGAAGAGATACGGAAGAGTACCATGCTCAGCTGTATTGGATGGAGATCCAATACAACATCTGAGACCGGATACGTGAAGCTCAGAAGATCGACCCAGAGGTAGTGCCAATCATCTGATCTCTACAAGGAGAGGCACATGAGGATTATAATTTGCATGACGAGATTCTACAATTCAAGCATCACTTATTTGTTCCCCCTATCGGAGGAATTAGTGAAGAAATTCTGCAAGAGGCCCATCAGTCCAGGTACTCTGAAAGTAATTTTACCTAATCACCTAGAGGGGGGGGGGGGTGAATAGGTGACCTTATCTTTTTAAACTTTTAGGCAGACTTAATCACAGAATTCACAGAATTTAATACAGCAACCACAGAATCATTCACACACATTTTTATAGTGGTTCCCCAAGGTCTGGGTACATCCACTTTCCCCCTTCGCCTATCTAGTAGTGTACTAGATTTGGCCAAACTCCTCCACTATTCCTCAGATCCTCAGATCTTATACTCAGAACCCCAAACAGGTTCCTACAACTCAGGCTCAAAGCCCTACCACTCAGTCTTCACAAAGACCTACACTCAGCCTTCAACAAGGCCTATACTCAGCCCTTAACAAGGCCTACACTCAGAGAAATGGATCTCCTACACTCAGGCACACAGGCCCTACCACTCAGCCTTTATAATTTCAGGCTTACAACTCAGATCCCTAAGGATCCTACAAGAAATAAAAATTACAAAGTGTAAACCTACAACTCAGAATGAGAGAGAAGAGTTGTCTGGTTTCTTGAAGAGTTCTTGAAAGAACTTTGCTAAGATCAACCTTCCTTGGCTTCCTTCAAAGCTTCTTGAATTTAGAACACAATAGGGTTGAGTCTCTATGCAGCTGATCTTCAATCACTGCTACCTTAGGAATCAAAACTCAATCTGAAACTTTTCTTCACAACCTGGTTCAACAACTGTCTTCTTGGAAGGAGCTCTCTCTCTCTCCAACTTCTTAGATCTTCACTTGAATTGATTGTTCACTGAATTGCTTCAATCATCTTCTTCTGTTGACAGAATAAGCCTTTATATAGGCCTTCTTTATGGTGACCGGCTGATCCGATTTCTAACGACTTTCTGATAGCTCTGACAGTTGCAGTAGACTGGCTGGAATGGCAGCTGTCAAGTCATCCAGTCACTTCTTGAATTTTCTGTAACTGTCTGAAAGTGTCGAGACAGTCAGTCTTTAAGTGTCGACACTGATAGACTAAGTGTCGACACAAGTAGACTAAGTGTCGACACTAGCCTTCAATGTGTCGACACAACTCCTTGTGTTGTAGAATCTGCTGTTCGACACTGCTTCTTCAGAATGTGTCGACACTGATATTGTGTGTCGACACAACTCCTTGTTCTTCAGTACTTAGTTGAATTCTGCTAAGTGTCGACACAACTCTTTTGTGTCGACACATCTTCTTGTGTTGAACTTGTTAAGTGTCGACACATCTTCTTAGTGTCGACACATGCCTTCTGTGTTGATACTTTTACTGAGTGTCGGCACATCTCCTTTGTGTCGACACTTGTACTTAGACTTCATTGAAATTTGCTGAGTGTCGACACAACCTCCTAGTGTCGACACTTTCTTCATGTATTGAGACTTTTGCTGTGTGTCGACACAATCTTCATTATGTCGACACTTGTACTTAATCTCTGTTGAAGTTTGCTGAGTGTCGACACAGCCTCCTAGTGTCGACACTTGTACTTGAACTTTGTTGAAGTGTTGCTGAGTGTCGACACAGCCTCCAGGTGTCGACACTTTCTGAAGTCGACAAAGTTCCTCTGGGTGTCGACACTGCTTCTATATGTCGACACAGCTTCTCTGGATGTTTCTTCATTGAGTGTCGACACAGCCTGTATGTGTCGACACTTTCCTTCTGGTGTCGACTCTGCATTCCTGGTGTCGACACAATTACTCCAAGTGTCGACACTGCTTCTCTGGGTGTCGACACAAGTCCTCTTAAGTGTCGACACTTTTCTTCTGGGTGTCGACACATGAACTTAGAAACTTTTCAGCTTTCCCTGCAAATACTTAACCTGCACAACTAAACTCAAAACAAATCAAATACATTTTGATGTATATCATTGAATAGGGTGAGGCTTCTTCAAATCAGGTACATGTTTTCCAATGTACTCATCAATCTCCCCCTATTTGGAGAAGTCATAACCCTTAGTCAATGATATACACCATACATAACAAATTTACAGTATGATGTAAAACAAGATTATATAATAGGGTAAGTACATAAACATGTATAAACAAACATGTATACACAAATATCTCAGAACAGTAATGTAATAAAATTAACACATATCACATTGTTCTAACAACTTTAACATATTCATTATTCAAAAGTTTACAGAAAGTTTTAATACAAGTGATTACACATAGTAAACTTAAGAAAAATTATATCCTATTGCTGCTCAGGCTCTTTGATCACAATGCCCTTTCCTGATTGTATCTTTGCTTGGACTGGGGCTTCAGCATCTTCAGCAGCAGCAGGCTTATTTCCTTTAAGATCCTTCTTTTTCAATTATTCAGCTTTGATCTTCTGCCTTTCAAAGTAATAATAAGGCTTTGGAAAGTACTTGCTAGGCTCCTGGGCAGTAGGAGGTAGCTTTCTCATCTTAGCCTTTATTCTATATTGCACAATGGCCTCTTGCCTGTTCTCATGCTTCCTCCACTCCAGTTCAGAATACCACTTGTTTCTATCCTGGATATTGTCCTTGGCAGCCTTCCATGCAGTCAAGATGATATTCCTGGAGGTGGGGCTCCATTGTTCAAAGTCTGGCCTAAGTTCAGCTTGCTCTCTGAATCTCTTCTTAGACAATTAAGTCTCTTGTTCTTTTAGCAAAGCTTCTTGTTCTTTCAGGATTGCCTCTGGCACAGACTGAACCACTTTCTCAATGATGACATTCTGATTTCCCTCAGGAGGGCTATACATTGTCTGTATATCTTGATATATCATATCAAAGTCTGGTGGAGGGTATATTACTTGAGCCACTTCAGCTTGCTCCCCTCCAAGATATGCAGGATTAATCCCAGACTCTGCAACATTATCATCATCCCATCATGGAGGATATCCAAGGGTGGCTCTGATTGAATTTGAAATCTATTTTGCATGATCAGAGCTGGCTTTGACTAACACCCTCTCCGCCTTTATGACTTCTCTTTCAATGTGATATCTTAGATCATCTTTCTGGAATCTTATCTGAGCATTCAGATAGTTTACTCCATCTTTGTAGAAAGTTTTCAACCTTTGGAGCTTTTCAGTTATTAGATTCTGAGAATCTTGAAGTGCAGAAGTAACAGCAGTGATACCTTCTTGTAATGCTTTATCAAATTCTGCCTTAGCTGTAGCACTAGCTATAGTCTGACCAGTAGCTATATTCTTCATTTTTGTTACTATTGCATTGTGTGAAGCAGTGAGATTATCATTCATTCTCAGCTGGTTCTCCAGGACATAGCCTTGCTTCACTGCAATATCATCTACTTGTGTTTTGATCTTTTCCTGATGAGTGGCCAGATACACTACTGCATTTCCTCCCTTATGGAAGCAGTCAGTCATTTCTTTCTTGTTCAGATTCATTTCAAATCTGATTGACTTTATGTCTTGGGCCAGATCAAATTGTAGTGACTTATGACCTTCCTCTATATATTTTTCTATTGCTTGTCTTTGCTCATCCATCTTTATCTGTAATGAAACCATCAGAGAACTGAAATCTGTAGATGGGGCTGGCTGTTGTGCAGGCTGTGGTGCAATTGTTTGTAAAGCTTTCTTATAATTCTGGCTCCTTCTCTTAAAGACTTGGAATTTCCTCTTCTTGGCTCTTGCAGCCTCTTCATCTTCAGAAGCAGATGTGCTTGCAATATCCACTCTTTCTTTAGGACTAGGATGAGAGTCCTTCTCAGTCCTTTGTGGTTGCTCAGCATCCTTGGGCTTATCAGTCTCTTGGGTAGCAGTTACCTCTACATTATCCACATGCTCCCCCTCAACATGGGTCTTCTCCCCCTCAGCAGCAGCTTTCTCTTTCTCAAAATCTGTTTGTAGAAGATCTGGGAAAAGCTCTTCTAGGGTAAATTCCTGTTGAGGAAGGGTTGGAGAATCTCTTATCTCATCAAACACTTGATCAACAACAGATGTGTCTTCCATGACAACATCCTGGGGTTGGCTATGTGTCTGTGTTTGCTGATTAACATTAGGTAATGAATCAGACAAAACATCATCCTCAATAGGGAAATCTAATTCTTTAATTTCAGTGATTACCTCAAGTATTGTGTGGGTAGCTTGTTCACTTTCTAGAGGAGTTGGCTCATCCACCAGTAGAGGCTCCCCCTGGATGGAATCCTAGGGAATTGGGCTAGCTTGTGGTAGCTCCCCCTGACTTCCTGCATCTTCTTGTCTAGTTGGAGATTGTCCAGCATTTCCAGTTTCTTCCTCATTTGGAGTGAACACTACATGCTCTTCAGAGCTGCTTGATGATTCTTGAGCCACAGGAGCTGGCTTCTTCTTCTTTTTCTGGGGTGTTTCCTTCTCAGGAGTTGGCATTTCTTTGGTTAACACTCTATCCCACCTAGAGAAGATTCTCAAATCCATTCTCCTCATGTGGTTAATCTTAGTTCCAGCTTCTTGGTTCATGACCTCTGGTATACTACCAGCCAGGTAAAGACTTAGAATCCAACCCAAATTGGGCTTCTTCATACTTTCTTTAATCTTATCAAATATAACTGTAGACCAATCAGTATTAAGTTGGAAGATAATTCTTGTCATTAGACTGAACATATAAGTAGATATTCTATCATGTCCTCCAGGTTTTCTCAGGATAACCTTGCCCACAATCTCAGATAGAAACTTGCCTTGCATATTCATTCCCTTCCTGTTGAAAACAGACCCAATTTTCATTTTGGAGTCCAGTCCACACCATGTTAATGCTTCTCTAGTCTTAGAAGCAGAAACATCTTCATCTTCCTTAGTCCTTGGTAGTTGTAGTACCTTTCTCAGACTCTTAGGAGAGACCTTCACCTTTGCCCCATGAACTCTTGACTTTATCTTGAGTCCTGATTCATCTAGTGTTGCTCCATTCAGAAACTCTAGGACCTCCTTCTTCCAGATCTTGATCGACTCTGAAACAAGAAATTCTAACCCAGTCTCAGCTATTAGGGTTATCACGCCTTTGATATCGGGTTCCGTGTCATCAAAAGCATGCCGCACGAGTTCATATCCTTCATTCACATTCTCTTCTAGCTTTGGCGCCATTAGGGTTTGAAGAAATTTGAACTTAGAGAAGAGAGGTGTCGACACACATGTTTGGTCTCGAAACTTTGGTGAGTGTGTCGACAAACAATGGCGAAAACCTATTTATACCTTTCTAGAATTGAAGATGAAAGGGCGCGTCAAAATACTTAAATTGTGTCGACACTGTTGAAAAGTGTCGACACTTACTTCTAATGTCTCGACAACAATGTGTCGACACAAGTATAGTTGACAGAATATATGTGTCGACACTTGTTTATGTGTCGACACCGCTTTGCTCGACACTTAGTCGAGACTTTATTAGACTAATTCTAAGTAAAGCCTAAGTGTCGACACCACCTTGGATGTGTCGACACCTACTTTTCATGTGTCGACACTAATTCTCTTAAGTGTCGACACAGACTGTCTAGATGTGTCGACACCATTTCTCTGAAATGTCGACACCACTTTTCTGTGTCGACACAGACAACTCTGTGTGTCGACACCATTTTACTTAGCCAATTTTCTTTTGTAAACTTATTCTAAGTTTATCATCCCTAATTCAATTTTGAATTTATTGAATTTGATTTCATGTAAGGGCTTAGTATACATGTCAGCTAGTCGATTATCTGTACTAATATACTCTAGTGAAATATCTCCTTTTTCCACATGTTCTTTTAGAAAATGGTATTTTATTTCTATGTGTTTAGTCCTACTATGGGAGACAGGATTGTTTGCAATAGAAATAGGACTAGTAGAATCACAAAATAAAGGTGTTCTACTTACTTGAATACCATAATCTTCAAGCTGATTCTGAATCCATAGAAGTTGAGCACAGCAACTTCCTGCAGCAACATATTCTGATTCTGCTGTGGAGATAGCCACACTTGTTTGTTTCTTGCTACTCCATGATATCAGTCTTCCACCTAGGAATTGACAGGTTCCAGTTGTACTTTTTCTATCTTCCTTGCAGCCTGCAAAATCTGCATCTGAATAACCTGTCAGTTCAAAGTCTTCATTCCTAGGGTACCAAAGACCTAGATAAGGAGTGCCCTTTAGATATCTCAGAATCCTTTTGAATGCTGTCAAGTGAGATTCTTTAGGGCAAGCTTGGTACCTAGCACAGACACCTGTAGCATACATGATATCTGGTCTACTAGCAGTCAAATACAATAGGGAGCCAACTATCCCTCTATACAAAGTCTCATCTACAGGTTTCCCTGCATCATCTTTGCTAAGAGACATACTTGACCCCATAGGAGTTTTCATGGTACTGGATGATTCCATGCCATACTTCCTTATCAACTCTAGGGTGAACTTAGACTGGCAAATGGATAAACTATTCTCAGTCTGTCTAACTTGGAGACCCAAGAAGAATTTAAGTTCCCCCATACTGCTCATTTCAAATTGTCCTTGCATAAGTTTTGCAAACTTCCTACAAAGACTATTTTCTGTAGACCCAAATATAATGTCATCTACATATATTTGGACTAAGATTATCTTACCTCTGAATTCCCTAAGGAATAGAGTCTTGTCTATTTTCCCTCTTGTGAATTTATTCTCAATGAGGAAACTAGACAGGGTTTCATACCAAGCACTAGGGTCTTGTTTTAACCCATACAAAGCCTTCCTAAGTGTATAAACATAATTAGGTTTAGTTGAATCAACAAAATCTGATGGCTGTTCCACATAGACTTCTTCCTTCAGATTGCCATTCAAAAAGACTGACTTAACATCCATTTGGTATACTTTAAACCCTTGATAGGTTGCATAAGTCAGGAACATCCTTATAGCTTCCAGTCTGGCTACTAGAGCAAATGTTTGATCAAAGTCAATACCTTCTTCCTGCCTATAACCTTTTGCAACAAGTCTTGCTTTGTTCTTTATAATAACTCCATGTTCATCCATCTTGTTCCTAAAGATCCACTTAGTTCCAATTATGTTGTGGTCTTTTGGTTTAGGAACAAGCTCCCAAACTTTGCATCTTTTGAACTGGTTCATCTCCTCTTGCATTGCCTCAATCCAATGAGGGTCTAGGATAGCTTCTTCAAATCTCTTTGGCTCAACTTGGGATAGAAAGCTGGAGTAGAGTACTGAACTTAGATTTCTGCTCCTTATTTGTACTCCTTGTCTGAGATCACCAATAATTTGATTGGCTGGATGATCTTTTAGATGTCTATTAGCTGGAGGCAGCCTGTCTTCAGGTTGTACTCCTTCAGCTTCTTCAACTTGCTGCACTCCTTGGTCTTCTTCTGCATCAGGTGCATCTAGTACTCCCCCTAGATAACAACCACTATCATCCACATGCTGACTTGCAGTAGATCCTTCTTCAACAGTAAGCTTGTCCATCTTCTTAGTCACACCTGTGGAGCTGCAAATACTGCTAGACAATTCATTGTTAATGAGTCTAGCTTCATCAAAGACTACATGTACTGACTCTTCTACAACTTGAGTAGTCAAGTTGTAGACCCTATAAGCCTTACTGTTGTTGCTGTACCCAATAAAGATCCCCTCTTGGGATTTGGCAGCAAACTTGGTTAAGTAAGACATACCATTGTTAAGTATATATCATTTACAAGAAATGGTCCTTAGGTTAAGTGTATTAAAGATGGGATATGCTCAGCTTGTCAAAAGGGCAAGCAGACTAGATCCACCTTTAATAACATTGAGAACAATGATGATGTGAGGTGCTTATACCTCTTGCATATGGATCTCTTTGGTCCTATGTCAGTTCAGAGCCTAGGTAGGAAGGTCTACACATTTGTGGTTGTAGATGACTACTCAAGATTTTACTTGGTGTTTTTCCTTAGACAGAAATCTGAAACTCCAAGTATTTTATACAGCTTTGTTAAACAAATTCAGAATGAATTGGACAGTACAGTGGTCAAAATCAGAAGTGACCATGGTACTGAATTTTAGTCTGACAGTATGACAAAACTGTGTGAAGAATTTGGAATTTTTCAGGAATTTTCTTCACCAAGAACGCCTCTGCAAAATGACATTGCTGAAAGGAAAAATAGAAACATGATTGAGCCTGGTAGAACCCTATTAAGTGACACATCTCTCCCAGAATATTTCTGGGCTGAGGCAGTAAACACTGCATGCCATGTAATTAATAGGGCTACTATCACCAAGAGCCACAATAAGACCCCCTATGAGATTGTGAAAGGCAGAAAACCAAATCTATCCTATTTCAGGAACTCTTTACTATAGAGTTGGCCAATTGTCTTGTAGTTGAGATGGGCTAGCCTTTTATGCCATTTGACACAATGAGAGACTTTCTCATCAGCTACAAGACACACTGAAGAAACATTATTCTCACACATAATGTCTAGACAATAGACATTTCTCTTCCTATAACCTGTCAGAATGATCTTTTGATCATTTGACCTCCTGATATGACAACCATCTTTGACAAATGAGATGTCATATCCTAGATCACTCAGCTGACTTATAGTAATGAGGTTGTGTTTCAACCCTTTAACATAAGCCACTTGAGTAATAGTAATAAGGTTGCTAGAAACGTTACCAAAACCTTTGATGATTCCTTTTTCAGAACAACCAAAGGTGACTTTAGGACCATCTTTGATTGGTGTATAGTCCTTTAACAATCTCCTAGTTCCAGTCATGTGCCTGGAACATCCACTGTCCAAGTACCATATTGGGGCATGGCCACTTGGACTCACCTGCAAAACAGATTAGTTAACCTTAGAACCCAAAGAATTCTTGGGTCCTTGGTGCTGGTTAGTTTGCCTCTTAACAAAACTACCTGTAGTTTTTCTAGCAGGCAGATTGCTACTCACCTTGGCACTTGAATTGTGCCAACAGTATATGGCAAAGTGGCCTATCTTGCCACAACACCAGCACTCAAATCTATTGTACCTTTGCTTAGATGCAACCCTGGCTGTAGTATCTACAGCAGGCTTGTTGAGTACTGGGGCTTTGCCCTTAGACTTGGACTGTACAGTCCTAGCAGGTTTTGTAAACCCTAATCCAGTTTTACCCTTTTGATGTACAAATTCATCTATCAAAGGTAAAATAGATTTTGGTTTAGAAAACCTTGCCACAATATCTCTCTCCTTCTGAAGACTGTTCTCCAGATTTCTGATTTGATCATTTTTAAATGTTATAGTCCCCATCTGAATAACAGTTATGTGCTTCAGTCTGGCTATCTTATTTAATTTCTGATCAATCAACTTATCAAAATCTGTTGCAGCAACTTTAAGACTTGCAATCTCCTTAGCCTGACTCTTGGCCAAGGATTTGCTTTTCTTCAAAACTTACAACACTACTCTATATTCATCAATTAATTGATGCATGTCTCCATCAGATTCAGATGCACTCTCATCACTTGATGATGATGTATCTGAATCTGACTAAGTACTAGAAATTGAATCAGCAGAACAATTTAGTACCTGACTAGGTCCAGGCTGCTCCTGGATTTTGTCTCCTTCTGACAAGGCAATCAGTCCCTGACACTGATTGTCCTCTTGCTCATATATAGAGTTCATTAACTGGATGAACTCATCTTCTTCTTCTTCAGCAAACAGTCCAATATAAGCTTCAGTTTCTGAATCAGTTTCTGAAGAAGACATATCAGATAGACTTTTGTCCTTTTTAGCAACAAAGGACCTTTCCTTTTTGCCCTTGATTTGAGTCTTCTTCTTATCAGTTGACTTTTTCCTTTTCTCTGGACAGTCAGCAACAACATGTCCTTGTTTGTTACAATAATAACAGACTATCTTTGAAGATGTTATTTTACTTGTCTTGGGCTTTCTCCTGTCGTACTTTGATGACTTCTGTGAAGTGGATGACTTAGACCTCCACTGTTTCTTCTTTAGAAACTTCTGAAAATGTCTTGTGAAAGCTGAAAAGTCCTCATCACTATCACTGCTTTCAGAATTCTTACTGTCTGACTCATATGTCTCAGTCTCAGCAACTTTTGGAGGTGGAGATGGAGACTTACACTTATATTTCTTGGTGGCTTCTGTCTTGAATGCCACAGCTCTTTTTTTATGCTCAACTCTGGTAGTCTTCTCCTCTTTTTTCCTTACCATTAACTGCATCTCATATGATAACAGTTTTCCAAATAATGTTGGAGGAGGAATGTCTGCTAATTTGGCCATTTCCCTTATGACACAAATCTTAGTATCCCAGTCTTTAGTTAGGGATCTCAAGAACTTGTCATTCAGCTCATAATTACTGAATTCTCTTCCATAAGACATCAACTCATTGACAATCCTATAGAATTTCTTGTAGCACTCAGTTATACTATCAGACCTGCCTTGTCTGAAACTTTCATATTCTTGGTTTAACAAAGACTTTCTGTCCTGTCTAACGTCTTTAGAGCCCTCCATGTACATTATCAGTGTGTCCCACATTTTCTTTGATGTTTTACAGTGAATCAAATTCTGGAATATGGCATCATCTATAGCACTCACAATAATATTCTGGGCCCTTTTGTCCATAATGACCAGAATAATCTCATCTTTAGTCATCTCTGAAAAGTCCTTCAGGGTTCTCTGATTTGCATCCAGGACTGATACTTTCATAGGCACATATGACCCTTCTTTGACTGTGATATAGATTCTAGGGTCAGAGGCTTCCATAAATAGTCTAACCCTTTCTTTCCAGATGCCAAAAATCTCCTTTCTACAGATTGACAACTTCATGGATCCAAGTTCTTTGTGATTCTCCGTGGAACCCATTTTCTTGATTTTTCTTGATTCTGCACTTGATTATACTGAATCTGCTAACAGGATCTTTTACTCTGACAGTTATGTCATTTTTGAGTAACCTCCCTCTGATACCACTTGAAAGTAATTGTACCTAATCACCTAGAGGGGGGGGGGGGGTGAATAGGTGACCTTATCTTTTTAAACTTTTAGGCAGACTTAATCACAGAATTCACAGAATTTAATACAGCAACCACAGAATCATTCACACACAGAGTACACACAGTTTTATAGTGGTTCCCCAAGGTCTGGGTACATCCACTTTCTCCCTTCGCCTATCTAGTAGTGTACTAGATTCGGCCAAACTACTCCACTATTCCTCAGATCCTCAGATCTTACACTCAGAACCCCAAATAGGTTCCTACAACTCAGGCTCAAAGCCCTACCACTCAGTCTTCACAAAGACCTACACTCAGCCTTCAACAAGGCCTACACTCAGCCCTTAACAAGGCCTACACTCAGAGAAATGGATCTCCTACACTCAGGCACACATGCCCTACCACTCAGCCTTTATAATTTCAGGCTTACAACTCAGATCCCTAAGGATCCTACAAGAAATAAAAATTACAAAGTGTAAACCTACAACTCAGAATGAGAGAGTAGAGTTGTCTGGTTTCTTGAAGAGTTCTTGAAAGAACTTTGCTGAGATCAACCTTCCTTGGCTTCCTTCAAAGCTTCTTGAATTTAGAACACAATAGGGTTGAGTCTCTATGCAGCTGATCTTCAATCACTGCTAGCTTAGGAATCAGAACTCAATCTGAAACTTTTCTTCACAGCCTGGTTCAACAGCTGTCTTCTTGGAAGGAGCTCTCTCTCTCCAACTTCTTAGATCTTCACTTGAATTGATTCTTCAATGAATTGCTTCAATCATCTTCTTCTGTTGACACAATAAGCCTTTATATAGGCCTTCTTCATGGTGACCGGCTGATCCGGTTTCTAACGACTTTCTGACAGCTCTGACAGTTGCAGTAGACTGGCTGGAATGGCAGCTGTCAAGTCATCCAGTCACTTCTTGAATTTTCTGTAACTGTCTGAAAGTGTCGAGACAGTCAGTCTTTAATTGTCGACACTGATAGACTAAGTGTCGACACAAGTAGACTAAGTGTCGACACTATCCTTCAAGGTGTCGACATAACTCCTTGTGTTGTAGAATCTGCTGCTCGACACTGCTTCTTCAGAATGTGTCGACACTGATATTGTATGTCGACACAACTCCTTGTTCTTCAGTACTTAGTTGAATTCTGCTAAGTGTCGACACAACTCTTTTGTGTTGATAATACGTTTGCAGTCAATTTTATTAGGATATTTTCGGGGTTTTAAAGCCAATCATGTCTTGTAAAGTACTTGTTTTGATTCCCCTTTGTATATATTTTGTCGCTAATGCATTTTTTCTGCTTTTTGCAGGTTTTCACGGCTTTCAGCCGAAGTTTGCTGTGACACGCCCCAAGGTCACGCCATACCAGGGCGTGTACCTAGGGCGTGTACCCAGAGGAATGAAGCAATTGGTCCGAAACTGCATTCCGTGGAAACTTTGTGTACACGCCCTCGGTCACGCCCGTGACACACCCGACACGGGCGTGTACTATAGGCGTGTCCCCAGGTTCCGAGGAATCGCCGCAGCGCGCTCGTTTTTCCCGCTCCACCGTCGCACCGAAATTGTCACGCCCTAGGGTCACGCCTGACCCGGGCGTGACATATGGGCGTGTACTTCAGCAATTCCGCCCGTCACCTCCAGCATTCAATTTCAGCTCCCAAAGTCACGCCGCAAAGAACACGCCCCAGGGTCACGCCCTACCAGGGCGTGACCGGTGGGCGTGTACCGCAACAACCCCGTCAGAATTCAATTCCTGCCCGAAAAAGTCGCCCCGAATGTGTCACGCCCCAGGGTCACGCCCGACCAGGGCGTGACAGGGGGGCGTGACCTGACCCGAAAAATTCTATAAATAGAGCCCAACTCCAGGGGTTTTAGGACAACTTTTCACTTTGAGAGGGGAGGTTCTATCCTTTGTTTTTCTGAACTTTTTAAGCATGTATTTTCATTTCTAGTTCGTAGCTCTAGCTTTATGCTTTCCCTGTATTAGCTCCTAGCTTCTTTCTGTAGTATGATGCTAATGATAGTGTAGTTTCCTTTTCATGATCTTGTAATCTCTGGTTTTCAAGCTGTAAGATCACTGTTTCTCTTAATAAAAAAGTGTTGTTTTCTTTTTCGTTCCTGCTCTGTTTTCAGTATTTTTCTTCTACTCATCTCCCTCTTCCACCTCAACATGATTAACTAATCCTCCATGTACTCGATCTAATTGATCTGAGATTCGAGTGATTAGGTTATGATGCTTTGAATCTTACCTTTTCTTTTTAGGGTTTAGCTTTGAATTACTCTTGATTTATCACGGGTTGGAGGTATATTATCGATATATACTCTCCACCTTTGCTTTCATTCTGGGCTAGCCGAGAGGCCGAAAGTTTGAAATGAGCACTCAAGAGTAAAGGGAGTTGTTCGCACCCCTCGAGAGAGGCAGACGATCAAATCTCCCGGATTGGAGTAAAATCCATTAGAGGGGTTCACCGCGTAAAGCGAGTTTTAGGCCTCCGATTTAGTCGAAAGTCGGTCGGACCTTCCTAAACTCAGTTAGGCATGGCCTTCGAGAGAAGCGTGTCAATATTCATGGAACCTCCACGGTCAAGGACCTTTACCCTAATTAGCTTAGGTTTATTTATCGTATTTTTCTAACCACTCTTGCCGAGGTGATTTCTGATCGAGTGCATTTTCCCTTCATCGTTACTAAGCTTAAGTTAATCGCTCTTTTAGCTCTCTTTATCTTTTCATACAAGTAGTTCTCTTCTTTTAGTACATTTAGCCAAACCTTATTTTGCCGTCGATAAAATAATAGATTTCGTGTGAGTAAGCTTACTCAACTGTTCCCGGATTTCAATACGACACTTGTGTCCCCTAGCTGCATTTCGATAGGTATACTTGCCTTGATGAATTGTTAGTTTGGTATTTTCTCTTTGCAGATATCTCAGAGACAATCAAGTTTTTGGCGCCGTCGCCGGGGAAGCAACGCTTGTTGATAAATTAAAAACGCGAATATATTAATTTTATCACTTCTCTTTCTCAGCCTCCTTCTTAAATTTTTTCCGCCTACTCACTTGAGTTCATTGGCTGGTTTATTTCAAGCAAGTGTGCGTATCTTTTATTTTTCCGCCTACTCACTTGAGTTAATTGGCTGGATTCATTTCAAGCAAGTGTGCGTCTTTTTAATTTTTCCGCCTACTCACTTGAGTTAATTGGCTGGATTCATTTCAAGCAAGTGTGCGTCTTTTACTTTCCGCCTACTCACTTGAGTTCATTGGCAGGCTTTATTTCAGTAGAGTGTGTTTACTTTCTGTAGAGTGGGTGTGTTTTAATTTTCTGTCGAGTGCGTGAGTATAGCTTTTAATTTCCGCCTACTCGCACAGAGATAAGTGGCTGGATTTTAATTACTGCATTCGTAATAGAAACCCACATCACAAAATTTTCTACACCACCTAACTCTCTCGAAAAGGGCAAAGTGGCTCTAAATGCCACTATCTTGTCTAGTACCTTGCGAACCCTTCACCGGGTAGCCCTTGGGAAGTTCGGGAGTTAAAATATAAAAAAATCTATTTCAAAAAAATTTTTCCAACTTCATTAGCTCTTTTACTTTTTAGTCTTGCTTCTCCTCTTTTCTTCTAGTGTATGACCCGCGGTAGTCCGTCGGTTACTTTGGACCTGGACCACGAAATTGAGCGTACTCTTCGGAGAAGATCGTGATTTCAAGGCCCTACTACCCAAGTGCCGGTTGAGGATTCCGAGTCATTTTCTACCTTAAGAATGGCAGAACCCAACGTGGAGGAAGTCGTGCAAAGGCCTATGTCCTATTATGCACGACCAAATCTCGAGGGTACAGAAACGAGTATAGTTCGCCCTGCAATAAATAATAATAATTTTGAACTGAAGCCTAGCATAATTCAAATGGTGCAGCAGTATGTGCAATTTGACGGGCTTCAAGATGAAGACCCGAACGCACACATAGCCAGCTTTCTTGAGATTTGTGACACCTTCAAGATAAATGGTGTCACAAATGATGCTATTAGGCTAAGATTATTTCCTTTCTCTCTTAGAATTAAGGCTAAGCAGTGGCTGAACACCCTTCCTAAAAATAGCATAACTACTTGGACGCAATTAACTGAAAAATTTTTCGCCAAGTATTTTCCGCCTGCTAAAACTGCTAAACTTAGGAATGACATTTCTGCCTTTGGACAGATAGACTCTGAGACCCTTTACGAAACCTGGGAAAGATTTAAAGAATTATTAAGACGATGCCCACATCACGCTCTGCCTGTATGGTTGCAGGTGCAGACGTTTTATAATGGGCTAAATCAAAGCACGAAGCAAATGATAGACGCAGCTTCTGGCGGTACTTTAAACCATAAGACCCCGGAAGCAGCTCTTGAGCTGTTTGAAGACATGGCCATGAACACTTACCAGTGGAATGTGCCTAGGTCCCGCCCAAACAAACCTGCAGGTCTCTTTGAAGTGGACAACGTCTCACAACTCGCACTGCAAGTTGAAATATTAAGCAAAAAAATTACGGAGATGACTGCTGCCTCCGCCCCTCAGGTATGGGAATCTGCAACTCCTCCCGCCGAACATTTGGATTATGTAAATAATATGCCTAGAACTGCTTTTAATAATTTTTCTGCTGCGAATTATCATCCTCCTGGTTTTAATTTTCCGAATAGTTATAATCCTGCGTTAAGAAATCATCCGAATTTTTCGTGGAGCAATCCAACGAATGTTGTGCGCCCGCCACCGCAAAGTGATTTTTCTGCTCCACCACCACCTCCTCAAAGTTTTCCAAAACCTCCAAATTTGGAGGATGTGTTTTCAAAATACATGAATGCTAATGACGCTACGATTAGGACCTTAACCGGAAGTGTTAAAAACATAGAAAATCAGGTAGGACAGCTCGCTAAAATGATTTCTGAGCGACCCGTAGGGTCTCTTCCTTCCAATACCGAGCCCAACCCGAGAGAGCAAGCGAAAGTTATAACTCTTCGGAGTGGGAAGAAAGTTCCTGGTATGGTAAGTGAAGAACCCGAGGCAAGCTCCGCTCCCGTTTTTAAAAATCAAAGCTCCGTTCCCGTTTTAAAAATTCCACCCTCTGCCGAAGAAATTATCACCCCTATCGTAGAAAAAGAACTCACTCCACCACCCACCTTTAAAAATAATCCATCCCCGCCATACCCTTCCGAACTTAATAAACAACGACAGGATGATCAATACACCCGTTTTTTGGAAATGTTTAAGCAAATCCACGTAAATCTGCCTTTCCACGAAAGCCATATCCCAGATGCCGAAGTACGCAAAATACCTTAAGGACCTCCTAACTAACAAGAAGAAGTTAGAGAACCTTTCTCATGTCACGTTAAATGCCGCGTGCTCGGCGGTTTTGACAAACGGATTACCGAAAAAAATCAGTGACCCGGGTAGTTTCTCTATCCCGTGTGTCTTTGGTGATCTCTTTGTCAAACACGCTTTAGCCTACTTAGGTGCGAGTATTAATCTTATGCCCCTCTCGTTGTTTAAAAAGTTAGGAATTGGTAGTCTCAACCCCACACGCATGAGTATCCAGCTCGCCGACAGATCAGTCAAATACCCGTTAGGAATAGTGGAGGACGTCCTAGTCAAAGTTGACAAGTTCATCTTCCCGGTGGACTTTGTCATTTTAGACATCGAAGAAGACGTCGAGGTTCCCCTGATCCTTGGGCGACCCTTCCTTGCCACCTCCCGAGCTATCATTGATGTAAGCAATGGTAAGCTCTTCCTTCGAGTGGGCGACGATGAGGTAACTTTCTCTATCACCCCCTCGATGAAGAACACGCTAGCTAATGATGACTCCTGTTTTTTCATGGATACCATAAGTGAAGAATCCTTCTCTCCCACCTCTGATTTTGACAAAGAATTTTCCAATTTTTGTTCCTCTCCTACTCTTCCAACTGAATCTCTACACCTAAGTGAAGAATCCTCCACTCGCCCCTCTGATTTTGAAAAAGAATTTTTTGATTTCTGTTCCTCTTCTACTTTTCCAACTGAATCGCTGCACGAAGCCTCCATGGCCGCTAGCAACACCCCTTTTAATTTTACATATAAAATAGTGTACGAGGACATAGTTTTTGAAAAAGAACAAATTTCCAAGACCTCGTATGATGACCCCCCTACCTTGGAACTGAAAGAACTACCAGAGCACCTTCAATACGCTTTCTTAGAAAAGGACTCTAAGTTGCCTGTCATAATTTTGGCCTACCTCACGGATGCACAAAAGAATAAACTTCTTTCAATTTTACAAAAGCATCGCCAAGCTATTGTTTGGCAGATATCTGATATCACGGGCATAAGCCCATCTTTCTGCACTCATAAAATCTTAATGGAAGATAATTCTCGTAACTCTATACAACCTCAGCGCCGTATAAACCCAAACATGAAAGACGTAGTTAAGGGCGAGGTTATGAAATTGTTAGACGCAGGAATTATCTATCCTATATCCGACAGTAAGTGGGTTAGCCCAGTACAGGTAGTACCAAAGAAGGGAGGGATAACGGTCGTAAGTAATGAAAATAATTGAATTAATCCCGACTCGGACGGTGACCGGATGGCGAATGTGTATAGATTACCGTAAGTTGAATGACGCCACCCGCAAGGATCACTTCCCCTTGCCGTTCATTGATCAAATTTTAGAACGACTTTCCGGACATAGCTTTTATTGTTTTCTCGATGGCCTCTCGGGGTATCTTCAAATCCCCATCTCCCCCAAGGACCAGGAGAAAACTACGTTTACTTGTCCCTTCGGCACCTTCGCCTACCGAAGAATGCCGTTTGGATTGTGCAATGCGCCGGCCACATTCCAACGATGTATGCTCGCCATCTTTGACAAGTACGTAGAAAGCATTATGGAAGTCTTCATGGATGATTTCTCCGTCTTCGGGAATTCCTTCGATAGTTGCTTAGAGAACCTCGAAAAAGTCCTAGAGCGATGCGAAGAAACTAACCTCGCCTTAAATTGGGAAAAATGTCATTTTATGGTAAGGGAAGGGTTAGTTTTGGGACATAAAATTTCTGAAAGGGGTATTGAAGTAGACGTTGCGAAAATAGAAGTTATCGAGAAACTGCCGCCACCTACGAACATAAAAGCCATAACAAGTTTCCTGGGTCATGCGGGTTTCTACCGCCGCTTCATAAAGGACTTTTCCAAAATCACTAAGCCCCTTACCCATCTCTTAGAAAAAGACGCCCCATTCATCTTTGATGACCTCTGTCTAGCTGCCTTCAATTTAATAAAAGAAAAATTAGTTAATGCGCCAATCATGATAGCTCCGGTGTGGGATCTTCCATTTGAAATAATGTGTGATGCGAGTAGTTATGCGGTGGGAGCCGTACTAGGTCAACGTATTTCCAAAAACTTCCACCCCATTTATTACGCTAGTAAAACTCTCACATCTGCACAGGAAAATTACACCACAACCGAGAAGGAGCTCTTAGCTGTAGTATTCGCATTTGACAAATTTCGCCCTTATATTACTCTTTCGAAAATTATTATTTTTACGGACCACTCGGCCCTCAAATATCTTCTCTCTAAAACGGATGCCAAGCCTCGCTTGATTCGCTGGGTCTTACTCCTCCATGAGTTTGACTTAGAGATCCGTGATAAGTGAGGTGCCGAGAACTTGGCCGCCGACCACCTTTCGCGCCTAGACAACCCGTTTATAGAACAATTAGATGAAAATTCTTTTCATTACTATTTCCCTGATGAGAAGCTTTTCGTAATTAACACATCTACTTCTCCTTGGTTTGCCCGTATCGCCAACTATCTAGTGGCCCGTGTGCTCCCAAAAGAGTTTTCATCTCAGCAAAAGAAGAAATTCTTTTCTGAGCTGAAGAACTACTTTTGGGAGGACCCGCATCTTTTTAAAGTCTGTGCAGACCAAGTGATCAGGAGGTGTGTTTCCTTGGATGAAGGATTAGATATTATTAAACATTTGCTTGAAGGACCGACAGGTGGGCACTATCAAGCTGCTCGCACCGCTCACAAAGTGTTAGCTGCGGGTTTTTACTGGCCCAGCCTGTTTAAAGACGCGCATGCCTTTGTGAGTAGGTGTGATAGTTGCCAACGGTCGGGGAATATTTCGAATAAAAATGAAATGCCACAAAATTATTTTCTAGAGTGCGAAGTTTTCGACCTCTGGGGGATTGATTTTGTTGGTCCTTTTCCTTCTAGCTTCGTGAATAAGTATATTTTAGTTGCCGTTGATTATGTTTCACGTTGGGCCGAAGCCCAAGCTCTTCCTACGAATGACGCCCGAGTCGTAGTTAATTTCCTAAAAAAATTATTTTCTCGATTCGGTACGCCGCGCGCTATCGTTAGTGATAGGGGTTCCCATTTCTGTAACGCACAATTTTCAAAAATCCTAACTAAATATGGCGTTACTCATAAGCTTTCCACTGCCTACCACCCCCAAACTAACGGACAAGTCGAAGTAGTGAATAGAGAAATAAAAAGAATTTTAGAAAAGACTGTTTCAACATCTAGAAAAGACTGGTCCGCCAAATTAGACGATGCTCTATGGGCCTACCGAACAGCGTACAAAACCGCCCTCGGCTGTACGCCATATCGGTTGGTTTATGGAAAATCGTGTCATTTACCCGTAGAGTTAGAACACCGCGCCTTTTGGGCCTTGCGATTTTTAAACTTCGATCCCCACTCTGTCGGCGATTTTCGAAAATTTCAACTTAACGAACTCGACGAGTGGCGCTCTTACGCGTATGAAAATAACAGACTTTATAAAGAGCGGACGAAGCGTTTACACGATCGACATCTTAGGCACCCAAAAATCTTTAAGCCAGGCGACCAAGTGCTTCTTTATAACTCTCGTTTACGTTTATTCCCGGGTAAATTAAAATCACGTTGGTCTGGGCCTTTTACTGTTTTAGAAGTCTTTTCTTATGGTACTGTTTTAATTTCTCACCCTGATAAGGGTACTTTCAAAGTGAATGGTCAGCGTCTTAAACTGTATTTCTGTGATGATGTCAGTCTCAACCCTGTTAACTCTATCTTTCCGGTCCTGACATTTGATTAATCTGAACATTATTTTACTCACAAACTTTGACATTTATTCGAACTTATTTTTAAAACAATATTTGGGACAATCTTATTTTGATGCGTCGAGCTCAAACGACGCTTTAAACAAAGGGCGCTCTTGGGAGGCAACCCAAGTTATCTTTTTATGTTTTCTTTCTTTTACACTTTTTGCCCCGACTGGCTCCGGCAAGCTGAAACTTCTACGATCGCCTGCTCCAACGGTTCTGCTTCCATGCCAAAGTCCGCCGGACGACGTTTCATGACGATAAAACCGGGGAAGTACCTGCTTTTCAATTCTGTCTTTTATTTTTGTACTTTACTTTTCTCTCGTTCTCCGACCTCCTTCTCCATTGCGGACAATGTAGATTTTAAGCTTGGGGGAGGACTTCCTCCTTCTTTTTGTTTTCTTTTTGTTTTGTAAATATCCCAAAAAAATCCAAAATTTCAAAAAAATTTCAAACAAATTATTATATATATATAGCTGCATTTTGGTATTTCAATAAGTACTCCATGTTTATGTTTTGTTTTTCTCAAACTTCTTTATAAACAACGTAGTTAATTATAATTTTTCTAATCATTCTTTTTAATCATATTTCACAAGTAAAATGTTGGACATGCTGTGTTTCTAATTCACGGTAGCATGTTAAGGTAAAATATTTATCTAAACCGTGCATTTCTATTATGGTTTTCCGTTCTTTATTTTCTTTACTTTCTCTAAAAATTTATCATCTACTATTTTTCTTTTCGTCTTTAGATGATTTTTGTAAGAACATATTTTGAATAACGTAGTAGATATGAACGATCCAAGTGACATATTATTTTTATTTTCAAGATAATTTCATCAATCTTCTTTTATTATCTCGAACTTGCTTTTTGAAATTTATCGACTCTATGTTTTAAATAAATTTAAAAAAAAACGCGTGAAAATGATTTAGGCCATTTTTGTTTACGTTTGAGCTTTCTTGCCAACCTAAACTCTTTTACCACTAGTTAGCCGCTTTTGAGCCTTTTTTCCAAATTCATTTGATAAACTCCACACACCATTTCATTTTCACCAAAGCCCAAATTCCTACCTATCTAATCACGCTAATTTTGTTTGATAGGAAATTTTGTCTTATCTGTGGAAATATTGTTGAAAAAGGTGTACTCAAAAGCAATAAATTGAAAAAAAAAAACAAAAAACAAAAATGAATGAAAATAATAATAATAAAAAAAGAGAGATAAATAATCATAAAGAGAAAAAAATAAATTTATTTATACATATTTTGTTTAAAATAAATTTATTTTTTTTTGAAACTCGTTGTTTTGGTTTAGTGTGATTTTAAGCCTCCATGTTTATATTTGAATTCCACTCCTATTCATATTCCTAAACCAAACGTTTCGGTCCTATTAAGTCTTTTGATTCACGCCCTTTTTTTTTTAATTTTATTTAACAACTAAGAAAAGAAGAAAAATAAATCAGTTTTAGTTTTGGATTTAAACTTAGATTTTTGTTATTTAATTGATATAATTATAATGCGTTGCTTGGATCTAGTAATAACTCAATACGTTCTTTTCATTTTCATTGCCTTACTTAAATCTATTTAAAGAATTTCGTCAAAATTCTGGATGATTTATTTTTATTAAGTAAAGTTTATAAGAGTTAAACCATACCTAAATAATTATTTTAGATTTACGTTTTACATTCTCCCTACCTAGAATTTCGCATAGTACTTGTGTGAGTATGATTAAAACTTTTTGAATTAGTCACTTTTTATGATTAGCTTGTCTTTATATCTTTGCTTGGGGACAAGCAAAACTTAAGCTTGGGGGAATTTGATAATACGTTTGCAGTCAATTTTATTAGGATATTTTCGGGGTTTTAAAGCCAATCATGTCTTGTAAAGTACTTGTTTTGATTCCCCTTTGTATATATTTTTGTCGCTAATGCATTTTTTCTGCTTTTTGCAGGTTTTCACGGCTTTCAGCCGAAGTTTGCTGTGACACGCCCCAAGGTCACGCCCTACCAGGGCGTGTACCTAGGGCGTGTACCCAGAGGAATGAAGCAATTGGTCCGAAACTGCATTCCGTGGAAACTTTGTGTACACGCCCTCGGTCACGCCCGTGACACACCCGACACGGGCGTGTACTATAGGCGTGTCCCCAGGTTCCGAGGAATCGCCGCAGCGCGCTCGTTTTTCCCGCTCCACCATCGCACCGAAAGTGTCACGCCCCAGGGTCACGCCTGACCCGGGCGTGACATATGGGCGTGTACTTCAGCAATTCCGCCCATCACCTCCAGCATTCAATTTCAGCTCCCAAAGTCACGCCGCAAAGAACACGCCCCAGGGTCACGCCCTACCAGGGCGTGACCGGTGGGCGTGTACCGCAACAACCCCGTCAGAATTCAATTCCTGCCCAAAAAAGTCGCGCCGAATGTGTCACGCCCCAGGGTCATGCCCGACCAGGGCGTGACAGAGGGGCGTGACCCGACCCGAAAAATTCTATAAATAGAGCCCAACACCAGGTGTTTTAGGACAACTTTTCGCTTTGAGAGGGGAGGTTCTGTCCTTTGTTTTTCTGAACTTTTTAAGCATGTATTTTCATTTCTAGTTCGTAGCTCTAGCTTTATGCGTTCCCTGTATTAGCTCCTAGCTTCTTTCTGTAGTATGATGCTAATGATAGTGTAGTTTCCTTTTCATGATCTTGTAATATCTGGTTTTCAAGCTGTAAGATCACTGTTTCTATTAATAAAAAGTGTTGTTTTCTTTTTTGTTCCTGCTCTGTTTTCAGTATCTTTCTTCTACTCATCTCCCTCTTCCACCTCAACATGATTAACTAATCCTCCATGTACTCGATCTAATTGATCCGAGGTTCGAGTGATTAGGTTATGATGCTTTGAATCTTACCTTTTCTTTTTAGGGTTTAGCTTTGAATTACTCTTGATTTATCACGGGTTGGAGGTATATTATCGATATATACTCTCCACCTTTGCTTTCATTCTGGGCTAGCCGAGAGGCCGAAAGTTTGAAATGAGCACTCAAGAGTAAAGGGAGTTGTTCGCACCCCTCGAGAGAGGCAGGCGATCAAATCTCCCGGATTGGAGTAAAATCCATTAGAGGGGTTCACCGCGTAAAGCGAGTTTTAGGCCTCCGATTTAGGCGAAAGTCGGTCGGACCTTCCTAAACTCAGTTAGGCACGGCCTTCGAGAGAAGCGTGTCAATATTCATGGAACCTCCACGGTCAAGGACCTTTACCCTAATTAGCTTAGGTTTATTTATCGTATTTTTCTAACCACTCTTGCCGAGGTGATTTCTGATCGAGTGCATTTTCACTTCATCGTTACTAAGCTTAAGTTAATCGCTCTTTTAGCTCTCTTTATCTTTTCATACAAGTAGTTCTCTTCTTTTAGTACATTTAGCCAAACCTTATTTTGCCGTCGATAAAATAATAGATTTCGTGTGAGTAAGCTTACTCAACTGTTCCCGGATTTCAATACGACACTTGTGTCCCCTAGCTGCATTTCGATAGGTATACTTGCCTTGATGAATTGTTAGTTTGGTATTTTCTCTTTGCAGATATCTCAGAGACAATCATGTGTCGACACATATTCTTGTGTTGAACTTGTTAAGTGTCGACACATCTTCTTGGTGTCGACAAATGCCTTCTGTGTTGATACTTTTGCTGAGTGTCGACACATCTCCTTTGTGTCGACACTTGTACTTAGACTTCATTGAAATTTGCTGAGTGTAGACACAGCCTCGTAGTGTCGACACTTTCTTCATGTGTTGAGACTTTTGCTGTGTGTCGACACAATCTTCATTATGTCGACACTTATACTTAATCTCTGTCGAAGTTTGCTGAGTGTCGACACAGCCTCCTAGTGTCGACACTTGTACTTGAACTTTGTTGAAGTGTTGCTGAGTGTCGACACAGCCTCCAAGTGTCGACACTTTCTGAAGTCGACAAAGTTCCTCTGGGTGTCGACACTGCTTCTATGTGTCGACACAGCTTCTCTGGATGTTTCTTCATTGAGTGTCGACACAGCCTGTATGTGTCGACACTTTCCTTCTTGTGTCGACTCTGCATTCCTGGTGTCGACACAATTACTCCAAGTGTCGACACTGCTTCTCTGGGTGTCGACACAAGTCCTCTTAAGTGTCGACACTTTTCTTCTGGGTGTCGACACATGGACTTAGAAACTTTTCACCTTTCCCTACAAATACTTAACCTGCACAACTAAACTCAAAACACATCAAATACATTTTGATGTATATCATTGAATAGGGTGAGACTTCTTCAAATCAGGTACATGTTTTCCAATGTACCCAACATACTCGATTCACCCTACGTGGTTAAGATGTACGTGGACCTGCGCAAGACCATTTATTGGCCAGGAATGAAAAGAGATGTCACCAACTTCGTGGGCCAGTATCCGACCTGTCAGAAGGTTAAAGCTGAATGCCGCAGTCCAGGAGGCCTATTACAGCCCCTGTGGATACCAAAATGAAAGTTCAAAGATATCTCCATGGACTTCGTCCACGGCTTACCTCGATCCCGCACTGGGAATGACTTAATTTGGGTGGTCGTAGATCGACTCACCAAGGTAGCGCGGTTCATTCCAAATCGACAGGGTGACGGAGTGGATATCCTGGCCAGAATCTTCCTTGAGCAAGTGGTCCGATTTCACGGAGTACCAAAGTCCATCGTATCAGATCGTGACGGGCGTTTCACATCTAAGGAGTGGAGGTGGGTATATGCATACTTGGGAATCAAATTGGACTTCAGCATCGCCTTCCACCCACAGACAGACGGACAGACGGAGAGGACGAACCGGACGATGGAGGATCTTCTTCGATTGTGCATAGTGGAACATAATGAGCAGTGGGAGCAGCTGCTGCCACTTGTCGAATTCTCTTACAATAACAGTTACCAGGCTAGCATTAAGATGGCTCCGTACGAAGCATTGTATGGGAGACGTTGCCGAACCCCGTTGACTTGGGCTCAAGAAGATGACCCGGAAGCCTTGGGAGTGGCTTATATTGATGACACTACGACAGAGATACGGCTGATCCAGGAGCGAATGCGTGAAGCGCAAAGCCGACATACCAAGTACTATGATGTGCGACAATGTTGGGTACATTGGAAAATGTGTACTAGATTTGAAGAAGCCTCACCTTACTCAATGATATGCATCAATGTGTATTTGATGTTGTTTTGAGTTTATATGTGCATGTTAAGAAAATGCAGGAATTCAGGAAAAGTTTCTAAGTCCATGAGTCGACATCAGAAGAAGCTGCGTCGACACTTATGAAGGCTTGTGTCGACACTGGAGAAAAGCTATGTCGACACCTGTAGTCAATTGTGTCGACACTTGGAAAGGCTGTGTCGACACTAGAAGAAACTGTGTTGACACACAGAGGCAGTGTCGACACACAGAAAAGCTTAGTCTACATCAACTGTGTCGACACACAGAGGCAGTGTCGACACCCAGAATACTTTGTCGACATCAACTGTGTCGACACATAGCAGAGTTTCAATAAAGTTGATTTTTGTGAAGAAAAGAAGTTACTGTGTCGACAAACAGAACTAGTGTCGACACATTCTACAGAAGCTGTGTCGAGAAGCAGTGTCAACACCAAGGAAGCTGTGTCGACACCACCAAGGCTTGTGTCGACACTTAGTCTACTTGTGTCGACACATGATGAAGTTCAGTCTCGACACTTTGCTGATAGAGACAGAGTTTCAAGAAGTGACTGGAAGACTTGACAGCTGACATAACCAACCGGTCTACTACAACTGTCAGTGCTGTCAGAAGTTCGTTAGAAACCGGATCAGCCGGTTACCATGAAGGAAGTCTATATAAAGGCAGTCTCCATCAACAGATGAAACAAGAATGATAAGATATACATACAGATACATACACTTAAAAATTGAAGAAGATTTTCAATAGAAGATCTAAGAAGACATTCTCAAGTGGTGATCTACTCAGAGTTTGTCAAGAGAATTAAAAGAAGAATTCAGAAGAATCTTCAGAAGAATTTGGAGAGAGAGAGCTCCATCTATTCAAGTGAAGAAAGGGACTTACATCAACAAGTCTCTCAAGTGCAGATTCTGAACCAGTCTGCCAAGAAAAATTCAGATTGATTTTTGAATTTCAAGAAAGAAGCTGATTGAAGATCAACTTCAAAGGAGATCAACCCTACTATGTTCAGATTCAAGAAGCTTTGAAGCAAGCTAAGACAGGTTGTTCTCTAACATCAGATTCTTTCAAGAACTGATCAAGAAACCATCCATCCTTTCTCTCTCAACCAGGGTGGTGGTAAATTTCAAATTTACATCAATTTTCTGTAGGATCTTTTTAAGATCTGAGTTGTAAGCTTGATTTATGAAGGCTGAGTTGTAGGAGAATAAGTTCTCTGAGTGATAGGCCTTGTTGAAGGCTGAGGTAGGGCTGAGAGCCTGAGTTGTAGGATATTTTCATCTCTAAGTTGTAGGCCTTGTTGAAGGCTGAGGTAGGGGAGATTGCCTGAGCTGTAGGAGTGTGGACTCACTCTGAGTTGTAGGAGCCTTATTTGGGTTCTGAGCTGTAAGATCTGTGGATCTGAGGAGAAGGAAAGAAGTTAGGCCAAATCTAGCACACTGCTAGATAGGGGAAGGGGGAAAATGGAGGGTTCTGAAGAGGTTAGGCAAGATAGAAAGTCTATGCTTAATCAAGAATATGAGAGTTTCAGACAAGCTAAGTTTGATAGTATAACTGAATGTTATAAGAAGTTCTACAGAATTGTAAATGAATTAATATCCTATGAAAGAATCTTCAGTACATATGAGATGAATGACAAATTCCTTAGGTCTTTGACTAAGGATTGGGATACAAATATCTGTTCCATAAGGGAAGTGGCCAGACTGGCAGAAATTTCACCTGCAACACTGTTTGGCAAATTGCTGTCTTATGAGATGCAGCTGTTGGCCAGAAAGGAGGAAGAGAAAAATACAAAGGGTGACTATAGAGAAAAGTCAGTGACCTTCAAGGTAGAAGCCAAAAGGAAGAATAGGTGGATGTCTCTATCTTCTCCTAAGAAAGATGCAGAAGTGATCTCAGAAAATTCTGATAATCACGGTTCAGACAACAGTAATTCTGATAAAGACTTTGCTGCTTTCTCAAGGCAGTTTCAGAGATTATTAAAGAAGAAGCAGTGGTAATCTAAGCCATCCTCATCTCAGTCCAAGGATGACTATTATCAGAAGAGGAAATCATCCAGGAAGGACAGGAGTGGGACAAAGCCTAGCAAGTAAACTACATCAAAGATTATTTACTATTGCTGCAATAGACCTGGACATGTTGTGGCTGACTGTGCAGACAAAAGGAAGGAGTCTGCTGATAAAAAGAAGTCTCAGCACAAAAGCAACAAGGAGAAATCCTTGGTAGCTAAGAAAGAGAAAAGTTGGACAGATCAATCAACTTCAGAGTCTGAATCTGAGGCTGAGGCCTATATTGGTTTGTTTGCAACAGAAGAAGAGGATGAGTTCTTGAAATTACTGGACTCTATCAATGAGCAAGAAGACCATCAGTACAAAGGACTGATGGCTATGTTTGAAGAAGACCAGTGACAAGATCAACCTGGTCCCAGTAAGGTAAAAAGTTTATCTGTAGATTCTGATTACTACACTGGGTCAGAATCAGATGCATCTACATCAAAAGATGTGGATGGGTCTGAATCTGAAGGATTTATTCATCAGCTTATAGATGTATATGGAGATTTGTTTCAGGCACTCAAGAGAAGCAAAAACCTGGCCAAAAATCAGGCTAAGGAAATTGCAGCTCTTAAGTTGGCTGCATCTGATTAAGAAAAGCTGCTGGATCAGAAGATGAAGGAGATTGCCAAGCTGAAAACATAACTATTATTCAGATGGGTACAATCACATTCAAAAATGATCAGATCAAAAGTTTGGAAGACCGACTTCAGAAAGAGAAGGAGATAGTGGCTAGTTTCTCTAAGCCAAACTCTGTCCTACCCTTAATTGATGACTTTGTATCTCAAAAGGGTAAGGCAGGATTAGGCTTTAAGAGAACTGCATGGGCTACCCAGTCCAATAATAAAGGCAAAGCCCCAACACAAAACAAAAGATCTACTGCAATCAATACAGCTAAGATTGTGCCTAAAAAGAGGTATAATAAGTATGAGTGCTGGTGCTGTGGCAAGATAGGTCATTATGCCTTACACTGTTGGCACAATACCAGTGTTAGAAAGGATAGCAGTCTACCTGTTAGAAGAGCTGCAGGCAGATTTGTCAAGTTTCAGGCTAACTTGAACCAAGGACCCAAAAGTTATTTGGGTTCTAAGGTTAAGTAATCTTTGTTGCAGGTGAGTCCAAGTTGTCATGCCCACATATGGTACTTGGACAGTGGATGTTCCAGGCACATGACTGGAACAAGAGGATTGCTGAAGGCTACTCACCAATATTGAATGATAATAAAGTAATCTTTGGTGGTTCTGAAAAAGGAGTCATCAAAGGGTTTGGTAACATTTCTAACAACTTAATTACTATCACTCAAGTGGCTTATGTTAAGGGTTTGAAACACAACCTAATAAGCATTAGCCAGCTGAGTGATCTTGGATATGATATTTCATTCATCAGGAATGAGTGTCATATCAAGAGGTCAAATGATCAAAAAGTCATATTGACTGGCTATAGAAAAAGAAATGTGTATTGCCTAAATTTTGAGTGTGAGAATAAAAATTCTCCTATATGTCTTGTGGCTGATGAGAAAGCCACTCATTGTGTCAAATGGAATAAGAGGCTAGCTCATCTTAACTACAAGACTATTGGCCAACTCTTTAGTAAAGAGTTAGTGAGGAATGATCCTCAAGTTAAGTGCTTTAAGGATGGAATATGCTCAGCTTGTCAAAAAGGCAAGCAGACCAGATCCTCCTTTCATAGCCTGAAAACCAAAGACTCAGTGAGGTGCTTATACCTCTTGCATATGGATTTATTTGGTCCTATGCCAGTTCAGAGCCTAGGTAGGAAAGTCTACACTTTTGTGGTTGTAGATGAATATTCTAGATTTTCATGGGTATTCTTTCTGAGGCAGAAATCTGAAACCTCAAATGTCTTCTGCAATTTTGTCAAACAAATTCAGAATGAATTAGATAGTTCAGTGGTCAAAATCAGAAGTGACCATGGAACTGAATTCCAATCTGAAAGTATGACAAGGTTGTATGAAGAATTTGGGATTCATAAGGAATTCTCCTCGCCTAGAACACCTCAGCAAAATGGCATTGTTGAAAGAAAGAATAGGACATTGATTGAGGCTGGAAGAACACTATTAAGTGACACTACTCTCCCAGAATATTTCTGGGCTGCGGCAGTAAACACCGCATGCTATGTGCTCAATAGGGCTTCCATCACCAAAATCCACAAAAAGACACCCTATGAGGTTATGAAAGGCAGAAAACCAAACTTATCCTATTTTAGGATCTTTGGTTGCAAGTGCTATGTGCTTAACAATGACAAGTCTCACCTAACTAAGTTTGCTACCAAATCCCAAGATGGGATATTTGTTGGGTACAAAAACAATAGTAATGCTTATAGGGTCTATAATTTGGCTACTCAAGTTATGGAAGAGTCTGTTCATGTCATATTTGATGAATCTAGACTTATTAATAGTGAGTTGCCTAGTAGTTCTTGTAGCTCCACAGGTATACAACAGAAGATGGATCAACTTACTATCAGAGAAGATCCAACTACAAAGCAGGATGATGAAAATGATAGTTGCTATCCAGGGGGAGTACAAGACACTCAAGAGGCTGATGAAGACCATGAGGTGCAGCATAATGAAGAGATTGAAGAAGGTCAAACTGTTGATAGATTACCTCCAGCAGTTAGACATTTAAAGGATCATCCTGCACACCAGATCATTGGTGATCCAAGACATGGAGTACAAACAAGAAGCAGGAACTCAAACACAGTTCTTTGCTCAAGCTTCTTATCTCAACTGGAACCCAAGAGAATTGAAGAAGCTATTCAAGACCCACATTGGATTGATGCTATGCAGGAGGATTTAAATCAATTCAGAAGGTGCAAGGTCGGGGAGTTGGTTCCAAAACCAAAGGGTCACAATATCATAGGGACAAAGTGGATTTATAGAAACAAGCTTGATTAGAGTGGGATCATAGTGAAGAACAAGGCAAGACTCGTTGCCAAAGGATACAGGCAGGAAGAGGGCATAGACTTTGATCAGACATTTGCTCCAGTGGCAAGGTTGGAAGCAATCAGTCTATTCCTAGCCTATACAACATATCAAGGCTTCAAAGTGTTCCAAATGGATGTTAAGTCAGCATTCTTAAATGGAGACTTAAAAGAGGAGGTCTATGTAGAACAACCCTCAGGTTTTGTTGATCCACTCAATCATAATTATGTTTATAAACTTAGGAAACCTTTATATGGGTTGAAACAAGCCCCAAGGGCTTGTTATGAAACCCTGTCTACTTTCCTCATTGAGAACAAATTCTCAAGGGGGAAAATAGACAAGACTATATTCCTTAGAGAATCCAAAGAAAAGATCATCCTAGTCCAAATATATGTTGATGACATATATTTGGTTCTACTGAAAACAACCTTTGTAGAAAGTTTGCAAAACTTGCAAGGGAAGTTTGAGATGAGCAGTATGGGAGAACTTAAGTTCTTCTTGGGACTCCAAGTAAGACAGACTGATGATGGCCTATCCATATCCGAGTCTAAGTTCACCCATGAGTTAATTAAGAAGTATGGTATGGAGTCATCCACTACCATGAGAACTCCAATGGGGACAAGTATGTCTCTAAGCAAAGATGATGCAGGAAAACCTATAGATGAATCTTTATATAGAGGGATAGTTGGCTCCCTCCTTTATCTGAATGCTAGTAGACCAGACATTATGTATGCTACATGTGTCTGTGCTAGGTACTAATCCTACCCTAAAGAATCTCCTTATACTGCTGTTAAAAGGATTTTGAGATATCTTAAGGGCACACCTAATCTAGGCATTTGATATCATAGGAATAGAGATTTTCTACTAATAAGCTATTCAGATGCAGAGTCTGCAGGATGCAAAGTAGATAGGAAAAGCACAATAGGCACATGTCAATTTCTAAGAGAAAGATTGGTGTCATGGAGTTGTAAGAAGCAGACTAGTGTGGCAATCTTCACAGTTGAGTCTGAGTATGTTGATGCAGGAAGTTGCTGTACACAGCTGTTGTGGATACAACATCAGTTAGAAGATTATGGTATTCAGGTAAGTAGAACTCCATTATTATGTGATTCTACTAGTGCTATTTCTATTGCTCATAATCCTATTTCTCATAGTAGAACAAAACATATAGAAATAAGATACCATTTTCTTAGAGATCATGTAGAGAAAGAAGATATTTCTTTAGAATTTGTTAATACAGATTTACAAATTGCTGACATGTTCACTAAGCCATTAGATGAAACTAAATTCAATAATTTCAAAATTGAATTAGGAATGTTGAACTTAAATTAGTTTAACAAATTTGGCTAAGTAAAATTGTGTCGACACAAAAAATTGTCTGAGTCGAAACATAGTAGTTGGTGTCCACACTCTAGGAAAGTGGTATCGACACATCTAGAAAGAAGGTGTTGACTCTTCAAAGAAGTTGTGTCGACACATCCAGAAGTTGTGTCGACACTTAGAATCAACACACAGATTTCGTCGAGCGCAGAATCAACTGATCGTCGAGCGCAGAATCGACACATATCGTCTAGCGCAGATTCAACAACACTTCATCGACCTCAAATCGTCGACTTCACGGGCTCTTCGTCGAACACAACCAAGACAAATAGAATTGGTGTCGATATATAGAAGTCAACACTCAGTCGAGACATTAGAAGTCTTGTCGACACATTTCAACTATGTCGACACATTAAGAAAATTTTGACGTGACTTTTGAACTTCATTATTTAGAAGGGTATAAATAGGTCAACAACATACTCTGTCGACACACTCTCCATATTTTTGAGACCAAAACCTTGTGTCGACAAATTCTCTCTTCTTAATCCAAGATTTCTCTCAACCTCAATGACACCAAAGCTTGAGGATAACGTCAATGAAGGCTATGAGCTGGTTTGCAATGCTTTTGATCATACAGAACCCGAGATTAAAACAGTGATAACCCTAATTGCAGAAAATGGTTTGGAATTTCTGGTATCCGAACCTACAAAGAAGAAAGAAATACTGGAATTCTATGGCGCAGCTACTTTAGATTCGACTGGACTTAAGATCAAATCTACAGTTCAGGGAGCAAAAGTTAAACTTACCTTGAAGAGCTTGAGGAAAACACTTCAACTCCCAAGAACTCAAGAAGAAGAAGAAGTACCCTCTACCAAGACCAGGGAAGCACTTCAGTGATGTGGATTGGATTCCACCATGAAGATTGGATCTGCAATGAACAGGAAAGGGATGAATCTGCAAGGAAAATTCTTTTCTGAAGTGGTTGGAAAGGTCATTCTCTGCAAGCCAGGGGGACATGATATGGTTTCAGCCTATATGTTCAGCCTTATGACCAGGATTATCTTCAGACTGAACACAGATTGGTCTGTAGTAATTTTTGAAAATATTAAGTAAGGCATCAAGAAGCCAAATCTGGGAAGAATCACGAGTCTATACTTGGCTGGAGCAATTCCACAAGTAATGGAACAGATTACTGGTTCTAAGATCAACCACATGAGAAGAATGGATATAAGGATAATCTCCAGATAGGATAGAGTTCTAACAAAGGACATGCTTGATGAAGAGAGGCCAGAGATTGCTAAAAAATCTCCTGCACAAGACATTACAGATGATGCTCAGGTGTAGGGGGAGCCTCATCTTGAGGAAGAGCCAACACACTTGGAAAGTGAAATGGCTACTCAAACTATTCTTGAGGTAATCCAAGAAGTCAATCAAACAATTTTCAATGATGAGTATGAAATACTAACTGAGCCTTTGGTTGATGCTGACCAGACCACTCAAGCACAGGATGTTATCATGGAAGATACATCTCTAGCTGCTGATGCTCCAGAGTTAAGAGTGCCTCCAGTCCAACCTCAACAAGAGTTTACCCTTGAAGAGTTGTTCCCTGATATAGAACAAGTAAGAACTGAGGGGGAGCAAGCTGAAATTGAGGAGGAGCAAGTCAGGACTGAGGGGGAGGAGCAAGGAACTCAGGGGGAGTTACCTAGATCTGACAAAGAGCTGTCTACAAGTCCAAAGGACACTGTGAATCTAAAAATTACTTCTGATTTTGATGATGGAGAAGCTCTAAGAGCAAAGAAGAGAAAGCTGATGGTTTTCAAAAGAAGAAGCCAAAGCTATAAAAGGGCATTGCAAACTGCTCCACAACCTGCCCCAACCACTGATTATAGTTCCTTGTTGGTCTCTTTGCAAGTTAAGTTAGATGAACAAAGGATAGCCATGGAGAAATATATGGATGAGACCCATAAAGACCTGCAATTCTCCTTGGCTCAAGATATTAAATCCATAAGATTTGAAGTAAATCAGAACAAGAACGAAATGACAGATTGCTTCCACAAGGGTGGCAATGTTGTAGTCTATCTTGCAAAACAACAAGAAAGAATAGAGACTCTAGTTGATGATATTGCTGTTAAAAAAGTCTATGTCTTAGAAAATCAACTCAGGATGAATGACAATCTGACTGAATCACATAATGTGATTGTTACAGAATTAAAAAATACTGTTGTTCCCTAGACTGAGGCAAGGGCTAAAGCCAAGTCAGATTTTGATAAACAATTACAGGAAGAACTAGCTGTTGTACAAACAGCTATTAAGAATTCTCAAAAGATCATTTCTGATCAGCTACTGAAACTAAAGTCATTTTATAAAGATGGTGTTAATTATCTAGATACCCAAGTAAGATTTCAGAAAAATGACCTCAGAGATCATATTGAGAGAGAAGTCATAAAGGGGGAGAGGGTGTTAGTCAAAGCAGGCTCAGATCATGCTAAATGGATATCTAATAGCATCAGAGCCACCCTTGGATATCCACCGCTCTGTGATGATGATAATGTAGCTGAGTCAGGTGTGCAACCTGCTTATTTTGAAGGTGATCAACCTGAAGTTGCTCAGGTCATTTACCCTCCAGCAGATTTTGATATGATTCAACAAGAAGTACCGTCAATGTACAATCATCCATAGGAGGTTGACAATATTATTATTGAGAAAGTGGAAATGTCAGGGGCTGCCAAGGAAGCTCAGAAGGAAGCTCTATTGTATAAGAAAAGGTTCAGAGAACAGGCTGAGTTGAAGCCTGATTTTGAGCAATGGAGCCCTACCTCTAGGAATATTATATTGACTGCCTGGAAGGCTGTGAAGGACAAGACCCATGATAGGGGTAAATGGTACACTGAGCAATAATGGCAAAAGCATAAAACTAGGAAGGAAGCCATTCTACAATATAGAAGAAAGTCAAAAGCTGGGAAGCTACCTCCTAATGCTCAGGAGCCTAGCAAGTACTTCCCAAAGCCTTTTCACTATTTTTAAAGGCAAAGGATAAGGGCTGAAGAACAAAAGAAGAAAGATCTAAAAGGCAAGAAGACAGCTGATGATACTGAAGCTCCAATACAAGCCAAGATCCAGTCAGGCAAAGGAATAGTCATCAAGGAGCCTGATCAGCCTTAGAATATATTAACTAGATTTTACAACATTGTAATCTTTAGTTTTAAAAATCTATGTAAACTATTGTTAAGAAACTTTTGAAAGTTTAAACAAAACAATGATTAATGCTCATTATGTTTGCATCATTATTCTGTGATGACATTTTATACATGTTTGTTTATAAGTTATCTTGTCATGTAATGCTTTTATACATCATAATGTGTGTTTATTATGAATGGTGTATATCATTGACTAAGAGTTATGACTTCTCCAAATAGGGGGAGATTGTTGGGTACATTGGAAAATGTGTACTAGATTTGAAGAAGCCTCACCTTACTCAATGATATGCATCAAGGTGTATTTGATGTTGTTTTGAGTTTATATGTGCAGGTTAAGAAAATGCAGGAATGCAGGAAAAGTTTCTAAGTCCATGAGTCGACACCAGAAGAAGCTGTGTCGACACTTATGAAGGCTTGTGTCGACACTGGAGAAAAGCTGTGTCGACACCTGGAGTCAATGTGTCGACACTTGGAAAGGCTGTGTCGACACCAGAAGAAACTGTGTCGATACACAGAGGCAGTGTCGACACACATGAAAGCTTAGTCAACATCAACAGTGTTGACACACAGAGGCAGTGTTGACAACCAGAAGACTTTGTCGACATCAACTGTGTCAACACACAGGACTTGTGTCGACACATAGCTGTTGAAGTATTAGACCAGGCGGCTTAGCAGTCTGATACAGCGGTTTGTTGACAGAGCGGTCTGGCGGTCTCCTCTGAAGCCTGGAGACCGGGCGGTCTATCGGTCTCCCATCGCGGCCTGTTCTATCCTACTGGAGTTGCCGAGCGGTTAACCCATCTGTCTAACCGCGCGGCCTGTGCGGTCTCCTTTATTCTAGCCGCTCAGTACTGTATATGTTTAGTCCCACATTGTTTGTATACTCTCTCTCTTATCTCCTCCATTCTATATAAGGGAGGTCATACCTTTGTAAATGACATCTTTTTTGGATAATAAAATTTCAATTATTCAAAAGTTTATCTGTTTGTTCTCTCTTATTAGCTACTTTCGACATGGTATCAGAGCCCACGGTCATTTCCTCCTGATTCTGTGCGCTCTCTGCTGTTCGCGGCTTGATTTCCTCTTTCTGCGACCTGTCTCGCGGCTTGCCTTCTCTTCTGTCCGTTGCCCTGTTCGCGCGGCTTGTTTCTGTCCGCTGCCCTGTTCGTGCTGCTTGCTTCTTCTTGGTTCTCTTCTCCTACTACTATTCGTCGCGGCGACCTGTTTCGTTGTCACCGTGCTCCTGGTTCTTTCTTGCATCTCCGACTTCCTAGTCGTTTCGGCCTGTTTCTGTTCGCCCGGCCTGCGACTTGTTGTAGCCGTTGCGGCCTGCGACCTATTTCTGTTCTCTCTTCTGTTCGCGCGGCTTCTTCTTTCTCTAACCGCTGCGGTTTCTTACTGGGTTCTATGACTACCTCCGGTCTCACCACTACTCCTGCAGCTCCTTCTCCACCTCCTCCTTCGGGCAACCTTGGCACCCTTTCTATGCTTGTTGGCTCCAACTATCCAGATTGGAGCGTTTCTTTCACCTTTCTCCTTCGTTCTCAACGCAAGCGTCATCACCTCACCGATGACCCTCCTCCTCGTACCTCTCCTGAGTTTGATGACTGGGATGCGAGTGATGCTCTTGTCCGCACCTGGCTGGCCAATAGCCTTTCTGATGAGTGCCTTCCCGTCATTCGCCATGATGAGACGGTCAAGGCCGCCTGGATTCACCTCACTGCTCTCTATTCTAAGGGGGGCCAGACGTCCCGCATTTATACTCTCTATGCGGACCTCTTCGCCCGCCCTTCCATGTCTCCGGCTGCGGCTTATCAGCAGGTTCAGGCTCTTGGTGCTGAAATCCTCCAGAATCGCCCCTTCTCCGCGGACTTGGCCGAACAGCACAAACACTTCCAGGAACTCCTAGTTGTTTGTTATCTTCTTCGTCTTCCCGATTCTTATGATATGATCCGCCAGCAGATCTTGGGTGAGGCGGAATCTCCTACTTTGGATGCCACTGCGGCTCGCATTGCCGTTGTTACTTCGCTGCTCCAGCGGCCTCTGTTGGCCTCCCCCCTTCCCAGGACTCCTTTGCTCACCAAGCTCAGAGGGGGGGCCCTAGTAGCCGCGGCCCCTTTGGCGGACGGGGTTCATCCCGGTTCCTCTGCTCTCACTATGGTCGTACCGGCCATACTGTTGACCGCTGCTGGCAGAAACATCCTCATCTTCGCCCTTCCGGTGATGCTCCTTCTTCGGCGTCCGCCTCTTCTCGGCCGTCTGCCTCTGTGGCCACGACGTCAGGTAGTGCCCACGTCGTTACCCAAGGTAAATGGCTGATTGACTCCGGTGCTACAAATCATATGACGGGCAACCCTCATTGCTTCTCCCGTCTTGAGACACATGACCGCTTACCCCCGGTTTGTGTGGCGGATGGTTCACCGTCCCCGGTTCATGGGACGGGCATGGTTCAACTCACCCCGTCGCTTTGCTTGGAGGACACCCTCTATGTCCCGAAGTTCCCGTGCAATTTGTTATCTGTTACTACTTTATGCCGGCAACTTCAGTGCTCCGTCTTATTCACTCCCACTACTTGTTCTTTTCAGGACCCGAGGACCCAGCGGACGATTGCTACTGGGACTGAGAGCGACGGCCTCTACTTCCTCGACGATGTTTCCGCTCTGTCCGCCTACTCCTCCTCCATAGATCTCCTTCAGTGGCATCTTCGTCTTGGACATCCTCCTCCTCGGATTCTTCGCCAGCTTCTGCCCCACTTACCTCCTACCAGTTCTCCGCTCAACTGTGATGCGTGTCAGCTTGGCAAACAACATCGCTCCTCCTTCCCACCGAAGCAAGGCCGTGGCTCCTCTCGCATGTTTGATCTTATTCATTCTCATGTATTGGGTCCTGCTCCTACCCTCACTGTTGGTCGGGGCAGTTCCTATTTTGTCACTTTTATCGATGATTTTTCACGCTGTACCTGGGTGTATCTGTTAAAAGATCGCTCTGAACTCTTTTCTGTTTGGCAATCATTTTACTTTATGATTCAGACTCAATTTGCTATTTCTATTAAAGTCTTACGTTCTGATAATGCCAAGAAATATCTGACTCATGAGTTCTCCGCGTTCTTTCACCAACATGGCCTGCTTCATCAAACGACTTGTGTTTACACCTCCCAGCAGAATGGGGTGGCGGAGTGTAAAAACCGTCACCTGCTTGATGTTGCTCGTACTCTCATGACGCAGATGCACATCCCTCGCTCCTACTGGGGCTACGCTGTGCTCCTCGCCTGCTATCTCATCAATCGCCTTCCCTCCACGGTTCTCCACGGCCAGACTCCCTTCTCCCTTCTCTACCCCCACAAGGAACCTTTTCCTCTCCCTCTCCGTGTCTTTGGCTGTACGGCCTTTGTTCACGCTCCCTCCGCTACCCGCGACAAGCTTTCCCCCCGTTCCACCAAGTGTGTCTTTTTGGGGTACTCTACCACTCAAAAAGGCTATTGCTGCTTTGACCCCCTTCTCCGCAAGCAGTTTGCCTCCGCGGATGTGACCTTTTTCGAGAATGCTTCCTATTTCTCTCCTCCATCTTCTCTTCCTTCTGCTGTCTCCGTTCCTTTCACGCCTCTCGACGTTTTCCCACCTCCGTCTCCTCCTCCACTGACTCCTTCCCAGTCCGTCTCCCAACCCACCCCTCCACCCTCCTCTCCGCCGCCGTCTCTCTCTAGTCCCGGGCCAGCCTTCTCCGCCACGGACGCTCCGGTCGCTGACGCTCACGTCGCTGACGCTCCCGTCGACCTGGATCTTCCCATTGCTCTTCTCAAAGGGGTGCGGGCGTGTACTCGACACCCGCTTGCGGCAGTTGTTTCCTATGATCGGCTTTCTCCTTCTCGCAGGTGTTTTGCCTTGGCTATCTCTGCTACTTCTACTCCCCGCACCTACCAGGAGGCTCTTGCTCTCCCTCATTGGAAGTCTGCCATGGATGAGGAGATGGCTACTCTTACTGAACGGGGTACCTGGACCCTGGTTCCTCCTCCCGTGGGCACTGATGTGGTTGGTTGTCGCTGGGTCTTCGTTGTGAAGTTTCGCCCCGACGGCACTGTGGATCGCTACAAAGCCCGGCTGGTGGCCAAGGGCTTCACTCAGACTTACGACATTGATTACTTTGATACCTTTTCTCCGGTTGCTCGCCTCAGCACCATCCGGGTTCTCCTTTCTGTGGCTGTTAACCGGGATTGGGCTATTTCCCAGCTTGATGTGAAGAATGCCTTTCTCTATGGCGATCTTCAGGAAGACGTCTATATGGAGCAACCTCCTGGGTATGTTGCTCAGGGGGAGACACGTGTATGTCATTTGAATAAGGCCATTTATGGCCTAAAGCAGAGCCCTCGGGCATGGTTCGACAAATTCAGTGGTATTGTGGCTACCATCGGCTTTCGAAGGAGTTCGGCCGATCACTCCTTATTCATTCGCAAAACGGCCTCGGGACTGGTGGTTTTGGCCGTATATGTGGATGATATTCTTCTTACTGGCGATGACCGAGATGGGGTGGACTTGACGAAGAAGCACCTCCGTCAGCACTTGGTCACGAAGGATATGGGCTCCCCGAAATACTTTTTGGGGATAAAAATCTCTCGGAAACTTGACTCATTGGTTCTCTCCCAACGGAAGTATGCCCTTGATCTTCTACAAGAAGCAGGATTGACAGGTGCCAAACCGGCTCGGTTTCCCATGGCTATTGGAGAAGACAAAACGTGGACGGATGACTCGCCTCTTCTATCTGATGTCACAAGGTACAAACGTTTGGTAGGCAAACTCATCTATCTCACGGTGACTAGACCCGACATCGCCTATGTTGTAGGCAAGGTCAGTCAGTTTATGCAAGCTCCCAGGGAGTGCCATCTTCAGTCCGCCCTGAAGATTTTAGAGTATATCAAAGCAGCACCAGGCAAAGGGTTACTCTTTCAAAAGAATGGTCATCTGAGGGTTGAGGCCTACTCAGATTCAAGTTACGCGGATGAAAAAGGCGATCGTAAATCCACATCAGGTTTTTGTACGTTTGTTGGAGGTAATCTCGTGAGTTGGAAGAGCAAGAAACAGTATGTTGTCTCCAGATCCAGTGCAGAAGCCGAATACCGGAGTATGGCGTCAACCACGTGTGAGTTAAAGTGGTTGCGGGCTCTCATGCTTGACCTGGGCGAGGTATATGACTGTCCTCTCCCTATGTCCTGTGACAACAAGGCCGCTATATACATATCCAGAAATCCGGTCTTCCATGAGAGAACAAAGCATATAGAGGTTGACTGTCACTTCATTCGGGAAGAGATTTTGAAGAAACAGATTTGTACTCCTTTTGTCACCTCTGACAAGGAATTGGCGGATATCTTCACCAAGCCGGTTTCTACTTCCTTCTTCCACATTTGTGACAAGATGGGCATGGTTGATATCTATGCTCCAGCTTGAGGGGGAGTGTTGAAGTATTAGACCGGGCGGCTTAGCGGTCTGATCCAGCGGTTTGTTGACAGAGCGGTCTGGCGGTCTCCTCTGAAGCCTGGAGACCGGGCGGTCTATCGGTCTCCCATCGCGGCCTATTCTATCCTGTTGGAGTTGCTGAGCGGTTAACCCATCTGTCTAACCGCGCGGCCTGTGCGGTCTCCTTTATTCTAGCCGCTCAGTACTGTATATGTTTAGTCCCACATTGTTTGTATACTCTGTCTCTTATCTCCTCCATTCTATATAAGGGAGGTCATACCTTTGTAAATGACAGCTTTTTTGGATAATAAAATTTCAATTATTCAAAAGTTTATCCGTTTGCTCTCTCTTATTAGCTACTTTCGACAATAGCAGAGTTTCAACAAAGTTGATTTTTGTGAAGAAAAGAAGTGACTGTGTCGACACACAGAACTAATGTCGACACATTATACAGAAGCTGTGTCGAGAAGTAGTGTCAACACCAAGGAAGTTGTGTCGAAACCACCAAGGCTTGTGTCGACACTTAGTCTACTTGTGTCGACACATGATGAATTTCAGTCTCGACACTTTGCTGACAGAGACAGAGTTTCAAGAAGTGACTGGAAGACTTGACAGCTGCCATAACCAACCGGTCTACTACAACTGTCAGTGCTGTCAGAAGTTTGTTAGAAACCGGATCAGCCGGTTACCATGGAGGAAGTCTATATAAAGGCAGTCTCCATCAACAGATGAAACAAGAACGATAAGAAATACATACATATACAAACACTTAAAAATAGAAGAAGATTTTCAACAAAAGATCTAACTAAACATTCTCAAGTGGTGATCTACTCAGAGGTTGTCAAGAGAATTAAAAGAAAAATTCAGAAGAATCTTCAGAAGAATTTGGAGAGAGAGAGCTCCATCTATTCAAGTGAAGAAAGACTTACATCAAAAAGTCTCTCAAGTGCAGATTCTGAACCAGTCTGCCAAGAAGAATTCAGATTGATTTCTGAATTTCAAGAAAGAAGTTGATTGAAGATCAACTTCAAAGGAGATCAACCCTACTGTGTTCAGATTCAAGAAGCTTTGAAGCAAGCTAAGACAGGTTGTTCTCTAACATCAGATTCTTTCAAGAACTGATCAAGAAACCATCCATCCTTTCTCTCTCAACCAGGGCGGTGGTAAATTTCAAATTTACATCAATTTTCTGTATGATCTTTTTAAGATATGAGTTGTAAGCCTGATTTATAAAGGCTGAGTTGTAGTAGAATACGTTCTCAGAGTGGTAGGCCTTGTTGAAGGCTGAGGTAGGGCTGAGAGCCTAAGTTGTAGGAGATTTTCATCTCTGAGTTGTAGGCCTTGTTGAAGGCTGAGGTAGGGTAGATTGCCTGAGCTATAGGAGTGTGGACTCACTCTGAGTTGTAGGAGCCTTGTTTGGGTTCTGAGCTGTAAGATTTGCGGATCTGAGGAGAAGGAAAGAAGTTTGGCCGAATCTAGCACACTGCTAGATAGGCGAAGTGGGAAAGTGGATGTACCCAGACCTTGGGGAACCACTATAAAACTGTGTGTCATCTGTGATTGTGTGTGATTCTGTGAATTTTGTGATTGTGGTAGCTGTAGAACTGATTGATTTAGTTTGATTATCTGAATTAATATTCTGCCTTAGTTTAAAAAGGAATTGCACCTATTCACCCCCCCCCCCCCTCAAGGTGTTTCAGAACCAATTCTTTCAGACATTGACCAGTGGAGTTCAGTGTGGGGGAGATGGTGTTTTTGAAAATAAAGCCCATGCATGGTGTCTCCTGGTTGAGAAAGCAGAAAAAGTTAGATCCCCGCTACTTAGGCCCACATCCGGTGATAGAGCGTGTTGGCCCTGTCTCCTATCGTTTAGCCTTGCCCCCAGAGTTGGGGAATCTTCACAATGTGTTTCATGTCTCTTCCTTGAGATGAGTCCTCCAGCAACCAGAGCATCACCTTCCTACTCCACCGGTGCAACTACAATTAGATAGATTCGTCCAGTTTGAACCCGTTAGAGTAGTAGAATACAAGGTGAAGACACTACGTAATTAGACCATCCCGATGGTTAAGATACTACGGTCAAACTGTGGACGAGAGGAGATCACATGGGAACCTGAAGCACTCCTCCGAGAGAAACACCCAGAGCTCTTTCCCCATGTATGTTACTTTTTCCCCCTACTTCAAGCAAATTTTAGGGGACGAAAATCCTTTTATTTTTATTGGATTGTAACATCCCGACTTTTATTGGGCCACCAGAGCCCTAGTGGGCCCAAAAAAAGTGGCTCGAACCCTACCCATGACCCGTTGGGAGATAACCCTAGGCAGGAAATAGAGCAAGAGAACTCTGAATTGAGTTCTGTCGATTCCTGTGACCTCATATAACCTAGACGGGTGCATCGAAACTCATCACGTCACAATCCGAGGTCTAACGACAGATTTAGACACTTTGACCATTTTAGGGCGCTGCGACGCGCAAATTTTGGACTTTCGCCAAACGGACTCCGATTCAACCCCAGTCAGTGGCCTTGGACTCGTGTGGTCAATAAGAAGTCAACAGAAGTCGTACAAGTCAATTTCGACTACAATTGGTCAACTTGTGGTCAAATCAAGCAAAATCGTGCACCGAAAAGCGTGCGCACACCAATTGGACCCACTTTTGACTTTGACTAGCAATGGGAACCCACCCTAGGGTTGACTTGGTCAAACCCCACTAAAAACCCATTTTTTGGATTTTTCTCCAAATGGGGGGCCCACCCCTCTTCATGACCACTTAGGGTCTTGCCCCTCACCCACTTTGGGCACCCTCCCCCTAACCAGCAAACAACCCACTAGGAAGTGGAGGCCCATCCACTATCCCTCTCTCTCTCTCTTTCCCACCCTAAAGCCCAAGCCCAAAGGGCTTAACCCCTTTTCCCCCATTTGGGAGAAATCTCCCTAACCTCCAGCTGTCCTTAGATAGCTGGAGGGTGGGATTAATCCCTCCCTAAGGAGGGATTAATCCCACACCAAGTATAGAAGGGGAGACCCCTCCCCACTAGCCTATAAAAGGCCCCCACCCCTCTTCCTCCTCAAGCTCTCTGAGCAACTCCTTCCCCCCTGCCCAACCCCCTGTCAGAGCCTAGGTGGCCGGAAAAAGCCAAGCCAAGGGGCATCCCCCTCCACCACCGCCACCTTTGGCATGGCCGACTAGGCCGGCCCCTCCCGAGCCCACCAAACTCAGGTGGAGACTTTCTCCCTCCCCCTTCCCTATTCTAGATGTCGTTCATGCGCCTCCCGACGGGCGGAGCGCCGTCGGCGCCACCCGAGCCATGTTCCAGGCCGGGTGCTGACCAAGGAGTAAAGCTCCTCCCCCAGAGCCGGTGGTGGCGCTGGGGGAGTGCTAGACCACTTGGGGCGGCGAACACCAGAGGAGGAGAGAGGCGGTGCCGCCGGAAAACGCGGCTCCAGCGACACCCGCAAAACAGAGCAATGCTCTGTTTAGAGCTGGCGGCGGCGGCTGGCGGCGTAAGGCCGTCGGGCCACCGTCGGCGAGAAGCTCGACCCCCGGCGCGCTGGCCGGGGTGGAGTGGTAGGTGGCCAACCACCCGAGGAGCGGGGTTGGCGCGGTGGCGCCGGTAGTAGATCCCCCGCCATCCCAGGCTCTCGGGTTGGGTTTTCCGGCGGCGGCCGATGGCGTCAGGCCGCCGGACCACCGCCTAGAGGGTCGCTGGCCCCCGGCGAGTCGATTGCGCCCGACGACAGCGGCTGGCAAAGGCTGGCCGGCGGTGGTGGAGTCTGCCGCCCTCCACACCGCCGGGAAGCACAGCGACCGTCCGATCTCAGGGCGATACGAATTTCCTTAATCCTCGCCCCCCCCCCCCCCCCCCCCCCCCCCCCCCCCTCCCGCCTCCTCTTCTGTGCCCCCACAGCGGATCCGTGGTCGATCCGCTGTGGGGAAGCACTGTCCTAATATACTGTGCGGCTCGATCTCAGCCGCAGGATCCTTGTGATCTGCTAAATGCAGACCATTTTATTATCAGAAATTTGTAGAAATATCTAGGACAAACCTATGCCCCTAGGGGAAAAGTGACCGACATAAAAAATGTTCCCCATGATGAGGGCTTCCTCCACAAATATTTGTAGAATTTTTGGAAATGATTTGTTATTTTTAAAAGCCAAAATAAAATTTGTTTGACCAAATTAAAAGCCCAAAATATTTTGAAAATTTATAAAAACTTACTAGGCTCATTTTAGGCCCTCCTAAGGGTTGTATCAAAATTTGGGGTCACGGGGATATGTTTTGATATTTTTCCTAAAATTTGGAAGCCTAGGGTCACGCTCGGAACGTATTCTGCTCATTTTCCCTCAAAAGTGGAAATTGGAGTGCGCGACCACCCCTTTATAATCAGATAAGTAATTCGAACTATTTTTTTCGATGAGAGTGGCCGAGGCAAGTGACTAAGCTCCGGGAATTCCGAGATTTCGTAAAACCGTCGAGCACCTCGACTCTCGGGTAAATTGGGCACGCTCGGAAGGTGAGAGTATGAGAGATGAGTTAGGTGTTGTTCTCGATGACTAATAAGAATGTAACTCCTAACAAGCCCTTGATCCAATTAAGCCGTAATAAATATGGCGCAACCAAATTAATTGGATCCTAATAATTGATGTAACCCAATGAAATCTCCTTTAATTCTGAGATGAAACTTAAGCCTCCTGTATGGAGTGATTGGACTACTAACCATTTTCTTTGTGTTTTCTCCAGTCTCGTACTGGTCAAGCTTATTTTATTGCTTTTAATTCAGTACTACTTCAGTCTTATACTGGTCAAGCTTATTTTAGTACTTTCAATTCAGTATGACTCTAGTCTCGTACTGGTCAAGCTTATTACAATACTTTCAATTCAGTACTACTCCAGTCTCGCACTGGTCAAGCTTATTTCAGGACTTTCAATTCAGTACTACTCCATTCTCGTACTGGTCAAGCTTATTTTAGTACTTTCAATTCAGTACTACTCCAGTCTCGTACTGGTCAAGCTTATTTCAATACTTTCAATTCAGTACTACTCCAGTCTCGCATTGAGTAAGCTTATTTCAGCACTTTCAATTCAGTACTACTCCAGTCTCATACTGGTCATGCTTATTTCAGTACTTTCTATTCAGTACTACTCCAGTCTTATACTGGTCAAGCTTATCTTAGTACTTTCTATTCAGTACTACTCCAGTCTCGTACTGGTCACATTTCATTCCAGCACTTTAAATAAGCATCATAATCACCGCACTTGTCCTCATTTCAGTTTACTATTATAATCCTGAATCCTGCTCTGACGAGCAATCGTTGTTAAAGTTGAGCCTTAGTTTGGGATAATCGGAGTTGAAGTAGTCCTCCAGGTCTAGCATCAAACAATGTGCTCCCGCGCTCCTTGACGAAAGTAGAGCTGAGCGCCGCAGCCCAACATTTAGGCCTAGTAGGGCAGACCGACGTAGACCCGGTGTGTATTATGATTGCCATTTGTTTGATTGTTGTAAATTGCTTACGGTGAAATAGTGGCGGGTCATTCCCTCTCGCAGACCGTTCATACCGGTGCGGGAAGGTCAATGACTCAAGGCGACAGGGAGATGGATACTATAGGTGACTGGTCGTTATATTATTCCTCGTCAGGTTTTCCTCCGCTGGTCGGCCAAAACGATTCACCGAATGTCGCTCACATCCAAGAGTACACAAGGTTGTACATTAGGGCCGGGTGTTGTACGGTACGACCACCCCCAGAAGTGGCAGGACTGGCCACTTTCACCGATGGCCAGATCGATGAGGCCCGCGGGGCTCGCTACCCTGCTGGAAACTGAAGTGCTCCAAACTATGTCGACATAGGGTTTGTGTGCGCGGCTATGAATGCTTGCGGTGTGTGTGCGGTTGTGAATGGCTGCGATAGAATTCAGGATGTGAAAACCTGATGTGCTGATGAGCTAGTGGAACCTTGTTATAATTGATTTATATTGCCTCTGCTTTTTCCAGTTATACTATCCTGAACTCTTTTATAGTTGCTCCTAGCTATACATATATGAAATGTTGTGCTAACCCTCTCTTGCTTTGGCTATTTACTTTTGTTGGGTGAGTGTGTGCTCGTCCCCAGGATATGGATCCAGGGAGGAGATTTGTTTCCACTTATTTATGTGACTAACTGTTATCTAAATAACCATTTACAGGAAATGGAGCACCGTAGTGACCTGCTGCCGTAGGAGATTATGCCAGCGGCTAGGACTACTCGAGCAAATGCACCCCTGCCGTCCTTGGAGTTTAAAGACGTGAGTACCGCCGAGCAGCATATGGAGTGAGAGTACGAGGGTTATATGTAGTACATGTATAGCCCACGGGCTTATTTATATGCTTAAGCTTCATCCTTAGAACCTCTGTATTAGTATATGATGTGTTATATATATCTGTAGTGGCTTCCTGTTAATGCTTCCGCTATTCTCGGATGGGTTATGAATGTTGTGATTTGAGTCGAGCATGGCGGCCATCTAGTGCTTAGAAAGGGTGGATCGTTTCCCCTAGGAAGCACTGGGTGGATGTCTTGGGCCAGTAGTACCCCTCCGGCCCGACCCGAGCAAAAGGTTGGGGGGGCCTACATAATGATTTTGCCATTCCTCTTAATCTTGGCATTCTGGAAGAATTCTTCTACTTCAGAAGTGAAAATTCTGCAAGGGTGTTCAAGAATGAATGACAAACCGGCTGTGTCGAGCAAAAGAAGAACATCTCTGAAATCGTCGGAAATTTCTGCAATCCTGGAAGAATAGAGTTCACTCCCGATCTCTAGCTTTGAGGATGAAGCCATTGATGAAGAAAAATCGCTCTTACTGTCCGGCGAAAGAGAAAAATGACTTGCGCCAGACGGCGGAGACGAGGAAGACGAAGCGGCTTTTTCTCGAGAAGGGTTTTGAAATCGAGGCTAAAATTTTGTTGGTCTTATTTCTATTTAAATTTTCCGCTAATTAAGATGATTAAACATATAAATAAGCATTAAAAATACCTGGAAAGAGGCGGCTAAGTGCCTGTATGCCAATATGAAAATTTGACCTTGAATAGGAAAGAGACACCACATTTCTCGAGAGGAATGATTTTTCTCGAGAAGAAATCCAGTAGCACTCGAGTATAGTACACCTTTGTCTCGAGTAGAAATAAGTCTTGTTCCTGAGTAGAATACAACTTATCTCTCGAGTAGAAATAAGTTGTTCTCGAGTAGAACACTTCTTCTCGAGAAATAGTTTCCTTGTACTTGAGAAGTGATTTTTCTGTTCTCGAGAGGAGGTTGGCTGTTCTCGAGTAGAATTCTTGTACTTGAGAAATAAAGTCCAGAATTTGAAATTTTCTGATTTTTGAAGTAAAACCAGATCTTGACCTTGTTTGTTGCCTTTGTCTTCATTCTCCTTCATTCTTGTTGAGCATGCCAAGTTCTGTTTTGAAAAATGAGAACTTAGCCTCGTCCAGCGGCTTCATGAAGATATCTGCAATTTGCCTCTGTATTGGGACATACTGAAGATCTATGTCCCCATACTCCACATGCTCCCGAATGAAATGATATTGCATCTCTTTGTGCTTTGTCCGGCTGTGAGAGACTGGATTGTTGGCTATTGCAATCGCACTGGAGGAGTCGCAAAACAAAGGGATGTCTTGGACTTTGAGATTGTAATCTTCCAGCTGATTTTTTATCCACAGCAATTGTGCACAACAACTGCCAACAGAAATGTATTCTGACTCAGCCGTTGAAATGGTGACACAATTCTGCTTTTTGCTGCTCCAAGAAATGAGCCTCTTTCCAAGGAATTGGCAAGTCCCGAATGTGCTCTTTCTATCATCTTTACTACCTACAAAGTCTGCACCTGAAAAAACAATTAGTTCGCTGTCATTACTTCGTAGGTACCATAAGCCAAGATTTGGTGTACCTTTAAGGTATCTCAAAATCCGCTTTGCAGCAGCGTAGTGAGATTCCTTAGAGTTCACTTGAAATGTAGCACACACACATGTTGAAAATATTATATCAGGTCTACTAGCAGTAAGGTAAAGTAAGGATCCAATTATGCTTCAGTACTTGGTTTCATCAAAAGGTTTCCCTTTGTCATCCTTGTCTAGATACATAGTTGAACCCATTGGAGTCCTCATAGAGATTACGTTCTCCATTCAGAACTTCTTAATTAACTCCTTTGTGAACTTCGTCTGAGAGATGAAAATTCCATCTTCAGATTGTTTCACTTGAAGTCCTAAGAAATACTTCAGCTCTCCCATGCTACTCATTTTGAACTTCCCTTGCATAAGTTTGGAAATTTTTTGCAGAGGTTATCGTCAGTAGATCCAAATATAATATCATCGACATAGATTTGCACTAGCAAAATCTTGCCTTTTATTTCCCTAAGAAATAATGTCTTATTTATCTTTCCTCTTGTGAACTTGTTCTCAAGAAGAAAGTTAGATAGTGTCTCATATCATGCTCGAGGAGCTTGATTCATACCATATAATACTTTAAATAGAAGGTAGACATGATCCGGAAAGTTATAATCAACGAAACCTGGAGGTTGTTCCACATACAGTTCTTCTTTTATGTCACCATTAAGGAAGGCAGACTTTGTAACGCCCCAAAATCTGGAAGAAGGACGAGCGCGTCGAGAGCCATTTTTGGGGCTTGGTGAGGGTCACACGGCCAAGGACACGGCCGTGTCCATGTCCTTGTCGAACAGGTTTCATCGAGAGCATGGGAAGTCGACATTTTTTTTTCGCTCAGTTCGTCGACTAGTGGGGGACACGCCATCCGACACGCCCGTGTCGGAGCCCGTGTCGCAGGCGTGTTCTCTCAAGTGTCGACACAGAGGTGTCGACATGGTGGTGTCGACACAATGGTGTCGACATAGAGGTGTCGATACGGTGGTGTCGACACAGTTGTGTCGACACCATTGTGTCGACACAATGGTGGTGTCGACACAGAGGTGTCGATATGGTGGTGTCGACACAGTTGTGTCGACACAGTTATGTCGACATAGAGGAGGTGTTGATACGGGCAGGGGTACACGGCCTGTGATACAGGCGTGTCATAGTGCGTGTCCCGCTATGTCAGTCCGCGTTCGACGATTATCCCCAGCAAGCTGAGTTCGACGATTTGGATCTCCGTTCGACGATTTGGATCTCCGTTCGACGATTGGGATCTGTGTTCGACGATTGTCCCCAGCAAGCTGCGTTCGATGATTTGGATCTGCGTTCGACGATTGGGATCTGCGTTCGATGATTGTCCCCAGCAAGCTGCGTTCGACAATTTGGATGTCCGTTCGACGATTTGGATCTGCGTTCGACGAATGCCAGTGACTCTTCGTTCGACGATTCGGCAGCGGTCGACGATTTTGGTTCGACGATCGTCGAGCGGAGTTCAGGACGGGTTATCACGGGGTGTCCTTGGCGAGAATGCGGTGTTCTGCCCATTTCCAGGCTGGACTTGGATCGCAGTCGTGCATTTCCTTGGTGTGGGATCCGAAGGCTGGGGGTTTTCTGTTTGGGCTATACCCGAGAGTTGGGTTTCAATATCTGGAGGGTTTCAGTCGTTGTTCTCCGTCTAAGATCTAGAGAGAAGGGAGAGCGCGGAAGATGGTGAAGGAGATCCGGCTGTTAGAGAGGTTTCGGTGCTCCAAATTGCGAGCCGAGTCCAGATCCGTGAACGCTAGATTGTTGCGAAGGTTTTCCTCCAGCTATTTTTCCATGGCTAGGAAGAGGAGTCGGAGGGTAACGATACTTCTCCTCTTGGTTTTAGGATGCATGTTTTAGCATCTTTTATTTTCTGGTTTTTGGGCACCAAACTGTCAAATGAGAGGGGTTTGGGTCGCCAAAATTCAAGAGGAACCTCCAGGTCGATTGAGTTCGTCCCCGACATGTTTTTGCATTAGAGATCCGCTTCGTTAGTGGATTAGGCATGGTGGGTGAAGCCGTAGTCGCGACCGTTAGTCCGACTCGGTGATATTGCATACGAGGTTTAAGGATTCGTAGAGATCCGTTGCGGCAAGAGGCTGTTTGTGATGTGTGATGTTTGTGGTGTTCTTCCTGTTATCTTGCGTGAGTACATGTGGCCGGTACCGGGCAAGGTTTGCTCCCCATTGGCGGTAGATGGTTTCCTTGGTGGACAAGGTTAGCTCCGTATGGTGGTAGATGGTTTCCTTGGTGCACGGGAATGCTGCAGTACGAATGAGGGATTAGGGTGGAATTGTCTTGGATTGTGATGTGCCAAGGCATGGCTGTGTCTCTGTGGTCGGCTGGCTATCCTCTGACGTGCAAGTCATGTGTGGAAAGTGTCCCGGCGAGACTAGTCCCCTTTTTGTGAGATTGACGAGAACGCCGAGCATGGGGCAAGCCCGGGCATTGAGGCCATGAGCGGGTGGGGTCCAGCAGGGGTTCTTAGAATCGGTCAGTGTGTTGGACAGAATCCTAACATGAGAAGTCAGAGTTTGCCGGCAAGCCCTGGTCTATGACCGTGAGCAGGTGGGGCCTTGGCAAGAGTTCCGTGTGGCGGCTTGTATGTCATTGAGGGATTGTAGTTCCCCTTTTGTTTGCTGCTTTATGCCTATGGGGAAATGATGAGTACCCAAATGATGTGATGTTGTGCTAGATGCATACGCTATAGGGTGCCTTGGGTGAAGCCCGGGTGATGCATTCATGTTGCATAGTAGGCCCTATTATTATATGCTCAACAGTAGAGAACATGTATGATGTTTGAGACATCCAAGTCTGTTTCCTTAGTTGTTTTTCTTGCTTATGATTATTGCATACGAAGTGCTAACTTGCAGGTTGGAGGAGTACCCCGGGGTCCGTTAGGGGCGGCCGGGAGGAGATGTGTTTGTTACATAGTTTGAGGTCAGCCTTTGCTGACCCACATTACTAATAATTTTTACATGGCAAGGATTGCAAGCAGGAGCTAGCTCGCCGGCCAGAAGGGCCTAAGCCTCATGTAGTGTTACCTTTTGCTGTAGCTTTACTTTTATGGCATTGTATGTTTTATGCTCATGTTAACCGGCTTTCATGCCGAGGTAGACTAGGAGTGCTTATGCACTTTTATGATGATGTATTATTTGAGTTGGGACCCACTCTTGTTGTAAGGCCATAAGGCCTTCTTGTTACTCTTGTAGGCGTGGATAACTTCTAGTCTTGCTTGTTGTTTCCGCTGTGTGGTGTTATGAGTTTTTAGATTGGGTAACTATATCATCTTTTAATACTGAAGCTGTAGCGTCCGTATGTTGTGGGGCCCCGGCCGGACCCATATTATACGGTCATTACAGGGGAGGTGTTACAATTTGGTATCAGAGGGAGGTTAGATTCAAGGTCAGTGCGTAGAGAAGTTATCCACATAAGAGTAACGCGGGACCATGAGTGTCCTTATGTTTAAGTCTTGAGATTAGAGACTGATTCCTTGTTTCTTGTTTTCTTGAAGAGTGCAAGCAACGAGGCGGGTACGTCAAGAGCAAGAGAAGAACTTTCGGCGAGCAGTGCCACTGCTCCAGGTCTTTTGGGCACGGGTGTAAACCCGGCCGACTTCTGCCGCATGCTTGCAGAAGCGATGGTGGCAGCCCAAGCTGCAGCGGTAGCTCAGGTAGCAACCTCTGCTACACCGGACACGACGATGGCCGTGCTAGGCAGAAAAGCCAAGCGAGTGGAGCCTTTGGCGGAAAGGGTGGTTGTCGGACATGGTGACCGACACATGAAGTACTTTCTGATCTTCCATCCCCCGTCGTTCAAGGGAGTTGGTACGCCAACTGATGCGGAGGATTGGTGGGCTCGGATTCAAGAACTTTTGAGGACGGCAGAGACGCCAGAAGAGAAGAAATCTGAGTATGCGACATTCATGTTAGGAGGAGATGCCAAGTTGTGGTGGGTGAGCCATAGCGGCCGCCAATTTCCTGGGCGCACCCCGTCGATGGAAGAATTCGGGGATGCTTTTTTAAAGAGGTACATTCCCGTTTCTACACGGTTGGCCCTTCAGAGGCAGTTTCTGCACTTAATGCAGCGAGACAAGACGGTGGACGAGTATGTGCAGGAGTTCACCCGTTTGGGTCATTACGCGGGAACGACGATGACATATGATGTAGAGAGGGATAACCTCTTCTACCAGGGGCTGAGGGATAATCTGAGGCAACCCCTCATTTCCATGAAGAGAGCTGGTTTTAATAAGCTAGTTGAGGCTGCCAGGACATTGGAGAGTGATCTGGAGCGAACCCAACGTCGTAAGGGTTTCACTCCCAAGCAAGGGGAAGGGAAGCCTCCCCAATCCAAGGGAAAGTCTGAAGGGAGTAGGTGGAGGAAAAAGCCTCACACTTCCAGGTCCAGTGAGAAGAGCAAGTGGATGCCTGGACGTTCTCACTCTAGGGGACCGCCGACATGCTACAACTGCGGTAATGTGGGCACATAGCTCGTATTTGTCCTCAAGGAGGAGCGGAGCAAGAGGCAAGGCAGGAGCAGAATGTGCGCTCCGGCCCCAGTGCCTCAGAGAAAGGGAAGATGGCGGAGTCGAGCGCTTCTCGGTTTCAACCGGTGCAACCAAGGGCCTACAACCTTGGACAGCAGGAAGCGATCCGCCAAACCGATGTGGTGACAAGTATGCGGAAATTTAAGTTTAATTTTGTGCTTCATACTTTTAGACCTTTATGTGGGATGTCTATGTTGTAGGCTTCGTATTAGTTTCCGGATACCCCACTAGGGTATTGTTCGATACGGGAGCATCACACTCCTCTCTTGCGAAGAGCTTCATCCAGAGAATAGGAGTTGAGACATTTTTGGCGGATGCGGAACTGAAAGTGCACATTCCCAATGGGTCATCCATGACCACTGGGGCCAAAGGGCGCGTTTGTTGGGAGCTGGACTGTGTTGACTTCGTATTGGTAGCAGCGGTTTTACCATTGGTTGAGTTCGATGTGATTTTGGGCATAGACTGGCTTGCAGAGCAGCGCGCCAATATTAATTGCATATCCAAGGTAGTGACCCTAAGGAGCAAAGGGCAGACGAAAGTCAAATTTGAGGGCCTTTGTGGAGTGGCCTATTCCCTGATTTCGGCCATGCAGTTGATGCGGGTGATTAACCAGGGTGGTGTAGTGCTTGTAGCGTTATTGGAGGTTCGCCTCTCCCAGTTGTCTATTGAGGAAGTGCCCGTAGTGGTAGAGTTCAAGGATGTGTTTCCGGATGAACTTCCTGGAGCGCCTCCTCGGCGGGAGATTGACTTCTCGATCGAGTTAGTGCCGGAGGCTAGGCCGGTGTCACCTCCTCCGTTTAGGATGGCACCAAAGGAGTTGGCTGAACTCAAAGTACAGTTGCAGGAACTGTTGGAGCAAGGGTATATCAGACCCAGTTCTTCGCCGTGGAGCGCGCCAGTGTTGTTTGTAAAGAAGAAAGACGGTAGTATGCGGCTGTGCATAGACTACCGAGAGCTGAATAAACTGATCGTTAAGAATAAGTATCCAATTCCTCGGATAGATGACTTGTTCGACCAGTTGGTGGGGTCGGTGGTGTATTCAAAATTGGACTTGAAGTCAGGCTATTGTCAGTTGCGAATTCAGGACGAAGACATACCCAAGACTGCTTTTGGTACGAGGTATGGACACTTTGAGTTTATGGTGATGCCGTTCGGGCTGACGAACGTGCCATCTGTGTTCATGGATCTTATGAATCGAGTATTTCAGGAATACTTGGATTCTCTTGTGGTTGTCTTCGTTGATGACATCTTGGTGTATTCCAAATCGGAAGTGGAGCATGGACCCAGTTGAGAGTGGTCTTGCAAGTGTTGAGGGAGAATCAGTTGTATGCAAAGTTCTCAAAGTGCGAGTTCTGGTTAGCGAAGGTGGCATTTTTGGGCCACGTGAATAGTGGGGATGGGGTGGAAGTGGATCCGACAAAAGTGGAAGCCATTAGAGATTGGCCAGTTTTGAGGACCGTGGCGGAAGTCCGAAGTTTTCTTGGACTAGCCGGGTATTATAGGAGATTCATGGAGAATTTTTCGCGGATAGCTCTACCCCTCACCTCACTCACTCGTAAAGATCATAAGTTTGTGTGGACTCAAGAGTGCAGTCAAGCATTTGAGGCACTAAGGGAGAGACTGATGATGACTCCAATCCTAAGTCTACCGCAGGGGACCGAGGGATTTCAGATCTTCAGTGACGCATCGGGATGCGGTTTGGGTTGTGTGTTGGTGCAACATGGCAAGGTGATAGCTTTTAGGTCTAGGCAGCTGAAGCCTCATGAGAGAAATTACCCCGTCCATGACTTGGAGTTGGCGGTGGTAATTTTTGCATTGAAAATATGGCAACATTATGTGTATGGTGCAAAGGTGGAGATCTTCACGGATCATAAAAGCCTGAAGTATCTCTTGGATCAAAAGGACTTGAACATGCGGCAACGCAGGTGGGTTGAGTTTCTTGGAGAATACGAGGTGGCGATTCAGTATACGCCAGGTAAAGCCAATGTGGTGGCGGATGCCTTAAGTAGAAAGTACTCGAGGTAAGGGAATTGGATCGAAGCTCATGATGAGCGATTGGTACGGGAATGGGAGAACGACGATCTTTCGCCGGGCCCCGTTCTAGTTATTCTCTTTGGTGACTTGCACTCCATCACTTGATACTAAGTAGTGACCTACTTATTATCCTGATCAGGTTTTCAAACTTCCTAATTCATCTCTCAATTTAACCATGTCTCATCGCCCTTGTACCTTAATGCTACATGTCACTTTTACTAAACACATCTCATGACCTAATTCTAAATCATATGAGGTGTCTTCTGATTCCTTGGTCCAAAGGCCACCAAATTTTTATCGTGGGTTTAACATGTGGATATTATTGATCATTCAGAATTCAATAATTTTTCTAGCTATTTTGGATCATAATTAAAATTATTTAATTAAGTGACCTTGGTTACATTGAACATGAACTACTATAACCAGAGGTCTTTTATGTCTAATTTGTTTATCTGGAGTTCATCTAGGTTAAAAATATCTGTACACCAAATATCATAATTTTTCAAGATAATTTGCTCCTTGTTTTCTATTTATGATTAAAATCTCAATATCTCCATTTTTCAAATGAAGTATTATAAATATTCAACTAAAAATTTAGGGAAAATTCCTAGTCATTAATATTGTCAAAATAATTCTCAAAACATAATCTCACAGTTATATTCAGTGGTTTGATTTATGTTATCCATAAATCAATGTATTTATAAAAATGCCACAATTAAAGCAAGTATCATGGATAATCATCCAAAAATTATAATAAAATTTACATAGGTTCACAAATACTGAAATACCGGCCTAAACATATTCTCATATTTTTTTCAAGTATTATTAATCATGTTTTTAATCACAATCACATAAGGGAAAAACTATTTGCACAAGGAAAAATTCTCAAATACTCTCGCAAAGTTTTCTAGAGAAATGAAAGGATCTTTTAGGTCTTTTGCCAACAAATCAGAATTTTCTAAATTCAATAGCCCTAATTTTCATTTTAGACACCTAAGTGTGCTAGTTTTGAAATAAATCTAACTTTTGGGATTTTTGATCCCAAAAATCCCAATTTTCCCATGAAAGGAATATTCCACCTACATAAACCTCTGTCTAAAATTTCATGGATATGCACGGGCCAAATGAACTAAATTCCCATTTTACCCATTTTTACTATTAGCACACCATATTCATTTATGCCTTCTCCATGCATGTTGGATCCCCTAACATGCAGAGGTCCAAATGGATCCAAATTTTTACCAAGGCCTTAGAGTGACCATAAAGCCATTCCACCAAAAATTGGTGGAATTTGGAATTGGAAATCTCCATAAATTCCATTTATTTAAAAAATCAAATTTCTACTAAAACTATAGAAACATTTTCTACAAATATTATGATTTTTGGGCATAGTCTAAGTCTAGTGTACACACATGTATGACCTAAATTTCACTGCATGTGGACTTATAGTTTAGCTTAGGCACTAATTTGAAATTCTGCCCTACCCTAGAAGTAGTCCTAGGAGAATGGCCCTACAAAAAGTTACAATGCTCCAAATTGCATGTTTAAGATGTCAAATTAACTTTAAGACCTAAATATACAATTTTCATGTTGGTGATAATTTCTTTATTGGCCTTTAAGGGGTATAGATTTAGCATGCATGTCACTGCAATATATGTGACAAAGAAATACATTAAATAAGACAATACTATAGTTTATTACACTTAAAACTGACGACATCAGTGCATCTTTCCCGATGAGCCAATAGCTCAGATCTATCCCGCGTATAGCTCATCGATTTCATAATTTCGACCACCTGAGCCACCGCCACCACCAACGCCGGCGATTATCACCACCACCACCGCCGACGATTATCACCACCACCTCCATTGAGGTGATGGCTAGAATTTCCCGGCGATGTGGGCGCCGGAGGTGGCTCCTCTGGCGAACACTAGCAAGAAGTAAAACTCAAAAAAATCACTCTTTTCACACAAGGCATCGGTCCCAATTGAGCCCAATATCTCTCCTAGTGAATCTAGAAGACTAACATAGAGGGAGGGGAGGAGAAACAGGCCCTTAATCGTGCTTGGTGGCTGGTTTGGTGGTGGTGTGCCATGACTGACGATTGCTCCAGCGATCTAGCTCCAAATCCCATTTCTCCAGCTAAAGATTTGCTCCATGACTTGATTTCCACTCCACTGGATGCTCTGATGGTAATGGTGAGGTCAAATGGGGGTGGGGTTGGCTGGTTGTGGAGTTTTGAACCAGGGGGTGGTCGGCCAAGGCTTTGGTTGCTCCTCCTTGCTGCCATGTGTCCACCATCCCCTAAATTTTGCTGGAAATGAGCTGGGGAGCTCAGTCAGGTGCTTGGGCAGAGAGGAAGAGGGCCACATGGCCTTCATTCCCTTTTTCCTCATTTTCTCTCTCCTCTACTTGGCAAAATTCCTAAACTACCCCATGCATGTCACTATCTTCCAGAACTAGAGGGTAGGGGCTGTAATTAGGCACTTGGGCTACTAATGGGTAATGGGCCATGGTCTTAGCCCATTTTATAATGGGCTTGGCTTCTCATTTTCTCCTTTAGGACTTATTTTGACCTAGTTGACTTTTAGGGTTGACTTGGTCATTTTGATGAGTGCACTGGCCTTGGTGGTCATGGACCCTATGACATCACACAACATGGATTGGGACATGGCTCAAGGCCTTAGCCCATTAGGAATGGGCTTGGTCTTTAAATTTCCTTATTTATGCCTAAGATTGAACAAGTTTGACCTTATGGTTGACTTTGTCAAATTGGTGAGTGGGCTGGCCGCACTTGGTGCTCATGAGCCCTATGGCACCACCGAACCTTAGTTGGGCCATGGTGATGCCCCACCTGGGCTAATTGGGCCTATGTGTGCGGTTTTGACCAAATTAGGGTTAGGGTTGACTTTGGTCAAATTGGGTTAATGGGTGACCCTATGCTGGGGCTCTTGGTTCACTTATATTTCTTTTAGGGTTAGGGACATAATGGTGAGGTAAACTTGTATCCATGGTTTCAATTTGGTCTAGTATGACCTAATGTTGATTTGAACCCTATAGTGGGCCCCATGTGAGTCCACCCTACTCTATGGCCCTAGGGTCAAACCATGCCTAATACTTTCCTCTCATCATATGTTCTACCCTAATCTAAGTTGAGGGGTTTAGTAGGAAATGTGATGTTACAAATCCCAATAAACAAAAAAAAATTAATTTTGCCGCCGAAATTCAAGTACGAGTCTACATGGTTTCTATGCATAAGAATTTAAGAAACTTTTCAAAAATACTTAAGATATACCTGAGGCGAAGAGTCCCGAATATTATTCCCACATCAGATCCATCGGATCCTAGGTGTGCTCCTCGCGTCCGTGGTTGGACAACAACACCTTGACCAAGGGAACCTTCTGCTTCCACAAAACTCAAATCGTCGTGTTATCGATTCGGACTGGCTCCAAACGAACTGATCTATCAGGTGCTACTTGGCTTGATGTAGTTGTGATATACTGCTCTGGATGAATTAGTGCTCTTCAAAATGAGGATACGTGGAAGATGTCATACAAGTTCTCTAACTCTGATAGTAGCTCCAGTCGGTATGCCAAAGGACCGATCGAATCTAGGATCATGCATGTCCCCATAAATAGAGGGCTGAGCTCCTTGTTCCTCCACACTCGCAAAACCCCGTGCACCAGAGGTATCTTCAAAAAGGCTCTGCCCCCCACGTGGAACTCAATCTTTTGATGCCTAACATTGCAATACTTGGCCTGTTGACTCTGATCCTCTAGCATCCAATCCTTGACTATCCGTATGTGCATGTTTGTATCCTCAATATAATCTGATACGAGTTCCCGTGGATCCGCATCCTGGACCCAAGATATTGACGTGCGACACTTCCTACCATATAGGACTCATGGTTGTTGTTATAAGAAAACTCTATCAGAGGTAACAATCACCTTCCAAATGTACTTTCATTATACTTTATGATACTCACAATCAAATTATATGGATATATGTTCAAGTCTTCCGACATATTATCATTAAAATAAACCTTAATCACACAATGAATTTGGAGTCTCTTACGACCAATGATCACCAAAATTATCGTACTCATGAGACCAACACTTTTATGTATAACAATTTACCAACTTCTAAGATTATGATGTGATGAAAAGATCATCATTTTTGTTTCTTCCAAATTAAGGACTATTACACCTCTACTTAAACAATAATACATAATTCATAGCGTGTTTACCTTTCAAGCATACATCAAGCAATTTTTATTGATATTGAAGTTCATACAAACGACTCTCAATCGCTTTTCCCATGGAGCTTGATTCATCAATTATAAGCGTATATGTTCAAAATGGCGAGGTCTGTCACAAGTCGATTTCATCATAAAGAGAATCTTATTAAACCCTCATTACTTCTCGTGTAATTTCACCATATACACCTTCGATAGTCAAGATCTATATCCCATTGTCATTAATCTTCCTAACGGTGATTATAATGTTATCAACGTATGTGTCCCGGTTCTTGACGCTATCATAATCAAGAGGTCATACATATGTGTACAACTTCAACTAATCATCCACCCCATTTCAATTTGCTAAATCTTTACATTTCCAATATCATGCCCTGACAAATTAATTTTTTATTTTTTCAAAATTCAACTTAGGTATACTTGTAGTACTTCTCCTATACATATTCATATGGGTACCTTTAATAAGCAAGCGTGGGTGAATACCCATCCCAATCCATTATACTCATGGGGTTAGCATAACTGTGTGTGGAATATGTATAAGTAACCTTCAATCTAAGCTTCAAAAATTATGGCATGGTAGAGACTATCATTTCTCTAAGTTCATGAATTATCACCACCTACATATACCAATAATATATAATTCCCACAATCTAATATATGCAAGGTCAAATTTATTTGTTCCTTTGTGCGTAGGAAAGATTTGCATTGTCTACTCATGATCAAACTTTCTAAATTCACTAAGCACGATAGTGCGTTTGTAACCCGCCAAGTGGACATCTAAAATCCTCTGAATTATTATAATATTTGATTCTAAGGATAATAACATGTTCATAATCATAAGTTTTTCTCAAAATATCAAATTTTCCTGGAGGCGATCTTTATATAATCAAACACTTTTATTTTCATTCTTGTGATCATCAGAGTCACATCCAAAGAATCATACCTATAATATACATTTTCCAATTTAGTATGTTTTTTCACTTGACTTTAAGTTTTCTGGGGTCATTATACCATTAGCATTATAGACGTAATTACTCAAATATTTTGAATTCTCACTTTATGGGATTTAATCACGTAACGGTTAAATCACGTCATCACTCCTTCATATTACCATGATGTTACTATTGATGCGCGAAAACGACACCGCCTAGTTAACACGGAGGAGGGGTGTTCGATCTCACAAGCTAGGAGAGGAAGAGGATGAAGGTTGCGGGGAAAGAGGAAGCTTCTGAGTGCTCGAGAGCGGAGCAAACGTTGTCAAAGGGGTTGCAGGGATAGAGGAGAGGGTTGCTGAGAGCAGCGGAGGAGGTTGATCAGGAGTTATCAAGAAGTCGGTTACTTGGACGGTTGTGCTTGCAGGTGGGTGCCGAGAGAGCTAAGCTGAGCTGAGAAGAAGAAAGAGGGGCCGCTAGCAGCGACAACAACAGACTTCGCCTGCCGCGCCCTGAATGCCACTGTTGCGACGGGCTTTCCTTTGATTAAGGTTGAGCGATTACAACTTACAATACACCTTTACAAGAAAGCATTAAAGGAGTACAAGAAGGAAGCTGGCGGCTAAGCAAGGAGTGCCAGAAGAGGCCGCGTGGACTGAGAAGAAAGGTCGACAGGCCGCACGGTAAGGGAAAGTGCGAAGACCGCACGGACTGAAGAGTCAGGTCGGCAGGCCGCGCGACTAAGGGCAGATAGATGGTGCAGACTGAGAAACGGAGTCCGCAGGGGTTGATCACTTGAGCTTACTATGGGCTATCTTCAGGCGTGAGCACCATGGCGATGGTGAGAAGCCCCCCTTCCAAGAGAGGTATGGGAGTCTATTTATAGGCCCGAGGAGGTAATGGCTTGCGGTGACATTACCCACGATGAGGCGGTAGCTTGAGCGAGAAGAGGAAGGAGTCCACCGAGTCCGCCACAAGCCGCGCGGACTGGAACTTACTTCCGGAGCTGGTGCTGCTGATGGCGAACTGGTAGACTGAGTGGCGGACAGCGAGGAGAGTCTGCGGAGTCCGCCACTGCTGAACTGGGCATGCGTTAAGGGGTGCGAGCTGAGGAGTGCCCGCCGAGTTCGCCGAGTCCGTACGAGGCTATGTGGTCTGGTACTGCCTTGAGGAGTCTCTGCTTCCTGGCGGACTGGGAGGAGTCCGCCACTACTGTTCGAGCCCGCTCCTAGGATGCGAACTGAGGGAGGTTGGCCCTGCCACTGGAGAAGACGGGTGGAGACAAAGGAAAGGCGGACTGCATAGCGAGTCCGCGGAGTCTGCTTCTACTGACGAGCTGAGTCTGCCGAAGATAGGGACTGCTGCTGAGGAGCTAGAGCTGTTCATCAATGAATGCGGACTGTAAGTCTTGACTATACTCCGAGTCTGCCCAGCTCACGAGGATCTGGAATACGACTGCCGATCTTTGCGGGTAGCCGGGGAGTTGGAGTGTCCGCGCTCTGCAGGCAGACTGAAGAAGCTGGCTGCCCACGTTGCTGGGTGACATGGGCTGAGCGACCTGCCGGACTGACGAGGCAGGACGCGCGTGTTGGCGAGGTGGAAGCTGAAGTAGCTGGCTGGCGGCCTAGGTGCAGGTCGCCACCTTTGTTTGGCGGTTTGATCGGATAGACATTTGAGTCCGTCAACATTAGTTATCATCTGTCAGGAGCGGGCTAAGTAGCTGCTTGTTGCCGGCCTGGGCGGATAGAGATCTGAGTCCGGCAAAGGGGCTCCTGTCGAAACAAAACTGCGGTTAAGCTGACAAAGGGCGCGGTCTGTAAGGGCGGACTGGAGAAGCAATCCGCAGCCCCTACCGACCAGGAGAACACTGCGCAGCCTGGGCGGTCAGACCACTGAGACCGCCCAAGCCGTGCGGCCTGAGCGGATAGAAAATCCTGTCTGCCCAACCTAGAAAGCGACCTCCAGGAGGAACCTAGAGCAGGCCGCGACAAGCAAGCTGGCTGCCTTGGGAAGGATCGCTGATTTCGGGGTTAACATAATCCCCGCACTTTTTAAGTTCAGAAGAGAACTTCGAAAAAGTTAGAGACCCCCGAAAATCGTGATCCACCCCAAAGGAAAGAGAAGGGGGCAAGGAGAGATAGAACCTGATGCCTCTCCTTAGGAATTTGCTAATTCCTATCTATTTCCTGCAAAGGAAAAGTTAGTGTAGGCATTTATGGAAGGTACGTCTTGCGCGTACCTGGGTCTGTCTTTGCAAAACGAAGGAGATGTATCTTTCACTTAATTCTGCAAAACGAAGATGAGAGGAAAATATAGGAACCTAATAACTTGCAAGTACCCGGTGGAGGCATGCAAGCACCCGTTATCTTCTGCAAAAAGAAGAGTGAGGAGTATGCAAGAGAGAAGAAATGAGTTGCAAGTACCTAAAAGGAACTTGCAAGTATTTGTTGTTTTATGCAAAAGAGGAGTTAGAAGCAAATATGGGAGTAGAGAAAGAGCCGCAAATACCTGAAGGCAACTTGCAGGTATCGGCTAGTTTCTGCAAAAGAAGAGTTAGAGCTGGACACAGTATATATGAAAGTAACTTGCAAGTACCTGTGAAGAAACTTGCAAGTATCTACTGATCTCTGCAAAATGAGTGTTAGAAGCAGACATTATACGTGAAATTTGCAAGTACCTATGAATAAACTTGCAAGTGTCTGCTGATCTCTGCAAAATGAGAGTTAGAAGCAGACAAAATATAATGAGCTAAGACGCAAGTACTTGAGCGGAACTTGCGAATGCTGACTGTTGATGAGATAAGGTGGATATGACCAAATAGTAGAGGAAATGCCTGATGAACTCTGCTGGTAACTGAATGGAGATCAAGATAGAGTAGTCGACTTCTTGCTATATTAGAGATGATATCTTAGCATGAAGTCCAGATTAATAAGTCGAGTGTTTGACTGTTGATATGATAGAATGTATATGAAGACATTGGCAGAGAAAGAGCTTGATGCATTCTGCCAATCTGAAGTAGACTCCAATAGCATGGCTTGATGATCTGGAAGAGTTAGGTGCTTTGATCAATTATTGACGCCATTAGCCTTTGATAAGAGTAATGAATAGCTCTGTGAATCATCATATAATAGTGCTTAAAAAAGCAGTGAATAAAAGGTGGGAGTAATAGAGCTTATATAAGTAGAGGGCTTGTAAGTCATCTTATAGAGATTATGCAGGCAATGCATATGAGATGAGCATAAGCAAAGCGAATGTTTTGTAATCCTTTTGAGAGGTCGGATTTAACCTGTTCACCTGTGAAAGAGGCAGTTGACACTAAAGAGGACTAGCTACACTCCCTTGACAGAGCACAAAAGGGAGACATGCACAAAATCCTAAGAAGGAAGCGGCAGATGCACTGCTCTCTTGCCTTGGGTACAATCATCACTGATCCATGAGAATAGTTGCGCCAAGTGGCCTAAATCATTGCTTGTCTGTAGAAAGATCAGCGGTATTGTGGATCCCGTGAATGAAAAGATTGAGAGTACCATAGAGTGTTCGGCCGTCACAATTATGCGATGATCAAAGAGGCAAGGTTATCCTTGATCGCCATTGCTTGCCAAGCAAAGATCATCATAACTGTGACGTATCCTTTGCGAACCACAGCAGAGCTGACACATGGGGCTCCCCTAGCATACACTCTATGTCAGATGTCGGCTATGATCCAAAGTTTGAAGCCCAACATCGTAGATTGAACGGCTCACACTGCACATACGTGGACACCCCACACTGTATGTGGTCGTAGCGATTGTTCTCGAGAACAATCTACGGAGGGAGCATTCCAGACTTGGCGATATCTCTTTGGTTTAGCGATCTCTTTGGCAAAGAGAAAAATGGAGGAAGAAGCAATATAAGAAGGGAACTATGTCAATATGAAATCCCTGAATAAAGCTTCATTGAAAAGCAAGAAAGAGCACTTAGAAGTGCTTAGCAAAGAAAATGTTTGAAAGAGCAAGAGTAAGAGTAACCAGTCATAGTTATGAAAAAATGTTGAACTAGGAAGTCCTTTGCTGGCTTAGAATAGTCTTCCAAGCACGCCCTCGTCATCGGCATCGAAGCATTCAACTGTTTTATTAGCAACGAGGAGACGAGGTTCTTCAACTAGGATCACCCCTCTAGAGCTGCAAGGAATGTCTGCAACTTATTTTCCCTTTGAGGTTGCTGGATCAGGGCAGATCACGCATCTTACCATGCTGGAGCATCCTTTGCACTAGTCGGCGGAGTGCTCGGTAGTTCTCATTTAGGTGGCCTGACTCTTTGTGGAACTCGCAGTATGGTTCGGAGTCTTTTGATCTTTGATCAGTTGGCCGGTAAGGCTTCTTGTAGTTAGCCCTGTCTTTCATGACCTGGCTTACTTGTAGTATGACTTAATCTAGTTCGGACTCGTGCAAGTCATTGCCTTGCTGTTGATAAACCGCAGCTATTTGAGAGGATGGAGCTGATGGTAATAGCAGTTGATCTTGAGCATGATCACGGCTCGGGAAGGAATATCGATGGCATTGAAATCTTCTTTCCCTTCTTGAGTGAGTTGGGAAATCTTTCCGAGATGATCTCGGAGGCTGCTTGTGGGGAGGAGTGTATTTCTCTGACAGAAGACTGGGTTGCTCTTTTCGCCTCGGATGTATGAGTTGGCTAGAGCAATCAACTCTTGGTACATTCTCGGTGCACGGACATTGGCTTCAAATTTGAGTGGCCCTTCACAAAGACCATGGATAAGAGCCACTCGATATATTTCTTGATCAACAATCTCGATGTCCAAGATTTCTCTTTGGAATCGATCAACAAACTGAGACCAAGTTTCATTCCCGCGCTGCTTGATCTCAAAGAGGTCTTCTGGACCGCCCTTTCTCTTGGTTGAGGTGGAGAATCTAAGAAAGAACTCCCTTCGCAGATCACCAAATGAAGTGATGGAGTGAGGGCGAAGACCATAGAACCAATCCGTCACTTGTCCATCAAAGGTTGTGGCAAAGAGCTTGCACTTAGTAGCGTCTGAAAGAGTTTTGAGAGCAACGGTTGATTCTAAGGCTTGAAGGTGCTTCACTTGATCAGTCTCTCCAGTGTAGATTGGTAGCCAGAGCTCTCTGAAGTTTGCGGGAGTTGGTTCATGATGAATGTTCTCTGTAAACGGTGAGGGTTCTCCTTACTCTCCTACAACATAAGGATAAAAGGGAGCATAAGCTGCAGATGCAAAAGAAGTAGGAGGATAAAAGGGAAAAGTTGTTGTAGGAGGAGCAAAGGCAGGAGCTGTAGGGTAAGGATGACTTCCCTGAAAGTTGAGAAATCTAGCCGGACTTTCCCGAGCTCCTTCCCGGAAGAAGTTTTGACGAGCAACAAACTCTTCATCTTGAGGTCGCAAAGGGGCTGCAGACCCTTGCAGGAAGGTTGCTGTATAAGGAGGATATATTGGCAGGCAAGCTGGAGCACAAGCTTATTGATGCTCCAATGTTGGTGTTGGATTGACTGGAGCAGCGGGAGCAGCTGGAGCTGCTGCAGGTTGTATCTGAAACTGGTGGGTGATTGTAGCAAGAATTTGGTTGATGGTTTGGAACTGCTGAGAATATTGACGGCGCGATTGCTCGAAGGCCTCCCAGAGAGGATCATCTCTGGGACTTGATTGAGCAAGGTTCTCGGCTGAATGATGATCTGACATGGATAACAGATGCTGTTCATCGTCTGTTCGGATTTGAAGGCAACGTGTAAACTATTGATGCGCAAAAATGGCACCGCCTAGTTAACACGGAGGAGGGGTGTTCGATCTCACAGGCTAGGAGAGGAAGAGGATGAAGGTTGCAAGGAAAGAGGAAGCTTCTGAGTGCTCGAGAGTGGAGAAAATGCTTGTATAAGGGGTTGCGGGGATAGAGGAGAGGGTTGCTGAGAGCAGTGGAGGAGGTTGATCAGGAGTTGTCGAGCAGACGGTTACTTGGACGATTGTGCTTGCAGGTGGGTGCCGAGAGAGCTAAGCTGAGCTGAGAAGAAGAAAGAGGGGCCGCTAGCAGCAGCAACAGCAGACTTCTCCCTCCGCGGCCTGAATGCCACTCTTGCGACGGGCTTTCCTTTGATTAATGTTGAGCTATTACAACTTACAATACACCTTTACAAGAAAGCAATAAAGGGGTACAAGAAGGAAGCTGACGACTACGCAAGGAGTGCCAGAAGAGGCCGCGCGGACTGAGAAGCCAGGTCGACAGGCCGCACGGTAAGGGAAACAGCAAAGACCGCGCAGACTGAAGAGTCAGGTTGGCAGGCCGCGCGACTAAGGGCAAAGAGATGGTGCAGACTGAGAAACAGAGTCCGCAGGGGTTGATCACTTGAGCTTGCCGTGGGCTATCTTCAGGCGTGAGCACCTTGGCGATGGTGAGAAGCACCCCTTCCAAGAGAGGTATGGTGGTCTATTTATAGGCTCGAGGAGGTAACGGCTTGCGGTTACGTTACCCCCGGTGAGGCGGTAACTTGAGCGAGAAGGGGAAGGAGTCCGCCAAGTCTGCCAAAAGCCGCGCGGACTGTAACTTTTTTCCGGAGCTGGTGCTGCTGATGGTGAACTGGGAGACTGAGTGGCGCACTGCGAGGAGAGTCCGCGGAGTCTTCCACTGCTGAACTAGGCATGCATTAAGGGGTGCGAGCTGATGAGTGCCCGCCGAGTTCGCCGAGCCCGCATGAGGCTATGCGGTCTGGGACTGCCTTGAGGAGGCTTTGCTGCCTGGAGGACTGGGAGGAGTCTGCCACTACTATTCGAGCCCGCGCCTAGGCTTCAGACTGAGGGAGGTTGGCCCTGCCGCTGGAGAAGAGCAGGTGGAGGCAAAGGAAAGGCGTACTGCATAGCGAGTCCGCTGAGTCCGCGGAGTCTGCTTTTGCTGACGAGCTGAGTCCGCCGAAGATGAGGACTGCTGCTGAAGAGCTGGAGCTATTCATCAACGAATGTGGACTGGAAGTCTTGACTATACTTCGAGTCTGCCCAGCTCACGAGGATCTGGAATATGACTGCCGATCTTTGTGGGTAGCCGGGGAGTTGGAGTGTCCGCGCTCTGCATGCGGACTGAAGAAGCTGGCTGCCCACACTGCTGGGTGACAAGGGCTGAGCGAACTACCGGACAAACGAGGCAGGCCGTGCGTATTGGCGAGGTGGAAGCTGAAGTAGCTGGCTGGCAGCCTGGGGGCAGGTCGCCACCTTTGTTTGGAGGTTTGAGAGGATAGACATTTGAGTCCGTCAACATTGGTTATCATCTGCCAGGAGCGGGCTAAGTAGCGGCTTGTTGTCGGCCTGGGCGGATAGAGATCTGAGTCTGGCAAAGGGGCTCCTATCGAGACAAAGCCGCGGTTAAGCTGACAAAGGGCACGGTCTGCAGGGGCGGACTGGAGAAGAAATCTGCAGCCCCTGCCAACCAGGAGAACACCGCGCGGCCTGGGCGATCAGACCACTGAGACCTCCCAAGCCGTGCGGCCTGAGCGGACAGAAAATCTTGTCCGCCCAACCTAGGAAGTGACCTCCATGAGGAACCTAGAGTAGGCCGCGACTAGCGAGCTGGCTGCCTTAGGAAGGATCGCCAATTTCGGGGTTAACAGTTACCCGATCTCAATCTGTAAGTTTCCAACATAGTGACTTGGGTATGCCATTTGGGTGCAGATAGCAATGATCAATCATCGTTTTTCACTTCTCATAATTCTACCCATTTAATATGGGATAGTCATGGTCACTCTCCTAAGAGCCCTAGCTTTTAAAAATTTCCAATTATCCTTCTGACTTGTACTGAATTCTCAGTTCACATTAGCTTTCTCTTGTGATATGTCTGAGTTCATTAATCAAATCCTTGACTGAAAATTTATTCATTAATCGTATGTTACATCACTTGGGTTAAGGTGTTAGAGCATCTAAAAATGTGCTTTGTTAAGGTAACGCACTCCTTCAGTTGTACGTATAGTTTTTGTGTCGTCGATACTTCTTTGATTCTATTTTTCAGAAAGCCAGCTGTTCGAATTCTTGTGGATTGTACACAACTTGTTTCGTTCTTTAGATATAACATGTCATTATGCATCGATGAAATTATGGTCTCTCTTTAAGTTGTGTCAAGTAATCATCTGATTTACAAGACTGAGAAAATTTCTAACGTCTCATGTCGACTTTCCTTATTCTAGGGTTGTAATATATCCAAGCGGGGAGCCCTCTACGTATATCCCAAACTTCTAGTGAGGGTTGATCATCTTACCAATTATCCATACATATGTCTCAATTTTCATCTGGGTAATGTTCAAATACCAATTCTTCAAGATCACTATATTTATGACACAACATTTTAAAGACAGGGTCTAGGGAAATCCAAGTCATTACCAATTTAGCCCAATAAACAACAGATAAGCCCCCATACATTTCTGGATAAATGTCCATAATATCTATTGTGCATTCATCCTATATATGCACTCAATCCTTAAGGCTAACAACCTTAGACTTGGAGTTCCATCTTGAGACTTATTGATATGTTATATACTTTAGGCCCTTAAGGTTACTATTTATGACAATCCTCTCAAGGTCAACATGTGTCCCAACCAAAAATGGGTCTTTTCTGAAACTCGAATTCTTATTCGACCTTTGGTATTTGTCACAGTGGTTGTATCAACGTAATCAAGTCATTAGTATGAGGGTTAAGTTTGCGAGTACCCTACTATTCCACTAATAGATTATAAGCACCAATTCTCCTTGGGCTGACACTATCAGCTTGGGTAAGAAGTGATAATATCACTCGATAGGTGGAGTAGGGACATCAAAGATTAAGTCTTAAGCAGCGACTCTTGCGTTAAATTCTTCCCTTAGTAAATTTGGGTATCCTCGTACCTTAACTAATCTATATCCGAGGTCGATTTAGACTAGGATACAACACAAAATCTAAGGTCTTATGCCCAGTATCGCCGCTTTGTGGTGACACCTATTCCGAGAGGATCGCCACCACAAATCTCCGATTCTGTCGGCAATTGCTCAACCATATATCACAAAATAAAAAGAAGTAAACATATATAAATATGAATCCACAATCATGATGCAGTATATATAAAGTCCACCTAAAATCAAAAGTTGAACCACAAGAAATAGTCCTCAGAAAAGAAATGATAAGCGGGCTCCTGCCCAGTACATATAATCCTCACAACATAACTCTCGCGGAAGGAAAGATACTAGTCACTTACTAATCTCATGACTATTGCTGCTGCCACACCTGGACTAGGCTGGTTCACCTCCTCCTAGATGTTTTGGTTCCCGTGGTGTTGCACCCTGTCTCCCTGTTGGAGTCCCTGGTGTTATGCTCGTCATGCCGTTAGTTTAAACTAAGTCTTGGTCCCCCCTGCAACACCTAGGCACTGTGCGGGGGAGGATGAAAGGGAAGAAACTAAAAGTGAAGAGTAAGCGAGAGTAGGTGATAGTGGCCCTAACTTTTATATGCTAAAGGAATCTATCACAGTAATGACAAGTACATAAATGACAGGCAGTAAAGTAGCAACATAATAAGAGCAGCAGATTAATGCAAAGGAAAAATAGCTAACTATCATCATAGAGAAAGTAACCTCAATTTATAAGAATTCTCATACAAACTTATAAATTAAGTGGTAGTTTTGCAAGGCCTAACGTATAAAAGATCCCATGATAATTTATACGTTAAGGGTAGAGGTTTTATGCAAGTTATGTATGACATGAAATGTTATGCATGCTAGATTATATGTTTCACACAAGTGCAACACATCCACCCGACTCTATGCGCACAGACCTTTAGTTCCCCCATTTGGTGTTAGCTAAACTCTCAAGTACCCATCGTAGTGGAAAACAGAGGCATTGGGTTGTGCCTGCCGACTCCTAGGTCGGTATTCACACTACCCAGCCTAGACCTTGCATACAACTCAGTACACCCACAGTTAGGTGCTACAGAGTCTCTTGTACTAGTGTTGGAAAATCCACCAGTATTTTTTGGGCTAAGTGAACACGTACACTTGTCGAGTCAACGTATCGACGTCGGTGTGAACGACCTTCCAATAATGAGGACACACCACTTAATGCACATGCACTTATTCAATAAAGATCTCCCGAGCCGTCGGCTCACCAAACTTAAACAATCTATTCAATAAAACACCGAGTCCACCGCTCGTGAATTTATACCAACTATCCTCCTGAAATGACGGGGTGAGTGTACATGACAATGGCTTATTAAAGGTTACTTTTTTAGTCTGCTTATTCTTAGAGTTTAGGGTTAACCTTGGAATTCCCAGGGTATGCCTGGTTAAGGGCTCTCGAGGGCACTAAGAACAACGATGTGCTGAAGATCAAAGAGCCCTTTCTCATGACACTTACTTTTATGAGTATCAAATTTGTTTTTTTACCATACCCTTTCCCACATTGCTCTTTAGCTAACCCTAAGTGGGTTTCTATTCTCCAGGAGAAGACGATACTTCGTCGACTCCGAGCTCATCTCCATCTCCTTGGTACCCAGACTTCCTAACATTTGTCCCTAAGGGTGACTTCATCAAAAATCCACCCCACAAGGTGCACCCACTATATTTCCACTCATGTGAGGCCAACAATTTACCCTGAATACATCAATTCGTTGTATGCAGATCAAATAAACTAACTTAAGTGTATGAAGATGAATACCCTAATTTACTTTGTCAGCAGCCTTATGGTTATTAGTGGGGGTCTACCATGATATATTGTGCTCAAATCCAGTATTTGGTATTTTTCCTAATTAAATGTGCATTTTAATAATTTTTCCTAAAACCATGCCTCCTAATGATTTTGAACACAAATTATATGATTCCATTATGCAATGACCTCACCAAAATTTCCACAGCTTCTTAATTACTAAATAACAGCAAGGTATGAATTTCATGATTTTTTCAAAATGATTTCTATCATAATTCAAAATATAAAACGTTTAATCAAAACAATATTTAACAAAGATAGTACAAGATTTTTTCACCCAAAAATTATACTAAAATTACCAAAGGTCACTAATGGTCAGAAAGTGTCACTGCCCAAATTTCATAACCTTCTAATTTATTTTTGCAATATAAATAAATTAATGAATAAAGCATCACCTAGGGCACTTTGTGTAGGAACCTCTACTTAATTATTTCTAAAAATTACAATAAAATTTACAAGACACTTTTGTGGTTTAAATTGTTTACTGGACAAGTTTCATAAATTTTCAGTACTCAGTTTATCCTGGAAAAAATTATTTCTCTAATCAATAATTTCTAGAATTACAAAGAAGATACTAGAATTCTTCATCCAAAAATTACAATAAAATTTGCAAACATATATAACATCAATATTAGCCCTTTACTTAAGTTTCATGACCATTCAACACTGTATAAACATGCATTTTGCTATTAATAGGAAAGTTCATATTCTAGTTAATAAGTGATTTGTGGGGGACAATTACTCATAAAACTCTAATTAAATTATCCAAGGTGTTTCTCTACCCAATGAATCTATCTACAATGTCCTGAGCCAAGACTTGGAGATGTGACCCTATTTCCTTCATTAACACTAATAGGCAACTGTAACACCTCCCCTGTAATGACCGTATAATATGGGTCCGGCCGGGACCCCACAACATACGGACAACACAGCTTTAGTATTATAAGTTGATATATCTACCCACACTCAAAACACTTTGCACAACACAGCGGAAACATAAGCAAAACTAGAAGTTATCCACTACAAGAAGAGTAATAACATTGGCCTTATGGACTTACAACAAGTGTCCAAAATCAAATAGTACAACCGTCAAGAAAGTGCATAGCACTCCTAGTCTACCTCGGCATGCAAGCCGGACAACATGAGTCTCAAACATACAACATCATATAAGTAGAGCTACAAAAGAGAAAAGCACTTCATGAGGCTTATGCCTTTCTGGCAGGCGAGCTAGCTCCTGCATGCGATCCTTGCCCTGTAAAATTTATTAGTAACGTGGGTCAGCAAAGGCTGACCTCAAGCTGTGTAACAACATAGCTCCTCCCGGACGCCCCTAACGGACCCCAGGGTACCCCTCCAACCTGCAAGTTAGCACTTCGTATGCAATAATCATAAGCAAGAAAAGCAACTACAAAACAGGCTTGGATGTCACAAACATCATACAGGTTCTCTACGGGTTGAGCATATAATAAAAAGGGCCTACTTATGTAATCATGTATGCAACAACCCGGACTTCACCCAAGGCACCCTAACTCGTATGCATCTAGCACATCATCACTTCATATGGGTACTCATCGATTCCCCATTGGCATAAAGCCGCAAACAAAGGGGTAACACCATTCCCCCCAACGACACACAGGCCGCCACATGGAACTCTTGCAAAGGCCCCACCCGCTCAAGGTCTTAGACCCGGGCTTGCCTACAAGCTCTGACGTCTCATGTCAGGATTCCAACAAACACAAAACTGACTGATTCTAAGAAGCCTTGCCGGACCCCACCCGCTCATGGCCTCATTGCCCGAGCTTGCCCCCATGCTTGGCATTCTCTTCAGTCTCACAGAAGGTGACTAGTCTCGCTGGGACACTCTCCGCACATGACGTGAACGTCACGGGATAGCCAGCCGACCACGGAGACATAGCCACGCCTTGGCACATCACAAACCAAGACAATTCCACCCTAGTCCCTCATTTGTACTGCAGCGTTCCCGCGCAGCAAGGAAACCATCTACAACTCGTGCGGAGCTAACCTTGTCCACCAAGGAAACCATCTACCGCCACGAGGAGCTAACCTTGTCCGGTTCCGACTACACGTACTCACTCGAGAAAAAGGGGGAAACATCACCACATCACAAACGGCATCTTGCCGCAACAGAATCTCTACGAATCCCTCAAGTTCGTATGCAACTTCACTGAGTCAGACTAACGGTCGCGACTACGGCTTCACCCACCATTCCTAATCCGCTAACGGAGCGGATTCTCTAATGCAAATCATGCCGAGGACGGACTCAATCGACCCGGAGGTTCCTCTTGAACCTTGGCAACCCAAAACCCCTCTCATTTGAGTGTTTGGTCCCCAAAACTAGAAAATAAATGATGCTAAAGACATGCATCCTAAAACTGAGAGGAGAAGTGTCGTTACCTTCCGACTCCTCTTCCTTGCCATGGAAAAAATAGCCGGATGAAAACCTTCGCAACGATCTAGCCTCCACGGATCTGGACTCGGGTCGCGATTTGGAGCACCGAGGACTCTCCTACAGCCCAAACCCTCCTTCACCTTCTTCCTTGCTCTCCCTTCTCTCTAGAAATTAGTAAGAGAAAAGCTTGAAGAAGAATGATGGTTTCCAACCCTATTCTCGGAATTAACTCCCCAAGAACAGACCTGAACCGTCAGATCCTAAAGTCAGGGAAAGAATGGCCACGATCCGCCTGGAAAATAAAATAGCTGGCCGAACACGGCCTGGCACACACCCGTGTCCAGGGCCGTGTGCCTCATTCGCCGTCTCAAATCGACGCGCCTGGAACAGCACACGGGCATTCGACACACCCGTATTCGATCTGACACGCTCGTGTCCCAACTGACACGGCCGTGTGGTCGGCCGTGTGTCTCCATCGACACAGCCTCGGAAACAACCCGAGATGGGACACGGCCTGGGACACGCCCGTGTCCCACGCCGTGTGCCAAGTCTCGACACTCGTCGACAGACTTTGTGTCGACACCGTGGAAAAACGTCGAGCGAAGATCGTCAAATAGGCGGGACACGCCCTGTGACACGCCCGTGTCACAGGCCGTGTGCCCCAGTCTCGACACTCGACACTCGACACTCGTCGAGTGAACATCGTCGACTGAAGTTCGTCGAACGACCCACACGGCCTTGGACATGCCCATGTCCTTGGCCGTGTGCCTTGTCTCGACACATTGTCGAGCGAAAATGTCGACACCCCGGGCCGAGTGTCGACACGGGCTCGACACGCCCTGCGATACGCCCGTGTCGCAGGCCGTGTGCCCTGTCTCGACACCTCATCGAGCGCAAAGTGTCGACTACGCGGCCAAGTCGTCGACTCCAGCCTGACACGGCCCGGGACACGCCCGTGTGCCGGGCCGTGTGCCCCCTGCCAGAAACCAAAAATTTGCCAGAAACATAAATCGACCCTTTCTCAAAAACTGGGGTGTTACAACTCTCCCCCCCTTAACAGAATTTCATCCCGAAATTACAAAACAAAAGGGCACAAAACTTAAATTGTACCTGAGATGAAGAGTTCTGGATACTCTTCTAGCATGGCTTGTTCTCGCTCCCAAGAGAACTCTTCTCGACCGCAGTTGTCCCATCAGACTTTCACGAGTTTAACCTCTTTATTCCGCAACTGCCGAGTCTCCGAATCCTCTAAAGCAATCGGACGGACTCACGTCCTCAAGTCTTCCTCTATCGGCATCGATGCCGGCTCAATCACCACACTAGCCTCCACCAAGGCTTTCCTCAAAACGGAGACGTGGAAGACGTCGTGCAATCCACTCAGCTCCGCGGACAAAGCCAACCGATAGGCTGCTTCTCCCACCCGTTCAACAACTTCAAAAGGCCCCAAAAACCTTGGACTCAACTTCTTGAGTTTGCAAATCCGTGAGATGCCCTTGAACGGCTTGATCTTCAAATAGATGCAATCACCTACCGCAAACTCCAACTTCCTGTGACGAGCATTAAAGAATTTTGCTTGCCGGTCTTGCGCCACCTTCGTACGCTCTTGAAAGGTCCGTACCAACTCACAAGCGTCAACTATCACCTCTTTTCCCAAAATTTTAGTGTCTCACGCTTCTGCCCAAGACATCGTTGTTCGACACCGTCTCCCATACAAAGCTTCGTATGGCGCCATTTTTATGCTTGCTTGAAAACTATTATTGTACGCGAATTCCACCATGAAGAGGTGATCCTCCCACTTCTTGCTGAAGTCAAGAACGCACATTCTCAGCATATCCTCCATAGTATGGTTCGTTCTTTCGGTTTGCCCATCAGTTTGAGGATGGAACGCCGTACTGAATTTTAGCTTCGTGCCCAAACTCTTCTGAACCAATCTCCAGTCCTTGGACGTAAAGCGTCCATCTCGATCGCTGACTATGCTCTTAGGAATCCCATGCAGTCGCACAATGTTGCGAACATACAACTCCACCAGCTTCTCCACGCTGTCCTCTTTCCGATTTGGGATGAAGTGGGCCACCTTGGTTAATCGGTCCACGATCACCCAAATAGCATCATTACCCTGCTGCGATCTAGGCAAACCATGTACAAAGTCCATGGAGATATCATCAAATTTCCATTCAGGGATTGGAAGGGGTTTCAGGAACCCGCCCGGCTTCTGACATTCGACCTTCACCAAGGCACAAGTCTGGCAACGATTCACATACAAAGCTACGTCCCGCTTCAGCCCCGGCCACCAAAAGGATTTATTCATATCCAAGTACATCTTTGTACTGCCCGGGTGAATGGAGTACTTTGTGAAGTGAGCCTCAAACATCAACTCCTCACGGAGTTTACCGAACTGCTAGTTAGCACTCCGTATGCAATATTCATAAGCAAGAAAAGCAACTACAAAAAAAGGCTTGGATGTGACACACATCATACAGGTTCTCTACGGGTTGAGCATATAATAAAAAGGGCCTACTTATGCAATCATGTATGCAACAACCCGGGCTTCACCCAAGGCACCCTAACTCGTATGCATCTAGCACATCATCACTTCATATGGGTACTCATCGATTCCCCATTGGCATAAAGCCGCAAACAAAGGGGTAACACCATTCCCCCCAATGGAACACAGGCCGCCACATGGAACTCTTGCAAAGCCCCCCCCCCCCCCCCCCCCCCCCCCCCCCCCCCCGCTCAAGGTCTTAGACTCGGGCTTGCCTACAAGCTCTAACGTCTCATATCAGGATTCCAACAAACACAAAACTTACTGATTCTAAGAAGCCTTGCCGGACCCCACCCGCTCATGACCTCATTGCCCGGGCTTGCCCCCATGCTTCTCATTCTCGTCAGTCTCACAGAAGGGGACTAGTCTTGCCGGGACACTCTCCGCACATGACGTGAACGTCATGGGATAGCAAGCCGACCACGGAGACATAGCCACACCTTGGCACATCACAAACCAAGACAATTCCACCCTAGTCCCTCATTTGTACTGCAGCGTTCCCATGCACCAAGGAAATCATCTACAACTCGTGCGGAGCTAACCTTGTCCACCAAGGAAACCATCTACCGCCACGAGGAGCTAACCTTGTCCGGTTCCGACTACACGTACTCACTCGAGAAAAAGGGGGAAACATCACCACATCACAAATGGCATCTTGCCGCAATGGAATCTCTACGAATCCCTCAAGTTCGTATGCAACATCACCGAGTCAGACTAACGGTCGCAACTACGGCTTCACCCACCATGCCTAATCCGCTATCGGAGCAGATTCTCTAATGCAAATCATGCCGGGGATGGACTCAATCGACCCGGAGGTTCCTCTTGAACCTTGGCAACCCAAAACCCCTCTCATTTGAGTGTTTGGTGCCCGAAACTTGAAAAGAAATGATGCTAAAGACATGCATCCTAAAACTGAGAGGAGAAGTGTCGTTACCTTCCGACTCCTCTTCCTTGCCATGGAAAAAATAGCCGGATGAAAACCTTCGCAACGATCTAGCCTCCACGGATCTGGACTCGGCTCGCGATTTGGAGCACCGAAGCCTCTCCTACAGCCCAGACCCTCCTTCACCTTCTTCCTTGCTATCCCTTCTCTCTAGAAATTAGTAAGAGAAAAGCTTGAAGAAGAATGAGGGTTTCCAACCCTATCGGACTTAACTCCCCAAGAACAGTCCTGAACCGTCAGATCCTAAAATCAGGGAAAGAATGGCCACGATCCGCCTGGAAAATAAAATACCTGTGCCGAACACGACCCGTGTCCAGGGCCGTGTGCCTCATTCGCCGTCTCAAATCGACGCGCCTGGAACAGCACACAGGCATTCGACACGCCCGTGTTCGATCCGACACGCCCGTGTCCCAAGTGACACGACCGTGTGGTCGGCCGTGTGTCTCCATCGACACAGCCCCGGAAACAACCTGAGAAGGGACACGGCCTGGGACACGCCCGTGTCCCAAGCCGTGTGCCAAGTCTTGACACTCGTCGACATCCTTTGTGTCGGCACTGCGGAGAAATGTCGAGCGAAGATCGTCGACCAGGAGGGACACGCCATGTGACACGCCCGTGTCACAGGCTGTGTGCCCCAGTCTCGACACTCGACACTCGTCGAGTGAACATCGTCGACTGAAGTTCGTCGACCAACCCACACGGCCTTGGACATGCCCGTGTCCTTGGCCGTATGCCTTGTCTCGACATATTGTCGAGCGAAAATGTCGACACCCCGGGCCGAGTGTAGATACGAGCTCGACACGCCCTGCGACACGCCCGTGTCGCAGGCCGTGTGCCCTATCTCGACACCTCGTCGAGCGCAAAGTGTCGACTACGCAGCCAAGTCGTCGACTCCAGCCTGACAGGGCCTGGGACATGCCCGTGTCCCGGGCCGTGTGCCCCCTGCCAGAAACCAAAAATTTGTCAAAAACGCAAATCGACCCTTTCTCAAAAACTGGGGTGTTACAATCACCTTCCCAATCCTGAGCATATGAATCTGGAGGAACAACTGAGTCTCCAGGCCTTGGAGAGAAGGTAGGTTGCAGAGGAGGAGCAGGAGCATCAGCAGCAGCTAGAGGGTTCAGGTGATGAGGAATGATATTAGGATCAGCAGCAAATTCTGGAAGGATCTGGTTGTGCATCCATACAGTAGTGTCATAGGTGTAGAATTTGACACTCTGAATTTGAGCTAGGACATCATCATGGATATCTTTTACTTTTTCTTTTAAAAGCTCTTGCATGGCATCATCTGATTTTTCTAAATACTCTTTCACCAACTTCTCCCCCTTTCTGACTTCAACAGATAGCTGAGAGATAGCATCATCTTTGAAACTACCAACCTCTTCACAGATTTTCATCTTAGTAGCTTCAGCTCTTTTGTCCAATTCTATTTGATTTCCATCTAGAGTGACACCATGTTCTATAACTTATCCAACACTAGTTATAGTGTGGTCTAAGGCTTTGCCACCAATTTGGAATAAATGTTTCAGCTGATCAGTATTATGTTGGATTTCAGCAGATCCTCTGCTCATCTCAGTTTCTAGAGCAGTGACCTTGTCAGAGACTGTCTTAATACAACTATCAAAATATGTTTTTTGTTCTTGAAGCAGAAGGACAACTTGAGTCATCAAATCAATAGAAGGGGTAGCAGTTGGAAGAGCACTGGAAGAGGCAGCTGGAGGAGGAGGAGCTTTCCAAGGAGCTAGTTCTGTAAGGGTGACAGAGCTTTGAGCTCTTGTAGTATGAATTAGGGCATTCCCTTCTTCCATGATCTGAGGGATAGAGAAATCCAAATTTTTGAGAGGAGCTTCAACTGGCTCAGGTGAGGGCTCATCAGAAATGAAGATAGTTTCTAGCAGTTCTTGGTGAGTATCAGGAGATTTAGCTGGAGATCTTGCTGGAGATGGTACTGGTGTGGGGTCTTTGGGAGTATCAGTGGATGGAGCTTTTGGAGATAGAGAAGGAGGTGGTTCATCTGCAGTTAATTCTTCTATTATCTCATTGATGGCAACATCAGTGGATAGAAGTGCTTCTTGAAGTTGTTGATCTGAGGGGATATCTTCTGGGCTGTCAGGTGGAGGAGTAGGTGTCCTGGCTGAAGCAGAAGGAGTAGGCTCCCCCTCATTAGGTGTACCACAGGAGCTGGGGACATGAGATGGAGAGGGAGATGGGGTCCTGTCCTCTGTGTCATGAATTTCAGTAACCTTAGCAGCTTGAGAAGGATTCTGCAACTTGAGCTCCCATATTTGAATTGGGAAGATGGAGACCTTCTTCATATGATGAAGGATACTTCCTTTAGAGAAGGTGAAGGTTTCTGGGTTTAACTCATGAAGGAGTAATGAAATGATCCTTGCATAGTTGGGGGATTTAATGTTCTCCTTTATTTTGTTCAGGATGAGCAAGCCAAACTGAAAGGCTTTTCTACAAACTATGACTTGCATCATTTCAAAGAAATACAAAGGGATATTTCTTATGGAGTTTGTCTTGCACAGAAGAACTTTTCCTATAATATCAACCAATAGTTTACCATCTGCATTCATGTCAGCCTTTCTAATGTATTTTGCATCAGCAGAAATTACACAAAATAAGCAAGTTCTGGCATACTCTTCATCACCCAGAAAATCATCTGCATCTAAAACTGGCAGCCGAAGAAGTTGAGAAATAGAAGTTGGAGTAAGTTTAAACCTGATACCTCGAACTGTAGATTTGAGAACTATCCCATGGCGCTTCACCGTAACATTCCTGTAGAATTCTGCAACATCGGGGAATAGAATTCAACATGTTTCTTGGAGTATGAATGTTAATCCGGCGGTGTCGAGGAGAATCAATAGATTATGGAAGTCGTCGGAGAGTTCTGCAATCCCGGCGGCGACTAATTTCGAACCCACACTGATTTTAGAGGAGGCGGCCATGATTCAGAAGTCTTGGAGACGCAGAAACCCTAGACAGTGTAGACGGGGTGAAGGAAATCGCATGGCTCTGCAACTGATTGAGGAATGCGAAAAGGCAGTCGGGTACTCGAGAGAGCGTAAATGATTTCGTGTAGGAGATTTCCGGATTTTCGTATTTATATAACCCTAGTTTTACGTGTAATTAATCGAAAATGAAGGAATTAAACCATAAAAGATGCGGCATAAGCCTTGGTTTGCGCATAAGAAAATTTGAAAAACATGACTCGGTATATACACGAGTGAGGAAATTACTCGAGTAGATAAATCTTGAATTACTCGAGTAGGGATATAGAAGTACTCGAGTAGATGTAGAGAAGTACTCGAGTAGGTGAGTGAGGTACTCGAGTATGTGAAGTAGATTACTCGAGTATGTCAGTCTGCTACTCGATTAGGTCAAGTAGACTACTCGAGTATGTCATTCTACTACTCGAGTAGGTCCTATTCTTACTCGAGTAGACTGTATTTTACTCGAGTCAAAGAGTTAAACTTTTGGAAAATTCCAATATTTTACTAACCTTTGAACCTTGAACCTTCTTGGAAATCTAGCTTCTCTAGTCTTCTTTGTTGAGCATCCCAAGTTCTGTTTTGAAGAATGAGAACTTGTTCTCGTCCAACGACTTCATAAAAATGTCTGCAATTTGCCTATCTCCAGAGACATATTGAAGGTCTATGTCCCCATGCTCCACATGCTCCCGGATGAAGTGATACCTTAGCTCTATATTCTTTGTCTGGCTGTGCGAGACTGGGTTGTTGTCTATTGCTATTGCACTGGAAGAGTCGGAAAATAATGGAATCTTTTCAAGCTTCATGTTGTAGTCCTCAAACTGATTCTTTATCCAAAGTAACTGTGCACAACAACTACCTGTAGAGATGTACTCTGACACGGCCGTTGAGATTGCTACATAGTTCTGCTTCTTGCTACTCCAGGAGATAAGCCTTCTTCCAAAGAATTGGCATGTCCCCGAAGTGCTTTTCCTGTCGTCTTTGCTCCCTGCAAAATCTGCATCTGAAAAACCTATTAGCTCGCTATCATTACTTCTTGGGTACCATAAGCCAAGATTTGGCGTACCTTTAAGGTATCTCAAAATCCGCTTCGCAGCAACGTAGTGAGATTCCTTAGAGTTCACTTGAAATCTAGCACAGACACATGTCGAGAACATTATGTCAGGTCTACTTGCAGTAAGATAAAGCAAGGATACAATAATGCTTCTGTACTTGGTTTCATCAAAAGGTTTCCCTTTTTCATCCTTGTCCAGAGACATAGTTGAACCCATTGGAGTCCTCATCGAGGTTGCGTTCTCCATTCCGAATTTCTTAATTAGCTCCTTGTTGAACCTGGTCTGTGAGATAAAAATTCCATCTTCAGATTGTTTCACTTGAAGCCCTAAGAAATACTTCAGCTCGCCCATACTACTCATTTCAAACTTCCCTTGTATAAGTTTTGAAAACTTTTTGCAGAGGTTGTCATCAGTAGGACCAAAAATAATGTCATCGACATAGATTTGCACTAGCAAAATCTTGCCTTTAATTTCCATAAGAAATAATGTCTTGTCTATTTTTCCCCTTGTGAATTTATTCTCAAGTAGAAAGCTAGACAGCGTATCATACCAAGCCCGAGGTGCTTGTTTCAGATCATATAAAGCTTTATGCAGTAAATAAACGTAATCAAGAAAATTAGAATCAACAAAACCTGGAGGTTGTTCCACATACACCTCTTCCTTTATGTCACCATTAAGGAAGGCAGACTTCACGTCCATTTGATAGACGGTGAAGCCTTTGAGTGCAGCATATGCTAGGAATAACATGGTGGCCTCCAGCCTTACCACTGGAGCGTACGTCTGGTCGAAGACGATTCCTTCTTCTTGACGATAACCCTTTGCGACAAGTCTGGCCTTGTTCTTAACAATCATTCCATTCTCGTCCATCTTGTTCCTGTAGACCCATTTTGTCCCAATGACGTTCTTACCTTTGGGTCTTGGAACAAGTTTTCATACTATGCAGCGCTTGAACTAGTTTAGTTCTTCATCCATCGCCATTATCCACGATGAGTCTGAGTTTGCTTCCTCAAACTTCTTTTGCTCAACCTGCGAGAGAAAACTTAAATATAGAATTTCATTAGTTGTACCTCTATAAGTTCTGACACCATCCCGGGGATCTCCGATGATCTGGATCATGGGATGATCCTTCAGATGTCTAAGCTCTAGAGTCCTTGCAGCTGGATTATCTTCTTTCACGGGAGTGACTTCTTCATTTTGGATGACTTTTTCATCTTGATCATCAACTTCTCCAATAGGGGTTGGAGAGGTGATCTTGATGAAATTTTCACCCTTATCCTCAGACGATTTATCCAAGCTGATTTCTTCTAGTTTTGTACCTGCATCTTCAATAAGCACACTAGAAGAGTTGCTTTGTAGCAAGCTCGTCTCGTAAAATACAGCATGTATTGATTCCTTTACAAATATGGTTTTTCTATTAAATATCCTATATGCCTTACTATGGCTACTATAACCTACAAAAATACCTTCAAAACTCTTTTCGCTAAACTTTGTAGTATGATACTTGCCATTGTTTAGCACAAAGCATTTATAGCCAAAAATTCTAAAATATGAGACTGTTGGTTTCCTGCCCTTCAGAAGTTTGTAATGTGTCTTATTGTGGTTTTTGTTTATGAGGGCTCGATTTTTCACGTGGCTTGCAATGTTGACGGCTTCAGCCCAAAAATATTCCGGAAGTGAAGCATCACTCAACATGGTCCTGCAGGCCTCTATGAGTGTTCTATTCCTTCTCTCGGCCACTCCATTCTGTTGTGGAGTACGAGGAGAGGAAAACTCATGAAAGATACCTAAGCTTTCATAAAATTCTGTCATGGCCCCAGACATGAATTCTGTTCCATTGTCACTTCTGATTTTAACTATGGAGCAGTTGTACTCATTCTGAACTTGCCTGACAGAATTAGTAAAGTTGTCGAAGGTATCTGACTTATGTTTCAGAAAGAACACCCACGCAAAGCGCGAGTAAACATCAACAATTACTAATGTATAATCCTTACCTCCCAAACTTCTAATTTGCAATGGACCAAACAAGTCGATATGCAGTAGATGAAGACATCTATTAGAGTCCTTGCCAATAAAGCTTTTAAAGGTAGCCCATGTTTGCTTTCCTTTTACGCATGCATGACAACGTCTATCTTTAACGTACTTGACATTTGGGGCATCACGTACTAAGTTCATTGAAAATAATTTATTAATAGTTTTGGAATTAATATTTGCTAGTCTCTTGTGCCATTGGTCACCAAGAGATGCACTATCTTTTGCTAAAAAGCACACTGGTGTCGAAGAATCTATACAAATGAAATTTAAGCAAAATATGTTTCTGCTTCGAGTGTCGGATAGAATTGTTTCTATATTGTCAATAGATTTTATCAAGCACTTATCAGCGTGAAACTCAACGATGTATCCCTTATCGCAGAGTTGGCTTATGCTTATTAGGTTGTGTTCCAAACCTTCAACGTAGGCCACATCTGAGAAGGATACATTACCGTTTGTAATCATACCGTAGCCTTTAGTGATTCCACAGTCTGCACCTCCAAAGATGACCTTTGGTCCATTCACAACTGGAGAAAAATTCTGAATTAGACTTCTTGTCTCGGTCATATGCCGAGAGCATCCACTATCCAAGTACCAGATTGGCATTTTGGTGGCCTTTAGACATACCTGCAATCACAATCAGTTTGCCTTAGGAACCCAAATATGTTTGGGTCCTTGGTCTCGGGTTAGAGCACTCCCCATACGAATATTAGCATTAGGAGTGGTCTTCCTCATATTACCAACATTAGGGGTTGCATCATTTCTGGGATTAAATTAGCAATCAAAGGCAAAGTGACTAATTCTGGCACAGCACCAACAGTCAAATCTGTTGTATCTTCGCCTTAAGTTCTCCTGCTTGACCTTTTGGAACTGTGGTCTAGCAGGGGCAGCATTCTTGGAGGAAGAAGCTTCATGATGATGACAATCACATGTTTTCTTCTCCTTCACTGGTTTTTCTACAACAGTCTTTGCCTTTGGTGCCTTCTTGAAGTTATGGCCATGATTGAAAGGGTCATAGCTCTGAAGAATGACTTCTTCATAAGGTGCCTTAAAGACACTTTCACCAAAGTTTCTGGGTCGAGTACATCCTTGATAACGGGACTTTGGCTCTGCATAGGTAGGCCTTGCAAAGTGTCTGTAGGATGAGTCAAGATCAAACTCATTTGACGGAAATATGACCTTTTTGAAAGTGGTCTGTTCTTGAGGGGCTTTCCCCTTCTCTTTGGCCAAGGCCTTCTTAGCGGCCTTATTCTTCCTTTGAGCCTTGTTTCTCCTAGAGGACTTACTAGGAGCTTCTTCATGGCCTAATCCTGCACCCTTGGCCTTCGCTGAGAATTCAACAATGAATGGAAGAATAGTCTTAGGCTTAGAGAAACTTTCAACAAGTTTCTTTTCAGCGGCGAGTTGTTCTTCCAACTCTTTGATGATTTTCTTTTTAAGATCAAGGTGCTCTAGAGCCTTCTTATATTCTTCAATAACATTATTGAAGTCCTCTTTAAGTGAGTCCGTCTTAGCGACTTCCTCCCTCAAAGTGCTCTCTTCAGCCCTTAGAGATTTTATCTCTTTAGCCTGAGTTTTCATGACTCGGCGACATTTGTCGTAAGTCATGATTAACTCCTTATATTGGGTCATGAGTTATGACTCATCGTCTGAAGGGCTATCCTCACAATCATGTTCAAAAACTTCAAAATTTGAAATAGGATGTGAGAGTTTACCTTCCCAGTGAACTGGGGCTCTTGTTCGTAATCAGTTTGAGCCATGAGTCCAAAATAGGCTTCTTCTTCTTCACTCGACACAGATGAGTCAGAGTCACTACGAGTCTTGCCCTTTTTGGCAATCAAGCTCTTCTCTGTCCTCTTGTTGTTGTATGAGGACTTCTTTTCCTCTCTTCTACCACCCTCCTTCTTCTTGTGAGGGCAGTCAGTGATGACGTATCCTGACTTATTACAACAATAATAAATAATGTCAGTAGAAACATGTTTGTTCTGTTTAGAATTATACCTGTCATGGCTGCTTGAGCCTTTTCATTGACGATCACCGTCGTATCGTGATCTTATACAGGAGGCATCCTTGCCTTTACATTGCTTCTTCTTGTTCAATAATTTCTTGAACTGTCTAGAGAGTAGTGAGAACTCTCCTTCTGATAGTTCAGAGCCTGAGGTGCACGGCTCTGAGGTTTCTTATTCACTAACTTCTTGTGCTGGAGTAGGAGGAACAACCTTTGTCTTCTTAGAGGTGTCTGCCTTTAAAGCAACAGACTTCTCTTTGAATGCAGACCTACTTTTCTCTTCTTCAGCCTTCCTGGTGTTGAGTTGAAGCTCATATGACATAAGCTTCCCAAAGAGATTCTGTTGGAACACCCTATTACTAATTTGGGTCAGGATCACTATGTCTCTAGGAATCTGTGTTTGACCTTCTGTATAGCTTAATAGGTCAATTAGAATTGAGTTTAAGGGATCAGGAGTCTAGGTTTGGAAGTTGCCCTCAAGACCAAAGTTTTTCTGGAGACTAAGTCCAATCGTCGAGCTCAGCACGACGTTTCGTCGAACTCCGGTCGACGATCGTCTAGCTCAACTTCGACAGATCGTCGAGCTCCATTCGACGATCGTTGAGCTCAAACCTCATAATATCGTCGAGCTCCACTCGACGATCGCTGAGCTCAACTTCTCAATATCGTCGAACTCCATTCGACGGTCGCTGAGCTCAGGTCGACGATTTTGTCTCAGCACTGGATCCTTATCTCTGAGCTCAGTTCGACGATCTTTGAGCTCAGATCGACGATTATGTTGCTGCTTGCATTTTCCAGGTCGCTGAGCTCAGCTCGACGATAGCAGAGCTTAGTTCGACGATTTCAGTTATCTTTCAGAATTCAAATTCAAATCAGATAGAAATTATTCTGCATTTAATTCAGAAGATCTGCCAGCCGTTTTCATTTACTTCTGGAGCAAGTTTCAAGGGATTTTTCAAGGAACAAATCAGTGGACTTTCCTTTAGAAGAAATTATGCAATTAAGGCTGTAATCAATGCAGACCAATGGCTATCTTTGACAGAGTGATATCCTATTCAGACACAGAGAATAAAAGAGAGAATGTTTTTGAATCAAACAAGAATTTTACAAGAACAGGACACAACTCAATATACAGACTCTTTGAAAAATATTCTGTCAACAAGAATTCTGAAGAACACTCATCAGAGAGATCAAGCTTTCAGATCTCTTCAGCTCTTAAAGTGTTCAAGGCCAACATCATTTCAAGACTCCAGACACTCAACATTTCAGCTTGCTGAAATCATCTTTTGCTGGAGATCTATCTTTGAAGGCCTTCACCCTCAGCAAAGCTCATCTTCATGAAGATCAAGGACTCAGGGGGAGCTTTGAAATCAATCCACTTAGTCTTCTCAGTTGTTTGAGAAAAGAGAAGACTGCCATAACTCTCTCACCCCCACTCTGTAAAGGGTTGCTCAAACTCCCTTCAAAAGTTTGAATCTGGTTTTTGAGCACCTTGTCAAAAGCTCATTGGTGGCAAGACACCTGATCAAAAAATCTGTTTTGGTTTTTGAGCACCTTATCAAAAGCTCATTGGTGCCCAGGACACCTGATCAACTCATCCTGCAATGGATTCCTACCTAGGGTGGTAGAAGAGTGGATGTACCCAAGTTGGGGAACTACTATAATTCCTTGTGTCATCTGGTTTTGCATGTTTTCTTTTTGTTTCTGGCCTAGATTTTCTTGTGCTTAGTTTCTGCATACCTTAGTGTTGTGATTAGTTTTATTTCTGCTTCCCTGCTTACACTCATTACAACAATTGTTGTAAAGCTTTGCAAAAGTTTTTCTTTGTGTTTCAAAAAGCACCATATACTCTATTCACCCCCCTCTAGAGTATATCAGATCTAGTTTCCCCTTTCAATTGGTATCAGAGCCAGGTTGGTTAAACATACCATATCTGTTTGGTTGTACAGGCTAACACCTGAACCCCAAGATCCCAATCTAGATCCTTCTTTTATATTTCATTATTAGATTTAGCTTGCACAAGTCATGGCCCAAAACAAAGATTATGCTAGCACCAGACCTCCAGTGTGCAATCTGTCAAAGTTTGCACTTTGGAAAGCAAGGATTAGACTCTACATGAATTCTATTGACGAAGACATTTTTAATTCTGTTTTGACAGTGTGTCCAAGACCTCTAGAGGGCACAAGCACAAATGCTGTTCCACCTCCATCAGGAACAGATGCTGACATCAAAAAGTGGAAAGTAGCTGATGCCAAGGCAATGAACATTTTAGCTCAGACAATGTCAGATGACATTTTTCAAAAAGTAGCTGAATGCAATTCAGCCAAGGAAATTTGGGAGAAGCTCTCAGAAATTGTCTCTGGCTCATCTGATGAGAGAAAGGACAGAAGATCCCATCTCATCTCCCAATATGAGAACTTCAAGAAGGGAGAAACAGAGTCAGTGGGAGACATGTACAACAGACTGAGTCTAATTGTCAGTGAACTGAGGACATTAGACAAAGAGATCTCACTGACAGAACTTAATGACAAGATCCTAATGTGCTTCCCCAGCACTTGGGATTCAAGAATCTGGCCAATTAAAGATGCCAGAAGTCTGAATGAGATCACCACTGAAGCCTTGTTGGGTAAGCTCAAATCTTATGAGCTACTCATCAAGAACAGAGAAGAAGAACAGAAGGCTGCTTCACCAGCCACAAGAAAGGAGAAGACTATAACATTCAAGGCAACTGAGGATCTGCCTGAAGAAAAAGGAACAGCCAATGATGAACTTCTCAGCTTGTTGGCCAAAAGATTCTATAAGATGGCCAGAAAGGACTTCAGAAGAAGATCATACAAGGAGCAGGATAAGCCAAGGTATGACAAGTCCATTGGCAATAGCAAAGACATCATTTGCTTTGGTTGCAGGAAACCAGGGCATATGGTTCCTGACTGTCCAGAGAACAAGAACAAGGACAGAAGGGACAGAAAAGAAAGAAGAAAGGAGAAGGACTCCAAAAGGAATGGAAGTAGCAAACCTTCCTCCAGCAGAAATAAGCACACAAGGAAAGGATTTGTTGCTGAATCCTGGAGTGAGACTGAAGAGGAGTCAGAAGCCTCTTTCAGCTCAAGTGATGATGAGGATGATGCAGAGGAAAAGGAGTTCTGCATGATGGAAATCAATGCCTCACAACACAACTCAGAGGAAGAGGAGTCAGAGTCAGACTCAGAGACTCAACCTGAAGAAGATCAGGTAATCAGCTCTTTTGATTTCACTTCAGAAGATTTTAAATTTGAATTTAAAGCACTATGTTTAGACCTGCTAAAGTCTGAGAAAGAGATCATCTCTCTCAGAAATCAATTATCTGAACAAAATGTTTTAAAATCAGAAAACCTCAAACTTTCTCAGGAGTTGGAGAACTATAGGGAACAGATAGCTTCACTGAAGAGTGAGCTCTCTGAGGCCAAGAAGCTTGAAGAATCTCTCAATGGGAGAAGCATCAAGCTGATGGACATCACAAGCATAGTGAACTCAAGATTCAACAGTACACTGGGCTTGGGTGCCTCATCCAGCCAACCTATTGTTCTAACAACTCCTATCAAGTTCATTTCTGACAAGGGAAAGGGAGTTGTAGAGGTTGCCGAGAAAAATTCTGATCTGCCTCAGAAAACTAAAGTCCAGCAGAAATCGTCGAACGGAGATCGACGATCGCCGAATGAAGATCGACGATCGTCGAACGCAGCTCGACGATCTCAGGACAAATCGTCGAACGCTGATCGACGATCTCAGCCAAAGTCGTCGAACGCAGCTCGACGATCTCAAATACCTGACCTCAGCCATAGTCGACCGTCGAACGGAGCTCGACGATCGGACCCACGATCGTCGAACGCAGCTCCAAGATCGTCGAACAGAGGTCAGAACTCTGGAAATTCTTTCAAAGGCAAGTCAAAATTAAATCCTAAGGGTTTTTCATCCCAAACCTTCAACCCTTATACTGAATGGATTATACCTCCAAGGAGATATCATCCTGAAGGATATAAGAGTCAGCCAGGGATATCCTTCATTTCTGAATTTAAAGGTTATCAACCTAGGCCCAAGGTAAACTGGGTCAAAAACAAGTGAATTGCTTTATGTGCAGGTGAAGACCTATCCAACATCTAACCAGCAATGGTATTTGGATAGTGGGTGCTCTAAGCACATAACAGGGAACAAGGACAACCTCAATTCCTTTAGAGCCAAGCTTGGACCCAAGGTTATCTTTGGTGACTCCAACTTTGGACAAACTAAAGGTTATGGAGCAGTCCAGATTGGTTCTGTAACCTTCAAGAAAGTAGCATATGTAGAAGGACTGAAGCACAACCTAATCAGCATCAGTCAGCTATGTGATGAAGGCTACCAGGTGACCTTCAGCAAAACCTTATGCAAAATCAAGTCAGAGGACAACACAACTGTGTTGACAGGTAAAAGGAAAGGTAACATCTACCTAGTAGATTTTCTTTCAACTACTATAGATATCTGTTTATTCAATTCAGTTTGTAGACCAAATGTTTTATGGCATAAGAGACTAGGACACCTAAACCTTAGAACTATTGCTAGGCTATCCAAGGACAACCTTGTTAGAGGACTACCTTCTAGCCCCTACAAGAAGGAAGGACTCTGCAAGGCTTGTCAATTAGGCAAGCAAACTAAAAACAGTTTCAAGTCACTTAATAAGAGTGATTCACCTAGGATATTGTATCTATTACACATGGATCTATTTGGACCCATCACAGTACAAAGCCTAGGAGGGAAATCCTACACTTTGGTGATTGTAGATGACTTCTCTAGATTCACTTGGGTGTTCTTTCTAAGGAAGAAGTCTGATAACTTTAAGTGTCTGACAGAGTTTCTCAAATGTATAAAGATTGAGTTCAATACTCACATTGCCCTGATCAGAAGTGATCATGGGACAGAGTTTGATTCTCTTCTTATGCAAGAGTTCTGTCAGAGTGAAGGGATCAGACATACTTTCTCAGCTCCTAGAACTCCTCAACAAAATGGGGTAGCTGAAAGGAAAAATAGAACCCTTATTGAATCTACCACTACATTGTTGTCAGATGCTCATCTACCTCTATCCTTCTGGGCAGAGGCAGTGAACACCTCCAACTATGTGCTGAACAGAAGTCTGATACATAAACTGAAGGGAAAGACTCGCTATGAATTACTCAAAGGGAAGAAACCTAAAGTTGACTATTTCAAAATTTTTTGTTGCATTTGCTACATTCACAATAATGATAAGAAACACTTAGCAAAATTTCAAGCCAAAGCTGATGAAGGAGTGTTTCTGGGATACTCCATGATCAGCAAGGCCTATAGGGTATATAATAAATCATCATTGAAAATTGAGGAATCTGTTCATGTTTCTTTTGATGAAACTAACATGTCTTTCAAGGAGAAGATTTCTTCTACCATAGAACCTTTGCAGGAACACTCTCTAGTTGAAGATATGAACAAGTTGCAGGTTGCTCAAGAGAATGAAAGCAGTGAAGATGAAGGGAATGCTCAACACATTGAAGCTCAACATGAAGAGCCAGTTGTTGTACCACAAGAGGAAACAACGACACAGGTTGGTGAACAATCAACACCCCCTGTTGATTTAGTAACATCAAGAGACCATCCAATTTCCCAAATAATTGGAGAAATCTCAGCTGGTGTGCAAACCAGAAATCAGGTCAACCAAAACCTGTTGCACACCTGCTTCCTTTCTCAAATTGAGCCTCAGTCCATTCAAGATGCAGAGCAAGATCCACACTGGATCATTGCCATGCAAGAGGAGTTGCATCAATTTGAGAGGAACAAAGTATGGGAACTAGTGCCAAAGCTAAAGGATCATTCCATTGTTGGAACAAAATGGGTATTCAGAAATAAACTGGATGATCAAGGAGTAATAATAAGGAACAAGGCAAGGCTAGTTGCCCAGGGATATTCTCAAGAAGAAGGAATTGACTACGACCAGACTTTTGCACCTGTTGCAAGATTGGAAGCCATCAGAATTTTTCTAGCTTATGCAGCTCACAAAGGCTTCAAGGTTTATCAGATGGATGTCAAGAGTGCCTTCTTGAATGGAGACATCAAAGAGGAAGTCTATGTCAGACAACCTACAGGTTTTATCTCTCCAACTTACCCTGATTATGTTTTTAAACTACATAAAGCATTATATGGTCTCAAGCAAGGTCCTAGAGCATGGTATGAGACCCTAGCATGCTTTCTCTTAGAAAATGGTTTTATAAGGGGTAGAGTAGACCAAACTCTTTTTATTAGAACCCATAAGTCCCATACCCTACTAGTACAAATTTATGTAGACAGTATCATTTTTGGTTCGACTGACTCAAAATTGTGCAGAAGGTTTTCTAACCTAATGCATTCTAAATTTGAGATGAGTAGAATGGGTGAGCTATCCTTCTTCCTAGGATTGCAAGTCAAACAACATGCTGAAGGCATCTTTATTTCTCAAACCAAATATGCTAATGAGCTGGTTAAGAAATTTGGCATGTCTGAGGCATCTTGTATGAAAACACCCATGCCTACCAATGCTGTATTGGATGCTGATGAACATGGGAAACCAGTTGATCAGACAACATATAGAGCAATGATTGGCTCTCTGTTGTATCTTACAGCTAGTAGACCAGATATAATGTTTGCTACATGTATATGTGCTAGATTCCAAGTTAGCCCTAGAGAGTCACACCTCACATTAGTAAAGAGGATTCTTAGGTATGTTAAAAGTTGTCCAAATCTAGGTCTCTGGTATCCAAAAGATTCAGCATTTGAGTTAACTGGATTCTCTGATTCTGATTATGCTGGATGCAGAATTGACAGGAAAAGCACCAGTGGAACTTGTCAGTTCCTTGGTGATAGACTTGTCTCTTGGTTTTGCAAGAAACAAACATCTGTGTCAACTTCAACTGCTGAAGCTGAATATATGGCTGCAGGTAGTTGTTGTTCACAAATATTGTGCATTCAAAATCAACTCCTAGACTATGGTTACAACTTAGAGAAGTCAAAAATATTTTGTGACAATACAAGTGCTATTTCCATAGCTCAAAATCCAGTCCTCCACAGTAGGACAAAACACATAGAGATTAGGCATCACTTCTTAAGGGACAATGTTGAAAAGAATAAAATTGAACTGCATTATATCCCAACTAATTTACAAAGGGGAGATATTTTCACCAAGCCCTTGGATGAAAAGAAACACACCTTCTTCCTAAATCAGTTAGGAATGTTAGATGGAGGAAGTCTTAAATAATATCCAAGATTTTGAAAGCTAAAAATTGATCAAGACTAGGCAAAAATTCTGATTTTCCTTAGTGTCTAGAATTTTCTGATCTCTGAACTGCGCTCGACGATTTCCCCAAAGATCGTCGAACGGAGTTCGACGATTTCCTGAATCGTCGAACGGAGTTCAGCGCTCCTCAGATAGTATGAACTATCTCTTCTGGTCAACGATCGTCGAACGGCGCTCGACGATTTTGTTCACTGAACGATCGTCGAACGGAGCTCGACGCCTTTCCAGATCGTCGAACGGAGATCGACGATGTTGGAGTCTCTTCAGATTCCTTTAGAAGCCTCGATCGTCGAACTGAGTTCAACGATCTTTCCAATTCTGCGTCGAACCCTAATATAAAACTCATTTTTCGCCGTCGTTCTCTCTTGCGCTTTCAATTTCTCTGCAAAATTTTCTTCCCTCCAAACAGTTCTACGCTTGTTCGGTTTGTTTGTTAAGTTTTTGCAGGTACCATGGCCGTCTCAGTTGCTGTCCTCGCCGCCATGAAGTTTGATGCAGGGTTTGACATTGATTTGGACTCCTTCAACACCACTGATCAAGTCTTCCAGGACATCCTGAGTTTATTCAAAGATCAGCATTTATCTGCCCTCATGACCACAAGAATCAAACTTGCCTCAGATGAAATCAAAGAATGGGTGTATACTGCACACAACCTTGACAACAACACCATTGTTGGATCTATTGCTGGCACCCAGGTACCTCTGACCCTAACAGTCTTAACAGAAGTTTTTGGTTTAAGAAATGGTGAAGACTCTGCTGAACTTTCTGGAGAAGAATTTTCTGCTATACTTGACAGGATGGGTCATCCAGAGGGAAACCCTAGCAAGTTGTTTAAGAGGAACCTGTCAGTTGAATACAGGTTTCTGGCAGATGTTGTAGGCAAGGTCATGTTGGCAAAACATTCTGCACATGACACCATCTCCAGACATCAGCTCTGCCTCATGGGAGCTCTGGTAGATAGGAAAAGCTTGAACTGGGGAGAGGTCTTCTTTGACCTGATAAAGAAAAAGATTAACAAAAACTTTGTAAATTTTGGAAGAATTCTTGGAGTCTTCCTTCAGGCAAAGTGCCCTGCTCTGTTAGTCTCCTCTGGAGTGCACATCAATGCCTCCAAGAGACTCACCTGTGCCCTATTTGGGAAATGGGACAGGCAGATTAGAAAGCCCAGCAGGCCCTCTTCAACTGCCCCTTCAGGCACCAGGACTCAAAGAGTCACTCCCCCCAGGTCTCTGCACCTGCAGAAGACCTGCCTGCTGCTAGTGCTGCTTCTCCTCCTCCTCCAAGTTCAATCCTACCTCCAGCTCCATCCACCATTCCAGCCTCATCTCCCATTACAATCTCCAGCCCATCTCCAACCTCTATTCCATCTCCAGCAATCACTTCATCACCTCCAGTTGACCACTTCCACCCATTATTCTCATATCCACCTCCAGATGTCACCTCATCCCCATCCATACCATCCTTCACACTTCTGGATGAATCCTACATGGATGATTCCCCCTCCTCTCCTCCAGACTTACCATCCTCTTCAACATCCTTCCAAGACCTTCTCCACTACATCATTGACCAACCCACTTTCACTCCCTCCATATCCATCCCATTGTCCTCCATCTCCACAATCCCCTCTCCTGAGCCATTCATTCCACCATTCATCCCTCCTCCTCCAGCTTCTTCAGCCATCCCTGTACCCTCTACCTCTGCTCCCCTTCTTGATCAAGTAGATCTTTCAGCCCTTGCTGACAAGTTGTATGAGCTCATTGCACCCAGGCTCTCCCTTATCTGGGAGACCTCTTTGGCTCCTCTACACTTGTCAGTGGCAGCCCTCTCTGCCAGGCTTTCTTCTCTCCTCACTCAAGCAGCCCCACTAGCAGTGTGCCTTGATACAGAGGTATCTGCATCCAGGCAGGGGGAGATGCCCTATGAAGCCAGCCTTCATGCTGCTGTTACTGCTGCCTCTGCTCCTGCTGCTGCTGCTGCTGTGCTTGTATCTTCTGCTCCAGTTGTTGTGCCTACTCCAGTCTTAGCAATAGACCTAAGGTCTTTGCTATCTGCATTTGATACTGCATATTACAGCTACCTTCCAGAAGCCATTGCTGTCCAGCCCTCAGAAGATCTGTCTAAGGCAATGGTGCCCTTCTCTGGCTGTGACCCCAACATTCTTTCATCCTTTGTACTCTCAGTGATGACTGCTGCTGCTACTGATATAGAAAAGGCTGAATCTGCTTCTGAAATTGTTCTTGCTGCTGCTGAAGACAATGTTCCAACTACTGCTGAAAATCAAATTGTTTCTGATGAGCCCATTTCCCAGGATTCTCTGATGACAGAGGCTGTTGTTTTTGAGCCTGTTGTAGATGTTGTTGTTGTTTCTGAACCTGCTGCTGCCATAATTCCTGAAATAACCAGTGTTGCTTCTACTGCTGCTCCAGTATCTGTTGTTATATCTGCTGCTGTATCTGTCTCTGTTGCTCCTTCTGCTTCTGCCTCTGCCCCATCTGTTGCTGTTCAACTGAAAGAAGATCTGATGAAAAGGATTGATGCTTTATATGATGCTCAAAGCTCTGAATCTGATGACTACAACACTGCTTCTGATGATTCTTCTGCCACCATTGCAAGGAAAAGGAAGGCAAGAAGTAAGGCAATGAAGAGGGTTCCACCTGCCAAAGTTAGAGATGATAATGATGTTCCTTACTATATTCTGCACAACTGCCCAATTACTGAGCATTGGATGCAGTTCTCTAAGAATCAGCTAAAGGCTATGAAGAAGAAAAGGAAGTATGAGAAAGGTTCCACCCAGTCCAAGCACCCTCATCCTCCTCCACCACCTCCACCTGATGCAGGTGCAGGTGGCAGCTCTGCAAGCTCAGGCCCAGCTAGAAGCCAGGCTCCCTACCAACCTCATGCTAGAACATATCAAAGGGAAAGCCAGTCTAGGGGCTCTTACTCTAGAAGGGGAGGATATAGGGGAAATCAAAGAGAGACTCAGGTTTACTCCAAAGGGCATTCCAGGCAGCACCCTTATTCCAGGGGAGGACATGTTCCTTCTGATACATCTTCAGGTCCATTCCCCTATAAGCTCAAAGAAACTGTGACTGCCAGGACTCCTCAAGATTCTTCTTCCAACAGGTATGAGCCACCTATTCCATTTGAGGACCCTGAGAAGAATCCTGTTGCTTGGACTGCTAGAATGAAAGAGTTGGCTGCATTAGATCAAATAAAGAAAGCCAGAGAGCAAGGCCTAGACACCTCTAATATATCTACAATGTCAGAACAAAGATAGAAAGAACTAGAAAGATATGCCTCCAGTAAATTTTTTGATGCAGACAGGTACATGGAGTTGCATCCAGCTGCAGTGGTTCCCAGGACATCAAAGCAAACATATTTGGGAGCAGCTGATGATACCAGATCCAAACAAGAAGCTTTAAATCCTAACAGAGAAATCAAGTTGGTAAAAGGCAAAGAGAAAGAGTAACTCTGTAAGGTGACAATTCTTGGTTTTTCTGACTGATATCTGGATAACATATATATATCTCTGTGATGGTTCTGTAATGTCTAGCTACTGTTGTTTTTGTGTTTTTCTGATTGTATGATGTTGTTTGATTTTCCAAAGTCTGTAAATAGTTTTCCTAACCCAAATAGTGAGAGATTGTTGGAACACCCTATTACTAATTTGGGTCGGGATCACTATGTCTCTAGGAATCTGTGTTTGACCTTCTGTATAGCTTAATAGGTCAATTAGAATTGAGTCTAAGGGATCAGGAGTCTAGGTTTGGAAGTTGCCCTCAAGACCAAAGTTTTTCTGGAGACTAAGTCCAATCGTCGAGCTCAGCACGACGTTTCGTCGAACTCCGGTCGACGATCGTCTAGCTCAACTTCGACAGATCGTCGAGCTCCATTCGACGATCGCTGAGCTCAAACCTCATAATATCGTCGAGCTCCACTCGACAATCGCTGAGCTCAACTTCTCAATATCGTCGAACTCCATTCGACGATCGCTGAGCTCAGGTCGATGATTTTGTCTCAGCACTGGATCCTTATCTCTGAGCTCAGTTCGACGATCTTTGAGCTCAGATCGACGATTATATTGCTGCTTGCATTTTCCAGGTCGCTGAGCTCAGCTCGACGATAGCAGAGCTCAGTTCGACGATTTCAGTTATCTTTCAGAATTCAAATTCAAATCAGATAGAAATTATTCTACATTTAATTCAGAAGATCTGCCAGCCGTTTTCATTTACTTCTGGAGCAAGTTTCAAGGGATTTTTCAAGGAACAAATCAGTGGACTTTCCTTTAGAAGAAAATATGCAATTAAGGCTGTAATCAATGCAGACCAACGGCTATCTTTGACAGAGTGATATCCTATTCAGACACAGAGAATAAAAGAGAGAATGTTTTTGAATCAAACAAGAATTTTACAAGAACAGGACACAACTCAATATACAGAGACTCTTTGAAAAATATTTTGTCAACAAGAATTCTGAAGAACACTCATCAGAGAGATCAAGCTTTCAGATCTCTTCAGCTCTTAAAGTGTTTAAGGCCAACATCATTTCAAGACTCCAGACACTCAACATTTCAGCTTGCTGAAATCATCTTTTGCTGGAGATCTATCTTTGAAGGCCTATCACCCTCAGCAAAGCTCATCTTCCTGAAGATCAAGGACTCAGGGGGAGCTTTGAAATCAATCCACTTAGTCTTCTCAGTTATTTGAGAAAAGAGAAGACTGCCATAACTCTCTCACCCCCACTCTGTAAAGGGTTGTTCAAACTCCCTTCAAAAGTTTGAATCTGGTTTTTGAGCACCTTGTCAAAAGCTCATTGGTGGCAAGACACCTGATCAAAAAATCTGTTTTGGTTTTTGAGCACCTTATCAAAAGCTCATTGGTGCCCAGGACACCTGATCAACTCATCCTGCAGTGGATTCCTACCTAGGGTGGTAGAAGAGTGGATGTACCCAAGTTAGGGAACCACTATAATTCCTTGTGTCATCTGGTTTTGCATGTTTTCTTTTTGTTTCTGGCCTAGATTTTCTTGTGCTTAGTTTCTGCATAGCTTAGTGTTGTGATTAGTTTTATTTCTGCTTCCCTGCTTACACTCATTACAACAATTGTTGTAAAGCTTTGCAAAAAGTTTTTCTTTGTGTTTCAAAAAGCACCATATACTCTATTCACCCCCCTCTAGAGTATATCAGATCTAGTTTCCCCTTTCAGATTCTGAGGGTCTGTCTCGGCCAATTTTCCAAACTCCCTTATGGCACAGACCTTGTTATCTCATTCCTTAGTCGGGGATCTCAAGAACTTATCATTTAATTCTCCATTAGTGAAGACTCTGCCATAGACCCTTAGCCCATTCACTATCTTGAAGAAATTCTCAAATGTGTCAGCAATGGTATCCTTGTTTCCATGTCGGAAAACTTCATACTTATGATTTATAAGGGATCTTCTATCATCCCTGACTTCTTCTGTACCTTCCATTAAGGTAACTAGAGATTGCCACATCTCTTTCGCAGACTGGCAGTGAATCAGGTTTTGCAGCATTGAATCATCCACTGCACTTGCTATAATATTTTTTGCCTTTTTGTCTAATAAAACAAGTGCAATCTCATCCTTATCTAGATCCATAAGTTTCTTTGGGACTTTCTTAGTTGGATCTATAGTGGAGACGGTCATGGGAATGTAAGGTCCTTCTTCAACTATCATGAATATCCTTGGATCCACAACTTCCATAAAGAACTTGATTCTCTCTTTCCACATGGAAAAATTATTTTTGGTGCACAAGAAAGCTTGGCAAAATCTTTAGCCTTGTCCATTTGGTAGATCTCAAAAGACAACTATTGAATGATCTGATAAAGGTGTTAACCTTTTAATGATCAACCTCACTTTGATACCAATTGAATGTTTATAGTTGCATGCCTAAATCACCTAGAGGGGGTGAATAGGTGAGATGTGCGTCTTTTTGCAAAATAAAAATTACAAACCAATGCACAGATCTATCTACCAATCAAACACAGACGAGGCAAGATTTATAATGATTCCCCAACCTTGGGTACATCCACTTTCCCTCACCGATCTAGCAATACACTAGACTCGGCTACTCCACTATCTCGGATTGAAAATCAATCCTACCCTCAGAACAATGTTCCTATAATCTCGATCCACAAAATGGATCTAAACTCGGAAGGTAAAACTTCCTACAATCTCAGAGATACAAAGCTCCTACACTCGGAGAAGTTTCTCCTACAAGAATGAAATAAATTGTATAGAAATATAAACAGTGATTCCTCTTTTTCAGATATGCAACATTCGACCAGAAATTTCTTCTTCTAGGCTTTGCGGCTTTATCAGAATGATGAAGAGAAATCTCGGCAAGATTGGATCTGAAACTTCTTGGCTTCACACCATCGATCGAAACAGAATATTGATGAGTTGAGCAAATCTCGATCTGGAAAGCCTTCTTGATCTGAATCTTCGAAAGATGAAACCGTAGCCGGTCGGGAATCAGCGACGGCAATGGCGGCGGTTTTTGTTTCTTGGAGAGAGAAAGAGGAAACAGAAGCGGCTACAAAACTTTCTTAGAATAATTTTCTTAGAATAATAATTGTTAGGGTTTATCGGTTTAGACAAGACCTTTTATAGGAGAGGATAAGATTAGACATAATAGAGTCATTATGAGAGACACGTGGACCAATCACGTCAAAGTTCATTAAGAAAACCGTTATTCTGGACTTAACGAATTTACGGAAAAGTCGAAGTAAAATACTCGAGATATAAAAGACTACTCGAGTACATGAAGCACTACTCGAGTAGGTAGAAGATGACTACTCGAGTATATAAGAAGAACTACTCGAGAGGGAATGAGATAATTATTCGAGTACATGGAGTCAACTACTCGAGTAAGTAAGAAGAAAAGGAGTCAGCTTCTTGGAACCAGCTTTCTGATCCCTCCTAATGTTCGAAACAGGATGCAACCCACACGTACTCTCCCTGCGCTACCCTCCTAACGAGAGTCAGTGACCTGAAAATAGACCGAGGGGGCCCAGCTTGGAGGTCCCGCCTCTTACCCGGAAGAACTGAAAGTCTTCCCCTCCCTAGCCAGTGCTGAGATAGGTGCCTGTGAGGAAGATAGTGGAAAGGTTCAACAACCTCTTCTCAGGCACCTTATCGGTCTATTTATAGGCCTCTGAATCTGCTCTGCAAATATCACTTCTAAATCATCCTGAAAAGACCAAAACACCCTGGACTGGGTCTGCTAACAGCCGAACTCCGCTGTTCTAGAGGGCTATATGCAGACCTCCAGGGGTAAAAATGTAAAATTATCTGGGGCACAATGGCAAAATCCCCCTTCAGTGGAAAAGGGTGAGAACTCCTTTCTCGCATGTGGCGAGTGGGGAAGGTACTGCGGGCGAGACGACCGCCCTGTCTGTCTCGCCGGCCTCTCGCATGTGGGCCATCTCGCCCCTAGGAGGTCTCGCCCAACTAAGAGGTCTCGCCTACTCAGAGAGCTGTTCATACGTCTCGCCTCTTGGACGTGGGCATCCTCTCATCTCGCCAGTCCCCCTTTCTCGCTTGCTGGATCACCTTTCGCGAGCCCGAGGTTGTACACAATCCCCGCTCTTTTCGAGGTTGCCCTAACCTCGGAAAGATAGCCCAACCGTGGCTCGCGATGCGAGGATTTCTTTATGAGAATCTGTGGTTCCCCCCCCCCCCACCCTATGGGGCCTATAAATATGAGATCACAGTCTTCATTTGGAACCCTTTATCCTTCATCTCTTTTTCTTTCGGAATGTCTCACAGTCAAAGTTTTCGCGAGCGCCTTGCGATTGTGCGAAGGCGAAACAAAGCCAACACGGACGCCCATTTTCGGGATCTGGGGCGTACTCCCCCCTTAGCCTCTCCGCCCTCTCGCCTAAAAAGGACGAAAGCCGCCTGCCCCCCTCTGTCGGCGGGCGCAACCTCCTCTGCCCCTTCAACAGACAACTCATTCGCTTCTTCCGGAGAGAAGCAGGTAATCATATTACTCTTTCCCTTTTATGGTCTCGCCTGCTGACTACGCTTTTTCAGGGAAGTTTTGCTGACTCGCCTGTGCCTGCCAATCCCCCCGATAATATAAACCAAGTTCCTCAGCGCACTGAGTCGCCCAAGGCGGCCTCCCCCCCCCCTCGCAGAGAGAAAACCTCTCGCGAGTTGTGGGGAACCCTCCCATCCCCAGTAAGATCTCTTCCCTTATCACCTTTCTGTTGATTCGCCTTCTTTTATCCGACTCGCGCGGGCTCATCCTTGCTTGTGATCTCTCGCTATTTCCGCAGGCATCCACTTTGATTCCGATACTGAAGAAGCTCCCGCGTCTCCACCCCTCTCGCCTCTTCCTCATCCAGGCGAGATCGAGGACTACCTGGGTGATCCCATGGACCCCCTGGAATTGAAGCGGAGGACAGCCAGGATGTTTCGTAAATATACGCACATAATCCGCGAGATGGATCTCGAGAAGCAAGCCTCCGACCGACGCATGGAGTGGATTGAAGCAGATTATCACCTCCTTTCCGCTAGGATGGAAGCGGACGGGGTGCTAGACGGGACCGACCCCCAGGCCATCTTAAACGAGACGGACGAACATCTCCGTCTCGCGCGCCGCGGCGTGATCTCTGCTCGCGCCTTTCACCTCCCTGGCTGCCCTCCATGCGCGGGAGGTAGAGATGGCCGCTGGCAGTGGGTGCGGAACAAAACTGTCGCAGTCCCGTCTCGCCTCCTCTGGATCTTGTTTCATCAATTTCGCTGTTTGATTACTGATATGTTGTATAAACTTATTTGGGAGAGATGTCCCCTTCTGCGGGTCGATCTATTTTAGACTCTTGGTAATGCACTGGTCATATCACGCCGTCTTTTCATTATTGTCATGATTAGCTATTATTTTATTAGTCCTGTAATGATGGCTGGCCTCGAAAATAATGCTGTGGCGCCCCCGCCTCTTGAGTTCTAGAGAGAGAGTGAGATGGGGAGAGTGAGATAGGGAGAGAGAGAGAGGGAAAAACGAAACGTCGGGGTGTCCTCTTATTTCCCGCCGCCTGACTTTCCCGCCTCTTTCCCCTATCCCTTATAAATATCTCCAACCCCGGCCCCTCTGCCTTATTATTCTAAGCCGTTTCTTTGTTCCCGGTTCCCGTCTCTCCTTCGCCATCTCGCGTCTCTCTCTGAACCATCCTCTCTCTCTTCTGCTGCTTTCTCGCAGTCATGGGAAAGAAAAAGATTGAAGAGGGCGAGGGGCGCAGCCGTTGCGGGAAGCGCTTCGTGGACCATGACTTCCCTCTCGGCAGACTGCCAGAGGAAGACCACGCTTGTTTCGCCATCGAGTATCTCTCCGACAGCTATCTGTCTCGCCCGCCCAAGGTCGGTGAATGCATCAACACCTTCTACCCCAATGAGCTGGCTTTTCCCGTCTCGCACTTCGAGGCGGGGCTGCGGCTTCCCCTCTGGCCGGAGGTCAAGCTAGTGCTGAAGTACTTTGGGGTCGTCCCGACCCAATTCAACCCCAACGCAATCTCCATGCTGATCGCTTTCGCCTGCTACCTGCGGCGAGAGCGTATTGAGTTTAGTCTAACTGCCTTCCGCAAGTTGTTTGTCTACCATGCCAAGAACGACGACATCTCTTACTTCACAGGCCAAGGCCTTAAAGTGTGCGAGACGCCGAACAAGAACCACCACTGGCTAACACGGTTCGTCTTCATCCGCGGGGATCTGGGAGGTATCCCTCTCGCCCCCGTATCTCCTACCGAATGCTATTATGACACCCCCAAGGTGGGGGGTGCCGAGAAAGACCTCTGCGATTTCTTCGCAGGGAAGAACTTCGAAGTCCAATACCTTCGGCGAGACCTCGACTCGCTCCCCGTCGTCTTCCCCGGCGAAGGTACGCTTCTATTTCCCTCTTTATCCTTGTGAATTCTTACTCCCCGCTGAGTGTCACCTTATCTAGGAGAGAGGACCGTCCCCGTCCATCCCCCCTACCATAGTAATCGAACTCTCGCTTTGGCGAGTATGGCGGTGGAGGCTGCGAAAGACACGCTGACACCTGCCACCAAGAAGAGGCCCGCGGGAAATGGTACTTCTCGCCTCAGCCCCAAGAAGAAGAAGAAGTCTGTGTCCTTCAAGAAGTAAAAATCTGCAAAGGAAAGAGAAGAGCCAGCGGGGTCCCTGTCCCCCATCACTCTATCATCTCCCTCGCCTCTGCGACGACCCGTCTCGCCCGCCCGCGAGACGGTCTCTTTCGAGCCAGCTGCCCGCGGCCATGTTCAGCCCTCTCAGCTCCCTCCTGGCGAGACTGGCTCGTCCAGCCGCCCGACTCCTGCCTCACACCCTAATTATAATATGGGTCCTATGACGGACGATGACGCCTACGAGCCGGTTCTCATATGGGACCAAGACTCCAACCGCGTGTCGGTGTCTACCCTTCTCCCTTCCTGGAAGGAGCAGGACCCCCCCCCCACCAGTCAAGCCTTCTCCTTAGGGTTTGTGCTGTATGGCGGTCTTGGCTCTGAGCGCGCAGATAACGAGGCATCGCGAGACCTCATTCTAAAAAGTGCCCACTCTCAGTTTCGCTCCCTGGAGCTCGCGCACCGGGTCTTGCGCCACCTCGTTTTCAACAACAGGAAATGGAAGGAGGCGGAGGCCGGTCTTGCCGCGGAGCGCGAAAAGTCCCTTGACCTGGAGAAGCAGTTGCTTGTTGCCGACAACCTCCTTGCGCAGAGTCAGAGCGGCGTGGTAAGTTTCCTTACCGTTGCTTTGCTAGTCTTACTCTTGCTTCTTATAGTCTCTCACTTGCCCTCCTCCTGCAGGATGCCGAGACGGCCGACAGGATGCGCTCGCATATTCAGGAGATGGAGGGGGAGAACAAGAAGTTGAAAGCCGAAAATCTCTGCCTCCGGAGCAGCGCGACACCCCCACCGGATCAATTTCCCGTTCCTTCCCGCTATTCCGTAGATGAGGTGGACTCCATCTGTCGGGACTCAAATATCAAGACGGCGGAGGTTGTCCTCAAGATGATAAAGGAGCTGGGAGTGGTGCGCGAGGATGCAGAGACTGTTGGAACACCCTATTACTAATTTGGGTCAGGATCACTATGTCTCTAGGAAACCTTTGTTTGACCTCATGTATAGCTTAAATGGTCAATTAGAATTGAGTCTAAGGGTTAGAAGTCTAGGTTTGGAAGCTGCCCTGGAGACCAGAAGTTTTTCTGTTTGGAGACTAAGTCATATCGTCGAGCTCAGCACGACGATTCGTCGAACTCCGATCGACGATCGTCTAGCTCAACTTCGACAGATCGTCGAACTCCATTCGACGATCGCTGAGCTCAACTTCATTATATCGTCGAACTCCATTCGACGATCGGTGAGCTCAGGTCGACGATTTTGACTCTGCTTTGGATCTTTATCTCTGAGCTCAGTTCGACGATCTTTGAGCTCAGATCGACGATATTTTGCTGCTGTATATTTCTAGATCGCTGAGCTCAGCTCGACGATAGCAGAGCTCAGTTCGACGATTTCAGATAACTTCAAGGATGTTTCTAGATTCAAATTCAAATCAGTTAAGGAGTTATTCTGCAATTAATTCACAGATTTCCTAGTCGTTTTCATTCATTTCTGGACCAAGTTTCAAGGGATTTTTCAAGGAATATTTCTATGGACTATCCTCCAGAAGAGATTCTGCAATTAAGGATGCAATTAATGCAGGCCAACGGCTATACTTGACAGAGAATGTTATTCTATTCTGTACCAGAGAATAAAAGATAGAATTTTTTTGAGTCTCTAAGAGAATACAGAGAGAGACACACAGATTATAGAGATACATTCAAAAATATTCTGTCTCAAAGAATTCTCAAGAACACTCATCCAAGGAGATCAATCTTTTCAGAAATCTTCAGATCTCTTTAGTTTCAAAGTGTTCAAGGCCAACATATTTCAAGACTCCAGACATTCAACATTTCAGCTATTGCTGAAATCATCTATTGCTGGAGTTCAATCATTGAAGGCCTATCACCCTCAGCAAACCTTTTCTTCCTGAAGATCTCAAGGATTCAGGGGGAGCTTTGACATCAACAATCCACATAGTCTTCTCAGTTGTTTGAGAAAGAGAAGACTTCCATCACTCTCTCACCCCCTCTCTGTAAAGGGTTTCTCAAGCTCCCTTCAAAAGTTTGAACTTGGTTTTTGAGCACCTTATCAAAAGCTCATTGGTGGCAAGACACCTGATCAAAAAATCTGATTTGGTTTTTGAGCACCTTATCAAAAGCTCATTGGTGCCCAGGACACCTGATCAACTCATCCTGCAATGGATTCCTACCTAGGGTGGTAGAAGAGTGGATGTACCCAAGTTTAGGGGAACCACTATATTTCCTTGTGTCTTCTGGTTTTGCTTGTGTTTATGTTTGTTTCTGGCATTGATTTTTCTGTGATTAGCTTTTTATTTAACTTAGTTCTGTGATTAGTTTTTAACTGCTTCCCTGCTCACTCTTATTACAACAATTGTTGTAAAAAGTTTCAAAGCACCATATACTCTATTCACCCCCCCTCTAGAGTATATCAGATCTAGCTGTACTTTCAATTGGTATCAGAGCGAGGTTGGTTAAACATACCATACCTGATTGGTTATACAGGCTAACACCTAAACCCAAAGATCCCAAGTTAGATCTGTTTTCTTTTGTATTTTATTATTAGATTTTGTTTTCACAAATCATGGCCCAAAACAAAGATTATGCTAGCACCAGACCTCCAGTGTGCAATCTATCCAAGTTTGCACTTTGCAAAGCAAGGACAGACTATACATGAATTCTATTGACGAAGATATTTTTAACTCTGTTTTGACAGTGTGTCCAAGACCCCCAGAGAACACAAGCACAAATGCTGTTCCACCTCCATCAGAAACAGATGCTGATATCAAGAGATGGAAGGTAGTTGATGCCAAGGCTATGAACATCTTGGCCCAGACAATGTCTGATGACATATTCCAAAAGGTGGCTGAATGCAATTCAGCAAAGGAAATTTGGGACAAACTCTCAGAAATAGTCTCAGGCTCAGCTGATGAGAGAAAGGATAGGAGATCCCATCTCATCTCTCAATATGAGAATTTCAAAAAGGGAGAAACTGAGTCAGTGGGAGATATGTACAACAGGCTAAGTCTAATTATCAGTGAACTCAGGACATTGGACAAAGAGATCTCTCTAACTGAACTCAATGACAAGATCCTAATGTGCTTCCCTAGCACTTGGGATTCAAGAATCTGGCCAATTAAGGATGCCAGAAGTCTGAATGAGATCACCACTGAAGCTCTATTGGGTAAGCTCAAATCTTATGAGCTACTCATCAAAAATAGAGAAGAAGAACAGAAGGCTGCCTCACCAGCCACAAGAAAAGAGAAGACCATAGCCTTCAAGGCAACTGAAGATCAGACTGAAGACAAAGCCACAGGCAATGATGAACTACTCAGTCTGTTGGCCAAAAGATTTTATAAGATGGCCAGAAAAGACTTCAGAAGGAGATCATACAAGAAACATGATAAGCCAAGGTATGACAAGTCCATTAATAATAACAATAAAGACATTATTTGCTTTGGTTGCAGGAAACCAGGGCACATAGTTCCTAACTGTCCAGAGAACAAGAATAAGGACAGAAGGGACAGGAAAGAAAGAAGAAAGGAGAAAGACTCCAAGAGGAATGGCAATGGCAAACCCTCATCAAGCAAAAACAAACATACATGAAAGGGGTTTGTTGCTGAATCCTGGAGTGAGACTGAAGAGGAGTCAGAAGCCTCATCCAGTTCCAGTGATGATGAGGATGATGCAGCAGAAAAAGAGTTCTGCATGATGGCAATCAATGCCTCACAGCACAATTCAGAAGAAGAAGAGTCAGAGTCAGATTCAGAGACTCAACCTGAAGAAGATCAGGTAATTGGTTCTTTTGATTTTAATTCAGAGGACTTTAAATCTGAATTTAAAGCACTGTGTTTAGACCTGCTAATGTTTGAGAAAGAAATTATCTCTCTCAGAAATAAATTATCTAAACACAATACTTTAAAGTCAGAAAACCTCAAACTCTCTCAGGAGTTGGAGTGCTGTAGGGAACAGATAGCTTCACTAAAAAGTGAGCTCTCTGAGGCCAAGAAGCTTGAAGAATCCCTTAATGGGAGAAGCATCAAGCTGATGTACATCACAAGCACGGTGAACTCCAGATTCAATAGTACACTGGGCTTGGGTGCTTCATCCAGCCAACCCGTAGTTCTAACAACTTCAATTAAATTCATTTCTGACAAAGGAAAGGGAGTTGTAGAGGTTGCTAGGAAACATTCTGATCTGCCTCAGAAAACTAAGTCCCAGCAGAAATCGTCGAACGTAGATCGACGATCGCCGAATGAAGGTCGACGATCGCCGAACGCAGCTCGACGACCTCAGGCAAAATCGTCGAACGCAGATCGACGATATCAGCTAAAATCGTCGAACGCAGCTCAACGATCTCAAAAACCTGACCTCAGCCATAGTCGACCGTCGAACGGAGCTCGACGATCTGACCCAAGATCGTCGAACGCAGCTCCAAGATCGTCGAACAGAGGTCAGAGCTCTGGAAACTTTTTCAAAGGTAAATCAAAATTGAATCCTAAGGGTCCATCCCAAATATTTAACCCTTATACTGAATGGATTATACCTCCAAGGAGATATCATCCTGAAGGATATAAGAGTCAACCTGGGATGTCTTTCATTTCAGAATTTAAAGGTTATCAACCTAGGCCCAAGGTAAACTGGGTCAAAAACAAATGAATTGTCTTATGTGCAGGTGAAGACTTATCCAACATCTAACCAGCAATGGTACTTGGATAGTTGGTGCTCTAAGCACATGACAGGGAATAAGGACAACCTCACTTCCTTTAGAGTCAAGCTTGGACCCAAAGTTATCTTTGGTGATTCAAATTTTGGACAGACTAAAGGATATGGTGCAGTCCAGATTGGATCAGTAACTTTCTAGAAGGTAGCTTATGTGGAAGGACTTAAGCACAACCTAATTAGCATCAGTCAGCTGTGTGATGAAGGCTACCAGGTGACCTTCAGCAAAGCCTTATGCAAAATCAAGTCAGAGGACAACACAACTGTGTTGACAGGTAAAAGAAAAGGTAACATCTACCTAGTAGATTTTCTTTCAACTGATGTAGATATTTGCTTGTTCAATTCTGTCTGTAGACCAAATATTTTATGGCATAAGAGACTAGGACACCTAAATCTTAGAACTATTGCTAGGCTATCCAAGGACAACCTTGTTAGAGGACTACCTTCTGGCCCCTACAAGAAGGAAGGACTCTGCAGGGCTTGTCAATTAGGCAAGCAAACTAAAAACAGCTTTAAGTCACTTAATAAGAGTGATTCACCTAGGATATTGTATCTGTTACACATGGATCTCTTTGGACCCATCACAGTACAAAGCCTAGGAGGGAAATCCTACACTTTAGTAGTTGTAGATGACTTCTCTAGATTCACTTGGGTGTTCTTTCTAAGGAAGAAGTCTGATAACTTTAAGTGTCTGATAGAGTTTCTCAAATGTATACAGATTGAGTTCAATACTCACATTGCCCTGATCAGAAGTGATCATGGGAGAGAGTTTGATTCTCTTCTTATGCAAGAGTTCTGTCAGAGTGAAGGGATCAGGCATACTTTCTCAGCTCCTAGAACTCCTCAACAAAATGGGGTAGCTGAAAGTAAAAATAGAACCCTTATTGAATCTGCCACTACATTGTTGTCAGATGCTCATCTACCTTTATCCTTTTGGGCAGAGGCAGTGAACACCTCCAACTATGTGCTGAATAGAAGTCTGATACATAAACTAAAGGGAAAGACTCCCTATGAATTACTCAAAGGAAAGAAACCTAAAGTTGATTATTTTAGAGTCTTTGGTTGCATTTGCTACATTCACAACAATGACAAGAAATATTTAGCAAAATTTCAAGCTAAAGATGATGAAGGAGTGTTTCTGGGATACTCCATGATCAGTAAGGCTTATAGGGTTTATAATAAATCATCCTTAAAAATTGATGAATCTGTTCATATTTCATTTGATGAATCTAACATGTCTTTCAAGGAGAAGATCAATTCTTCTACCATAGAACCTTTGCAGGAACATTCTCTAGTTGAAGACTTGAACAAGTTACAGGTTACTCAAGAGGATGAAAGCAGTGGAGATGAAGAAAATGCTCAACATATTAAACAACATATTGAGGAACATATTGAAGAACAACTTGAAGAACAACTTGAAGAGACAATTGTTGTACCACAAGAGGAAACAACAACACAGGTTGGTGAAAAATCAACACCCCCTGTTGATTTAGTAACATCAAGAGACCATCCAATTTCCCAAATAATAGGAGAAATCTCAGCTGGTGTGCAAACCAGAAATCAGGTCAACTAAAACCTGTTGCACACCTGCTTCCTATCTCAAATTGAACCTCAGTCCATTCAAGATGCAGAGCAAGATCCACACTGGATCATTGCAATGCAAGAGGAGTTGCATCAATTTGAGAGAAACAAAGTATGGGAACTAGTGCCAAAGCCTAAGGATCACTCCATTGTTGGAACAAAATGGGTATTCAGAAACAAATTGGATGATCAGGGAGTAATTATAAGGAACAAGGCAAGGCTAGTTTCTCAGGGATACTCTCAAGAAGAAGGAATAGACTACGACCAGACTTTTGCACCAGTTGTAATATTGGAAGCCATCAGAATATTTTTAGCCTATGCAGCACATAAAGGCTTCAAGGTATATCAGATGGATGTCAAAAGTGCCATTTTAAATGGAGACATCAAAGAGGAAGTTTATGTCAGACAACCTCTAAGTTTTATCTCTCCTACTTTTCCTGATTATGTTTTTAGATTGAATAAAGCATTATATGGTCTCAAGCAAGCTCCTAGAGCATGGTACGAGACCCTAGCATGCTTTCTTCTGGAAAATGGTTTTATAAGTGTTAGAGTAGACCAAACTCTTTTCATTAGAACCCATAATCCCATACCCTACTAGTACAGATTTATGTAGACGATATTATTTTTGGTTCTACTGACTCCAAATTGTGCAGAAGGTTTTCTAACTTGATGCATTCTAAATTTGAGATGAGTAGCATGGGTGAGCTATCCTTCTTCCTAGGATTGCAAGTCAAGCAGCATGCTGAAGTCATCTTCATTTCTCAAACCAAGTATGCAAATGAATTGGTTAAGAAATTTGGTATGTCTGAAGCATCTTGTATGAAAACACCCATGCCTACTAATGTTGTATTGGATGCTGATGAACATGGGAAATCTGTTGATCAGACAACATATAGAGCAATGATTGGCTCTTTACTGTACCTTACAGCTAGTAGACCAGATATAATGTTTGCTACATGTATATGTGCTAGGTTCCAAGTAAGCCCTAGAGAGTCACACCTAACACTAGTAAAGAGGATTCTCAGGTATGTTAAAAGTTGTCCAAATCTAGGTCTCCGGTATCCAAAAGATTCAGCATTTGATTTAACTGGATTCTCTGATGCTGACTATGTTGCATGCAGAATTGACAGGAAAAGCACCAGTGGAACTTGTCAGTTCCTTGGTGACAGACTTGTCTCTTGGTTTTGTAAGAAACAAACACCTGTGTCAACTTCAACTGCTGAAGCTGAATATATGGCTGCAGGCAGTTGTTGTTCACAAATCCTGTGGATTCAAAACCAACTCCTAGACTATGGCTACAACTTAGAGAAGTCTAAAATCTTTTGTGATAACACCAGTGCTATTTCTATAGCTCAAAATCCAGTCCTCCATAGTAGGACAAAACACATAGAGATTAGGCATCATTTCTTAAGGGATAATGTTGAAAAGAATAAAATTGAACTACAATATATCCCAACTGATTTACAAAGGGGAGATATTTTCACCAAACCTTTGGATGAAAAGAAACACACCTTCTTCCTAAATCAGTTAGGAATGATAGATGGAGGAAGTCTATAATAATATCCAAGACTTTGAAAGCTTAAAAATTGACCAAGACTAGACAAACATTCTGATTTTTTCTTAGTGTCTAGAGTGTATTTCTGGTCTCTGAACTGCGCTCGACGATTTGCCCCAAGATCGTCGAACGGAGATCGACGATTTCCGCAATCGTCGAACTGAGTTCAGCGTCTCTCAGATATTATGAACTATCTCTTCCAGTCAACGCTCGTCGAACGGCGCTCGACGATTCTGTTCTCTGAACGATCGTCGAACAGAGATCGACGCTCTCCAATATCGTCGAACGTAGATCGACGATGTTGAAGTCTCTTCAGATTCCTTTAGAAGCCTCGATCGTCGAACTGAGTTCAACGATCTTTCCAATTCTGCGTCGAACCCTAATATAAAATTCATTTTTCGCCGTCGTTCTCCTTTGCGCTTTCGATTTCTCTGCAAGAATTTTCTTTCCCTCCAAATAATTCTACACTTGGTCGTTTTGTTTGTTGCATTTTTGCAAGTACCCATGGCTGTGTCCATTGCTGTTCTTGCTGCAATGAAGTTTGATGCTGGTTTCGATATTGACATGGAATCCTTCAGCACAACTGACCAAGCTTTTCAGGATATTTTGGGATTATTCAAAGACCAGAACCTGACTGCCATTATGATCACAAGGATCAAGCTGGCATCTGATGAGATAAAGGAATGGGTCTATACTGCCCATAATCAAGATAACAACACCATTGTTGGGTCTATCTCTGGAACTCAGGTACCCTTAACCCCAACACTTTTAACAGAAGTTTTTGAGTTGAGGAATGGTGAAGATACTGCTGACTTATTTGGAGAAGAGTATTCTAAACTGCTTGCCAGAATGGGTCATTCAGAGGCCAACCCTAGCAAGCCCTTCAAAAGGAACCTTTCTGTGGAATACAGATTTATGGCAGATGTTGTTGGGAAAGTGCTACTGGCTAAGCACTCTGCCCATGATACAATTTTAAGGTATCAGCTCTGCCTCATGGGAGCTCTTGTGGACAGGAAAAATCTGAATTGGGGAGAAGTGTTCTTTGACCTTATCAAAAAGAAAATCAACAAAAGTTTTGTAAACTTTGGAAGGATCATTGTGGTGTTTCTGCAGCACAGGTGCCCTGCTTTGCTGGTCTCCTCTGGAATCCATATAAATGCTTCCAAGAGACTGTCTTGTGCCCTCTTTGGAAAGTGGGACAGACAAATCAGCAAGCCCAGCAGGCCCTCCTCCAGCACTCCTTCAGGCACAAGGACTCTAAGAGTCACTTCTCCACAGGTCTCTGCCCCTGCAGATGACCTGGCTACTGTTGTTGCCTCTCCTCCTCCTCCTCCAATTCCATCCCTTCCCATACCATCTACCATTACAACTCCATCCACCATCATCATATCCAGCCCCTCTCCAACATCCACACCATCTCCAATACCTATTCTACCTCCACCAGATGTTACTTCATCACCCTCCATTCCATCCTTCACCCTCATTGATGAATCCTTTATGGATGACTCACCATCCTCTCCTCCTGAGCTACCCTCATCCTCCACTTCCTTTCAAGACCTTCTACACCAAATCATTGACCAACCCACTTTCACCCCATCTATCTCCATCCCACTGTCCTCCATTTCCACCTTACCAACACCTCAGCCATCCCTTCCACCATTCACCAGCTCTCCAATACCTTCACCATCAGCTGCTCCTACATCTTCTACCTCTGCTCAAGTCACCCTTGAGCAAGTAGACATCTCAGCCCTTGCTGACAGGTTGTATGAGTTGCTTGCCCCCAGGCTCTCTCTTCTGTTGGAGACCTCCTTGGCTCCACTACACTTGTCAGTGGTAGCTCTCTCTGCCAGGCTCTCATCCCTATTCCCTCAGGCAGCCCCTACAGCAGTGTGCCTTGATCCAGCCTTGTCTGAATCTAGGCAGGGGGAGATGCCCTATGAAGTGAGCCTTCATGCTGCTGCTGCTGCTGCTGTGTCTGTAAGCATGTCTGCTGCTGCTGCTGCTGTTATTGCTGCTTCTTCAGCTTTTGCTCTTGCTGCTGTTGCTGTGCCTCAAGCACAAGTTCCTCCTGCTGCAATCCTGGCAATAGACCTCAGGTCTTTGCTTTCAACTTTTGATTCTGCATACTTCAGCTGTCTGCCAGAGGTCAATGCTGTCCAGCCTCCAGAGGATCTATCCAAGGCACTTGTGCCATTTTTTTGCTGTGACCCAAGCATTATAACCTCCTTTGTCAATTCAGTTTATGTTGCTGCTTCTTCTGAAGAAAGCATTGTTGTTGCTTCTGATATTGTTGCCCCTACTGCTGCTGAGATTTCTGTTATTACTGCTGATGAACCTATTTCTAAGGATATTCTTATGTCAGAGGCACCTGACTTTGAGCCTTCTGCAGTTTCTGATGATATTCCTATTGTTGATGCTGTTGTTAGTGAAGTTGCTACTGCTGTCACTTCTCCAGAGCCTATAGTTGATGCTGCTGCTGTTACTGCTTCTACTCCAATTGCAACACCTTCAATATCTGCTGCTGTCACTGCTGCTACTACTTCAACACCTGCTGCTACAACCTCTGCCTCATCTGCTTCTGTACAGCTCAAGAAGGATCTGATGAAGAAAATAGATGCTCTTTATGATGACCAGAGTTCTGAAAGTGATGAATTTAGAACAGACTCTGAAGACTCTTCTGCTACCATTGCTAGGAAAAGAAAGGCAAGGAGCAAAGCTATGAAGAGAGTACCTCCTGCTAAGGTCAAGGATAACAATGATATTCCATACTACATTCTACATGACTGCCCTATTACTGAGCACTGGATGCAATACTCTAAGAATCAGCTGAAGGCAATGAAAAAGAAGAGAAAATATGAAAAGGGTTCCTCACAGTTCCAACACTCTCATCCTCCTCCACCACCTCCTCCTGATGCAGGTGCAGGTGGAAGCTCTGCTGCTCAACCCCCAGCTAGAAGTCAGGCTCCCTATCAGCCTCATGCTAGATCTTATAATAGGGGAAGCCAATCACGGGGATCTCAATCCAGGAGAGGAGGATACAAAGGAAATCAAAGAGATCTCCAAGTCTACTCCAAAGGTTACTCAAGGCAACACCCATATTCTAGGGGAGGACAAATTTCAACTGATACAACATCTGGTCCTTTCCCTTATAAGCTGAAAGAAACTGTGTCTGCCAGGCCTCCTCAAGACAATCCCTCTATCAGATATGAGCCTCCTGTACCTTTTGAGGATCCTGAAAACAATCCAGCTGCTTGGACTGCCAGATTAAAAGAACTAGCTGCACTGGATCAGATTAAAAAGGCTAGAGAGCAAGGAAAAAATTCATCCAACATTTCAACAATGTCTGAACAGAGACAGAAAGAGCTAGAAAGATATTCATCAAGTAAATTCTTTGATTCTGACAGGTATATGAAATTACATCCTGAAGCTGTAGTTCCCAGGCCTGTTGGGTACATTGGTTTAAATGTACCTGATTTGAAAAAGCCTCACCCAACTCAATGATATACATCAAAATGTATTTAATGTATTTTGAGTTACTTGTGCAGGTTAAGTATTTGCAGGACTGAAGCAAAAAGTTTCTAAGTACATGTGTCGACACCCAGAGGGAAAGTGTCGACACTTAAGAAGACTTGTGTCGACACCCAGGCAAGCAGTGTCGACACTTGGAGTCATTGTGTCAACACCTGGGATAAAGAGTCGACACCAGACACAAAGTGTCGACACAAGGAGCTGTGTCGACACTCAATGAAGAAAGTACAGTAAAGCTGTGTCGACACTTAACAGCAGTGTCGACACCTAGAAGAACTGTGTCTACACCAGAAAGTGTCGACACTTGGAGCTGTGTCGACACTCAGCAAAAGTCAGCAGAGACTAAGTATAAGTGTCGACACCAAGAACAATGTGTCGACACTCAACAGAAGAGTCAGCACTTGAAGTAAGTGTCGACACCCAGAACAATGTGTCGACACACAACAGAAGAGTCAACACTTGAAGAAAGTGTCGACACAAGGAAGAATGTGTCGACACTCAGCTGAAGACTCAACACTTGAAGAAAGTGTCGACACATGGAGCTGTGTCGACACTTAGCAAAGAACAGCAAGATCAACAAAATATTCTAAGTACAAATGTCGACACTAAGGGAATGTGTCGACACTCAGCTGAAGTCTCAACAGAAGAATCAAGTGTCGACACAAGGAGCGTGTCGACACTCATCAAGTATCAACACTGAAGACTATGTGTCGACACCAAGAAGCAGTGTCGACACTTAACAGATTCAACACATGAAGATGTGTCGACACAAAGAAGATGTGTCGACACTTAGAAGAATTCAGCAAAATACAGAAGATCAAGTACTTGTGTCGACACTCAATTTCAGTGTCGACACATAAAGAAGAAACTGTGTCGAGACATAGAATCTACAACATAAGGAGTTGTGTCGACACCTTGTAGACTTGTGTCGACACTTACACAACTTGTGTCGACACTTGGTCTATAGGTGTCGACACTTAAAGACAGAAAGTCTCGACACTTTCAGACAGTTAGAGAACTTTCAAGAACTGACTGGATGACTTGACAGCTGCCGTTCCAGCCGGTCTACAGCACCTGTCAGAGATGTCAGAATTCAGTTATGGACCGGATCAGCCGGTTACCATGAAGAAGGCCTATAAATAGGCTCATACAGTCTACAGAAACTGTTGTTGAAGATTGATAAAGTTCAATTTATTGATCAAGTATCTAAACAAGAAGATCTAGCTGTCCAAGTGCAGATCTAAGAAGTTGGAGAGAGAGGGCTCCATCCAAGAAATCAGCCATTGGAACTAGGCTGAGAAGAAGGGTTCAGATTTATTCTGGATCTTAAGAAGCAGAGGTCAAGGATCAACTGCAGAAGGAGTCAATCTTATTGAGTTCTACTTTCAAGAAGCTTTGAAGAAAGCTAAGTCAGATTGAATCCAGCTGAGTTCTTCCAAGAACTCATCAAGAAACTCACAACTCCCCTCTTTTGTCTTTGGGTTGCTGAGTTAACAATTGTATAATCATTTTTATCTTGTAGGATCCTTTGGATCTGAGTTTTTGTAAGCCTGTAATTATAAAGGCTGAGTGTAGGGCTTGAGAGCCTGAGTGTAGGAGATCGAAATCTCTGAGTGTAGGCCTTGGTGGCTGAGTGTAGGCCTGGGTGGCTGAGTGTAGGCTTTATGGAAAAGCTGAGTTGTAGGGCCTTGGGCCTGAGGTGTAGGAACCAGTTTGGGTTCTGAGATAGTGGAGAAGTTTGGCCGAATCTAGTACACTGCTAGATAGGCGAAGGGGGAAAGTGGATGTACCCAAAGCTTGGCGAACCACTATAAAAATCTGTGTCTGCTGTGATTGTGATTTGTTGTGTATGCGGTGTGATTGCTGTGCAAAAGTAGATAAGATTCTGTGTTATAAACTGATAGCTGCCATAATAAGTTTAAAAAGAATTTGGTCACATATTCACCCCCCCTCTAGGTGTTTAGGTACTATATCTTTCAAGTGGTATCAGAGCCAGGTTCCTCAAAAAGGACTAACAGTCTAAGGAGATCCTGATTGGCAGATTTAGTCTAAGTCAGATTACAGATTCAAGAAAATCAAGAACCATGGGTTCCTCTGAGAATCACAAGGAATTGGGTTTCATGAAATTACCTATATGCAGAAAGGAAATCTTTGGGATCTGGAAGGAAAGGGTAAGGCTGTTTATGGAAGCCTCAGACCCTAGGATTTACATCACAGTCAAAGAGGGGCCATATGTGCCCATGAAGATATCAGTTCTAGATGCAAATCAGAGAACACCAAAGGATTTCTCTGAAATGACTAAGGATGAGATTGTCCTAGCCACCATGGACCAAAGGGCTCAAAACATTATAGTGAGTGCTATAGATGATGCAACTTTTCAGAATCTAATACACTGTAAGACAGCCAAAGAGATGTGGGATACTTTTATTGTGTATATAGAGGGTTCTGAAAAAGTTAGGCAAGATAGAAAATCCTTGCTAAATCAGGAGTATGAAAGTTTTAGACAAGGAAAGGGTGATAGCATAACTGAGTGCTATAAGAAGTTCTATAGGATAGTGAATGAACTCATGTCTTATGGAAGAGAGTTCAGTAATTATGAACTAAATGACAAGTTCCTAAGGTCCCTAACTAAAGATTGGGACACCAAGATTTGTGCCATTAGAGAAATGGCTAAGTTGGGAGAAATTCCTCCACCTACACTGTTTGGCAAATTGTTGTCATATGAAATGCAATTGACAGTGAGGAAAGAGGAGGAGAAATCAACAAGAACTGAACATAAGGAAAGAACTGTAGCTTTCAAGATAGAAGCCCCCAGAAAGTACAGAGGTAAGTCACCTACTCCACCTCCAAAGGTAGCTGAATCAGAGTCAGATGAGTCAGTCAGCACAAAGTCTGAAAGCAGTGAAAGTGATGAAGACTTTGCTGCCTTCACTAGACATTTCCAGAAATTCTTGAAGAAGAAACAGTGGAGGTCAAGGCCTTTTACTTCACAAGGAAAAGAAGACTTCTATCAGAACAAAAAGTCTTCAAAGAAAGACAGGAAGAGGACAAAATCTAGTAAGGCAATTGGTTCAAAAATAGTGTGTTATTGCTGCAATAGACAAGGCCATGTTGTTGCAGATTGTCCAGAAAAGAGAAAGGAGTCTAGTGACAGGAAGAAGACTCATTTCAAAGACAAGAAATAGAAGTCTTTTGTTTCCAAAAAGGAGAAGACTCTGTCAGATATTTCTTCTTCAGAAACTGAGTCTGATGCTGAGGCATACATAGGGCTGTTTACTGAAGAAGAAGAAGAAGAATTCATGCAGATTATGGAGTCTATATATGAACAAGAAGACAGTCAATGCCAAGGGCTAATGGCTTTGACAGAGAATGACAAAATCCTGGAGCAGCCAGGACCCAGTAAGGTACAAAATTCAACTTTAAGTTCAGTTTCTTGTGCCAGTACAGAATCAGATTCATCATCATCTAGTGATGAGAGTGTATCTGAGTCTGAGGAAGATATTCATCAGCTTATAGATGAATATAAATTACTGTTGCAAGCTTACAAGAAGAGCAAGTCCCTAGCCAAAAGTCAGGCAAAGGAAATTGCTGATCTGAAAGCTGCTGCAACAGATTCTGAGAAGTTATTTGATCAAAAGCTTAATGAGATAGCCAGACTGAAGCACATTACAGTGATTCAGATGGGAACTATATCATTTAAAAATGATCAAATTAAGAGTCTGGAGATTAATCTTCAGAAGGAGAGAGAGCTTGTTGCTAGGTTTTCTAAACCTAAGTCAGTGTTACCCATAATTGATGAATTTGTTCATCACAAGGGTAAGGCTGGACTGGGTTTTATTAAACCTGCAAGGACTGAGCAGTATAAGTCCAAGTCCAAGGGCAAAGCCCCAACACTCAACAAGTCAGCTGTAAATAAGACAGCAAAGACAGTACCTAAGCAAAGGTACAATAAGTTTGAATGTTGGTGCTGCGGCAAGGTTGGCCATTTTGCAATGGACTGTTGGCACAATGCTAGTGCCAAAGTGAGTAACAATCTACCTGTTGGAAAGCCAGTAGGTAGTTTTGTCAAGTTGCAAACTAACAAGTACCAAGGACCCAAGAATTATTTGGGTTCTAAGGTTCATTAATCTATTTTGCAGGTAAGTCCAAGTGGCCATACCCCAACATGGAACTTGGACAGTGAATGTTCCAGACATATGACTGGAACTAGAGGATTACTAAGGGACTACATTCCAATCAAAGATGGTCCAAAAGTAACCTTTGGTGGTTCTGAAAAAGGAATCATCAAAGGGTTTGGTAACATTTCTAGTAACTTGGTTACCATTACTCAAGTGGCTTATGTTAAAGGGTTGAAACACAACCTAATAAGTATAAGTCAATTAAGTGATGTAGGGTATGACATCTCATTTGTTAAAAATGGTTGTCATATCAGGAGGTCAACTGATCAAGAGATCATTTTGACTGGTTATAGGAAATGGAATGTCTTTTGCTTAGACATTATGGTTGAGAACAATGGTTCTCCAGTGTGTCTTGTAGCTGATGAGACAGTCTCTCATTGTGTCAAATGGCACAAGAGGCTTGCCCATCTTAACTACAAGACTATTAGCAAACTCTTTAGCAAATAGTTAGTGAGGAATGGTCCTCAAGTTAAGTGTGTTAAAGATGATATTTGCTAAGCTTGTCAAAAGGGCAAGCAGACTAAATCCACCTTTAGAAGCATAGAAAACAAAGATGTTGTGAGGTGTTTATACCTCTTGCATATGGATCTCTTTGGTCCAATGCCAGTTCACAGCCTAGGTAGCAAGGTCTATACCTTTGTAGTTGTAGATGACTACTTAAGGTTTTCCTGGGTGTTCTTCTTAAGACAGAAATCTGAAACACCTAGTGTCTTCTATAGCTTTGTCAAGCAAATTCAGAATGAACTAAATAGTACAGTGGTCAAGATTAGAAGTGACCATGGTACTGAATTTCAGTCTGATAGCATGACAAAACTATGTGAAGAATTTGGGATATTTCAAGAATTTTCTTCACCTAGAACACCTCAGCAAAATGGCATTGCTGAGAGGAAGAATAGGACATTGATAGAGGCTGGTAGGACCCTATTAAGTGATACATCACTGCCAGAATATTTCTGGGCTGAAGCAGTTAACACTGCATGCCATGTTATAAATAGGGCTACCATCACTAAAGGCCTCAACAAGACCCCCTATGAAGTTGTGAAAGGCAGGAAACCAAACCTATCCTACTTCAGGATCTTTGGTTGCAAGTGCTTCATACTTAACAATGGGAAGTCTTACTTGACTAAGTTTGCTGCCAAGTCCCAAGAGGGAATTTTTGTTAGGTACATCAATAACAGTAAGGCTTATAGAATATACAACTTGTCTACACAAGTTGTAGAAGAATCTATGCATGTAGTTTTTGATGAGACTAAACTTATTAACAATGAGTTATCTAGTAGTGTATGCAGCCCCACAGGTTTAACAAAGAAAATGGACAAGCTTACTATAGAAGAAGTACCTACTGCAAGACAGCAAGTAGAAGACAGTGGCTGTTGTCCAGGGGGAGAACTACATGTGCCAATTGCTGATGAAGTTCAAGGAGTACAGCATGATGAAAATGCTGAAGAGGTTCAACCAGAAGTTAGGATGCCTCCAGCCAATAGGCATCTTAGAGATCATCCAGTAGAGCAGATTATTGGAGATCCAAGACAAGGAGTACAAACAAGGAGCAGAAATCTGAATGCTGCAATCTACTCCAATTTTCTATCTCAAGTTGAACCAAAGAAGTTTGAAGAAGCCATTCTAGATCCACAATGGACTGAAGCAATGCAAGAAGAGCTTAATCAGTTTAAGAGGTGCAAGGTCTGGGAACTTGTTCCTAAACCTAGAGACCACAATATAATAGGAATCAAGTGGATCTACAGGAATAAGATGGATGAACAAGGGGTCATCATTAAGAATAAAGCAAGATTGGTTGCTAAAGGATATAGGTAAGAAGAAGGTATTGACTTTGATCAAACCTTTGCTCCAATAGCCAAACTGGAAGCCATAAGGATGTTCTTGGCCTATGCAACCTACCAAGGATTCAAAGTTTACCAAATGGATGTCAAGTCAGCATTCCTGAATGGTAATCTTAAGGAGGAAGTCTATGTGGAACAGCCTTCAGGTTTTGTTGATTCAACTCTGCCTCATCATGTCTATAGACTTAGGAAAGCTTTATATGGGTTAAAGCAAGCCCCTAGGGCTTGGTATGAAACCTTATCTAGTTTCCTCATTGAGAATAAGTTCTCACGGGGGAAAATAGATAAGACTCTATTCCTTAGGGAATCTAGAGGCAAAGTTATACTAGTCCAAATATATGTAGATGACATTATATTTGGGTCTACTGAAAGCAGCCTTTGCAAAAAGTTTGCAAAACTTATGCAAGGTCAATTTGAGATGAGTAGTATGGGAGAGCTGAAGTTTTTCTTGGGTCTCCAAGTTAAACAGACTGAAAGTGGTTTATCCATATGTCAGTCCAAGTTCACCCTAGAACTCATAAGGAAGTATGGTATGGATTCATCCAGTACCATGAAGACTCCTGTGGGGTCAAGTATGTCTCTTAGCAAGGATGATGCAGGGAAACCTGTAGATGAAACCTTGTATAGAGGGATAGTTAGCTCCCTATTATACTTGACTGCAAGTAGACCAGATATCATGTATGCTACATGTGTCTGTGCCAGGTATCAAGCCTGCCCTAAAGAGTCTCATTTGACAGCAGTCAAAAGAATATTGAGATATCTAAAGGGCACTCCCTATCTAGGCCTCTGGTACCCTAGGAATGGAGATTTTGAACTAACAGGTTATTCAGATGCAGACTTTGCAGGATGCAAAGAAGATAGAAAAAGCACTACTGGAACCTATCAATTCCTAGGTGGGAGACTAATTTCATGGAGTAGCAAAAAGCAAACAAGTGTGGCTATCTCCACTGCAGAGTCAGAGTATGTGGCTGCAGGAAGTTACTGTGCTCAACTTCTGTGGATACAACATCAGCTAGAGGACCATGGATTTCAGGTAAGTAAAACTCCACTCTTCTGTGATTCTACAAGTGCTATTTCAATAGCTAATAATCCTGTATCCCATAGTAGAACAAAACATATTGAAATTAAATATCATTTTCTTAGGGAGCATGTAGAAAGAGAAGATATTTTATTAGAATATGTTAAAACTGATAATCAAGTAGCTGATATGTATACTAAGCCCCTAGAAGAAGCTAAGTTCAATAGATTTAAAATTGAACTCGGAATGATAAACTTAGAGTAAGTTTACTGAATTGAAAATGGCTAAGTAAAAAGGTGTCGACACATAGAGATTTCTGTGTCGACACAGAATAGTGGTGTCGACACTTCAGGAAAAAGGTGTCGACACATCTAGGAAGTTGGTGTCGACACTTCAGAATTTTAGTGTCGACACATGTCAAGTAGGTGTCGACACATCCAAAGTGGTGTCGACACTTAAGTTTTACTCAGAATTTTCTAAGTAAAGACTCGACTATGTGTCAAGTTGAGTGGTGTCGACACATAAACAAGTGTCGACACATAAAATCTGTTGACTAAACTTGTGTCGACACATATGTGTCGAGACATTATAAGTCAGTGTCGACACTTATTGCCAGTGTCGACACATTTTCAGTTAGCTGTCCCGCCTGTTCATCTTCAAAATTAGAAAGGTATAAATAGGGTTTTGTCTTTGTTTGTCGACACGCTTTCAAAGTTTCGAGACCAAACTTCTGTGTCGACACCTCTCTTCTCTCAAGACAAATTCTACAAACCCTAATGGCGCCTAAGCTAGAGGAGAACGTCAACGAAGGATACGAGCTGGTGCGCGGCGCTTTTGAGGATGCTGCGCAAGAAATCAAGCATGTGATAACCCTAGTAGCAGATTCCGGGTTAGAATATCTAGTTTCTGAACCAACTAAAATCTGGAAGAAAGAGGTACTCGAATTCCTCAATGGAGCCAAGGTGGACGAATCTGGATACAAAATCAAATCCAGAGTTCATGGAGCAAAGGTTAAGGTATCCCCTAAGAGCTTGAGGAAGATTCTACAGCTACCAAGAACTCAAGAGGAAGATGAGGTTACTACTTCAAAGACCAGGGAAGCTCTAACCTGGTGTGGACTTGATTCTAAAATGAAGATTGGTTCAGTTTTCAACAGAAAGGGCATGAACAGCCAAGGAAAATTCATGTCTGAGATTGTTGGAAAAGTAATTCTCAGCAAGCCAGGAGGGCATGATAGAGTGTCTGCCTCTATGTTCAATATTATGACCAGGATTATATTCACTCTAAACACCGACTGGTCTAATATAGTGTATGAGAAGATTAAAGAAAGCATGAAGAAGCCCAACCTGGGCAGGATTTTAAGTCTTTATCTTGTTGGAGTAATACCTGAAGTTATGAGTACAGCTGCTGGAAGCAAAATCAACCACATGAGAAAAATGGACATGAGGTTGTTCTCTAGATGGGACAGGGTGTTGACTAAGGAGATGCCAACCCCTGAGAAGATAGTTTCTGAGAAGGATATTCCACCAAAGAAGAAGAGGAAGACTGCTCCAGTGGCACAAGAGTCCACTAGCAGCTCTGAAAGTGAAGAGCATGTTGTCTTCTCATCTGATGAGAATGTAGAAGAGCCTGCTGTCAAGTCTCCTGCTCCTCAAGATGATGCTGAGATCCAGGGGGAGCTACCAAAAGCAAGCCCCATCCACAAGGATCAAAGCCAGGGGGAGCTTCCAGTTGTAGATGAACCCACTACACTGGAAAGTGAACAAGCAACCACCATCATACTAGAGGTAATCAATGAACTCAATACTTTAGATTTTCCTATAGAAGATACTGATTTGTCTGATGTTCATCAGCAAATTCAGCTAAATAACCAAGTCCCAGATGCTGTCTTAGAAGACACATCTGCTGTTGTTCAAGATGTTACTGCTCAAGTGGTATCTGATCCAGTGGTTGAAGAGCCAAGAATTTCTCCAGCTCCTTCACCACAAGAGTATACAATGGAAGATTTATTTCTAAATCTGGATCAACATAACTTTGACATGGACAAGGCTGCTGCTGAAAGAGAGTATGCTGCTGCTGAGGGGGAACAAGTGCATATTCATGAAGACCCTGCCAGGAAAGAAACTGAGAAGGCACCAGATGTGCAGCCTGAGAAGCCTCCAAGCCCTAAGGAGAGGGTGGATATAGCCAGCACTTCTGCCTCTGAAGATGAGGAGATTGCTAGGGCAAACAAGAAGAAGTTTTAGGTCTTCAGGAGAAGAAGCCAGAGTTACAAGAAGGCTCTCCTAACTATAGCACCACAACCTATAGTTCAACCAGCACCATCAATAGACTATAGTGATCTGATGGTGGCCATGCAGCTCAAGTTGGATGAGCATAGAAAAGCTCTAGAAACTTATGTGGATGTAGGGCAGAAATCATTGCAATTTGATCTGGCCCAAGATATCAAGTCTATAAGGTTTGAAATGAACCTTAACAAGAAAGAGATGACAGACTGCTTCCACAAAGGGGGGAATGCAGTGGTGTACTTGGCTACACACCATGAAAAGATAAAAGCACAAGTAGATGACATGGCTGTGAAACAAGGTTATGTTCTTGAAAATCAGATAAGAATGAATGACAATCTTACTGCATCTCACAATGCCATTGTCACAGAACTGAAGAATCTAGCTGCAGGGCAGACTCCAGCTATAGCAAAGGCAGATTTTGACAAAGTATTCCTAGAAGAAATCACTGCTCTTAAGACTGCTATTCAAGAATCTCAGAAGCTGATAACTGACAAACTCCAAAGGTTAAAACCTTTCTTTAAAGATGGAGTTAATTACTTGGATAATCAGGTGAGATTTCAAAAGGATGATGTGAGAGATCATATTGAAAGAGAAGTCATAAAGGGGGAGAGAGTGTTAGTCAAGACAAGCTCTGATCATGCCAAATGGATATCCAATTCTATCAGATCTACACTGGGTTATCCTCCTCTTTGTGATGATGATAATGTGGCAGAATCTGGAATTCAACCTGCATATCTAGGAGGAGAGCAACCTGAAGTGGCTCAAGTCATATACCCTCCTCCAGATTTTGACATGATTCATGCAGATGTACTGTCCATGTATAGCCCACCTGGGGGCAAGGACAATGTTATTATTGAGAAGGTTGTTCAGCCTATTTCTGAAGCCATGCGAGAGGCAATGTAGAAAGAAGAAGAGACAAGATTGTCTAAGAAGAGGTTTTGGGAACAAGCTGAACAGAGACCAGACTTTGAGCAGTGGAGTCCTACCTCAAGAAACATTATATTGACTGTCTGGAAAGCTGCCAAAGACAACATTCATGACAGGAACAAATGGTTCTCTGAAGCTGAATGAAGAAAACATGAAACTAGATAAGAGGTAATAGTTCAATATAGAAGGAATGCCAAGATGGGAAAGCTATCTCCTACTGCTCAGGAGCCTAGCAAGTACTTTCCTAAGTCATACCATTATTTTGAAAGGCAGAAGATCAAAGCAGAAGAGCTTAAGAAGAAAGATCTGAAAGGCAATAAGCCTGCTGTTGCTGAAGTTGCTGATGCTCCTGTCCAAGCTAAAGTTCAAGCTGGCAAAGGAATAGTGATTAAGGAGCCAGAACTGAAATAGATTTAGAATTTTCTTGAAGTTTACTTTGTAATCTTTTTGATGAAAAACATTTTGTGAACTTCTGAAAATGTATATGACAGATATAAGAACAATGTGCTATATGTTAAAACTATTTCATATTTGTTCTGTGATGATGTCTATGTCTATTTCATATTTGTTCTGTGATGATGTATTTGTATACATGTGTAATTGATACATGTTTATATTTACCCTGCTGTATATAATCCTGCTTTACATCATTTTGTAATTTTATTATGAATGGTGTATATCATTGACTAAGGGTTATGACTTCTCCAAATAGGGGGAGATTGTTGGGTACATTGGTTTAAATGTACCTGATTTGAAGAAGCCTCACCCAACTCAATGATATACATCAAAATGTATTTGATGTATTTTGAGTTACTTGTGCAGGTTAAGTATTTGCAGGACTGAAGCAAAAAGTTTCTAAGTACATGTGTCGACACCTAGAGGGAAAGTGTCGACACTTAAGAAGACTTGTGTTGACACCCAGGCAAGCAGTGTCGACACTTGGAGTCATTGTGTCGACACCTGGGATGCAGAGTCGACACCAGACACAAAGTGTCGACACAAGGAGCTGTGTCGACACTCAATCAAGAAAGTACAGTAAAGCTGTGTCGACACTTAACAGTAGTGTCGACACCTAGAAGAACTGTGTCTACACCAGAAAGTGTCGACACTTGGAGCTGTGTCGACACTCAGCAAAATTCAGCAGAGACTAAGTATAAGTGTCGACACGAAGAACAATGTGTCGACACTCAACAGAAGAGTCAGCACTTGAAGTAAGTGTCGACACCCAGAACAATGTGTCGACACAAAACAGAAGAGTCAACACTTGAAGAAAGTGTCAACACAAGGAAGAATGTGTCGACACTCAGCTGAAGACTCAACACTTGAAGAAAGTGTCGACACATGGAGCTGTGTCGACACTTAGCAAAGAACAGCAAGATCAACAAAATATTCTAAGTACAAGTGTCGACACTAAGGGAATGTGTCGACACTCAGCTGAAGTCTCAATAGAAGAATCAAGTGTCGACACAAGGAGCATGTCGACACTCATCAAGTATCAACACTGAAGACTATGTGTCGACACCAAGAAGCAGTGTCGACACTTAACAGATTCAACACATGAAGATGTGTCGACACAAAGAAGATGTGTCGACACTTAGAAGAATTCATCAAAATACAGAAGATCAAGTACTTGTGTCGACACTCAATTTCAGTGTCGATACATAAAGAAGAAACTGTGTCGAGACATAGAATCTACAACACAAGGAGTTGTGTCGACACCTTGTAGACTTGTGTCGACACTTACATAACTTGTGTCGACACTTGGTCTATAAGTGTCGACACTTAAAAACAGAAAGTCTCGACACTTTCAGACAGTTAGAGAACTTTCAAGAACTGACTGGATGACTTGACAGCTGCCGTTCCAGGCGGTCTACAGCACCTGTCAGAGATGTCAGAATTCAGTTATGGACCGGACCAGCCGGTTACCATGAAGAAGGCCTATAAATAGGCTCATACAGTCTACAGAAACTGTTGTTGAAGATTGATAAAGTTCAATTTATTGATCAAGTATCTAAACAAGAAGATCTAGCTGTCCAAGTGCAGATCTAAGAAGTTGGAGAGAGAGGGCTCCATCCAAGAAATCAGCCGTTGGAACTAGGCTGAGAAGAAGGGTTCAGATTTATTCTGGATCTTAAGAAGCAGAGGTCAAGGATCAATTACAAAAGGAGTCAATCTTATTGAGTTCTACTTTCAAGAAGCTTTGAAGAAAGCTAAGTCAGATTGAATCCAGCTGAGTTCTTCCAAGAACTCATCAAGAAACTCACAACTCCCCTCTCTTGTCTTTGGGTTGCTGAGTTAACAATTGTATAATCATTTTTATCTTGTAGGATCCTTTGGATCTGAGTTTTTGTAAGCCTGTAATTATAAAGGCTGAGTGTAGGGCTTGAGAGCCTGAGTGTAGGAGATCGAAATCTCTGAGTGTAGGCCTTGGTGGCTGAGTGTAGGCCTGGGTGGCTGAGTGTAGGCCTTTGTGGCTGAGTGTAGGCTTTGTGGAAAAGCTGAGTTGCAGGGCCTTGGGCCTGGGGTGTAGGAACCAGTTTGGGTTCTGAGATAGTGGAGAAGTTTTGCCAAATCTAGTACACTGCTAGATAGGCGAAGGGGGAAAGTGGATGTACCCAAAGCTTGGGGAACCACAATAAAACTCTGTGTCTGCTGTGATTGTGATTTGCTGTGTATGCTGTGTGATTGCTGTGCAAAAGTAGATAATATTCTGTGTTATAAACTGATAGCTGCCATAATAAGTTAAAAAAGAATTTAGTGACCTATTCACCCCCACTCTAGGTGTTTAGGTACTATATCTTTCAAGGCCTAAAAAGCAAACATATTTAGGAGCAGCGGATGATACCAGATCAAACAAAGAAGCCCTCAATCCTAACAGAGAGATCAAACTTGTTAAGGGCAAGGAAAAGAAATGATATTGTAAGGTGACATTCTCTGAGATTTCTGATTACTATCTGGATGCTAAATATCTCTGTGGTTCTGCATGTCTAGCTTGTTGTTTTTCTATTTTGCTGCTTGTATGTTGTTATTTAATTTTTCCAAAGTCTGTAAATAGTAATCCTAACCCAAATAGGGGGAGATTGTTGGAACACCCTATTACTAATTTGGGTCAGGATCACTATGTCTCTAGGAAACCTTTGTTTGACCTCCTGTATAGCTTAAAAGGTCAATTAGAATTGAGTCTAAGGGTTAGAAGTCTAGGTTTGGAAGCTGCCCTGGAGACCAGAATTTTTTCTGTTTGGAGACTAAGTCATATCGTCGAGCTCAGCACGACGATTCGTCGAATTCCGATCGACGATCGTCTAGCTCAACTTCGACAGATCGTCGAACTCCATTCGACGATCGCTGAGCTCAACTTCATTATATCGTCGAACTCCGTTCGACGATCGGTGAGCTCAGGTCGACGATTTTGACTCTGCTTTGGATCTTTATCTCTGAGCTCAGTTCGACGATCTTTGAGCTCAGATCGACGATATTTTGCTGCTGTATATTTCTAGATCGCTGAGCTCAGCTCGACGATAGTAGAGCTCAGTTCGACGATTTCAGATAACTTCAAGGATGTTTCTAGATTCAAATTCAAATCAGTTAAGGAGTTATTCTGCAATTAATTCAGAGATTTCCTAGCCGTTTTCATTCATTTCTGGATCATGTTTCAAGGGATTTTTCAAGGAATATTTCTATGGACTTTCCTCCAGAAGAGGTTCTACAATTAAGGATGCAATTAATGCAGGCCAACGGCTATACTTTATAGAGAATGTTATTCTATTCTGTACCAGAGAATAAAAGATAGAATTTTTTTGAGTCTCTAAGAGAATACAGAGAGAGACACATAGATTATAGAGATACATTCAAAAATATTTTGTCTCAAAGAATTCTCAAGAACACTCATCCAAGGAGATCAATCTTTTCAGAAATCTTCAGATCTCTTTAGTTTCAAAGTGTTCAAGGCCAACATATTTCAAGACTCCAGACATTCAACATTTCAGCTATTACTGAAATCATCTATTGCTGGAGTTCAATCTTTGAAGGCCTATCACCCTCAGCAAAGTTTTTCTTCCTGAAGATCTCAAGGATTCAGGGGGAGCTTTGACATCAACAATCCACATAGTCTTCTCAGTTGTTTGAGAAAGAGAAGACTTCCATCACTCTCTCACCCCTCTCTGTAAAGGGTTTCTCAAGCTCCCTTCAAAAGTTTGAACTTGGTTTTTGAGCACCTTGTCAAAAGCTCATTGGTGGCAAGACACCTGATCAAAAAATCTGATTTGGTTTTTGAGCACCTTATCAAAAGCTCATTGGTGCCCAGGACACCTGATCAACTCATCCTGCAGTGGATTCCTACCTAGGGTGGTAGAAGAGTGGATGTACCCAAGTTTAGGGGAACCACTATATTTCCTTGTGTCTTCTAGTTTTGCTTGTGTTTATGTTTGTTTCTGGGCTTGATTTTTCTGTGATTAGCTTTTTATTTAACTTAGTTCTGTGATTAGTTTTTAACTGCTTCCCTGCTCACTCTGATTACAACAATTGTTGTAAAAAGTTTCAAAGCACCATATACTCTATTCACCACCTCTAGAGTATATCAGATCTAGCTGCACTTTCAGAGACGGTGACCGTCCGCGACCTGGTCCCCCGCTTATACGGCGAGTCGAACGGCAGCTCTTCCTCTGAAAGCGTGTAGCGTACCATCTACTGCAGTGACTTCTCTTCCCCATCTTCTTTTGTCTAGTACTTGTGGTTCTGGCACACTTCCTTGAAAAAAGGAGAGCGAGGTGTTCCCGCTTTATGGATATTTTGTTTAAAACTTTTTATATACTAATTGTCGCTTCCCTCTTTGGGCGTCTTGTGCAATAGTTAGTCAGAGGCAACTTTTTAAATGCTATTTTAATTGCCGCCTTGATTTTCTGCCATCTCGCTTAGCTGCTAGCCAAAGGCATGAGACTATTTTTTGGACGCTGTTTAATTGCTGCTTTTATCGTCTGCCATCTCGCTTAATAGCCAGCGCGAGGCAATTTTTATCGCTTTTTGCCCCTATCTTAATTACCGCCCACTGTTACCGCTCTCCTCGCCGCAAGATTCTCCCACGCCGGAATCCCTGGGGACCGGCCGTCTCGCCCGGCCGGTTCCGCCTTCTAAGGCTCACTTGTGCCTGGGGTAAGGAAGACCCTCCCGCCAGGCGCGAGGCCACCTATTGCGAGTGCCGGCCAGGGACCTTCTTCCCTGGCCCGATTCCTGGCCCCTCTCTATTTTAGGGACTTTCTATCAACCTTCTGATGAACCCGGATCTTTCCCCACGCGATTTATTACCCTTAGACTTGTCCCCTCGAGTGAGTCTAACGCCCTGCCAGCTGGATGGGAGCCTGGTAAGCGGGTCTGCTCGGGGTCTCCTCTCCAAAACTCCTCCAACCACCGAGTGAGCCTACAGCCCTGCCAGCTTGATGGGAGCCTGGTCAGCGGGTCTGCTCGGGGTCTCCTCTCCGCAACTCCTACAACCACCGAGTGAGCCTACAGCCCTGCCATCTAGATGGGAGCCTGGTCAGCGGGTCTGCTCGGGGTTTCCTCTCCAAAACTCCTCCAACCACCGAGTGAGCATACATCCCTGTCAGCTTGATGGGAGCCTGGTCAGCGGGTCTGCTCGGGGACTCCTCTCCACAATACCTCCAACCACCGAGTGAGCCTACAACACTGCCAGCTAGATGGGAGCCTGGTCAGCGGGTCTGCTCGGGGTCTCCTCTCCACAACACCTCCAACCATCGAGTGAGCCTACAGCCCTGCCAGCTTGATGGGAGCCTGGTCAGCGGGTCTGCTTGGGGTCTCCTCTCCAAAACTCCCCCAACCACCAAGTGAGCCTACAGCTCTGCCAGCTAGATGAGAGCCTGGTCAGCGGGTCTGCTCGGGGTATCCTCTCTGCGACTCCTCCAACCACCGAGTGAGCCTACATCCCTGCCAGCTAGATGGAAGCCTGGTCAGTGGGTCTGCTCGGGGTCGCCTCTACAAATCATCTCGCCCCCAGTGCCTTACAAAGGTTACCCACACTTTCATCGCATCAAAATAACACATCAGAATGATAAGCATTGTACAATAATAATAAAAATGTGCGATTGATAGAGTGCTACGGGTAAAATCTCTTCAAATCATCACCACTCCGGGCTCGCTCTAGGGATACCCCGTCCACATCCTGGAGGTGGTACCCTCCTGACTTTAAGACTTCTTTTACTACAAAAGGACCCTCCCAATTGGGGTTAAGCTTCCCTATGGAGGCCCCTCTACCCACCGCGTCTACCTTTTTCAGGACCAAATCTCCCTTCTCAAACTGTCTGATCCTTATATGCTTGTCGAAGTACCTCGCCATCCGGCGCTTGACCTCCTCCTGCCGGACCATCGCCAAATCCCGGAGCTCCTCCACGAGATCCAATGAGAGTCTCTGTTCTTCTTCGTTCTCTGCTCTCCATCCTTCGGCTCCTTCCCTTGCAACTGCTACTCTTGGTGATGTGACCTCAAACTTGATAGGTATGACAGCCTCTGAGCCATGAGAGAGCTTAAACGGGGTTTCCCCCGTGGCTGTGTTTGGTGTGGTCCTCAAGGCCCACAGTACTGAAGGTAGCTGCTCCACCCAGCTTCCTCTCAAATTCTCCACTTTTTTCTTCAATAGATTGACAATGACCTTATTAGCCGCTTCGACCTGTCCATTACTCTGTAGATGATGAACAGAGGCAAAGCGGAGATCTATTCCCAAACGAATGCAGAAATCCACGAATTCTCTGCTTGCAAATTGTGGTTCGTTATCTGTCACAATGGCTAGGGGCAACCCATGCCGGCAGATGATCTCCCCCCTTACGAAATTCCTGACCACATGCGAGGTTACCTTAGCCAACGCCTTCACCTCCAGCCACTTCGAAAAGTAGTCCACCATGACTAACAGGAATTTCCTTTGGCCACTTGCTTGGGGAAAGGGGCCCACCAGATCTAGTCCCCATATAGCGAATGGCCAGGGAGCTGTGATGGTCCGCAACCTCTGGGCCGGAAGGAGCTGAAGGGGGGCGAATTCCTGGCACTTTTGACACTTTTTCGCGAATTCCTCCGCATCTCTCCTGAGGGTAGGACAAAAGTACCCCTGCCTCAGCACCCTCCCTTCTAAAGTCCGGCTCCCCGAGTGACTTCCACATTCTCCCGAGTGAATCTCCTGCAGAACCTTGGGAACCTCCTCCTCTGACACACATCTGGCCAGCAGTCCTGACAAGGTCTTGCGATATAAAACTCCATCCTTCAGCAGGTAGTACGCCGATTTGTATCTGGTATGCTTCTTGTCGAGTTCCATCGCGGGTAACTGTCCTGATGCCAAAAAGGTGATGAAGGGGTCCATCCACAACCTCTGCTGGCATACTTCCATGAGTTCCCCTTCCTCTATAGACGGTCTGAAGAGTTCCGTCACTGTTCCCCCGGCTCGAGGGCCATGCTTGGTGAGTTGGTCCGCCTGAGTGCTCTCCTCACTCGGGACGTGCTGAATTGAGAAGATTCGGAACTGCCCTATGATGTCCTTGACCTTTCCTAGATACAACTGGAGGGTGGGCTCCCTTGCCTCGAACTCCCCTTTGATCTGGCCTGCCACCACCATGGAGTCTGTCGAGGCCTCAATGTCTTGTATGCCCAGCTCCCGGTCTAACCTGAGTCCCGCAATGACCGTCTCATATTCCGCTTGGTTGTTGGTGATTGCGAAATGAATCTTCAAGGCCTGCTCAATCTGGGTCCCCTCCGGGCTGATCAAGACCATTCCCCCCCCCCCCCCCCAAAGGAATTTCTTCCCCACGCTCCATCCACTAACATCTTCCAGGTTGCCCGAGGGGGCGCCTCCATCTCCCGGACCTCAACTACATAGTCCGCCAGGAAATCGGCCACCGCATGTGCCTTTATGGCGAGCCGAGGAATGAAGACGAGGTCAAATTCGCTAAGCTCTATTGACCATTTTGCTAGCCTCCCAGAATGCTCCACCCCCCCCCCCCAAGATGCGACGGAGGGGGTGATCTCTTACCACTTGTATGGAGTGAGCCTAAAAATACGGCCTGAGCTTTCGGGCCGAGATGATGAGGGCAAATGCTAACTTCTCAAGAATGGGGTACCTGAGTTCCGCTTTTTTCAGGACCCTGCTTACGTAATAGATCGGAAATTGTTTCCTCCCTTTTTCTCGCACAAGAACCGAGCTCACTGCCACAGTCCCTACCCCCAAATATAAGAACAGGACCTCTGCTTCCCTTGGTCCCTGGAGTAAGGGCGTTTGAGTAAGCTGTTGTTTTATGGCTTGGAAATCCATCTCACATTCCGAGGTCCACTTGAATCTCTTGCCTCCTCGCAGTGTTCGGAAGAAGTGCGAGCACCTCTCACCGGCTCGAGAGAGGAACCTGCTTAGCCCGGCCAACTTGCCTGTGAGACGCTGGACTTCCTTAACATTCCTAGGGGACTCCAATTCTAGGATTGCTCTCACTTTTTCGGGGTTGGGCTCCACTCCAGATGGAGTGAGAAGATGTCCCAGGAACCTTCCTCTGCTGGCACCAAAAACACATTTCAGGGGGTTGAGTCTCATTTTATACTCCCTTAGGGTTTCAAAGGTCTCCTCCAGATCTAGGATATGAGCTTCGAGGTCCTTGCTTTTGATCATCAAGTCATCTACGTATACCTCGAGGTTCCTCCCTCTCTACTCTCGGAAGATCTGATCCATCATTCTTTGATAGGTTGCTCCCGCATTTTTCAAACCGAAAGGCATCATATTAAAGCAGAAGCATCCATCCTCCGTGACGAAGGTGACATCCTTAACGTCCGAGGTATGCATGCATATTTGATGATATCCAGAAAATGCATCCAAGAAGCTCATAAAGGGGAAACCGACGGCTGAGTCAACCAGCGCGTCGATTCGGGGCAGCGGGTAATAATCCTTGGGGCATGCTTTATTTAAAAGAGAAAAATCCACACACATTCTCCACTTACCCTCCCCTTTTTGACCATTACAACATTACTCACCCACCACGGATACTTACAGGCGCACACAAACCCCGCCTTAAGTAATTTTTCCACTTCCTCTCTAATAGGTCCGGCCATCTTGGAGGCGATGACCCTCTTTTTCTATTGTATGGGCGAGTGTTGGGATCTATATTGAGGCGGTGACAGGCGACTTCTGCATCGACCCCTGGCATGTCCGCGGCGATCCATGCGAAGACGTCAATATTTTTCTGCACGCAGGTCCTGATCTTCTCACGGTCCTCCGGGCTGAGCTCGCCACTGATTTTTATCTTCTCCTCTCGGCCTTCCTTGGTGCGGATCTCTACCTCGAGGACCTCCACGGCCGCTTTCAGCCTTGATGGCTCTTCCTCTCCTTCCTGCTCTGCCTGCGCATCCTACTCTTTGCCTTTTATGTTGGCCATCATCATCTCTTCCCCTTGCTGCTCTGTCTCCCACTTGCTTGCGTCCTCCTCTTCCTGTCTTGAGGCCCTTCTCTTTTCTGGCCGGGCCCCCTCCCCGGGCGACCATCCCTCTTCTTCCATCTGCCTTTTCTCTCTCCTCCCTACCTCTTCTTTGGGCTTCTCTTCCTATGCTGCATCCGTCTCTTCGCTCTCCTTTCCAGCCACTTCCAGCCTCTCCACCATGCCTAAGTTCCTTACCATTTCTCCCTCTCCCTTCGCACTTTCCTTCTCCTTTTCATCTACCACCATCATCTCCCCGAACTCCTCTCCCGCCATTTCTGGCTCCCCCGCAATGCCTTCCACCATTACTACTTCTTCTCCTCCAACATCTTCCTCCTCTCTTTGCTCTTCCCCGCCTCCCTGTTCTTGTTGTAATTGCTCCATCCACTTTCCCAACTCCTCCGCATCTCCCCGCCAGGAGATGGTGTTCACTGCCGTCACGTAGCATTCCCTAGCAGCCTTTGGATCCCCCCGTACCCTGATTTGGGTACCTCCTGAATTCAGCTTCAAGCACTGGTGAAATGATGATGGAACGCATTTGAAAGCGCTGATTAAGGGGCGCCCAAAGATAGCGTTGTAACTACTGGGGGCATCCACTATGACAAAGCGGCAATTCCGGGACAGCCCTCCCAGGGTCACCTGAATTCCCACTCCCCCCTCGACTTCTTTCCTTTCCCTTGAGAACCCAAACAGTGGTCCATCCGCCGCCAGCACCCTCCGGGCCTCCACCCTCATTGCATTGAATGCTTTTTTGAAAATCACCTTCACTGAGCTCCCATTGTCTACTAGGATCCACGACACCGTGAAGTTCTCGTTGGCGGTCCGTATCACCAGCGTGTCACAAAAGGGGTCCTCATGGTCGGGCATGTCTTTCCTTGAAAAGGTAATCTTTTCATCTGGAGGAGGGTATTTTGACGTCGAGGAGATGCTTCGGCGGTACATAGTGTGAGGGCTCGTCTTTCGGGCCGCCTCTATCCCCACCCCCCATTGATCACTCCAATCCCCCTGCGATCCCCTTCATCCGTTCGATCCACACATCGATCCTCTTCTCCTGTAACTGTTACTTCCTCTATCCGCACCGACCTTGTCTGTTCTCCTGCCCCTCGAGTTCTTCTTATCTCCAAGAAATCTGGGCAGGTAGCCGTTGCGTGACCTTCCTCCTCGTGGAAGTCACAATATGGCAACGCCACCTCCCCCCTGCCTTCCTTCCTGAGGGTTCCTCCTTCTCCCTGCTCCTGCTCCTCTTCCTCTCTCCCAGCCCCTTCCTCTGCCTCGATCGATGGCCATGGCCTGCTGCTGAGGGGGCAGGGGTGGTCTATGACCATACCCCCACCCCTGCTGGTGAAACCTTCCTGGTCCTCCTTGTTGGTTCCTCCCCCCTTGGGGAAATCCTCTACCTTGTCCTGGGGCGGGGCGTCCCTGTGGTCTCCACCCCAGCTTCGGGTACGCCGGCGCCCTTGGCTCCTCTCTTCTCCTTGTCTCCTATTGTCTCCCACCTGACTCCCTCGACTCCACCTCAGTAAGCCCTGCCAACTTCTTCGCAAAAGCTAGGTTTGCCGCCTCCATCGCTATTTCCTTCGCCACCTTCTCCATCAAGCCCTCAAAGGACAGCGGCGCCTTCCGGGTGAGGCTCATCTTGAAGAATCCATCCCGTAGTCCCATAGTAAAGGCCATCTGGAAGGCAAACCCTGACACCTCCTGGATATCCAAAATCTCTTCTTGGAACCTGTCCACGTACTGGGCCAGCGACTCGTCCGCCTTCTGCCTGATCAAAAAGATCGACTCCGGGTTCTTCTTCGTCTTCTTAGATGTGGAGAACCGGAGCTGGAAGATCCTACTCAAGTCCTCGAAGCCATATATCGAGCTTGTCGGGAGTTGATGGAACCAATCCCTAGCTTTGTCCTTTAGGGTGATTGCAAAAAGGCGGCACTTAAATGCGTCCGTCATGGGCCTGATCGAGATAGCGTCTTCGAACCACTGCAAGTGATGGAGGGGATCATCCTTCCCCACATAGTAGTTCATCTCGGGTTCTCAAAAGCCCTCCGGGATGGGAGCTGACAGGCTTAGCTCGCAAAAAGGGGACCCTCTCGCCGCCGGTCTCGCCGCCCCTACTCGCGCGACGACCTCTCCTAGCGAGATGGTACTCGTCGGACTTGGGAACAGCTCCCTTCCACCCATGTCTCTCCCGCTCCCTTCTGCCATCACCTCCTTTCCCGACCTTCTCCCCGGGGCATCCTATCCTACTCGCGCCGAGTTTAGTTCTTCGTGAGTCGCGAGAGCTGGCACTTGAGGCAGTGGAGTTGAACAATCTCCCTGCCGCGAGATCCCTTGTAGTAGATCCATGATCCCCTTGATTGAAGCAATAAACTCCGCTCTTCCTACAAATCCCCCCGGGTTATCCGACTCCCCTCCTTCTCCTTCTTTATGATCTCCCACCATGTGGTGGCTCAAGGTTCTTCTCTGAGGGCTGCGGTCCACGCTCACCGCACCAAAAATGTTGGAACCAGCTTTTTGATCCCTCCTAATGTTCGAAACAGGATGCAACCCACACGTACTCTCCCTGCGCTACCCTCCTGACGAGAGTTAGTGACCTGAAAACAGACCGAGGGGGCCCAGCTTGGAGGTCCCACCTCTTACCAGGAAGAACTGAAATTCTTCCCCTCCCTAGCTAGTGCTGAGCTAGGTGCCTGTGAGGAAGATAGTGGAAAGGTTCAACAACCTCTTCTCAGGCACCTTATCGGTCTATTTATAGGCCTCTAAATCTGCTCTGCAAATATCACTTCTAAATCATCCTGAAAAGACCAAAACACCCTGGACTAGGTCTGCTAACAGTCGAACTCCGCTGTTACAGAGGGCTATATGCAGACCTCCAGGGGTAAAAATGTAAAATTATCTGGGGCACAAAGGCAAAATCCCCCTTCAGTGGAAAACGGGTGAGAACTCCTTTCTCGCATGTGGCAAGTGGGGAAGGTACTGCGGGCGAGATGGCCGCCCTGTCTGTCTCGCCGGCCTCTCGCCTGTGGGCCATCTCGCCCCTAGGAGGTCTCGCCCAACTAAGAGGTCTCGCCTACTCAGAGAGCTGTTCATACGTCTCACCTCTTGGACGTGGGCATCCTCTCATCTCTCCAGTCCCCCTTTCTCGCTTGTTGGATAACCTTTCGTGAGCCCGATGTTGTACACAGCAAATCGAGTAACAAAAATAACATACTCGAGTACTTGAGTACTTACACGAGAGGTAGAGTAGATTACTCGAGTATAAGAAATACTACTCGCGTATATAAGAATGAACTACTCGAGTAGTTAAGAAACTACTCGAGACAAAGACTTCGAAAATTTCTGGAACTAGAAAACAGGACTACTCGAGTATAGAAGTTAAACTACTCGAGACAAATAGAACTACTCGAGTATATGGAGATGACTACTGGAGTAATTCACTTAGAGAAATTTTCTGGAATGGAATTCTGGATTACACGAGTATAAACACTGTACTAATCGAGTAGTAAATGAACTACTCGAGTACATGACTTAGACTACTCGAGTAAGTGAGAACTACACGAGAGTCAGAATTCAACTACTCGAGACAGAAGATAAAACTACTCGAGTACTATACAGTACCACTCGAGTATTTAACTTAGAAAACTTTTGAGAAGAAAATTTCTGTAAACCCGAGAGGTAGAAGGAAACTACTCGAGTAGTTGACGTAACTACTTGAGAGCCATAATAGGACTACTCGGGATATATCTTAACTACTCGAGTAAGAGTATTATTACTCGAGTATGAACTCAGTAACTTACTCGAGTAAGTATAGAACTACTCGAGTACTTTACTTAGGAAATTTTCTTGACATAATTTTTTTCTTCTTCTAAGGTGAAACCAGCATCAAGTCTTTTCACTTAGTCATAGAGCTTGAATATGAAGTGTATCCCAATAGAGAGGCTACACATGTGTCAACACTTTGGAACACACAATGAGGGATTACATTGTATGGTCCTGTGTTTGGTGACCCATTGTAGACTGACATTTGTCTACACTTCCCATAGGATTCCTGCAAACACATAACTCAAACCAAGCATCAAATACAACTTAATTCATCTTAGTTCAAGGATGACTTCATCAAATCTTGGTTAGTGTGGATACAATACCCAACACAGAGCATTTCACAAGCATATATATATATCATATAATGTGCTTTCACGCACACATTCCATCACAACCGTCAGCCCCTCGGCCCGACGATCCGTGCACACAGGGCACATTCTTGGTGTACCGGCGAACCAGTCGCCCACCACCGTATCAGGGTCGTAATCCAACGTTAAAACATTGAGCATTTCACTCCATGGCGTGCAGCCGGAGTTCTAGTCGTAATGCACCGGGATTGGCCCGTAGCCCCCCATTGTGTCATGGCACGCAGGCCTACGACTCTTGTTATGCGCTCCAACAGACCGCACTTTCAGGTCTCATGTCAGACGAACATAGCGCAGGTCGGATCCTCCACGCCCCGTTGCTCAAGTCTCCTTGCCATCACCGAGTACGGTGTACTCGCGGCTACAAAAGGCGCGGGTCGGTCTCACCAATCCTGTTCTGGCATTCAAGCCTGGGTGCTTTCCTGGGCGCACCAGTACTTCCTCTTAGACCAATTTCATATCCCAACATTAGCGGATCTTTCCTGGGCACACCAGTACTTCCTGCTACTTCCCTTCGCAGGTATGATCCCGCAAATATCCCAAATATCAAGTGTCTTTCCTGGCTTGCCATGCCAGTACTTCCTATTACTCCCCTTCACAGGTACCACCCAAGAACATCAGGCATCACAAGGGGTATTTCCTGGACTTCCAATCCAGTACTTCCTGCTACTCCCTTACACAGGTAGAACCCAAAAGCACAAGCATTATACGGGTATGTTCCTGGACTACCACTCCAGTACTTCTTGATACTTCCCTTCACAGGTCCAACCAGTCGACTCCTAAACTACGCGTTTATCATGAAGTCTTCTCCGGTTCGTATGCAACATCACCAATTCAGACCAACCTGTCCAGATGGGCTTCACACAACATGCCTATTTCGTACTCAGTTTCCAGATATATATGCCAACTAATTGGGGATTCCATGAATCAACCCAAAGACTCCCACATCAAGCCACCCTCTAGTGGGGGAATCATATGCCTATGCCAAAAGGAATCCTTCACATGGCTAGGAAGAAAGGTCGTTACCCTTGAAAACCGCTTTAGTGCCATGAGCTCCTAGCTGGCTAGAAAGAACTGCAACAGCGTTTCCTCCGTAATGCTGGCCTCGGATCTCTAGTCGAAAATACGCAGCACCACCGGTGACCAGCCCTACTTCCTCCTCCTCCTTCCTCTCCCTTTCTCTCTCTAGGTTTTAGAAAGATGAAGGCACTTATGCAAATGAGTTCTTTCATCTTATCCACGGCCTTAAGGAAGCAGGGAGGCAGCTCAGCCCTTGGATCCTAGTTGAAGTAACGGACAGCCACGATTTTACCACAAAACAATATTTTTTGTCAGACACCACCTATGACACGCTTGTGTCCCAGGCCGTGTACCTCAAGCGGTGCTCAACCGACTTATCTAGACCAGTACACGCCCATGTGACACGCCCGTGTCACGGGCCGTGTCACCTGACACGCCTTCAGACACGCCCGTGTTTGTGGCCGTGTACACCAGGCTGCAACATTAATTTTCAACCCGAGAGGGACACGGGCATCTGACATGCTCGTGTCACTGGCCGTGTGCCCCTACATGGCACCAAACACACACCAGCTCCACTTTGTCGAGCTAAGTTCATAGAGCCCAGAGGATACGCCCTGTGACACGCCCATGTCACAGGCCGTGTACTCGACTCTCGACGATCGTCGACCAAACGTTGTCGACCACTCGTCGACTACTCACCCAAGAATGACACGCCCTGGGACATGCCCGTGTCCCAGGCCGTGTCACCTAAAATTTTTCCATTTTTCATTTTGGGCTGTTACAAACCTCCCCTCCTACAAGAAATTTCGTCATCGAAATTTGTACACAGGAAGGATCTAGCAAGCAAGAAGTTATAACATCAAAATGTTTAGGTTACAACAAACTTTTCACTACTCAACCGTTTTTACAAAAACAACTTGGGAAAATCAGCTCGCATGGTTTGCTCTCGCTCCCATGTAAGCTCCTCACGGCCGCAATTGTCCCATCGGACTTTGACCATCACGATCGTCTTGTTCCGCAGTTGCTTCTCGGCACGATCCTCGATCTGAATGGGCCTAACCTTCGTCGTTAGCCCATACTCTACCGGCACACGATCAGTCTCGATCACTTGAGCTGGATCCTTCATGGCCCTCCGCAGCACCGAGATGTGAAACAAATCATGTAATCCACCCAAGTCTGCCGACAGAGCTAGCCGATATGCAGCTTCCCCGACTCGCTCGACCACTTCAAATGGACCAAGGTATCTTGGACTCAACTTTTTCAGACGTCGAATCCTGGAAACGTCTTTGAAGGGCTTAATCTTCAAGTATACCCAGTCACCTACCGCAAACTCCACGTTCCGGTGCTTGGCATTGTAGTATTTCGCTTGTCGATCCTGGGCTATGAGTAGCCTCTCTCGAATAGTATATATAGTCGAGTTTGCTTCATCGACTTCATTACGATTTTAAACTCTAGCTTCGCCCGCTTCTACCCAAGCCAATGAGTACGACACTTCCGTCCATACAGAGCTTCATACGGTGCCATCCCGATGCTCGCTTGGTAGCTGTTATTGTAGGCAAATTCCACCATGTAGAGATGATCCTCCCATCTCCTCCCAAAGTCAAGGGCGCACATCCGGAGCATGTCTTCCATCATCCTGTTGGTCCTTTCAGTTTGGCCATCTGTTTGAGGATGAAAAGACGAACTGAATTGTAACTTCGTGCCCAACAGTTGATGAACTAGCCGCGAATCATTTGATATGAACAGCCCATCTCTATCACTTACGATGCTCCGAGGAACACCGTGTAGCCGCACAATCTGGTCAACATAGAACTTTGCCAAAGTTTCCACCGAATCATCCCGACTGTTCTTCAGAAAGTGTGCCACTTTCGTTAGCCGATCGACAATCACCCAAATGGAGTCATTTCCGCGCTGAGATTTCGGCAACCAGTGCACAAAATCCATGGAAATGTCATCGAACTTCCATTCTGGAATCAGCAACGACTTCAAGTAACCGCCCGGCTTTTGGCATTCCGCCTTTACCATAGCACAGGTTTGGCATTTGGCCACATAATGAGCAACATCTTTCTTTATCCCTAGCCACCAGAACAACTTTTTCATATCCCCGAACATCTTCGTGCTCCCAAGGTGAACTGAGTACTTCGTATAATGCGATTCATACATTAGTTCTTCGCTCAATTTACCCAAATTCGGGACGCACAACCGGCCTTCCTTCCGCAGAAGACCGTCATCCCATGAGAACTTTCCCTCTGGCCCATCTTTAGTGTAGCGTAGGAGATCTTCATCCAGCTCCTTTGCTCGTCGAATCCGGTCCGCAATGTCACACTGCACCTCTGTCCAGTTCAAACATGCATCGGCAGTGGAATTCTTGTCAACACAAGAAATCTCTAACGTTTCTAACTCCTGGATGAGACGTTCATCATGCCTCCGTAACCAACTTGCCCTTGTCGGAGCTCTACGACTCAAGGCATCCGTGACTACATTCCCCTTTTCGAGAGTATAGTGAATGTCAAAGGTGTAGTCCCCAAGGAACTCCAACCATCTTCTTTGTCGCATATTCAAGTCCTTCTGTTCCAACAGGTACTTTAGGCTTTTGTGATCTGTATAGATCTCCACCTTCACACCATAAAGATAGTGTCGCCAAAGCTTTAGGGCCACCGCCGCCAACTCTAGGTCATGGACGGGATAGTTTCGCTCGTGCACCTTCAGCTGGCGTGAGCCATAAGCAATTACCTTTCCATTTTGTAGAAGAACGCAGCCTAAGCCGCTCCCCGAGGCATCACTATAGATTATAAATCCATTGGTACCACATGGGGATGACAACACATGCGCTGTGGTCAATCGAATCTTCAGCTCTTTAAAATCTTGCACGCACTCCGGCGTCCAAACGAACTTCTGATCTTTTCTCGTCAGTGTAGTTAGCGGCAAAGCGATCCGCGAGAAGTTTTCAACAAATCTTCGATAGTAGCTTGCTAGTCCAAGGAAGCTCCTGACCTCGACCACTGAAGACAACACCGGCCACTCCTGTATGGCCCTTATCTTCGCTGGATCCACTGCTATGCCCGCTCCACTCACCACATGGCCCAAAAAAGCCACCGACGATAGCCAAAACTCACACTTCGAGAACTTGGCGTAGAGTTGATTCTGTCTCAAGGTATTCAACACCAACCGCAAGTGGTTTTCATGCTCAGCTTTCGATCGAGAGTAGACCAGAATATCATCAATGAACACTATCACGAACAGGTTTAGGTACTCTCTAAACGTTTGGTGCATCAAGTCCATAAACACCGATGGTGCATTGCACAGCCCAAACGGCATTACCGTGAACTCATAGTGCCCGAAACGTGTGCCAAATGCGGTTTTGTGAATGTCTTCTTCCCAGATCCTCAACTGGTAATAACCAGATTTCAAGTCCAACTTGGAGTAGACGGTCGATCCCACTAGCTGATCGAACAACTCATCAATCCGCGGAATCAGATATTTATTTTTCTCGGTCAGCTTATTCAATTCGCGGTAGTATATGCATAATCGCAAACCACCATCTTTCTTTTTCACAAAAAGCACAGGGGCGCTCCAAGGAGACATGCTTCAGCGTATATAACCCTGCTCCAGCAATTCTTGTAGTTGGACCTTCAACTCCGCCATTTCCTTAGGCGCAACGCGATATGGCGAGCGGGCCACAGGTTTCGCACTTGGCACCAGCTCAATCGTGAAGTCAATCTCTCGTTGGGGTGGTAGCCCAAGGAGATCCTTGGGAAATACATTTGCAAACTCCGACACGATCAAAACATCGCACACACTGGCTTGAGGCTCAACAGCCTGAATCAGCGCAAAGTAGCACTCTGCTCCCTTCCGAACAGCTCTGAAAACTTGGAGTGCAGACATCAACGTCCCGCCCACTCCTCGCATACCCGTAAACTTAGTCTCCTACTCGGTATTCTAGCCCAACGTGATCTCTTTGGCATTACAATCAATCAAGGAATGCTGCTTCGCGAGCCAATCCATACCAAAGATCACGTCAAATTCCGATATCGGTAATATAGATGGAGTCAAGCAGAAATCCCGACTTCCTATTTGCACTGCCACATCGCAAGCTTGATCCGCAAGCATCATACAACCATTCGGCAATACCACTCTGACGCTATCTGTCTTTACACGACTAGGTATCCCAAGCCGCACTATAAACTCTTTAGACAGAAAAGAATGAGAAGCACCCGTATCGAACAGTGCTCGCGCCATCGTATTCTGAATCATCACAAATCCTGTGACCATCATGTCACACATACAAACCGCATACATCTATGCACGCAACAATGCATACAAGCAATATAATATGCAAAAACTTAATTCATACCTTTGACGACGTCACTTTGCTTGATGGCCTCCTATAGGCCAAGATTGTAGACCCAGGGCTGCGCCTGCGAGGCAGAGGACTCCACCACCACCGTTCCTTTTTCCGCATACGACGCTCCTGCCTTATTTTCACTCTTTGGCGGCACCCGACAATTACGGGCTATTTTTGTAACCCCCCCTATCCGTCAGATAGCACAGACAGACCGGGTGGTTACTCAATGGAAACCATCCAACCAATCCAACGTCCTACACAGAGTATTCTAGCAGAAGCAATTTAAAATTGTTGCATTAATAAAGAACCCAACACCAGCATGAATGTCCACTAATACGCCAAAAGGAATGAAGTACAAATACACAAGCACAGGCCTTATGGCCTTACAATGTTTTCCTCAAATTACATGTTTTCAAACCTCGGCACGCAGGCCGGCCATACATGAAAAAATGAAAACACTCAAAATTAGGCCTTCGAGGGCCGGCTCAGCAACTTGGGCTTTAGCCCGCTATTTTCCGCTCGGCTCTACAGCACCTGCAAGCACAATCCACCGCAATGGTGGCAAATCAAAGCAACGGCCAGCCACGCTAACCAAATTATAACGATCCCGCCCCCAATTTGGGGCGGCGATGCTCCTTCCATGCACTTTATTAGCATAACCAAGCAGTATATAAATACATTGCATCACAGGCGTAGGCACGCACGGCCACACACCCCGTGTACTCAGGGCACATTCTCGGTGAACCGGTCAATGTCACGTCAATTTAAGCCATAGACACCTCGGTCTCACCATCCCCACTGTGACAGACAAACTATGAGCATTTTATCTTCCCGGCATGGGTCACGTCAACTTAAGCCATAGACTGTCGAAGACCCTCATCTATGCCAACGACTCTAACCGAACGACATAGAGCGGGTACTGTTCCGTCTAACCCGTGCTCACATCGCAACGACAATTTAAGCCATATACGCGGGTCAAACTTCTCCGAGTCCCGTTTCCGTTACACACTTCACATAACCCGGTTATGTTCAAGTTGGCTCCCAGGTCACCAAGTTGGCAGAATCACGCATCTGCCCAGCTTTCTGGGTGCACCTTGGGGTTAATCCCCAAGGCTCCCGGTTGCAATCTACCACGTAGAAAACCCGAAAAACACACAATCTCACGGAGTCTTCTCTGGCCATTTATGCAATGCAACATCACCGATCCAGACCAACTTGTCCGGGTAGGCTTCACACATCATGCCTATATCCATTCTCGGTTACGGAGTCTACATGTACACAATGGGGACTATTCATGTCTACCCGAAGGAACGCCTCAAACTCACCGCAAACTCGCGAGAGCGGGCTTCCCTATGCAAAAGAAGTAGAGCTTCACATGCTCAAGTAGAGAATCGTTACCCTAGCATTCTTCCTTGGCGCCATGGAAATGTAAGCAGATGAAAAGCACCGCACTCTCCTTGCCTCCGTAAATACAAAGTCGATTCGCGATTTGGAGCTCCGAAGCTCCGCCGGTGACCGGATCTAGGCTTCTTCTTCTTCTTCCTTTGCTCTCCCCTCTCTCTTGACTTAGAAAGAGAACCACTCAAGTGAAATGAGGGTTTTAAAGGTCCAATCACGGGTATATCCCAGTAGGAACAACACCCAACCGTCGGATCCTAAAATAATGAAATGAATGGCTACGATTTGTAGCTGAAAAGTAAAACCTGTGCCGAACACGGCCTGCGACACGCCTGTGTCCAGGGCCGTGTCCCTCATTCACCGTCAAAATCAATGCGTTACGAAAAATTACACGGGTCGCGACATGCCCGTGTTTTACCTGACACGCCCGTGTTCAAACTGACACGACCGTGTGCCTGGCCGTGTGCCCCCATCGACACAGCCCCGAAAATAACCCGAGAGTCACACGGGTCTTGGACTCGCCCGTGTCCTATTTGACACGCCCGTGTCAAACCCGAACACGCCTGGGCTCCAGGCCGTGTTCACTTTTTCGACACTTCGTCGAGCTAAGTTCGTCGACTACCCGACACGGCCTTGGACACGCCCGTGTCCTAGGCCGTGTTCCCTGTCTCGACACAACGTCGAGCGCAAATGTCGACTCCCCGGGCTGATCGTCGACACGGGCTTGACACGCCCTGGGACACGCCTGTGTCCCAGGCCGTGTATCCCCTGCCAAATACCGGATTTAGCCCAAAATGCCTCCCGTCGCTCTTTTGAGTTTCGGTGCGTTACAATTCTCCCCCTCTTAAAAGAATTTCGTCCTCGAAATTACATAAAGGAACGGAACATAAAACTTAAATGGTACCTGAGTAAAACAACTCCGGATACTCCTCAAGCATAGTTTGCTCTCGCTCCCAAGAGATCTCCTCTCGACCGCAATTGTCCCAACGGACCTTGACCATCCTGATCTCTTTATTGCGTAGCCGCTTGACTTCTGAGTCTTCAATACGTACGGGCTTGACCTTCGTCGTCAACCCACTATCAACCGGCACTTGATCGACCGCGATCACTTGCGTAGGCTCTTGCACTACCTTCCGTAGCACAAATATATGGAATACATCATGTAGACCACTAAGCTCCACTGACAGCTTCAACCGGTACGCTGCTTCACCAATCCGCTCCAGAACCTCAAATGGTCCAAGGTACCTCGGGCTTAGCTTCTTCAAGCGCCGCACCCGCGAGACACCCTTGAACGGCTTGATCTTCAAGTACACCCAATCTCCAACAGCGAACTCCACGTTCCTGTGCTTGGCATTATAGTACTTATTCTGGCTGTCCTGAGAGATTAGCAACCTCTCCCGAATGGTTCTCACCAAAGAAGTAGCATCCTCCACCTCTAGTCGCTTATACAACTTTGATTCACCCGTTTCCAACCAGGACAACAACATGCGACATTTTCTACCATAAAGGGCCTCGAAGGGTGTCATTTGAATGCTCGCCTGGTAGCTATTGTTGTAAGCGAATTCCACCAAGTATAGGTGATCTTTCCATTGCTTTCCAAAGTCCAGGACACACAAGCGAAGCATGTCTTCAATTGTCCTATTGACTCTCTCGGTCTGCCCATCCGTTTGCGGATGAAAGGCTGTGCTAAAATTCAGCTTTGTTCCCAACATTTGCTGCACCAGCCTCCAATCATTGGACATGATGTAACACCCCCACCTGTCACATGACACATAACGGTGGGTCCGGCCGGGGCCCCACGCCATATATCACAGACAGACGAAGGAATTACGTGTGGAAATCAAAATATATGCGCATCCTTAACTGATGCATTCTAGCGCAGCTGTTTTATGTTAGCATGAACTCAAACCAGAATTTCCACCAATATATAAATACCACATTTATATATAATAACACCAGGAATGTATACAACCCACACACCTTGGCCTTATGGACTTACAGGTTTCTCTTTTACACATCAATAATTTCGTACATAGGCACGCAGGCCGGCCACACATGAAATCCAAACACAACTATTCGCATGGCCTTCAAGGGCCTATATAAGCAAGCTAGCCATTCTGCTTATTCATTTCAAGCCGCAACACCTGCAATTAAAATCCATGCCAACACAGAAAACAAAGTAACGGTCAGCATTTGGCTGACCCATTATAACGACCCTACCCCCTACCCGGGGTAGTGGTTCCTTCCCTGTATACAGTGCCATCAGCTATCATCAAGCATCATCAAACATTATATGTATATCATTTTCTTTATCCCACTAGAAACACTAGCAAACACATTACATCACAAACGCTGAAATCCACCAGACGCTCCGTGCACTCAGGGCACCTTCTTGGCGTACCGGAATCCACTAGTCATACACCGCCGATCAGAGGTTTTAACTTGTTGGTTGACCGGCCCTAGTCCACCAGTCTTGCAAGCTGGCGACATCCCGCCCAAACCAATCAAAGGTACAACCTCACAACATCCAATAACAACCAGAGCAGATCGACCCACACCATGTGGTGTGGCAAGCAGGGTTTATCCAAGATCCCCAAGCATTAGCACCTACCGACCCCCCTCCTATTCTGATCTACCCACCCATGTGGTGCAGCAAGCCGGGTTTAACTCGGCTCCCCAGGCGTTGCCACCAATCGATCCCTACCTAACTAGATCAACCCACCCTAGTGGTGTAACAGGCCGGGTTTATCTCGAGCTCCCCAGGCGTGCTACCAATTGATCATATCATAATCAGGAGATTCACCAAAGCCTCCTCACATTCAGCATCACATCTGTACATTCATCACAATAGAAATCCATTTGCATCTCATCAAATCCACGGAGTCTTCTCCAGTTTACCCATGAACATCACCAACCCAGACTACCGGTCCAGATGGGCTTCACACAACATGCCTATGCCGTACTCCATATTTCCGGCTCTAGATGCAGACTCAACAAAGGAATCACTTCACGGATATCCACCTCTTGGTGGAGGATTCCCAGCACATGCATAAAGGAAGGACTTCGATATCCAAGAAGGAGATCGTTATCCTTGAAGATCGCTTCGGTGCCATGAAGTAGCCGGATGGAAATCACCGCCTCGGCTCCGCCTTCACGAATCCGCTCTCGGATCTTCGCTCCGCACTCCGCAACTCCTACAGCAGCTGGTAGTCTCCTCCCTTCTCTCTTTCCCTTAGGCCTTTCTTCCTCTCTCTTGGAATAAGATGAAGAAGAAGAAGAAGAAAAGAGGGTTATATCCCCTTTTTCTCGGCCTTCTAAACACCTGGACAGAGCCCAACCAGTGGATCCAGGAAAAGGGAAACAAACGGCTCAGATTTGGCCAGAAAAGATTGAACACGGCCTGACACGCCCTGTGACACGCCCGTGTCACAGGCCGTGTCCCTCTAAGCGACAGTCAACCGACTCAATCCAGCCAATACACGACCGTGTGACATGCCTGTGTCACGTGCCGTGTCCACGACACGCCCTCAGACACGCCCGTGTCTTAGGCCGTGTGCATCACGCTGCACACCCACAAAACCACCCGAGACTCACACGGCCCTGGCACACGCCCGTGTTCCAGGCCGTGTCCTCACTCGACACTCGACACTTGACGATCGTCGAGCAAAATTCGTCGACCTCACGACTCGACACAACCCAGGCCTGACACGCCCTCGGACACGCCCGTGTCCCAGGCCGTGTCACCCATGCCTGAACCCAAATTGGCCCAAAATGACCCGATTGACTTCGGGGTGTTACAATCCTCCCCTCCTTCAAATAATTTCGTCCTCGAAATTTGTCACACACCAATTAGCCACAACATCACAAAATCTTATACCCCAAGCCTCCGCACAAACTAACAAACATACAACACAAACAAATATCCCTAACTTCCACTTGTGCACAGTCAGCCAGAGCCAGAACATCCAGAGTGTGATCTCGACACAAACATATCAGAACTAGACATCATGATCAATCTACTATCACATGTGCACCAAACGTTGATAGATATATACAACAACTTTCATTCATCACACCGATATATAAGCATAGTTTACAGACAACAGAACATCCAAGCAAGTTAATTCATGAATCACCTCCACTCAGCCTCCCGAATTTGCAATTCGCGATTAAGAGACAAATTAAACACCCGAGGCTGAATTTCACCAACTGAGCTTTGTGGCTCTTGCACTTCCATCGCATGCAGTCGAGGTTGCGTCCGGGGTGCCGATGACTCGGCCACTGCTTTACCCTTTTCTTCATATGACACACCTGTCTTTTTCTCACTTCCTGGAGGGGCATTCCAACAGAATTTTGCGATGTGTCCTTGCTGCCCACATTTATAGCATATACGCGTATCAACACGTCCTGGACCATAAGTAGCCCCCGAAGAAACAATCGACGGAGCTGATTCTGCAGGCCTAAATCTTTGCTTCTCTCGTCTTCGAAACTCCGATTGATCCAAATGCGGCACTTTAAACTCTGGCTTTTCCGCTGCCAGTCTCTTCATTTCTTGTACCCGCTTCATATCTTTTTCCAAGGCACGGGCTGTATCGACCAACGCTTGGAAGCCTTGGTTCACTGAACTCGGAAGTGCCAACCTCAATTCATCCCGCAGTCCTTCATAAAACCGATTTGTCTGTCCTGCTTCCTCCGCGAAGGTAGATCCCGCATATCTCCCCAATCTTGTAAACTCATGCAGGTAGGTATCAATATCTCGCTCACCCTGCACCAGACGTAGAAACTCATTTTCCATCGCAATCCTCTGCGACACTGGCACATACTTGGCTAGAAATATTTGGGAGAATTCATCCATTGAAACTTCCGTTAAACCCCGACCTGCCAAGTGATGCACTTAGATCTCATCCCACCACAATCTTGCATCACCTTACAATAGAAAAGTGGCCAACGTCACTTTCTGCTCCTCTACCGTCCTGATTGTAGTTAGGATCCTTTTTATCTTTGCCAACCAATCCTCCGCCTGCATTGGGGAAAGCGCTCCACCAAACGTGGGTGGATGAAAGTGCATAAAACGTGTCAATGACTCGTCACTTGCTTGCGCCTCCACCACCAATGCAGCATGCTCTTGCCTTGCACCAGGCCTTGCCTGTCTAGTATGTTGTGCTTGTAACACTGCAAGCACTGTCTCCGTCACCACCCGTATGGCTTCTGCCGAGGGAGGCATAGGCGCTTCCACGGGTGCTATACTCTCCTCAGACTGCTGGGGCTCAGACGGCCCAGCTCCATCCCTCGCCACCTATCAATGTACAGAACACCATTAATACTTCAAATCATAACGATACTGCTACACTGACTACACACTCACGCACATCATGTGCATGACATACATTCCTAGTGGACATTCATGAGTTCAAGGATGTTCTCTCCTCCCAAACAATCTAAACCTGGCTCTGATACCACTTTATAATGCCCCCACCTGTCACATGACACATAACGGTGGGTCCGGCCGGGGCCCCACGCCATATATTACAGACAAGCGATGGAATTACGTGTGGAAATCAAAACCTATGCGTATCCTTAACTCATGCATTCTAGCACAGCCGTTTTATGTTAGCATGAACTCAAAACAGAATGTCCACCAATATATAAATACCACATTTATATATAACAACACCAGGAATGTATACAACCCACACACCTTGGCATTATGGCCTTACAGGTTTCTCTTTTACACATCAATAATTTCGTACATCGGCACGCAGGCCGGCCACACATGAAATCCAAACACAACTCTTCGCATGGCCTTCAAGGGCCTATAGCAGCAAGCTAGTCATTCCGCTTATTCATTTCAAGCCGCAACACCTGCAATTAAAATCCATGCCAACACAGAAAACAAAGTAACGGTCAGCATTTGGCTGACCCATTATAACGACCCTACCCCCTACCCGGGGTAGTGGTTCCTTCCCTGTATATAGTGCCATCAGCTATCATCAAGCATCATCAAACATTATATGTATATCATTTTCTTTATCCCACTAGCAACACTAGCAAACACATTACATCACAAACGCTGGAATCCACCAGACGCTACGTGCACTCAGGGCAACTTCTTGGCATACCGGAATCCACCAGTCATACACCGCCGATCAGAGGTTTTAACCTGTTGGTTGACCGTCCCTAGTCCACCAGTCTCGCAAGCTGGCGATATCCCGCCCAAACAAATCAGAGGTACAACCTCATAGTATCCGTTAACAACTAGAGCAGATCGACCCACACCATGTGGTGTGGCAAGCAGTGTTTATCCAAGCTCCCCAAGCATTACCACCCATCGACCCCCCTCCTATTCCTATCGACCCACCCATGTGGTGCAGCAAGCTGGGTTTAACTCGGCTCCCCAGGCATTGCCACCAATCGATCCCTACTTAACTAGATCAACCCACCCTAGTGGTGTAACAGGCCGGGTTTATCTCGAGCTCCCCAGGCGTGCTACCAATTGATCATATCATAACTAGGAGCTTCACCAAAGCCTCCTCACATTCAGCATCACATCCATACATTCATCACAATAGAAATCCATTTGCATCTCATCAAATCCACAGAGTCTTCTCAGGTTTACCCATGAACATCACCAATCCAGACTACCGGTCCAGATGGGCTTCACACAACATGCCTATGCCGTAGTCCATATTTCCGGCTCTAGATGCAGACTCAACAAAGGAATCACTTCACGGATATCCACCTCTTGGTGGAGGATTCCAAGCACATGCATAAAGGAAGGACTTCGATGTCCAAGAAGGAGATCGTTACCCTTGAAGATCGCTTCGGTGCCATGAAGTAGCCGGATGGAAATCACCACCTCGGCTCTGCCTTCACGAATCCGCTCTCGGATCTTCGCTCCGCACTCCGCAGCTCCTACAGCAGCTGGTAGTCTCCTCCCTTCTCTCTTTCCCTTAGGCCTTTCTTCCTCTCTCTTGGAATAAGATGAAGAAGAAGAAGAAGAAAAGAGGGTTATATCCCCTTTTTCTCGGCCTTCTAAACACCTGGACAGAGCCCAACAAGTGGATCCAGGAAAAGGGAAACAAACGGCTCAGATTTGGCCAGAAAAGCTTGAACACGGCCTGACACGCCCTGTGACACGCCCGTGTCACAGGTCGTGTCCCTCGAAGTGGCAGTCAACCGACTCAATACAGCTAATACACGGCCATGTGAAACGCCTATGTCACGTGCAGTGTCCACGACATGCCCTCAGACACTCCCGTGTCTTAGGCTGTGTGCATCAGGCTGCACACCCGCAAAACCACCCGAGACTCACACGGCCCTGGCACACGCCCGTGTTCCAGGCCGTATCCTCACTCGATACTCGACACTCGATGATCGTCGAGCAAAATTCGTCGACCTCACGACTCGACACAACCCAGGCCTGACCCGCCCTGGGACACGCCCGTGTCCCAGGCCGTGTCACCCATGCCTGAACCCAAATTGGCCTTGTAGGCTGCGCATTGATCATGGTAAACACTGCTTCGGCCACCAATCGTATGGTCTCAGCCGATGGAGGTGTTGCAGGAGCATCATTTGGTGCACTACTAGCCTCAGAAACTCGGCGTTCCGATGGCCCAGCACCTCTTTTGTTCACCTATAGTGATACAAAACACCGTTAAGCGACCAAACAAAATTGCAAAACGCAATTATAGGAACACGCGGGTTCGTCAAACACGTGTATTTTTCATTCCTAAGTGGACATTCATGGGTTCTTTTCCTGTTATAACGATGACGCACACACATGTGCTCACCACCCCTTAAAAGAATTCGCCCACGAATTCATGTTAAGCCTGACCGAAACCACTAGTCTGATACCAAATTGTAACCCCCCTATCCGTCGGATAGCATATAGCAGTAGGTCCGGCCGGGGCCCGACGCCATATATCACAGACAGACCGGGTGGTTACTCAATGGAAACCATCCAACCAATCTAATGTCCTACACAGAGCATTCTAGCGGAAGCAATTTAAAATTGTTGCATTAAGAAAGAACCCAACACCAGCATGAATGTCCACTAATATGCCAAAATGAATGAAGTACAAATACACAAGCACAGGCCTTATGGCCTTACAATGTTTTCCTCCAATTACATGTTTTCAAACCTCGGCACGCAGGCCGGGCATACATGAATAAACGAAAACACTCAAAATTAGCCCTTCGAGAGCCAGCTCAGCAAGTTGGGCTTTAGCCCGCTATTTTCCACTCGGCTCCGCAGCACCTGCAAGCACAATCCATCGCAACGGTGGCAAATCAAAGCAACGGTCAGCCATGCTGACCAAATTATAACGATCCCGCCCCCAATTCGGGTCGGTGATGCTCCTTCCCTGCACTTTATTAGCATAACCAAGCAGTATATAAATACATTGCATCACAGGAGTAGGCACGCACGACCACACACCCCGTGCACTCAGGGCACATTCTCAGTGAACCGGTCAATGTCACGTCAATTTAAGACATAGACACCCCGGTCTCACCACCGCCACTGTGACGGCCAAACTATGAGCATTTTGTCTTCCCGGCATGGGTCACGTCAATTTAAGCCATAGACCGCCGAAGACCCTCATCTATGCCAACGACTCTAACCGAACGACATAGAACGGGTACGGTTTCGTCTACCCCGTGCTCACATCGCAACGACAATTTAATCCATATACGCGGGTCAAACTTCTCCGAGTCCCATTTCTGTTACACACTTCACATAACCCAGTTATGTTCAAGTTGGCTCCCAGGCCACCAAGTTGGCAGAATCACGCATCTGTCCAGTTTTTTGGGTGCACCTTGGGGTTAATCCCCAAGGCTCCCTGTTACAATCTACTACGTAGAAAACCCGAAAACACACAATCTCACGGAGTCTTCTCCGGCCATTTATGCAATGCAACATCACCGATCCAGAACAACTTGTCCGGGTAGGCTTCACACATCATGCTTATATCCGTTCTTGGTTACGGACTCTACATGTACATAACGGGGACTATTCATGTCTACCCGAAGGAACGCCTCAAACTCACCGCAAACTAGCGAGATCGGGCTTCCCTAGGCAAAAGAAGTAGAGCTTCACATGCTCAAGTAGAGAATCGTTACCCTAGCATTCTTCCTTGGTGCCATGGAAATGTAAGCAGATGAAAAGCACCGCACTCTCCTTGCCTCCGTAAATCCAAAGTCGGTTCGCGTTTTGGAGCTCTGAAGCTCCGTCGGTGACCGGATCTAGGCGTCTTCTTCTTCCTTTGCTCTCCCCTCTCTCTTGACTTAGAAAGAGAACCACTCAAGTGAAATGAGGGTTTCAAAGGCCATATCACGGGTATATCTAAGTAGGAACAACCCCCAACCATCGGATACCAAAATAATGAAACAAATGGCTATGATTTGAAGCTGAAAAGTAAAACCTGGGCCGAACACGGCCTGCGACACGCCTGTATCCAGGGACGTGTCCCTCATTCGCCGTCAAAATCAACGTGTTATGAAAAATTACACGGGTCCCGACACACCCGTGTTTAACCTGACACACCCGTGTTCAAACTGATACGTCCGTGTGCCTGGCTGTGTGCCCCCATCGACACAGCCCCCAAAACAACATGAGACTCACACGGGTTTTGGACACTCCTGTGTCCTATTTGACACGCCCGTGTCAAACCCGAACATGCCTGGGCTCCAGGATGTGTTCACTGTCTCGACACTTCATCAAGCAAAGTTCATTGACTACCCGACACGGCCTTGGACACGCCAGTGTCCTAGGCCATGTTCTCTGTCTCGACACAACGTCGAGCGAAAATATCGACTCCCCGGGCCGATCGTCGACACGGGCTTGACACGCCCTGGGACGCGCCCGTGTCCCAGGTCGTGTTCCCCCTGCCAAATACTTGATTTGGCCCAAAATGCCTCCCATCATTCTTTTGAGTTTCGGGGCGTTACAATATTCCCCACCCGTCCACAATTGAAGCATGTACGAGTATCCGGCCTTGAGATGGCCCCCGACATTGCTCCCGAGGCAACCGAAGAAGGATCTTGTCCAGCCATCTTGGACTTCTTGCCCCATCTCTTCTTAAAAAATGACTTCGTCGGTCGGGGCACCTTGAACTTCGATTGTGTCACATCCAAGGCCCGCTTCCCTTGCACCCTCTTCTTGTCTTTCTCTAGCGCGCAAACAGTGTCAACTAACGCCTGGAAGCCTTGGTTCACCGAACTAGAAAGCAGGAACCTCAACTCGTCCCGCAACCCTTCATAGAACTGATTCGTCTTCCTTTGCTCATCAGCAAAAATCGAACCCGCATACCTCCCCAAGCGTGTAAACTTATGCAGGTAAGCTTCCACACTGCCTTCACCTTGCGTAAGCCTTTGGAATTCGTTCTCCATGGCTATACACTATGCCGCCTGGAGGTGCTTCGCTAGGAAGAGCCGAGAGAATTCCTCCATCGATACTTGTGTTAACGGTCTTCCTGCTACATGATGCAGCACCATCTCGTCCCACCATAACCGCGCCTTGCCTTCCAACAAGAAGGAGGCTAAGGTGACTTTCTGATGTTCCACCGTTCCAATCGCCGACATGATCTGCTTGACGCATGATAACTAGTCTTCTACCTGCGCAGGGGATCCCACTCCCGAGAATGTAGGCGGATGAAAGCTCATAAATTTCTTCAACTGCTTCTCAACTGCTCGAGGATTCACATCCGCTTCAGGTTCTAGCCTTGTCGTGACTTGTTCTGGCCTCACGGCCGGCTGCGCCTGTCCTTGCGCCTGGCTAACCGGGTGTCCTTGAACCATGGCAAACAAAGCCTCAGCAATTCATCGCACAGTTTCCGCAGAAGGCGGAGGTGTCGGCACCTCAGCTGGTGCCGTACTTTCATCAGACCGATGGGGCTCTGATTGCCCCGCACCACTCCGCGTCACCTAAAGGTGGACAAGACACACACATCAGCGACCGTACACAAGTAATATCAAAAAGTTAGGAACATGCAGGGTCCTCAAACACATGTATTTGCATTCCTCCATGGACATTCAGGAGTTCAATCGTGTTAACATGGTTTGCACAGACACGTGCTCTCCACCCCACAAAAGAAGTCGACCACGACTGCGAGAGGGAAAGACCGAGAGAGCGCTGATACCAAAAATGTAACAACCCCATCCGTTTACATAGTATATAGTAGAAGGTCCGGCCGGGGCCCCACAGCATATGCCACAAAACAGGCAGTGAAGTTACGACATGATACCAGAGTAGCGCAGCGCACCCTAACACATTGCATTCTAGCAGAAGCCTAAACACTAAACTTGAACTCCACACCTGAATGTCCAACATATAAAAGCTCCACATTTATATATATCATAGGAATGTCTTATAAATACAAACGGTTGGAATAATGGTCGTACAGGGCTTTCATAACAGTGGCCTCAACATTAGCGCGCAGGACGGCCACATCAAAAGAAAACACAAAATTTGCATTTCATTACATTTAGCCTTCGAGGGCTAGCAGCAGCAGCAGCAAATGCAACAGGGACTTCAGCTCTTATGCGTCCCCCTCGGCTCTCCAACACCTGCACAGCGACAGCCCACCCGATGGTGGAAAATAGAGGCAACGGTCAGCATTCAGCTGACCAAATTATAGCGACCCCACCCCTTTCCTGTGCCAGTGATATTCTTCCCTGAATTCAGAGCATTTCACAAGCATATATATATATATATATCTCATATAATGTGTTTTCATGCACACATTCCATCACAACCGTCAGCCACTCGGCCCGACGATCCGTGCACTCAGGGCACATTTTTGGTGTATCGGCGAACCAGTCACCCACCAACGTATCAGGGTCGTAACCCAACGGTAAAACAATGAGCATTTCACTCCATAGCGTACAGCCGGAGTTCTAGTCGTAATGCACTGGGATTGGACTGTAGCCCCCCATTGTGTCATGGCGCACAGGCCTACGACTCTTGCTATGCTCTCCAACAGACCGCACTTTCAGGTCTCACGTCAAACGGACATAGCGCAGGTCGGATCCTCCACCCCCGATTTCTCAAGTCGCCTTGCCATCACTGAGTACAGTGTACTCGCGGCTACAAAAGACGCGGGTCGGTCTCACCAATCCTATTCTGGCATTCAAGCCTGGGTTCTTTCCTAGGCGCACCAGTACTTCCTCTTACACCCATTTCATATCATAACATTAGCGGTCTTTCCTTGGCACACCAGTACTTCCTGCTACTTCCCTTCGCAGGTATGATCCCGCAAATATCACAAATGTCAAGGGTCTTTCCTGGCTTGCCATGCTAGTACTTCATGTTACTCCCCTTCACAGGTACAACCCAAGAACATCAGACATCACAAAGGGTATTTCCTGGACTTCCAATCCTGTACTTCCTGCTACTCCATTTCATAGGTAGAACCCAAAAGTACAAGCATTATACGGGTATGTTCCTGGACTACCACTCAAGTACTTCCTGCTACTTCCCTTCACAGGTCCAACCCGTCGACTCCTAAACTACGCGTTTATCACGGAGTCTTCTCCGGTTCGTATGCAACATCACCAATCCAGACCAATCTGTCCAGATGGGCTTCACACATCATGCATATTCCGTACTCAGTTTCCAGATCTATATGCCAACTAATTGGGGATTCCATGAATCAACCCAAAGACTCTCACATCAAGCCACCCTATGGTGGGGCAATCATATGCCTATGCGAAAAGGAAGCCTTCACATGACCAGGAAGAAATGTCGTTACCCTTGTAGACCGCTTCGGTGCCATGAGCTCCTAGCTGGCTCAAAAGAAGTGCAACAGCATTTCCTCCGCAATGCTGGCCTCGGATCTCTAGTCGGAATTCCGCAGCACCACCAGTGACCAGCCCTACTTCCTCCTCCTCCTTCTTCCTCTCTCTTTTTCTCTCTAGGTTTTAGAAAGATGAAGGCACTTATGCAAATGAGTTCTTTCATCTCATCTACGGCCTTAAGGAAGCAGGGAGGCAGCTCAGCCCTTAGATCCCAGTTGAAGGAACGGGCGGCCACGATTTTGCCACAAAACCATATTTTTTGTCTGACACGACCTGTGACATGCCCGTGTCCCAGGCCGTGTACCTCAAGCAGTGCTCAACCGACTTATCTAGAACAGTACACGCCCATGTGACACTCCCGTGTCACGGGCCGTGTCACCCGACACGCCTTCAGACACGCCCGTGTCTGTGGCCGTGTACAACAGGCTGCAACATTCATTTTCAACCCGAGAGGGACACAGGCATCTGACACGCCCGTGTCACTGGTCGTGTGCCCCTACACGGCACCAAACATGCCCCAGCTCAACTTCATCGAGCTAAGTTCTTCGAGCCTAGAGGACACGCCCTGTGACACGCCTGTATCACAGGCCGTGTACTCAACTATCCACGATCGTCGATTGAAAGTTGTCGACCATTCATCGACTACTCAGCCAAGAAGGACACGCCCTGGGACACGCCCGTGTCCCTGGCCGTGTCACCTAAAATTTTTCCATTTTTCATTTTGAGCTGTTACAAACTTCAATGCTGCCATTGAAGAATATAATAAGGCTCTCGAGCACCTATATCTGAAGGAGAAGATCATAAAAGAATTGGAACCACAACTTGAAGTAGAAAAGAAACTTGTTGAAAGTTTCTCAAAGCCCAAGAATGTCCTTCCTTTCGTTGCTGAATTCTCAGCTCAGGCCAAAGGTGTTATCCTATGCCATGTTGAAGCTCCTAGCAAATCTTTTAGGAGGAATAAGGCTCAGAGAAAGAATAAGGCGACCAAGAAGGCTTTCACCAAGGAGAAGAGGAAAGCTCCTCAAGATCAGACTTATTTTAAGATGGTCATATTCCCAACGAACGAGTTTGATCTTGACTCGTCATATGGTCACTTTGCTAGGCCTACTTATGTAGAGCCCAAGTCCCGTTACCAAGGATGGACTCATCCCCGAAATTTTGGTGAAAGTGTCTTTAACGCACCTTATGAAGAAATTACTCTTCAGAGCTATGGCCCTTATAATCATGGTCATAACATTAAGAAAGTACCAAGGGTAAAGCCTATTGTAGAAAAGCCACTCAAGTAGAAGAATACTTGTGATTGTCATCACCATGAAGTTTTTTCCTCCAAGACTGCTGCCCCTGCTAGACCACAATCTCTAAAGGTCAAGCAGGAGAATTTCAGGCAAAGATATAATAGGTTCAACTGTTGGTGCTGTGACAAATTTGGTCACTTTGCCATCGATTGCTGGTTTAATTCCAGAAACTATGCAACTCCTCAAGTTAGCAATATGAGAAAGACCACTCATAATGCTAATACTCATAGGGGAGTGTTCTAACTAGAGACCAATGACCCAAACGTGTTTGTGTTCCTAAGGCAAATTGATTTGTGATTGCAGGTATGTCCAAAGGCCACCAAAATGCATACCTGGTACTTGAACAGTGGATGTTCTTGGTATATGACGGGCCAAAGGTCATCTTTGGAGATTCAGACCGAGGAATTACTAAAGGATATGGTATGATCACTAACGGTAGTATATCCTTCTCAGGTGTGGCTTATGTTGAAGGATTGGAACACAATCTTATAAGCATAAGACGACTCTACGATAAAGGATACGTAGTTGAATTTCATACAGAAAAGTGCTTGATAAAATCGGTTGATAATATGGAAATGATTCTATCAGGCACTCGTAGTAGGAATATAGTTTGCTTAAATTTCAGTTGCATAGACTCTTCTACACCAGTGTGTTTTTTGGCTAAAGGTAGTGCATCTCTTGGTGACCAATGACGCAAGAGACTAGCACATACTAATTTCAAAACTATTAATAAATTATTTTCACTTAATTTAGTACGTAATGCCCCAAATGCCAAGTGCACTATAGGTAGACCTTGTCATGCATGTGTAAAAGGCAAGCAAACAAGGGATACTTTTAAAAGCATTATTGGCAAAGATTCTAATAGTTGTTTACATCTACTTCATATAGACTTGTTCGGTCCACTGCAAGTTAGAAGTTTGGGAGGTAAGGATTATACATTGGTTATTGTTGATGATTACTTGCACTTTGCGTGGGTGTTCTTTCTAAGACATAAGTCAGATACCTTTGACATCTTTACTAATTTTGTCAGGCATGTCCAGAATGAATACAACTGTTCCGTAGTCAAAATCAGAAGTGACAATAGAATGGAATTAAAGTTTGGGGCCATGACAGAATTTTGTGAAAGCTTAGGTATCTTTCATGAGTTTTCCTCTCCTCGTACTCCTCAACAGAATGGAGCAGCTGAAAGAAGGAATACAACACTCATAGAGGCTTGCAGGACCATGTTGAGTGATGCCTCACTACCGAAATACTTCTGGGCTGAAGTCGTCAACACTGCATGCCACGTGCAAAATCGAGCACTCATAAACAAGAACCACAATAAGACACCTTACAAACTTCCAAAAGGCAGGAAATCGACTGCTTCATATTTTAGAATCTTTGGCTGTAAGTGCTTCGAACTTAACAGTGGCAAGTATCACACTACAAAATTTAGCGAAAAGAGTTTTGATGGTATTTTTGTAGGGTATGGTAGTCATAGTAAGGTATATAGGATATTTAATAGAAAAACTCTGGTTGTAGAAGAATTTATTCATGTTGTATTTGATGAGACGAGTTTGTTGCAAGGCAACTCTTCTAGTGTGTTTATTGAAGATGCAGGTTTAAAGTTAAAAGAATTAAACTTGGATGAGCAAATTGAAGAAAAAGGTGAAAAGTTCATCAAGATCACCACTCCAACCCCAATTGGAGAGGTTGATGATCAAGATGAAGAGACCATTCAAGTTAATGAAGTCACTCCTATGGTTGAAGAAGCTCCAGATGTAAGGACCTTAAAGCTCAGACACTTGAAGGATCACCCAATGGACCAAATCATAGGAGATCCCCGGGATGGTGTTAGAACTCGTAGAGGTACAACTAAGAGGAATTTATTTTTGAGTTTTCTATCACAGGTTGAACCGAAGAAGTTTGAGGAAGCAAACTCAGACGCATTATGTTTAATGGCAATTGAAGAAGAATTGAATCAGTTCAAGCGTTGCCAAGTCTGGAAACTTGTTCCAAAACCCAAAGGTAAGAACATCATCGGGACAAAATGGGTCTACAGGAACAAGATGGACGAGGATGGAACTATCATAAAGAATAAGGCTTGACTTATCGCCAAAGGATACCGACAAGAAGAAAGAATCGACTTCGACCAGACATATGCTCCAATGGCAAGGCTGGAGGCCATTAGGTTGTTCCTTGCATATACTGCACTTAAGGCTTCACCGTCTATCAGATGGACATGAAATCTGTAACAACACCCCTGTAATGACCGTATAATATGGGTCCGGCCGAGGCCCCACAACATACGGACGCCACAGCTTCAGTATTAAAAGATGATATAGTTACCCAATCTCAAAACTCATAACACCACACATCGGAAACAACAAGCAAGACAAGAAGTTATCCACGCCTACAAGAGTAACAAGATGGCCTTATGGACTTACAATAAGAGTGGGTCCCAACTCAAATAATACATCATCATAAAAGTGCATAAGCACTCCCAGTCTACCTCGGCATGCAAGCCGGTCAACATGAGCATAAAACATACAATGTCATAAAAGTAAAGCTACAAAAAAAGGTAACACTTCATGTGGCTTGATGCACCCGAGAACAAACTCTTACTGTGGTTGGTTCGGTGAGTCGATCGCCGCGGGCGTGCTACAGGAGGCAAGTGCACCTATCGCAAGTGGTACTCGATATTCGGGGGAATACCGAGATCGTATTGTTCTCGGGGTCGTGTTGACTATTCTTACTCCTCTGGGAGGACTATTATTTTACTGAAAGTAAGGTGGATGTTTTAATTAAGGAAAGACGAAAAAAGAAAATGACCGAAAAAAACGATTTAGAAAATATTCGATGAAGGGTTAATGCTCGGCATCGAATCAGATTAAGACTAAAATAATTTTTAATAATTATAGGACTTAGTTTTCAGATTAATAAAAGGCAACTTGGTCGGGGAGGTTCCACAAATGTGAGCTCACCTAGCTATAGGGATATCGCTCACCTGAATGTTAAGACTATTCGACCGAACGTTAGTCCGACGAAGGATTCCTCTTAACGCCCACTTTACGCTAAGAACCCCGCTATTGGGTGGGGAACCCAATCCGGTAGAATTACGCTTGTCCTCTCTCGAGGGTATGCACGCAGCTCTATTTACCCAGAGGTGATCTGTCTATACGCACGGCCTCTCGGCTAGCTAGTGTATGGATAACGGAAATAGGGCCCACACATCGATTTGTGGTCCTACGCGTCGTTAACCCAGGGTAAACCTTAAGTCCTTAAATTAAAGTGAAAATAAAGAGCTTTAATTATTACAAATCATTTTAAATGTCCCAATGCTCTTCGATGCCGAGGCTAATAGCGATTAGCCACACATCGGTATGGGGACGGCTTTATAATTTAATGAGGCACGAGATCGAAATTAAACGCAAAATGATTATAAGAAGAGGACATAAAAAATAACAAACATTTAGAAAGCTGAAAAGTTAGCTAAAATAAGAACTCACGCACACTCTAAATTATAAATTAAACAGAAACTAAGTTACACCTAAAAGAAATTTGCATAATTGAAATTGCGAGTCCCACTCAAACGAGTGGGGGCGAGAAATAAAAGCTGAAAATTGCAAGTCCTACTCAAACGAGTAGGACTAAAATGAAAGCGAGTCCTACTCGAATGAGTAGGAGAAAATAAATGCCATTACAGGGCTTTCTCAAATATTTACAGGGAGATAAAGATACGCCATTTAACTCAAACGAGTAGGCGAAAATAAATGCGAGTACAAGTCCTACTCAAACGAGTAGGCGGGAAATAAAGTCCGTCCATTTAACTCAAGTGAGTAGGCGGAAAAATAAAGAAATAAAATTACAAGTCCTACTCAAACGGGTAGGCGGGAAATGAAAACGATGTGCCATTTAACTCTTAACGAGTAGGCGAAAATAAATGCACACAAACACACACACTCTATATGAATTGAAAGAAAGCCATAAAACTATCTCCTACACACGCACTCTACATAATTAAAGAAAACGATAAAATAAAGCATGAAAAACTAACACCTACACTCACACACTCTACATAATTTGAACAAAGCATCAAAACATTATTCTCATATACTCACACACACAAATTAAAAGCAAAATGAAAGTTACCTAAACATTAAAACATTTACTTTTTCATGCTTAGGTTTTGCCAAAAACAAATAAAAAGAACAAAATAAAATTTTTAGAGAACAAAAGTTTTTTCAAAACAAATTAAAAATCAAAGTTCTTGGAAAATTAAAATTACAAGATTTTCATTCTTATGTTTTCATAAAATTGATAAAAAGGTGAAAAAGAAAATGAAAAGAACAAAAAGAGGTTTTACAATCCTACAAAAAACCTAAGAAAAGAAAATAAAATTCACTTTCAAATCTCTTTTACAAATTCATAAGTATGAAATAATAAACAAAAAAACATTAAGGAAGAACATGTTGAAGATGAGATAACCACATCATACCATGCTTGGAAATGAAATCTACTACAAAACCTATCATGAAGACAAATTAAAAACATTACTATTAAACATGTTACACTCATACACACACACACACACTTTTCATAAAGAGAAAAACAAAGGTGAAACTAAGGGTAAAATGAGAAGAAAAGTGGGCACAAGAGTTCATTCCAAAGCCATATAAGAAGTGAAAATCTAACATTTTTTTTTGATTAAAGGAAACTATTACAAGCTATTATAAATCTAAAGCTAAAGCAAAAAACAAACATGAAAAAAAAAGGGGGAAGAAATCTCGGATGCAACCCACAAAACACATAAAAAGTGGCTCAAAAATGTGAACCCTTGGACCTTACAGAAATGGGCAATTTATAGGCAAAAAAATTCTAAGTACACGCCCTCCGACACGGGCGTGTCGGGGGGGGGGGGGGGGCGTGTCACTATAATTCATGATGGCGGCTGACGATTGGACAGGAAAGTTGACTTCGGGCTGAGTTGGAGGATGTCACGCCCCAGGTCACGGGCGTGACATTGGGTGTGTCGGGGGGGTAGAACCGGGCGCGGGTTGCGTCAAAAGTCTTCGGCAGCATCTTGTCGGGCCAGTTGGTGAGGTCACGCACCAGGTCACGGGCGTGACGCTGGGCGTGTTGGTTGGTGTCGACACTCGACAATCGTCGAGCGGAAAGTGTCGAGATGAAATCGTCGAGCTGAGATTGAGTCACGCCCTAGGGCACGACGTGACTCTGGGCGTGTCTCGGGTTCGACGATCGTTGAACTGAATTCGTCGAGTGGAGGGGATACGGGCTGCTGTCACGCCCCGTGTCGGGTGACACAGGCGTGACTCCAAGCGTGTCGAGCTTTTTACTTCATAAATTTGCAACTTCTCGGGATTTTGAGCTGTCACGCCCCGGTTACGGGCGTGTTCCAAATGACACGGGCGTGTACTGCCCAATTTTGGCAGATTTTGGAATTTTTCTGAAAAATAAAATAAAACAAGTTAGTAAATTTACAAGAATAGGAGCATTTTATTGAACAAAAATAAGTAAAAATGACAAAAATAAATGAAAATGACTAAATTAATGTGCACAAAAATATGTATATTTACAATTCATCAAATACCCTCATACTTAGACTTTTGCTATTCCAGAGCAAAAGTTTGAGGTGAATATATAAGGAATCGAAAAAAAATTCTAAGTTTAGCTACCGCTTAATCAATTATAAGAGAGATCAAAATAAATATACGGGTTAGAAGAGTTAAGACCTAAAATTATGTAGATGATTTAAATAGGACAAAAGTTTTGGCCAAAAGACTTCTTGATGTAATCAAATAGAAGGCAACATTTGTAATGGTTAGATTAACGAAAATAGCTTGGAATTATATGAACTCTAGCTTATACGAGTGCTACTGGAAATAATACAATTTACTAATTATGCTCTCAAAAATATTTTTGAATTAATTCTAGAATCGTGTAATTGGCTAAGGGGTAGTGGGTTTATGAAGAGGGTTTTGATTTTTGAGGTGAGGTAATTTTTTCTCGAACCTCCATTTTTTTTCTTTTGGATTATTAGGAAAACGAAATCTTATTTTCCTAATATGATTTTTCTTTTTCAACTTCATAAGAATAAAATTAACCCAATGTATATTTGTAGGAGTAATGAATTTTATCCTCTTACTCCATATATAATCTTTTTAAATTATTGGGTGCCTATGTTTACGGAACGAAATCTTATTCCCATTGACATAGGATCTTTTAAGGATAGAAAATTTTATCATGCCAAGTAGGTCATGATAAGGTAAGGGGAGAAAGGAAAACTAGATTTTTAATCCTAAAAAGTTTTGAGAGCAACCTTAATAATTTGTACGTTCCAATTTTTCAGAAAGCTAAAAGTAAGTATAATTGAATTCTATAGTCGTTATTTCCTAACATAATACACGTGTTTCTATCAATGAAAAATTAGAAATAGTGGCTAAAACGAGTTCGCTATTTTTAACAAAGTATAATAATTCTTTAAAACTTAACCCCGGCTATTTAAATTTTTCAATCAATAATTAACAAACGGGTAGTGAACAAAGAATTAATCAAATTTACATATAAATAAACTCAAAACTGAAATTTTGGATAGCAGAAAAGTTAAGGATGAAATATTTGATTTATTTGTTTCAAAATTTTTTTTGATTTTTATAGTTTTTATCATCATCATTTTTTTTTGTTTTTTTTTCATTTATGATCCTTTTTTGTATTTTTGTTTTTCTCAATTTTTTTTGAATTTTTTGAACTATTATCTTTTTTTGTGTTTTTTAAGAGAATTTTCATTATATGTACAAAAACATGGGAGAAAAAGATTGGTTTTTACAAGAATGAGGAAGGAGGAGAGAGAAAAGAGTATTTACAAAAATAATATGTACAAAAAAATATTTACAAAGTGAAACTAAATATATTCTTCATAATTTTTTTTTGTTGTTATTTAAATTTTTTGAGTTTTTGGAAAAAAGAAAGAAAAAGAAAATAAATTTTTTTTGGATTTTTCATTTAAAATTTTTTTTTCATTTTAAGATGTTTTTTTATTGTTTTTTGTTTTTCTTTTGTTGTTACATGTATTTTTTGTATTTTTGAAATGCAGAAAAATTGAAGTGCAGAAAGTAAAGCACGAAAATACCCCCATACTAAAGTCCAACATTTGTCCCCAATGTTGTAACGTAAGTATGCAGAACAAGAGGAAAAAAAAATATACAATGAAAATAAAGAGAGTGGGGGTAGAAGCTTCCCTGAAACGCGTAGGGGGAGGCCGATCAGAAACTCTGCATTTATTAGAAAAAGCAGCAAAAATAATAAGGAGCGAAAAGGATAAGCGAGGGGTGCCTCCCAGGAGCGCTTTGTTTATAGTCGTGTAGCTTGACTATTTTGGCGGGTTTATAATATGGAGGAAAGTTATGGTTTCGCTAAAACCGATCACTGGGTCGCCTGCTATATAAGACTTTAACCGATGACCGTTTACTTTAAACGAACCTTTGTCCGGGTGGGAGACGAGTACGGTCCCATATGGATAAACTTCTTCAATTAGGAAGGGACCGGACTATCTAGATTTTAGTTTACTCGGAACAAGCCTAAGGTGTGAATTGTAAAAAAGGACAAGATCGCCCGGAGAAAATAATTTTTGGGACTTGATTTTTCGATCGTGATATAACTTAGAGCGCTCCTTATAGAATTTATTGCTCTCGTAAGCGTTCGCACGTCATTCATCGAGCTCGTTTAGTTGCAGTTTTCTATTCTGAGCGGCTAAGTTGGAGTCGAGGTTTAAGAGTTTTAAAGCCGAAAGAGCGTGATGCTCTAATTCTACGGGTAAATGGCACGCTTTGCCGTACACTCACCGGAACGGCGTACAACCAATTGCGGTTTTGTATGCCGTCTGATACGCCCACAACGCATCGTCGAGTTAAACGGACCAATCTTTCCTATTTAGTGAAACAGTTTTTTCTAAAATTCGCTTAATCTCTCGATTTACTACCTTAACTTGGCCACTTGTTTGCGGGTGGTAGGGGGTGGCAAGCTTGTGCGTGACTCCGTATTTAGCTAACGTTTTAGCCACAAGAGCGTTACAGAAATGCGTTCCCCTATCACTAACAATTGCGCGAGGCGTGCCGAAGCGAGAAAATAATTTTTTAAGAAATGTAACGACGACTCGCGCATCGTTGGTGGGGAGAGCTTGCGCTTCCGCCCACCTCGATACGTAGTCGACCGCCACTAAAATATACATATTTTTGTAAGATGGAGGTAGGGGGCCAACAAAATCTATGCCCCACAAATCGAAGACTTCGCACTCTAAAAACATATTTTGGGGGATCTCATCGCGACGAGAGATGTTGCCCGACCGCTGACAGCTATCGCATTCGCGCACAAAATTATGCGCGTCTTTGAAGAGAGTGGGCCAAAAGTAGCACGCCTCTAGCGCCTTCCGAGCGGTCCGGCTGGCATGATAATGCCCACCGGCTGGACCCTCGTGGCAGTGCTTAAGAATTTGCAAGCACTCCACACCCGCAACGCATCTTCTGACCGCTTGGTCCGCGCAGATACGAAAAAGAAATGAGTCCTCCCAAAAGAAATTTTTCAAGTCAGAAAAGAATTTCTTCTTTTGATGACTTGAAAACTCTTTTGGAAGGACCCGCGCTACTAAGTAATTTGCAAAGTCTGCGAACCAAGGCGAAGATGACGAAGAATAAATGGCAAGGAGGCGTTCCTCGGGGAATCTGTCATTTATTTCAGATTCGACGAGCGCTTCCGCACCTGGATTTTCTAAACGGGAGAGGTGGTCTGCCGCTAGATTTTCCGCTCCCCGTTTATCTCGGATCTCCAAATCAAACTCTTGTAGGAGGAGAATCCATCGAAGAAGGCGGGGCTTCGCATCATTTTTAGCTAATAAATATTTAAGCGTGGAGTGATCGGTAAAAACGATAACTTTAGATAGCGTTATATACGAGCAAAACTTATCAAAAGCGAAAACGACGGCTAAGAGTTCCTTTTCCGTTGTCGTGTAATTTACTTGTGCGGAAGTGAGCGTCTTGCTAGCGTAATAAATATGATGAAAATGTTTTTCTACGCGTTGGCCAAGAACGGCACCTAAGGCAATATCACTAGCATCGCACATATTTTCGAACGGGAGGGACCAATTAGGGGCCACTAAAATTGGTGAAGTGATAAGTTTTTGTTTTATTAAATTAAAGGCAGACTCGCATTCGCTACTAAAGATGAAACATGATTCCTTTTCCAAGAGGTGAGTAAGCGGCTTTGTTATTTTTGAAAAGTCTTGAATGAAGCGTCGATAAAATCCCGCATGGCCTAAGAAACTCCTAATAGATTTTACGTTTGTTGGTTGCGGAAGTTTTTCTATGATTCTATCTTGGCCTTATCCACCTCTATCACCTTAGACGAAATCATATGGCCGAGGACCAAACCTGCTCGAACCATAAAGTTGCATTTTTCCCAATTTAATACAAGACTTGTGTCCTCGCACCGTTGAAGGACACAATCTAAATTGTGAAGGCAATCGGGAAAAGAGCGTCCGAAAACAGAAAAGTCATCCATAAAGACTTCCATAATGTCTTCTACTAGCTCGCCAAAGATCGCTAACATACATCTTTGGAATGTAGCTGGCGCATTGCAGAGTCCAAATGGCATTCTTCGATAGGCGAAGGTGCCAAACGGGCAAGTAAAAGTTGTTTTCTCTTGATCATCGGGGGAAATGGGGATTTGGAAAAACCCCGATAAACCATCAAGAAAACAATAATATGGATGATCGGATAAACGCTCTAAAATCTGGTCCAGAAATGACAGAGGTAAATGGTCCTTGCGGGTGGCATCATTAAGTTTCCTATAATCGATGCACACTCGCCAACCCGTAACAGTATGAGTTGGGACGAGCTCGTTATGCTCATTCGTCACTACGGTTAGACCGCCCTTCTTGGGCACGACATGTACGGGACTAACCCATGCACTGTCCGAAATAGGGTAGATAATCCCCGCATCTAATAACTTAATAATCTCGGCTTTAACGACGTCTTTCATGTTTGGGTTAAGACGACGCTGCGGCTGAATCGTTTTGCGGCAATTATCGTTAAGAAATATCTTATGGGTGCAAAAGCAGGGGCTAATCCCCTTTAAGTCAGAGATTTGCAACGCAATTGCGTGGCGATGTTTAAATAAAACTTCCAATAAATCGGAAGTCTCTGAATCACTCAAGTTCAAAGAAATGATAACGGGAAGCGTATCGCCTTTTCCCAAAAAGCGTATTTGAGCGATGCGGGTAAGGGTTTGAGGTCTAGGATGGGCGGTTCTTCGAGGGAGGTTTTAATTCCTATGTCTTTCTTACCAATTGGTTCGAAAGGCAAGTCTAAAGAAGTATCCTCATCGCATTTAAAATTTTCGAGCGCATAAATATCATCGTTTAAAAATACGGACTCGAAAACGGGAGAAGAACGATCTCCAAAAAAGGTATCTAAAGAATAGCAGAAATCGTCGCTCGATGACAAATTGTCCATCGAGGGATTAATAGAGAATGTAACCGGATCATCGCCTACTCGGAGGAGAAGACTACCATTACTAACATCTATTAGTGCGCGGGAGGTGGCGAGAAAAGGGCGACCGAGTATTATTGGTACCTCGGCGTCCTCCTCGATGTCTAAGATGACGAAGTCTACCGGGAAGGTAAACTTGTCTACTCGGACAAGGACGTCCTCCACTACCCCTATAGGGAACTTAACCGAGCGATCCGCTAATTGGATGCGCATATTCGTAGGACTAGGAGTACCCAAACCTAAACGTGAAAAGAGCGAGAATGACATTATATTAATGCTAGCCCATAAATCAGCTAAGGCGTACTTTACTAATATATCGCCAAAAAGGCACTGGATGGAAAACCGTCCCGGTTCGTTTTGTTTTGTGGGCAATTTATTAGTAAGGGCCGCCGAGCAGACAGCGTTGAGAGATACATGCAAAATATCCTCTAACTTACCTTTATTAGAAAGTAATTCTTTTAAAAATTTCGCATATTTGGGCATTTGCGAGATAGCCTCGCAAAAAGGAACATTACTGTGAATTTATTTTAATAATAAAATAAATTTTTCATATTACGCGTCCTTACGCTCGTTATCTAACTTATGCGGATATGGAAGGGCCTTGTTTAAAATATTTTTTTCTTTTAAAATCGGTAAAGGCGGCGTAAGCGAAGAAAGGGGAAGAGGGGTCGGAGGTGAAATATGTACCTGACGGTCGGTCCGTTTTGGATCGACCACCTCCTTTCCGCTACGAAGGGTTATAGCGTTGGCGTTCTCCCGCGGATTGGGCTCCGTGTTTCCTGGCAGTGCCCCGAGCGCGCGCTCGGACATCATCCTCGCCAGCTGTCCAACTTGTTGTTCGAGAGTTTTTAGCGATCCGGTGATGTTCTGGATATTTGACTCGTTGGACGCAATATACTTCGAAAAATTTTCCTCCATCGGGGAGGGTTTCGCAAGAGGAGGAGGAGGCAGAAATCCGGGCGCATAAGAAATAGGGGGATGCTGAGCATTATTCGGGTTGCTCCAAGAGAAATTGGGGTGATTCCTCTAACTTGGATTATAGTTATTACAATAAGGGTTGTTGTTGGGGTTGAAGGAAGGACGACCCGAATTTCCCATGAAATCCACGAACTCTTCAGCCACACAGACGTTCGGGGGAATAAAACAAGGCAGAGTGGAGGAGGCAGCAGACATCTCTGCCACCTGCTTTGTTAACCTTTCAACTTGAAGGGTCAAGAGAGCAGTGGCATCCACTTCAAAAAGACCAGCCGCCGGCTTTGGGCGTCCCCGCGGTACGTTCCATTGATAGGCGTTCATAGTCATCTCTTCGAATAAAGCCTGGGCAGCCTCGGGGGTTTTGTTGTTTAGCGTACCCCCGGCAGCCGCGTCAATCATTTGACGCGTCTGAAAATTCAGCCCATTATAAAAAATTTGAACTTGCAACCACGTTGGCAGCGCGTGGTGCGGGCACCGGCGGAGGAATTCCTTAAACCGTTCCCAAGTCTCGTATAGAGACTCAGTATCGTTTTGCACAAACGAAGAAATGTCCGCCCGTAACTTTGCAGTTTTTGCGGGCGGAAAGTACTTCGTTAGGAACCGTTCCGCCAACTCAGCCCACGTGGTGATACATCCTCGCGGGAGGGCATTCAACCACGCCTTGGCTTTGGACTTAAGGGAAAAAGGAAATAAGCGCAAGCGAATGGCGTCATCAGTGACGCCATTAATCTTGAAGGTGTCGCATATCTCCAAGAAATTGGACAAGTGGACATTCGGGTCCTCATCCGGCATTCCATCGAACTGCACGGCATTTTGGACCATTTGAATGACACTCGACTTTATTTCAAAATTATTATTCGCCACCGCAGGGCGAACAATACTCAACCCAAAATCATCCAGGTTAGGTCGGGCGTAATAAGACATAGTACGCTCGGCCGCCGGGGCAGGGTTAGGCGCGGCCATAACTACAACACTGGGTTCTCCGATAGATTCCTCGGGATCTAAAGAAGGATTTCGGCGTTGAGATCGAATACGCGCAAGAGAGCATTCGATCTCAGGGTCGAAGTCAAAATCTTCAGACTCGGAGGGTTGTTCACGGGTCATACACCCAAACAAAAATAAAACAAAATAAACTCTCTCTTTTTTTTATTTTATTTAAAATAAAGTTTTTAGTTTTTTTTTTAGTTTATAGAAAATAAGTAAAAGTAATAGACTCCGGAATTCGAAATAGCAACTCGAAGAAGATTCCCCGGCAACGGCGCCAAAAACTTGATGCGCCCGCGAACAAACTCTTACTGTGGTTGGTTCGGTGAGTCGATCGCCGCGGGCGTGCTACAGGAGGCAAGTCCACCTATCGCAAGTAGTACTCGATATTCGGGGGAATATCGAGGTCGTATTGTTCTCGGGGTCGTGTTGACTATTCTTACTCCTCCGGGAGGACTATTATTTTACTGAAAGTAAGGTGGATGTTTTAATTAAGGAAAGACGGAAAAAGAAAAGGAGCGAAAAAATGATTTAGAAAATATTCAATGAAGGGTTAACGCTCGGCATCGAATCAGATTAAGACTAAAATAATTTTAAATAATTATAGGACTTAGTTTTCAAATTAATAAAAGGCAACTTGGCTGTGGTGGTTCCACAAATGTGAGCTCACCTAGCTATAGGGATATCGCTCACCTTAACGTTAAGACTATTCGACCGAACGTTAGTCCGACGAAGGATTCCTCTTAACGCCCGCTTTACGCTAAGAACCCCGCTATTGGGTGGGGAACCCAATCCGGTAGAATTATGCTTGTCCTCTCTCGAGGGTATGCACGCAACTCTATTTACCCAGGGGTGATCTGTCCATACGCACGGCCTCTCGACTAGCTAGTGTATGGATAACGAAAATAGGGCCCACACATCGATTTGTGGTCCTACGCGTCGTTAACCCGGGGTAAACCTTAAGTCCTTAAATTAAAGTGAAAATAAAGAGCTTCAATTATTACAAATCATTTTAAATGTCCCAATGCTCTTCGATGCCAAGGCTAATAGCGATTAGCCACACATCGGTATGGGGACGGCTTTATAATTTAATTAGGCGCGAGTTCGAAATTAAACGTTAAATGATTATAAGAAGAGGACATAAAAAATAACAAACATTTAGAAAGCTGAAAAGTTAGCTAAAACAAGAACTCACGCACACTCCAAATTATAAATTAAACAGAAACTAAGTTACACATAAAAGAAATTTGCATAATTGAAATTGCGAGTCCCACTCAAACGAGTGGGGGCGGGAAATAAAAGCTGAAAATTGCAAGTCCTACTCAAACGATTAGGACTAAAATGAAAGCGAGTCCTACTCGAATGAGTAGGAGAAAATAAATGCGATTACAGGGTTTTCTCAAATATTTACAGGGAGATAAAGATACGCCATTTAACTCAAACGAGTAGGCGAAAATAAATGCGAGTACAAGTCCTACTCAAACGAGTAGGCGGGAAATAAAGTCCGTCCATTTAACTCAAGTGAGTAGGCGGAAAAATAAAGAAAGAAAATTACAAGTCCTACTCAAACGAGTAGGCGGGAAATGAAAATGATGCGACATTTAACTCTTAACGAGTAGACGGAAATAAATGCACACAAACACACACACTCTATATGAATTGAAAGAAAGCGATAAAACTATCTCCTACACACACGCACTCTACATCATTAAAGAAAACGATAAAATAAAGCATGAAAAACTTACACCTACACTCACACACTCTACATAATTTGAACAAAGCATCAAAACATTATTCTCATATACTCACACACACAAATTAAAAGCAAAATGAAAGTTACCTAAAAATTAAAACATTTACTTTTTCATGCTTAGGTTTTGCCAAAAATAAATAAAAAGAACAAAATGAAATTTTTAGAGAACAAAAGTTTTTTCAAAACAAATTAAAAACCAAAGTTCTTGGAAAATTAAAATTACAAGATTTTCATTCTTATGTTTTCATAAAAGCGATAAAAAAGTGAAAAAGAAAATGAAAAGAACAAAAAGAGGTTTTACAATCCTACAAAAAACCTAAGAAAAGAAAATAAAATCCACTTTCAAATCTCTTTTACAAATTCATAAGTATGAAATAATAAACAAAAGAAACATTAAGGAAGAACATGTTGAAGATGAGATAATCACATCATACCATGCTTGGAAATGAAATCTACTACAAAACCTATCATGAAGACAAATTAAAAACATTACTATTAAACATGTTACACTCATACACACACACACACTTTTCATAAAGAGAAAAACAAAGGTGAAACTAAGGGTAAAATGAGAAGAAAAGTGGGCACAAGAGTTCATTCCAAAGCCAAATAAGAAGAGAAAATCTAACATTTTTATTGATTAAAGGAAACTATTACAAGCTATTACAAAGCTAAAGCTAAAGCAAAAACAAACATGAAAGAAAAAGGGGGAAGAAATCTCCTTACATAGCATGGGAATCACGGATGCAGCCCACAAAACACATAAAAAGTGGCTCAAAAATGTGAACCCTTGGACCTTACAGAAATGGGAAATTTATAGGCAAAAAAATTTTAAGTACACGCCCTCCGACACGGGCGTGTCGGGGGGGGGGGGGGGGGGGGGGGGGTGTCACTACTATTCATGATGGCGGCCGACGATTGGACAGGAAAGTTGACTTCGGGCAGAGTTCGAGGATGTCACGCCCCAGGTCACGGGCGTGAAGCTGGGCGTGTCAGGGAGGTAGAACCGGGCGCGGGTTGCGTCAAAAGTCTTCGGCATCATCTTGTCGGGCCAGTTGGTGAGGTCACGTCCCAGGTCATGGGCGTGACGCTGGGCGTGTTGGTTGGTGTCGACACTCGACAATCGTCGAGCGGAAAGTGTCGAGATGAAATCGTCGAGCTGAGATTGAGTCACACCCTAGGGCACGGGCGTGACTCTGGGCGTGTCTCGGGTTCGACGATCGTCGAACTTAATTCGTCGAGTGGAGGGGACACGGGCTGTTGTCACGCCCCATGTCGGGTGACACGGGCGTGACTCCAGGCGTGTCGAGCTTTTTACTTCAGAAATTTGCAACTTCTCGGGATTTTGAGCTGTCATGCCCCGGTCACGGGCGTGATCCAAATGACACGGGCGTGTACTGCCCAATTTTGGCAGATTTTGAAATTTTTCTGAAAAATAAAATAAAACAAGTTAGTAGTAAATTTACAAGAATAGGAGCATTTTATTGAACAAAAATAAGTAAAAATGACAAAAATAAATGAAAATGACTAAATTAATGTGCACAAAAATACGTATATTTACAATTCATCATGGCTTAGGCCCTTCTGGTCGGCGAGCTAGCTCCTGCCTGCAATCCTTGCCCCGTAAAAACTATTAGTAACGTGGGTCAGCAAAGGCTGACCTCCAACTGTATAACAAACACATCTCCTCCCGGCCGCCCCTAACGGACCCCGGGGTACTCCTCCAACCTGCAAGTTAGCACTTCGTATGCAATAATCATAAGCAAAAAAACAACTAAGGAAACAAGCTTGGATGTCTTAAACATCATACATGTTCTCTACTGTTGAGCATATAATAATAGGTTCTACTATGCAACATGAATGCAGCACCCGGGCTTCACCCAAGGCACCCTATAGCGTATGCATCTAGCACAACATCACATCATTTGGGTACTCATCATTTCCCCATTGGCATAAAGCCGCAAACAAAAGGGGAACCACAATCCCCCAATGGCATACAATCCGCCACACGGAACTCTTGCCAAGGCCCCACCCGCTCACGGTCGTAGACCCGGGCTTGCCGACAAACTCTGACTTCTCATGTCAGGATTCCATCCAACACACTGACCGATTCTAAGAACCCTTGTTGGACCCCACCCGCTCATGGCCTCAATGCATGGGCTTGCCCCATGCTCGACATTCTCGTCAGTCTCACAAAAAGGGGACTAGTCTCGCCCGGACACTTTCCACACATGACTTGCACATCACAGGATAGCCAGCCGACCACGGAGACACAGCCAAGCCTTGGCACATCACAATCCAAGACAATTCCACCCTAATCTCTCATTCATACTGCAGCATTCACGTGCACCAATGAAACCATCTACCACCATGCGGAGCTAACCTTGTCCACCAAGGAAACCATCTACCGCCAATGGGGAGCTAACCTTGCCCGGTACCGGCCACACGGACTCACGCAAGATAACAGGAAGAACACCACAAACATCACACATCACAAACTGCCTCTTACCACAACAGATCTCTATGAATCTTAAACGATGTATGCAATATCACCGAGTTGGACTAACGGTCGCTACTACGGCTTCACCCACCATGCCTAATCCACTAACGAAGCGGATCTCTAATGCAAAAACATGCCGGGGACGGACTTAATCGACCCGGAGATTCCTCTTGAACATTGGCGACCCAAACCCCTCTCATTTGAGAGTTTGGTGCCCAAAAACTAGAAAAGAAAAGTTGCTAAAACATGCATCCTAAAACCAAGAGGAGAAGTGTCATTACCCTCCGACTCCTCTTCCTAGCCATGGAAAAATAGCTAGATGAAAACCTTCGCAACGATCTAGCCTTCACGGATCTAGACTCATCTCACAATTTGGAGCACCGAAACCTCTATAATAGCCGGATCTCCTTCACCGTCTTCCGCGCTCTCCCTTCTCTCTTGATCTTAGATGGAGAACAACGACTAAAACCCTCCAGATTTTGAAACCCTACTCTCGGGCAGAGCCCAAACAGAAAACCCCCAGCCTTCGTATCACACACCAAGGAAATGCACGGTTGCGGTCCGAGTCCAGCCTGGAAATGGGCAGAACGTCGCATTCTCGCCAAGGACACCCCGTGACAACCCATCCTGAACTCCGCTCGACGATCGTCGAACCAAAATTGTCGACCGCTGCCGAATCGTCGAACGGAGAGTCACTGGCATTCGTCAAACGCAGATCCAAATCGTCGAACGGAGATCCAAATCGTCGAACGCAGCTTACTGTGGACAATCGTCGAACGCAGATCCTAATCGTTGAACGGAGATCGAAATCGTCAAACGCAGCTTGCTGGGTACAATCGTCGAACGCAGATCCCAATCGTCGAATAGAGATCCAAATCATCGAACAGAGATCCAAATCGTCGAACTCAGCTTGCTGGGGATAATCGTCAAACGCGGACTGGAACAGCGGGACACACCTTGTGACATGCCCGTGTCACAGGCCGTGTACCCTGCCCGTGTCAACACCTCCTCTATGTCGACACAACTGTGTCGACACAACTATGTCGACACCACCGTGTCGACACCTCTGTGTCGCCACCTTCATACGCTCTTGAATGGTCCGTACCAACTCACAAGCGTCAACAACCACCTCCTTTCCCAAAATTTTGGTTTCTCCCGCCTCTGTCCAAGACATCGGTGTGGGACACCGTCTCCCATACAAAGCTTTGTATGGCGCCATTTTTATACTTGCTTGATAACTGTTATTGTACGCTAACTCCACCATGAAGAGGTGGTCCTCCCACTTCTTGCCGAAGTCAAGAATGCACATTCTCAACATATCCTCCATAGTACGGTTCGTTTTTTCAATTTGCCCGTCAGTTTGAGGATGGAACTCCGTACTGAACTTTAGCTTCGTGCCCAAACTCTTCTAAACCAATCTCCAGTCCTTGGACGTAAACCGTCCATCTCGATCGCTAACTATGTTCTTAGGAATCCCGTAACACCTCCGCTATAATGACTGTATAATATTGGTCCGGCCGGGGCCCCACAGCATACAGACGTCACAGTTTCAGTATTATAAAATGATATAGCTACCCAATCTCAAAACTCATAACACAACACAGCGGAAACAACAAGCAAGACTAGAAGTTATCCACGCCTACAAGAGTAACAAGATGGCCTTATGGCCTTACAACAAGAGTAAATCTAAAGCCAAAAAAAGACATCAGTCACGAAAGTGCATAAGCACACCTAGTCTACCTCGGCATGCAAGTCGGTCAACATGGCATCAAAATATACAATGTCATAAAGAGTAGAGCTACAGCAAAAAGTTAACACTTCATGGGGCTTAGGACTTTCTGGCCGGCGAGCTAGCTCCTGCTTGCGATCCTTGCCCTGTAAAAATTATTAGTAACGTGGGTCAGGAAAGGCTGACCTAAAACTGTGTAACAAACACATCACCTCCTGGTCGCCCCTAATGGACCTCGGGGTACTCCTCCAACCGGCAAGTTAGCAATTCGTATGCAATAATCATAAGCAAGTAAAGCAACTAAGGAAACAGGCTTGGATGTCTCAAACATCATACATGTTCTCTATTGTTGAGCATATAATAATAGGGCCTACTATGCAACATGAATGCAACACCCGAGCTTCACCCAAGGCACCCTATAGCGTATGCATCTAGCATAACATCACATCAATTGGGTACTTAACGTTTCCCCATTGACATAAAGCCGCAAACAGAAGGGGAACCACAATCCCCCAACGGCATACAAGCCGCCACACGGAACTCTTGCCAAGGCCCCACCCGCTCACGGTCGTAGACCCGGGCTTGTCGGCAAACTCTGACTTCTCATGTCAGGATTCCGTCCAACACACTGACTGATTCTAAGAACCCTTGTTGGACCCCACCCGCTCATGGCCTCATTGCACGGGCTTGCCCCATGCTCGGCATTCTCGTCAGTCTCACAAAAGGGGACTAGTCTCGCCGGGACACTTTCCACACATGACTTGCACGTCACGGGATAGCCAACCGACCACAGAGACACAACTATGCCTTGGCACATCACAAACCAAGACAATTCCTCCATAATCCCTCATTTCTACTGCAGCATTCCCACGCACCAAGGAAACCATCTACCACCTATGCGGAGCTAACCTTGTTCACCAAGGAAACCATCTACTGCTAATGAGGAGCTAACCTTGTCTGGTATCGACCACATGTACTCACGCAAGATAAAGGGAAGAACATCACAAACATCACGAACATCACAAATGACCTCTTGCCGCAACGGATCTCTACGAATCCTTAAACCTCATATGCAACATCACCGAGTCGGACTAACGGCCGCGACTACGGCTTCACCCACCATGCCTAATCCACTAACGGAGCGGATCTCTAATGCAAAAACATGTCGGGGACGGACACAATCGACCCGGAGGTTCCTCTTGAACCTTTTCGACCCAAACCCCTCTCATTTGAGTGTTTGGTGCCCAAAAACTAGAAAAGAAAAGATGCTAAAACATGTATCCTAAAACCGAGAGGATAAGTGTCGTTACCTTCTGATTCCTCTTCCTAGCCATGGAAAAATAGCCGGATGAAAAGCACTGAAACCTCTTCTTCCTCCTTCGCTCTCCCTTCTCTCTAGATATCAGATAGAGAACCAGCAACAGAAAAAAATATGGGTGTTGAAACCCTAAGCACAGGTATACCCCATTCGGATTAACCACCAGCCGTTGATTCCCACAAAAGGGAAAAGCACAGCTACGATCCAGGTCTGACATGGACAAAAGGGGCTGAACACCACACAGTTCACCAATCCGGAGCAGGACACATCCACGACCAATCAAATCGTGTCGGGATATTTGGTCAAAATCCCGCCAAAAACCCCTATGTCGACACTCCGCATCGACAGTCAAACATGCCACAAAAAACCCCGCGCTCGAAGATCGTCGAGCCAAGATTGTCAAGCCAAGATCGTCGAACGCTGATCCCAATTGTCGAACTCAGCTTGCTGGGGAAAAATCGTCGACCGCAGATCCAAATCGTCGAACGGAGATCCAGATCGTCGAACGGAGCTTGCTGGGGAAAATCATCGACTGCAGAACCAAATCGTCGAATGGAGATCCAAATCATCGAACACAGCTTGGCACAGCGGGACACGCCCTGTGACACGCCTGTGTCACAGGCCGTGCACCCCTGCCCGACGATCACCACTCGACGATCGACGATCTACCCTCGACGATCGTCAAACAGAGGGGCACGTCCCCCGTCACACCCGTGTCAACACCTCCTCTGTGTCGACATAACTATGTCGACACAACTGTGTCGACACCACCGTGTCGACACCTCCTCTATATCGACATAACTGTGTCGACACAACTGTGTCGACACCACCGTGTCGACACCTCAGTGTTGACACCACCTCTATGTCGACACACCACTGTGTCGACACCACTGTGTGGACACGTCCGTGTCGACACCACTGTGTCGACACCACTGTGTCGATACCACCGTGTCGACACCATTGTGTCGACACTCAGAGAATATGCCTGGGACACGGGCTTCGACACGGGCGTGTCGGAGGGCGTGTCCTACACTAGTCGACGAACTGAGCGAAAACAAAAGGTCGACTTCCCAGGCTCTCGATGAACCCGGTTCGACACGGCCATGGACATGCCCGTGTCCTTGGCCGTGTGACCCTCAATTAAGACCCAAACTTGGCCAAAAACGCTGATCGTCCCTCTACAAATTTTGGGGCATTACAACTCTCTCCCCCTTAAAATAATTTTGTCCCGAAATTACAAAGCAAAAGGGAACAAAACTTAAATGGTACCTGATCTGAAGAGCTCTGGATACTCTTCTAGCATGGCTTGTTCTCGCTCCCAAGAGTGCTCCTCGCGACCGCAGTTGTCCTATCAGACTTTCACGAGTTTGACCTCTTTATTCCGCAACTGTCGAGTCTCCGAATCCTCTATCGCAATTGGACGGACTCGCATCCTCAATTCTTCCTCTATCGGCACCGATGTCGGCTCGATCACCACACTAGCCTCCACCAAGGCTTTCCTCAAGACGAAGACATGGAAGACGTCATGCAATCCACTCAGCTCCGCGGACAATGCCAACCGATAGGCTGCTTCTCCCACCTGTTCAACAACTTCAGAAGGCCCCAAAAACCTTGGACTCAACTTCTTGAGTCGGCGAATCCGTGAGACGCCTTTGAATGGCTTGATCTTCAAATAGACCCAATCACCTACCACAAAATCGAACTTCCTATGACGAGCATTAAATTATTTTGCTTGCCGGTCTTGCGCCACCTTCATACGCTCTTGAATGGTCCGTACCAACTCACAAGCATCAACTACCACCTCCTTTCCAAAAATTTTGGTGTCTCCCGCCTCTATCCAAGACATCGGTGTCCGACACCGTCTCCCATACAAAGCTTCGTATGGCGCCATTTTTATACTTGCTTGATAACTGTTATTGTACGCGAACTCCACCATGAAGAGGTGGTCCTACCACTTCTTGCCGAAGTCAAGAATGCACATTCTCAGCATATCCTCCATAGTACGGTTCGTTCTTTTGGTTTGGCCGTCAGTTTGAGGATGGAACGCCGTACTGAACTTTAGCTTAGTGCCAAACTCTTCTGAACCAATCTCCAGTCCTTGGACATGAAACGTCTATCACGATTGCTGACTATGCTCTTAGGAATCCCATGCAGTCGCACAATGTTGCGAACATACAACTCCACCAGCTTCTCCACGATGTCCTCCTTCCGATTTGGGATGAAGTGGGCCACCTTGGTTAAGCGATCCACGATCACCCAAGTAGCATCATTACCCTGCTGCGATCTAGGAAAACCATGTACAAAATCCATGGAGATGTCATCAAATTTCCACTCAGGGATTGGAAGGGGTTTCAGGAACCCGCCCGGCTTCTGACATTCGGCCTTCCCCAAGGCACAAGTTTGGCAACGATTCACATACAAAGCTACGTCACGCTTCAGCCCCGGCCACCAAACGGATTTCTTCATATCCAAGTACATCTTTGTACTGCCCGGGTGAATGGAGTACTTTGTGAAGTGAGCCTCAAACATCAACTCCTCACGGAGTTTGCCGAACTGCGGTACACAAACCCTTCCATCCTACCTCAGAATTCCATCAATCATCTCCCAGATGCTGCTCTCGGCCTTTTGAGCCTCTACCACATATGGTTGAAACTCCACATCCAAACGAGTCGCTTCCCAAATACGATCGGACAAGTCATTCTACATTTTAATCCAGTTCAACCGAGCCACGCAGGACTCGCCTCTCGCCACACATTCCAAACCAAGGGACTCCCATTCCCGAACCAACCGCTCATCATGAGCTTCGATCCAATTCCCTTACCCCGAGTACTTTCTACTCAAGGCATCAGCCACCACATTGGCTTTACCTGGATTATATTGAATCGCCACCTCGTAGTCTCCAAGAAACTCAACCCACCTGCATTTTCCGCATGTTCAAGTCCTTTTGATCCAAGAGATACTTCAGGCTTTTATGATCCGTGAAGATCTCCACCTTTGCACCATAAACATAGTGTCGCCATATTTTCAACGCAAATATTACTGCCGCCAACTCCAAGTCATGGACGGGGTAATTCCTCTCATGAAGCTTCAGCTGCCTAGACCCAAAATCTATCACCTTGCCATGTTACACCAAAACGCAACCCAACCCGCATCGCGATGCGTCACTGAAGATCTGAAATCCCTCGGTCCCTTGCGGTAGACTTAGGATTGGATCCAGCATCAGTCTCTCCTTTAGTGCCTCAAATGCTTGACTGCACTCTTGAGTCCACACAAACTTATGATCTTTACGAGTGAGTGAGGTGAGGGGTAGAGCTATCTGCGAAAAATTCTCCACAAATCTCCTACAGGACCCGGCTAGTCCAAGAAAACTTCGGACTTCCGCCACGGTCCTCAAAACCGGCCAATCTCTGATGGCTTCCACTTTCGTTGGATCCACTGCCACCCCATCCCCACTAATCATATGGCCCAAAAATGCCACCTTCTCTAACCAGAACTCGCACTTTGAGAACTTTGCATACAGCTGATTCTCTCTCAATACCTGTAAGACCACTCTCAAGTGGGTCTCATGCTCCAATTCCGATTTGGAAAACACCAAGATGTCATCAATGAAGACAACCACAAAAGAATCCAAGTATTCCCGAAATACTCGATTCATAAGGTCCATGAACACAGATGGCGCGTTCGTCAGCCCAAACGGCATCACCGTAAACTCAAAGTGTTCATACCTCGTACTAAATGCAGTCTTGGGTATGTCCTCGTCCCGAATTTGCAGTTGGTAGTAACTCGACTTCAAGCCCAATTTTGAATACACCACTGAGCCCACCAACTGGTCGAACAAGTCGTCTATCCGAGGAATCAGATACTTATTCTTGACGGTCAGTTTATTCAGCTTTTGGTAGTCTATGCACAGCCGCATACTACCGTCTTTCTTCTTTACAAACAACACCAGCGTGCTCCACGACGAAGAACTGGGTCTGATATACCCTTACTCCAACAGTTCCTGCAACTGTACTTTGAGTTCAGCCAACTCCTTTGGTGCCATCCTAAACGGAGGACGTGACACCGGCCTAGCCTCCAGCACTAACTCGATCGAGAAGTTGATCTCCCGCCGAGGAGTCGCTCCAGGAAGTTCATCGGGAAACACATCCTTGAACTTTGTCACTACGGGCACTTCCTCAATAGACAATTGGGAGAGGCGAACCTCCAATAACGCTACAAGCACTACACCAACCTGGTTAACCGCCCGCATCAACTGCATGGCCGAAATCAGGGAATAGGCCACTCCACAAAGGCCCTCAAATTTGACTTCCACCTGCCCCTTGCTCCTTAGGGTCACCACCTTGGATAGGCAATCAATAATGGCGCGCTGCTCTGCAAGCCAGTCCATGCCCAACATTACATCAAACTCAACCAATGGTAAAACCGCTGCTACCAATACGAAGTCAACTCCGTCCAGCTCCCAACAAATGCGCCCTTAGGCCCTGGTGGTCATGGATGACCCATTGGGCATGCGCACTTTAAGTTCCGCGTCCGCCGAAAATGACTCAAGTCCTATTCTCCGGATGAAGCTCTCAGCAAGAAAGGAGTGTGATGCTCCCGTAGCAAACAATACCCTAGCGGGGTATCCGAAAACTAATACGAAGCCTGTCATCATATCTGTTTGGCGGATCGCTTCCTGCTGTCCAAGTTTGTAGGCCCTTGGTTGCACCGGTTGGAACCGAGAAGCGCTCGACTCCGCCATCTTCCCTTTCTCTGCGGCACTGGGGCCGGAGCGCGCAGTCTGCTCCTGCCTTGCCTCTTGCTCCGCTCCTCCTTGAGGACAAACATGAGCTATGTGCCCCATCTTACCACAGTTATAGCACGTCGGCGGTCCCCTAGAGTGAGAACCTCTAGGCGTCCACTTGCTCATCTCACCGGACGTGGAAGTGTGAGGCTTTTTCCTCCATCAACTGATGGCGTGCCCCCTCCTCCACCATTTGAAGATGATGCTGACGATGCTGCCGATGATCCGGTTGATAATGCCATACGACTCAAGGACGTGAGACGGCACGATGACGCTAACGGAAGGCTACGCTACAACCTCCGCCCGCGACGTACTACCGCCACGGCAACGCATTAGCTTTATTTATTTCCTTTTCTTGCACTCTATTTTATATTTGGAATATAAAATTATCCTATGTTTATGTGATAATTTTATATTCATTGCATGTGTTGTTATTTTTCATTTTGAACTATTTTTAGTATTGGTGTGCAATTAGCCAGTCGGATGGATGAGATTAAATCTCCATCATGAAGGGCTAAGGCTTGTTTGTAACTCCTATATAAGGAGGCTTTCATTTGAGATAATTAGAAAGAGTTAAAACATAGATTTCTCCTTGAGAAAATTCGGCCAAGAGGAGACCTTCTCCAAGCCACCGCCCCCCCTTTGTTGTGGTGTGAAGCCGCCGCCCCCTTGCTCCCTCCATCCGTTCGGTGCGACTCCGGCGCGGCTTCCTTCGGTGCGACTCCTTGGAAGAAGGTTGCAAACCATTCGGTGTGACGCCGGTGGATCCGTGGAGAGAGTGATTCTCCCACAGTTATCTTGTGTGAAAGCTTTCCGGTTGGGTTATCTCTTTCCCCTCCCCTGTGTGATTTCTTCTCTTTAGTTGTGGTGGTTTTTTGCAAATCGTTTTCTCCGGATCTTTAAATTCATCGCTGCAAGTTTTGAAACGAAATCGCCGTTGCAAGGCTTTTTATTTCTGGATCGGGTGGATCCTATTTGCCTGAGCGGATCTTGGCCTATAGCCTTGGTCTTGCTCTCAAAAATGAGTGGCAACCTTTGTTTTTTCTTGGGGAATATTCCGACTCAAATTTCCGATCGTTTTTTTCGAGTCGACCATTCCTCCTTTGTTGTTTGTGCTAAGTTTTGTGACGAGGAACTATTGTGGGCGATAGGTGCTGTGTCGGTGCGGTAGATCTACGACCTGTTGTGCGTAGGGAGAGTGTTAGCTTCGCGGAGATCTCCATTTCCGGATACCCCTACATCAATTTGGTATCAGAGGATGCCCTTAGTCGTCTTACTCTTTTACTCACCTATATGGAAGTACATGTTGTAGGATTTGAGCGGATTAAGGATGAGTACGCCACATGTCCTGACTTCCAGGACTTCTATCTTTCTGCCCAGGATAGCTCCCACACGACGATATCTGCCTACGTCATCAAGGACGGTTACCTGTTTAGGAACGGGAAACTATGTATTCCACAGTCATCGTTACAACTACATATCATATGGGAGTTGCATAGCGGAGGGTTGAGTGGCCACTTCGGTCGAGATAAGACCATTACGTTAGTCAAGGACAAATTCTATTGGCCAAAACTTAAGGTTATGGTGGGACAGGTAGTGAGTAGCTGCCGCACGTGCCAGGTGTCTAAGGGTAGTAAAACCAACGTAGGATTATATACACCCTTGCCTATTCCCTCCATGCCTTGGGTATACGTTAGTATGGATTTTATATTAGGCCTCCACGTTACCCTACGCCGTCACGACTCAATTTTTGTAGTTATGGATAGGTTTTCAAAGATGGCTTATTTCATCCCGTGCAGTAGGACGAATGATGCGTCTCACGTCGCTAAACTTTGTTTTAAAGAAGTCGTTAGTCACCGTAGAGTGCCAAAGACCATAGTATCGGATAGGGACGTAAAATTCACTAGTTATTTTTGGAAGACTCTTTGGATATTAATGGGAACGAAATTATTGTTTTCCTCTGCCTATCACCCCCGAACTGATGGGCAGACGGAAGTGGTTAACCGGAGCTTAGGAAATTTGTTACGATGCCTTGTGAGTGATCACAAGAGCACTTGGGATCTTCTCCTTCCCCATGCCCAGTTAGCCTACAATAATTCCAAGAATAGGTCTACGGGTCTGTCTCCGAATGAGATTGGCCACGGGTATAAGGCTCCTGTGCCGCTTGACTTGGTGTCGTTGCCCCCAACGTACAAGGCAAGTCAGTTTGCACAATCCTTCGCCCAGCACATCCATGATTTACACGCACGTATACGGGCCACCTTGACTACGCAATACGACTCTTATCAAGCGCACGCTAATTTACATAGGAGAGTATTAGACTTCAAAATTGGCGATCTAGTTTTAGTCCATTTGGTTCCCGAACGCTTGCCAACTGGCACCGTTAAAACGTTAGCACCGAAGCGTGCCAGCCCTTTTCAGATTATTAAGAAGTTAGGTGACAACGCTTTCGTTTTGGACTTGCCTGGTGATTGGGGTAAGTCCCCCATTTTTAATGTTTCAGATTTAACGATGTTTGTGTCACCACCACAAGAGTTGATTTCTTTGTCGTCTTCTTCTCCCACTAAAAATTCTCATGGGTTGGGGAGTGGTAGTACGGATGATCTCTCTCTTTCGGTCCCCACAGGTATATCATCGGATGGTAAGTTGCCTTCTTTCCTGCCTACTGTTAATATGTTCCCCAGGTTTCCACGGATGTTTTCAACTCCAGAGATGATACTTGATGATGAGCCTGTTACCACTGCTGATGGCGACACCCACCGCTTTCTCATCCGTTGGCGTGATCGGCCCCCTTCGGATGACTCTTGGGTACTCAAGACGGAGCTGCAGAGTTTGGATGCCGCTCTCCTTCACCGCTATCGCTTGGACCACGCAACGGAGATGCGTGCATTTGAGCGGGGGAGGATTGATGGCGTGCCCCCTCCTCCACCATTTGAAGACGATGCTGACGATGCTGCTGATGATCCGGTTGATAAGGCCATACGACTCAAGGACGTGAGACGGCACGATGACGCTAACGGAAGGCTACGCTACAACCTCCGCCCGCGACGTGCTACCGCCACGGCAACGCATTAGCTTTATTTATTTCCTTTTCTTGCACTCTATTTTATATTTGGAATATAAAATTATCCTATGTTTATGTGATAATTTTATATTCATTGCATGTGTTGTTATTTTTCATTTTGAACTATTTTTAGTATTGGTGTGCAATTAGCCAGTTGGATGGATGAGATTAAATCTCCATCATGAAGGGCTAAGGCTTGTTTGTAACTCCTATATATGGAGGCTTTCATTTGAGATAATTAGAAATAGTTAAAACCTAGATCTCTCCTTGAGAAAATTCGGCCAAGAGGAGACCTTCTCCAAGCCGCCCCCCCCCCCCCCCTTGGTTGTGGTGTGAAGCCGGCGCCCCCTTGCTCCCTCCATCCGTTCGGTGCGACTCCGGCGCGGCTTCCTTCGGTGCGACTCCTTGGAAGAAGGTTGCAAACCATTCGGTGTGACGCCGGTGGATCCGTGGAGAGAGTGATTCTCCCACAGTTATCTTGTGTGAAAGCTTTCCGGTTGGGTAATCTCTTTCCCCTCCCTTGTGTGATTTCTTCTCTTTAGTTGTGGTGGTTTTTTGCAAATCGTTTTCTCCGGATCTTTAAATTCATCGCTGCAAGTTTTGAAACGAAATCGCCATTGCAAGGCTTTTTATTTCCGGATCGGTTGGATCCTATTTTCCTGAGCGGATCTTGGCCTATAGCCTTGGTCTTGCTCTCAAAAAGGAGTGGCAACCTTTGTGTTTTCTTGGGGAATATTCCGACTCAAATTTCCGATCATTGTTTTCGAGTCGACCATTCCTCCTTTGTTGTTTGTGCTGCATTTTGTGACGAGGAATTATTGTGGGCGATAGGTGCTGTGTAGGTGCGGTAGATCTACGACGTGTTGTGCGTAGGGAGAGCGTTAGCTTCGCGGAGATCTCCATTTCCGGATACCCCTACATCACCAACTCCATTCAGACTTTCCCTGGGATTGGGAAGGCTTCCCTTCCCCTTGCTTGGGAGTGAAACCCTTACGACATTGGGTTCGCTCCAGATCATTCTCCAATGTTCTGGCAGCCTCAACTAGCTCACTAAAACCAGCTCTCTTCATTGAAATGAGGGGTTGCCTCAGATTCTCCCTCAGCCCTTAATAAAAGAGTTTATCCCTCTCTATATTAGTCTCTAATCTCAAGACTTAAACATAAGGACACTCGTGGTCCCGCGTTACTCTTATGTGGATAACTTCTCTACGCACTGACCTTGAATCTAACCTGACTCTGATACCAAATTGTAACACCTCCCCTGTAATGACCGTATAATATAGGTCCGGCCGGGGCCCCACATCATACAGACGCCACAGTTTTAGTATTATAAAATGATATAGCTACTGATAAGTTGTAAATATACCTATTTTTGTGTACATTAATTTAGTTGTTTTCATTTATTTTTGTCGTTTTTACATATTTTTGCTTAATAAAATGCTCCTATTTTTGTAAATATTATACTAACTTATTTTCTTTTATTTTTCAGGAAAAAATGAAAATCTGCCAAAAATTGACCTGTCACGCCCGTGACATTTTGGTCACGCCCGTGACCAAGGCGTGACACGTCAAATTCCTGTGAAATCTGCAATTTTGAAGTGCAAAGCTTGACACGCCCGGGGTCACGCCCGTGACCTGGGGCGTGACCTTTCCAGCTAGCCCGACAAGACCTGCCCGAAGACTTTCGGCGCGCACCGCGCCCAGATCCACCTGCCTGTCACGCCCCCTGTCACGCCCGTGACCAAGGGCGTGACCACTGCGAGACCGACACGTGTCCAGCCCAAAGTCCACTTTCCCGTCAAATCGCCGGTCGCCTTCTCAAATAGTACTGTCACGCCCCCTGTCACGCCCGTGACCAAGGGCGTGACCCATGAAAAGTTTTTCTATAAATTCCAGTCTTCTGCACTGGATTTCTGTTCCGTTTTTTTGAACCATTTTGTATAGGGGAAATGCTGCCGGGATGCCTCCAAAGTCTATGTAAGGGATATTTTTCCCCCTCTTCTTAGCTTTTATTTTCATGTCTTTGTAACCCGTGTTTTTAGTTAATAAAATTTGTCTCCATTTTCTTCTCTTAATATAGCTTTGGAATGAATCTTTACAATCTCCCCTATGCAATCTTATCTTTTTTTCCTTGTCTTAACTTAGTTTTTTTGGTTCTTTTTTATATGTGTGTGTGTGTGTATGAGATTAGTTCTCTTGTTTTTATGTTTAGTTATTTTTACATTGTTTTAGTTTAACTTAGATTTTTATAGTTTCTAATTCATCCCTATAAATCCGTAAAAACGTTTTCAAAGTGTTTTTCCTTTTTTTAACTTAGCTTTTTATTTCGTAAAACTTTTTCGTTCTTTTCCCTTTATTCGCACTTTTTTAGCATTTTTACGGAGTTATAGGAATGATATTTTAGTCGTTTCAATTTTTCGCGCACTTTGATTTTCATTTAAAAACTTTTTCCTTATTTAATTTTTTCGTTCTCTTTTAATGCATTTCTACCGCATTCTAGCGGTAGAAATGTAATTGTTTTTATTTTTCGATCACTTGCATTTTTCGTTTATTTGCAAATCTTTCTTTCCAGTTAATTTTTATTCTCGCTTTTTATGCATTTCTACCGCATTCTAGCGGTAGAAATGCAGTTGTTTTCAATTTTAGATAACTTAGTTTTTTTTTGCACTTTTTTTATGTATGCGCATTTATTTCCGCCTACTCGTTAAGAGTTAAATGGCGCTTGCTTATTTTACTTTCTGTAGAGTGCGTGAGTTTGTAATTTTCCTTTTTTCCGCCTACTCACTTGAGTTTAATGGCTGGATTTTATTTCGGTAGAGTGTGTGTGTTTTCATTTATGTCGAGAGAGAGTGTGCGTGCGTTGCATTTATTTTGTCCTACTTGTTTGAGTAGGACCCGTATTTATTTTCTCCTACTCATTTGAGTAGGACTTGCGTGTGTGCGTTTTACTGCTTTCATTTCTCCCGCCCATGCATTTGCGCCGGGACTCGCAATTTACAGCTTTCTTCAGTCCTACTCGTTTGGGTAGGACTTGCAATTTACTGCTTTATTTTACCGCTTTCATTTACTGCTTTCATTTTCAGCTTTCTTTACTGCTTTATTTTCTGCTTTTCCCGAAAGCCGTCCCCATTCCGATGAGTGGCTAACAGTTCTTAGCCCTCGGCATCGAAGAGCATTGGGACAGATAAAATAGCTTAAAATAATTAAAGGTCTAATTTTTCTAATTAATTAAAAGTACTTAAGGTTTGCCCGGGGTTAACGACGCGTAGGACCACATATCGATGTGTGGGCCCTATTTCCGTTTTCCATACGCTCGCAGAGAGGCCGTGCGTATGGACAGATCACCCCTTGGAAAAGAAAGTTCCGCACTAATCCTCGAGAGAGGAGGCGCGCCAACTCTACCGGATTGGGTTCCCCACCCAATAGCGGGGTTCTTAGCGTAATGCGGGCGTTAAGAGGAATCCTTCGTCGGACTAACGTTCGGTCGAATAATCTTAGCGTTCAGGTGAGCGATAGTCCTAAAGATAGGTGAGCTCATTCTAGTGGAACCTCCACGGCCAAGTCTCCGCCTTAATTAATTAGAAATTTAGGAGTTCTTTTTATTTAAAGTTTATTTTAGTTCAATTGTTTTTTCGGTGCCATCGAGCTAAGCTCTTTATCGGCACCACCTTCAAGCTTTCTTTTCATGCTTTCTTTTTCTTTCTGCCATTTTCTGCTTTTTATTATATAAAAAATAACCCGACAAGTTAATTATCGGTAAAATAATAGTCCCCTCCAGGGAAGAGTAGAAATAATCGAACCAGACCCGAGAACAATACGACCTCGATATTCCACCCGGAATATCCTGTACTACTCACGATAGGTGCACTTGCCTCCTTTCGTTAAAACTCGATCTAAATCTTTTTTATATCCAAAATAAATAAATACACGCGCCCCGTTTTCTTAAATAAATTCACTTCCGCCTTTTTTTCAAATAAAACCACCGGGTCGCCGCGTGACCGCAAATAATTTTGGAGTTTTAACCATCAAGTTTTTGGCGCCGTTGTCGGGGAATTTTCGGTTCATTATTTTAAACCCTGGAAATCTATTAATTTTACCTATATATATTTATATATATAAAAAAAATAGTTTGGCCAACAAAAAAAATTATAATATAATAATAAAAATAATAATAATAATAAATAAAAAATATATATTTACAAATTTATAAAACAAAAATTTTTTGAAAAACTTACAAAACAAAAAAATTTTTTGAAAAACCTTAAAAATTAAAAATTTGAAAAAACTATAAAACTAAAAAAAACTAAACTAAAAAAAAAACTAAAAATCAAAAAAAATGAAAAAAAAAAAACTTAACAAAAATATTTTTATTTTCATTATTGTTTTTGAACAAAAAAAAACAACAAAAAAAACAAAAAAAAACAAAAAAACAAAAAAATTGAAAAATGAAAAACATTAAAAATATATTTTCCTTATGAAAAAAAAACAAACAAAAAATTAATAATTTGTTTTTAAAAAAAAAAAAAACAAACCCAAAAAAACAAAACGTAAGTATATATTTTGTTTAATTTAATTTAACTTATTTTGATTCGGCACGCTTCCACTCTTGTGCGCGCTAGGGGATCACACCTTTATCACGCAATGGTCGCTAAGGCCTTAGCTACCTTCCGAGTCACCCTCGCACATGCCCCCCTACCGCCCGCAACCTTTTCGCCAAATTTTTCGTTTTTTTTTATTATTGTGTTGTTTCTTTCTTTTTTTTTCTAAATAATGCAGGGTTTCAACCTGGGCCTCCCGGACTCGTCTTAGGGAAGCTTCTACCCTCCCTTTTTCTTTTTTGTACTTCTTTTATTTTGTATATTATCTGTTCCGCATACTTAGATTGCAACATTGGGGACAATGTTGGGTTTAAGTATGGGGGTATTTTTCTATTCTGCACTTTTTATATTCAGTACTTAACAAAAAAATACAAAAAAAATGCAAAAATCAAAAAAACTTTAAAATTTTTTTTTTTTTATTATTTTAATAATAAGTAATAAAAAAAAATCAAAAAAAAATCATCATAAAAGTTCAAAAACATTCATAAAATAAAAATTCAAAAAAAAAAATTCTCTCTTGCCCCCTCTTCTTCTTTTTTGTAAAAACTTGCGTCTTGCCTGCCCGCGACGGTCGACTCATCGAACCAACCATTCAAATAAGAGTCTGTTCGCGGGGCCGCAATCGAGTTTTTACTTTGCTTTTTTGTAAATATCTCTCTTTCCCCCCTATCTTCTTTGTAAATAACTCTTCTTTCTCTCCTCATTCTTGTAAATTACTTATCTACAAAAACTAAAAATCAAAAAAATTAGAAAAACCCAAAAACCCTAAAAAGATAAAAAATCAAAAAATCCTAAAAAGATAATAATTAAAACACAAAAAATGATAAAACTCTAAAAATTTCAAAAAAAAAAATGTTTTGTTAAATTATGTAACAAAATAATTCGAATACACCATATCTTAACTCTTTTTGCTTTCCACAAATCTAGTTTCGAGTTAATTTATATGCGAATTTTAGTTATTCTTTGCTTACTATTCGTTTATTAATTAAAGTTCGATAGATTTAAGTGTCTGGGGTTAAGTCTTAAAGAATTTTTTATGTCTTTTCCTTATAATAGGGAACTTGTTTTTCACCACCACTTCTAATTTTATAAATAGAAGCTCATTTTTTATGTTAGAAAATAATATCTATGGATTTCAATTATTTTTACTTCATGCTTTTAGAAACATTGGAACGTTCATTTTAAAAAGGTTGCTCTCAAAACTTTTTTTATTAAAATCTAGTTTTCCTTTTGAAAAAATAAAACCACTTCCTTTTTTTTCATATCTTACTTTGACATGATTCCCCCTATCCCTTAAAAGATCCTATGTCAATGGGAATAAGATTTCGTTCCGTAAACATAGGCACCCAATAATTTAAAAAGATTATATATGGAGTAAGAGGATAAAATTCATTACTCCTACAAATATACATTGGGTTAATTTTATCCTTATGAAGAAAGAAAAAAAAAATTTATGTGTTAGGAAAATAAGATTTCATTTTCCTAACTATCCAAAAGAAAAATATTGGAGGTTCGAGAAAAAATTACCTCACCTCAAACCACCAAACCACTTAGCCTATTTCAATGATTCTAGACTTAATTTAAAATTTTTTTGAGAGCATAATTTTTAAATTGCATTATTTCCTTTAACTTCTTTTAAGCTAAAGTTTTTTGTATAAATCCAATTCATCTTTGTTAAACTAACAAAAATGAATTTTTGCTTTCTATTTTATTTTATCTAGAAGTCTTTTTGAAACTCTTCCTCTATTCATAACATTTCATAAATTATGATTTAATTCTTTAACCCCGGATGTTTATTTTGATCTTCCTTTTAATTAATTCAAGCGATAGCAAAACTTAGGATTTCTTTTATTCCTTATAAGTTCATCTCCAACTTTTACTCTGAAATAGCAAAAGCTTAAGTATGGGGGTATTTGATAAGCTGTAAATATACCTATTTTTGTGTACATTAATTTAGTTGTTTTCATTTATTTTTGTCGTTTTTACATATTTTTGCTTAATAAAATGCTCCTATTTTTGTAAATATTATACTAACTTATTTTCTTTTATTTTTCAGGAAAAAATGAAAATCTGCCAAAAATTGACCTGTCACGCCCGTGACATATTGGTCACGCCCGTGACCAAGGCGTGACACGTCAAATTCCTGTGAAATCTGCAATTTTGAAGTGCAAAGCTTGACACGCCCGGGGTCACGCCCGTGTCACCCGACACGGGGCGTGACCACAGCCCGTGACACTCCACTCGACGATTTCATCTCGACGATCGTCGAGTGTCGACACCAGCCGACACGCCCAGAGTCACGCCCGTGACCTGGGGCGTGACCTTTCCAGCTAGCCCGACAAGACCTGCCCGAAGACTTTCGGCGCGCACCGCGCCCAGATCCACCTGCCTGTCACGCCCCCTGTCACGCCCGTGACCAAGGGCGTGACCACTGCGAGACCGACACGTGTCCAGCCCGAAGTCCACTTTCCCGTCAAATTGCCGGCCGCCTTCTCAAATAGTACTGTCACGCCCCCTGTCACGCCCGTGACCAAGGGCGTGACCCATGAAAATTTTTTCTATAAATTCCAGTCTTCTGCTCTGGATTTCTGTTCCTTTTTTTTGAACCATTTTGTATAGGGGAAATGCTGCCGGGATGCCTCCAAAGTCTATGTAAGGGATATTTTTCCCCCTCTTCTTAGCTTTTATTTTCATGTCTTTGTAACCCGTGTTTTTAGTTAATAAAATTTGTCTCCATTTTCTTCTCTTAATATAGCTTTGGAATGGATCTTTACAATCTCCCCTATGCAATCTTATCTTTTTTTCCTTATCTTAACTTAGTTTTTTTTTGTTCTTTTTTATATGTGTGTGTGTGTGTATGAGATTAGTTCTCTTGTTTTTATGTTTAGTTATTTTTACATTGTTTTAGTTTAACTTAGATTTTTATAGTTTCTAATTCATCCCTATAAATCCGTAAAAACGTTTTCAAAGTGTTTTTCCTTTTTTTAACTTAGCTTTTTATTTCGTAAAACTTTTTCGTTCTTTTCCCTTTATTCGCACTTTTTTAGCATTTTTACGGAGTTATAGAAATGATATTTTAGTCGTTTCAATTTTTCGCGCACTTTGATTTTCATTTAAAAACATTTTCCTTATTTAATTTTTTCGTTCTCTTTTTATGCATTTCTACCGCATTCTAGCGGTAGAAATGTATTTGTTTTTATTTTTCGATCACTTGCATTTTTCGTTTATTTGCAAATCTTTCTTTCCAGTTAATTTTTATTCTCGCTTTTTATGCATTTCTACCGCATTCTAGCGGTAGAAATGCAGTTGTTTTCAATTTTAGATAACTTAGTTTTTTTTTTGCACTTTTTTTATGTATGCGCATTTATTTCCGCCTACTCGTTAAGAGTTAAATGGCGCTTGCTTATTTTACTTTCTGTAGAGTGCGTGAGTTTGTAATTTTCCTTTTTTCCGCCTACTCACTTGAGTTTAATGGCTGGATTTTATTTCGGTAGAGTGTGTGTGTTTTCATTTATGTCGAGAGAGAGTGTGCGTGCGTTGCATTTATTTTGTCCTACTCGTTTGAGTAGGACCCGTATTTATTTTCTCCTACTCATTTGAGTAGGACTTGCGTGTGTGCGTTTTACTGCTTTCATTTCTCCCGCCCACGCATTTGCGCCCGGACTCGCAATTTACAGCTTTCTTCAGTCCTACTCGTTTGGGTAGGACTTGCAATTTACTGCTTTATTTTACCGCTTTCATTTATTGCTTTCATTTTCAGCTTTCTTTACTGCTTTATTTTCTGCTTTTCCCGCAAGCCGTCCCCATTCCGATGAGTGGCTAACAGTTCTTAGCCCTCGGCATCGAAGAGCATTGGGACAGATAAAATAGCTTAAAATAATTAAAGGTCTAATTTTTCTTATTAATTAAAAGTACTTAAGGTTTGCCCGGGGTTAACGACGCGTAGGACCACATATCGATGTGTGGGCCCTATTTCCGTTTTCCATACGCTCGCCGAGAGGCCGTGCGTATGGACAGATCACCCCTTGGCAAAGAGAGTTCCGCACTAACCCTCGAGAGAGGAGGCGCGCCAACTCTACCGAATTGGGTTCCCCACCCAATAGCGGGGTTCTTAGCGTAATGCGGGCGTTAAGAGGAATCCTTCGTCGGACTAACGTTCGGTCGAATAGTCTTAGCGTTCAGGTGAGCGATAGTCCTAGAGATAGGTGAGCTCATTCTAGTGGAACCTCCACGACCAAGTCTCCACCTTAATTAATTAGAAATTTAGGAGCTCTTTTTATTTAAAGTTTATTTTAGTTCAATTGTTTTTTCGGTGCCATCGAGCTAAGCTCTTCATCGACACCACCTTCAAGCTTTCTTTTCATGCTTTCTTTTTCTTTCTGCCATTTTCTGCTTTTTATTATATAAAAAATAACCCGACAAGTTAATTATCGGTAAAATAATAGTCCCCTCCAGGGAAGAGTAGAAATAATCGAACCAGACCCGAGAACAATACGACCTCGATATTCCACCCGGAATATCCTGTACTACTCACGATAGGTGCACTTGCCTCCTTTCGTTAAAACTCGATCTAAACCTTTTTTATATCCAAAATAAATAAATACGCGCGCCCCGTTTTCTTAAATAAATTCACTTCCGCCTTTTTTTCAAATAAAACCGCCGGGTCGCCGCGGGACCGCAAATAATTTTGGAGTTTTAACCATCAGCTACCCAATCTCGAAACTCATAACACAACACAGCGGAAACAACAAGCAAGACTCGAAGTTATCCATGCCTACAAGAGTAACAAGATGGCCTAATGGCCTTACAACAAGAGTAAATCCAAAGCCAAAAAATACATCAGTCACAAAAGTGCATAAGCACACCTAGTCTACCTCGGCATGCAAGCCGATCAACATGGCATCAAAACATACAATGTCATAAAGAGTAGAGCTACAACAAAAAGTTAATACTTCATGGGGCTTAGGCCTTTCTGGCCGGCAAGCTAGCTCCTGCTTGCGATCCTTGCCCTGTAAATAATATTAGTAACGTGGGTCAGCAAAGGCTGACCTCAAACTATGTAACAGAAACATCTCCTCCCGGCCGCCCCTAACGGACCCCGGGGTACTCCTCCAACCTGCAAGTTAGCACTTTGTATGCAATAATCATAAGCAAGTAAAGCAACTAAGGAAACAGGCTTGTATGTCTCAAACATCATACATGTTCTCTATTGTTGAGCATATAATAATAGGGCCTACTATGCAACATGAATGCAACACCCGGGATTCACCCAAGGCACCCTATAGCATATGCATCTAGCATAACATCACATCATTTGGGTACTCAACGTTTCCCCATTGGCATAAAGCCGCAAATAAAAGGGAAACCACAATCCCCCAATGGCATAGAAGCCGCCACACGGAACTCTTGCCAAGGCCCCACCCGCTCACGGTCGTAGACCCGGGCTTGCCGGCAAACTCTGACTTCTCATGTCAGGATTCCGTCCAACACACTGACCGATTCTAAGAACCCTTGTTGCACCCCACCCGCTCATGGCCTCATTGCCCGGGCTTGACCCATGCTCGGCGTTCTCGTCAGTCTCACAAAAGGGGACTAGTCTCACCGGGACACTTTTCACACATGACTTGCACGTCACGGGATAGGCAGCCGACCACCGAGACACAACCACGCCTTGGCACATCACAAACCAAGACAATTCCTCCATAATCCCTCATTCGTTCTGCAGCATTCCCGTGCACCAAGCAAACCATCTACCACCCATGTGGAGCTAACCTTGTTCACCAAGGAAACCATCTACCGCTAATGAGGAGCTAACCATGTCTGGTACCGGTCACACGTACTCACGCAAGATAAAGGGAAGAACATCACAAACATCACGAACATCACAAACGGCCTCTTGCCGCAACGGATCTCTATGAATCCTTAAACCTCGTATGCAACATCACCGAGTCGGACTAACGGCCGCGAATACGGCTTCACCCACCATGCCTAATCCACTAACGGAGCGGATCTCTAATGCAAAAACATGTCGGGGACGGACTCAATCGACTCGGAGGTTTCTCTTGAACCTTGGCGACCCAAACCCCTCTCATTTGAGTGTTTGGTGCCCAAAAACTAGAAAAGAAAAGATGCTAAAACATGCATCCTAAAACCGAGAGGAGAAGTGTCGTTACCTTTCGATTCCTCTTCCTAGCCATGGAAAAATAGTCGGATGAAAAGCACCGAAACCACTTCTTCCTCCTTCGCTCTCCCTTCTCTCTAGATCTCAGACAGAGAACCAGCGGCAGAAAAAACAAGGGTGTTAAAACCCTAAGCACAGGTATATCCCAATCGGATTAACCACCAGCCGTTGATTCCCATAAAAAGGAAAAGCACGGCTGTGATCCAGGTCTGACCTGGACAAAAGGGGCTGAACACCGCACAATTCACCAATCCGGAGCAGGATATGTCCGCGACCAATCAAATCGTGTCGGGACATTTGGTCAAAATCCCGCCAAAAACCCCTATGTCGACACTCCGCATCGACAGTCAAACACGCCACAAAACACCCCGTACTCGACGATCGTCGAGCCAAGATCGTCGAACGCTGATCCCAATCGTCGAACTCAGCTTGCTGGGGAAAAATCGTAGACCGCAGATCCAAATCGTCGAACGGAGATCCAGATAGTCGAACGCAGCTTGCTGGGGAAAATCGTCGACCGCAGATCCAAATCGTCGAATGGAGATCCAGATCATCAAACGTAGCTTGGCACAGCGGGACACGCCCTATGACATGCCCGTGTCACAGGCCGTGCACCCCTGCCCGACGATCTCCACTCGACGATCGACGATCGACCCTCGACGATCGTCGAACCAAGGGGCACACCCCCCGTCACGCCCGTGTCGACACCTCCTCTATGTCGACACAACTTTGTCGACATAACTGTGTCGACACCACTGTGTCGACACCTCCTCTGTGTCGACACAACTGTGTCGACACCTCCTCTGTGTCGACACAACTGTGTCGACACCACCGTGTCGACACCACAGTGTCGACACCACCTCTGTGTCGACACCACCGTGTCGACACCTCCGTGTCGACACCACCCTGTCGACACCTCCGTGTCGACACCACCGTGTCGACACCTCCGTGTCGACACCACCGTGTCGACACCTCCGTGTCGACACCACCGTGTCGACACCACCGTGTCGACACCACCGTGTCGACACCACCGTGTCGACACCACCGTGTCGACACCACCGTGTCGACACCACCGTGTCGACACCATTGTGTCAACACTTAGAGAACACGCCTGGGACACGGGCTCCGACACGGGCGTGTCGGAGGTCGTGTCCCACACTAGTCGACAAACTGAGCGAAAAAATGTCGACTTCCCAGGCTCTCGATGAACCCAGTTCGACACGGCCATGGACACGCCCGTGTCCTTGGCCGTGTGACCCTCAACTAAGAACCAAACTTGGCCAAAAACGTTGATTGTCCCTCTACAAATTTTGGGGCGTTACAAATCACATGTAGTCGCACAATGTTGCGAACATACAACTCCACCAACTTCTCCACGGTGTCCTCCTTCCGATTTGGGATGAAGTGGGCCACCTTGGTTAAGCGATCCACGATCACCCAAATAGCATCATTACCGTGCTGCGACCTAGACAAACCATGTACAAAATCCATGGAGATGTCATCACCCGGCTTCTGACACTCGGCCTTCACCAAGGCACAAGTTTGGCAACGATTCACATACAAAGCTACGTCCCGCTTCAGTCCGGGCCACCAAAAGGATTTCTTCATATCCAAGTACATCTTTGTACTGCCCGAGTGAATGGAGTACTTTGTGAAGTGAGCCTCAAACATCAACTCCTCACGGAGTTTGCCGAACTGCGGTACACAAACCCTTCCGTCCATCCTCAGAATCCCATCAATCATCTCCCAGGCGCTGCTCTCGCCCTTTTGAGCCTCCACCACATATGGTTGAAACTCCACATCCAAACGAGTCGCTTCCCGAATACGATCGGACAAGTCGTTCTGCATTTCAATCCAGTTCAACCGAGCCACGCTGGACTCGCCTCTCGCCACACATTCCAAACCAAGGGAAAACATATTAGTGGCAAGTCATGTAGTATTGGGACAGTCGTCACACCGACGACAGTACGGTGACTTTGGCGAGGTGTGAGGGTTTCAGGGGCATGTGGGTTTTTTTACACTGTAGTCTAGAGGATGATCCCTGAAAATGCACACTCGACCAAAAATACTGGTGGTATGTCCAACAAATTAGTACGTAGAGACTCTAGAGTGCACCTAGGATGTGTATAGAGGCGTACAAAGGGTCTAGGCCTGATAGTGTGGATACCCGTCTAGGAAGTGGAGACGCCTGCTCCACGCTGCTGTAGCCACAATGGTGGTACCAGAGAGTTCAGCTAACTCCAAAAAGTGGGAACTAAAGGTCTGTGATCACAGAGTCATGTGTCTGAGTTGCACTTGTATGAATCATAACTGCATAATTCATCATAGCATACATACATACTTAGGACATTCATATTGCATACCCTTATCATATAAATTAGTATGAGCTATTTTATATGAAAATTTATAATTCCTGAAACTCTAACTTATAAGTTTGTATGGGCATTCATATAAGTCAAGGTACTCCTGTGATGGTACTATAGTTGTAGTTAGTTTCTTTTTTGCTTAGTGCTTAACTTTACTGCACTTCTTTTCAGTACTACTGTCCTTTCTTTACTTACCCTACTTGTACTATATAGAACTGCTGGATAGCTTATTTACATGATATAATAGACCCCTGTCACCTGCTACTTTGGTACTGCTTTATTGTCCTCCGCTTTCATCCTCCCGCACAGTGACTAGGAGTCACGGGGGCGAGGCAGGGACAAAATGGCTTAGTCTTTATGACTAACGATCGGTTGTGAACGTAGGAGCTCGAGGCGCTGGAGCACCAGCACGACCAACAGGATGAGGTGGTAGGACTTGAGGAGCAGATTCTGCGTACTACTACTCTAGCTCAGTGTCAAGTTGAAAGTGCAACTAGATCTGATATACTATAGAGGGGGGTGAATAGAGTATATGGTGCTTTAAAAACTTTTACAAGATTTTACAACTATTGTTGTAATGAGTGTGCGCAGGGAAGGAAAATTAAATCTAATCACAGTACTAAGATAAGCAACAACTAAGCACAGACAAATCAAGGCCAGAAACAAAAAGAAAGCATGCCAAAACCAGATGACACATGGGAATATAGTGGTTCCCCAAACTTGGGTACATCCACTCTTCTACCACCCTAGGTAGGAATCCACTGCAGGATGAGTTGATCAGGTGTCCTGGGCACCAATGAGCTTTTGATAAGGTGCTCAAAAACCAAAGCAGATTTTTTGATCAGGTGTCTTGCCACCAATGAGCTTTTGACAAGGTGCTCAAAAACTAGGTTCAAACTTTTGAAAGGAGTTTGAAAAATCCTTTATAGAGTGGGGGGGGAGAGAGTGATGGAAGTCTTCTCTTTCTCAAGCAACTGAGAAGACTATGTGGATTGATGTCAAAGCTCCCCCTGAATCCTTGAAGTCTTCAGGAAGAATAGCTTTGCTTGAGGGTGATAGGCCTTCAAATATTGAACTCCAGCAATGGATGATTTCAGCAATGGCTGAAATGTTGAGTGTCTGGAGTCTTGAAATGATGTTGTCCTTAAACACTTTGAGAGCTGAAGAAATCTGAAGATTTTTAGAAAGCTTGATCTCTTTGATGAGTGTTCTTCAGAATTCTTTGTGACAGAAGATTTTTGAGTATTTTTTAGTAATCTGTATTGTGTGTGCTCTATCTGAGAGAGATTCAAAAAAATCCTGTCTTTTATTCTCTGGTACAGAATAGAATATCATTCTCTGTCAAGGATAGTCGTTGGTCTGCATTGATTGCATCCTTAATTGCATAATCCCTTCTGGAGGAAAGTCCACAGAATTATTCCTTGAAAAATCCCTTGAAACTTGGTCCAGAATTGAATGTAAACGGCTAGAAAATCTCTGAATTAATTGCAGAATAACTCTTAACTGATTTGAATTTGAATTCTGGAAGTTATCTGAAATCGTCGAACTGAGCTCTGCTATCGTCGAGCTGAGCTCAGCGATCTGGAAATCTTAAGCAGCAAAATATCGTCGATCTGAGCTCAAAGATCGTCGAACTGAGCTCAGAGATAAAGTTCCAAAGCATAGTCAAAATCGTTGAACTGAGCTCACCGATCATCGAACTGAGTTCGATGATATTATGAAGTTGAGCTCAGCGATCGTAGAATGGAGTTCGACGATCTGTCGAAGTTGAGCTAGACGATCGTCGATCGGAGTTCGACGAATCGTCGTGCTGAGCTCGACGATCAGACTTAGTCTCCAGACAGAAAATCTTGGTCTTCAGGGCAGCTTCCAAACCTAGACTTCTAACCCTTAGACTCAATTCTAATTGACCTATTAAGCTATACAGGAGGTCAAGCAAAGGTTCCTAGAGACATAGTGATCCTGACCCAAATTAGTAATAGGGTGTTCCAACAATCTCCCCCTATTTGGGTTAGGATTACTATTTACAGACTTTGGAAAATTCAAATAATAACATACAATCAGTTAAAACATGAAAACAACAGCTAGACATTGCAGAAACATCACAGATATATATATATATCATCCAGATAAACAGAATTCACAGAAACTGCACCTTACAATGTCACTTCTTCTCTTTGCCTTTAACCATTTTGATTTCTCTGTTAGGGTTCAGGGCTTCTTTGTTGGACCTGGTGTCATCTGCTGCACCCAAGTAAGTTTGCTTTGTAGGCCTAGGAACCACAGCAGCAGGATGCAACTCCATGTATCCGTCAGCATCAAAGAATTTACTGGAGGCATATCTGTCTAATTCTTTCTGTCTTTGTTCTGACATTGTAGAAATGTTGGAAGAATCTAATCCTTGTTCTTTGGCCTTCTTAATCTTATCCAGTGCAGCCAATTCCTTCATCCTGGCAGTCCAAGCAGCTGGATTCTTTTCAGGGTCCTCAAATGGTACAGGTGGCTCATACCTGTTGGAAGAATTGTCTTGAGGAGGCCTGGCAGACACTGTCTCTTTTAGCTTGTAGGGGAAAGGACCAGAAGTAGTATCAGCAGAACCATGTCCTCCCCTGGAATATGGGTGCTGCCTGGAGTACCCTTTAGAATAAACTTCAAAATCTCTCTGATTACCCCTGTATCCTCCTCTCCTAGAATATGAACCCCTAGATTGGCTTTCCCTTTGGTAGGATCTGGCATGGGGTTGATAGGGAGCCTGGCTTCTAGCTGGGGCTTGACTTGCAGAGCTTCCACCTGCACCTGCATCAGGAGGAGGTGGTGGAGGAGGATGAGGGTGCTGGAATTGGGAAGAGCCCTTCTCATATTTTCTCCTTTTCTTCATGGCTTTCAGCTGGTTTTTGGAATACTACATCTAGTGCTCAGTAATTTGGTAGTTATGAAGTATATAGTATGGAATGTCATTATTATCCTTGACTTTTGCAGGAGGAACCCTTTTCATTGCCTTGCTCCTTGTCTTCCTTTTTCTGGCAATAGTAGCAGATGAATCATCAGAGTCTGTTTTGAATTCATCAGATTTAGAGCTCTGTTCATCATATATAGCATCTATTTTCTTCATCAATTCTTTCTTCAGCTGAACAGCAGCAGATACAGGAGGTGAAGCAGGAACAACAATAGCAGCAGTAGAGATGACAGCAGCAGATGGAGCAGCAGATGGAGAGGGTGCAACAGAAGCAATTACAGTAGCAGCAGCAGATACTGGACTGGTGACAACAGCAGCAACTGTCTCACTATCATCAGCAGAAATTTCACTAACAGAGAAACAACATCAAAAACTGCAGCAGGCTTAAAAACAGTGGCCTCTGACATCAGAAGATCCTTGGATATTTGCTCATCAAAAACAGCAGCAGCATCAACAATCCTTTCTTCAGCATCAGCAGCAGCAATCACTGAATGTACAAAAGAGGAGATAATGCTGGCGTCACAGCAAGAGAAAGGCACCAATGCCTTGGATAAGTCTTCTGTGGGCTGGACAGCATTACTCTCTGGCAAACAGCTGAAGAAGGCAGTGCCAAAGGCAGATAGCAAAGACCTTAGGTCAATTGCAATTACTACAGTAGGAGTCTGACATTCTGGAGGCACAGCAACAGGAGCAGAAGGAGCAGCAGACACAAAAACATCAGCAGCAGTAGCAGTATCATCAGCAGCAGGAGCAGAAACAGCAGCAGCAGTATCATCAGCAGTAGGAGCAGAAACAGCAGCAGCAACAGCATAAAAGCTTGCTTCATAGGGCATCTCCCCCTGCCTAGATGCAGATACATCTGTATCAAGGCACACTGCTGGAGGTGCTGCCTGAGGAAGGAGGGAGGAAAGCCTGGCAGAGAGGGCTGCCACTGACAAGTGTAGAGGAGCCAATGAGGTCTCCAAGAGTAGAGAGAGTCTGGGGGCAATTAGCTCATACAACCTGTCAGCTAGGGCTGAGAGGTCTACTTGCTCAACTGCTGGAGCAGAGGTAGATGGAATAGGAATAGCTGAAGATGCTGGAAGTGGAGGGCTGGAGAGTGGTGGTATGGATGGCTGAGGTGTTGGGATGGTGGATATGGAGGACAAGGTGATGGAGATGGATGGAGTGAAGGTTGGTTGATCAATGATGTGGTGGAGGAGATCTTGGAATGAAGTGGAGGAGGAGGGTAATTCAGGTGGAGAAGAGGGGGGATCATCCATGAAGGAATCATCCATGAAGGAATCATCCAGAAGAGTGAAGGATGGAATGGATGGTGAAGAGGTGACAACTGGAGGAGGGTATGAGAACAGAGGTTGGAATTGGTCTGCTGGTGGAGGTAGAATGGGGTCTGGAGATGGAGTTGATGTTGGAGATGGGCTGGATATGGTGATGGTGGGTGGATCTGGAATGGTGGATGAAAGGGGAAGGGTTGGAATTGGAGGAGGAGGAGAGGCAGCAACAGCAGCAGCCAGGTCTTCTACAGGAGCAGAGACCTGTGGGAGTGTGACTCCTTGAGTCCTTGTGCCTGAAGGAGCACTTGAAGAGGGCCTGCTAGGCTTGCTTATTTGCCTGTCCCACTTGCCAAAGAGGGTACAGGTAAGTCTCTTGGAGGCATTTATGTGAACTCCAGAGGAGACCAGCAAGGCAGGGCACCTGGTCTGCAGGAAAATTCCAAGAATTCTTCCAAAATTAACAAAATTTTTGTTTATTTTCTTCTTGATGAGGTCAAAGAACACCTCTCCCCAGTTCAAACTTTTCTTATCCACCAGAGCTCCCATGAGGCAGAGCTGATGTCTAGAGATAGTATCATGGGCTGAGTGCTTTGCCAACAACACTTTCCCTACCACATCTGCCAGGAACCTGTATTCAACAGACAGATTTCTCTTGAATAGCTTGCTAGGGTTTCCCTCTGGATGACCCATCCTGGCAAGTAGTTCAGAATAATCCTCTCTAGATAACTCAGCAATATCATCTCCATTTCTCAGTCCAAAAACCTCTGTTAAAACTGTGGGGGTCAAGGGTACCTGATTTCCAGCAATAGACCCGACTATTGTGTTGTTGTCTAGATTATGAGCAGTATAAACCCATTCCTTTATCTCATCTGAAGCCAGCTTGATCCTGGTGGTCATGAGGGCAGACAGATTTTGATCCTTGAATAAACCCAGTATGTCTTGGAAAACTTGGTCAGTAGTGCTGAATGATTCCATATCAATGTCGAAGCCTGCATCAAACTTCATTGCGGCTAGGACAGCAACTGATACAGCCATTGTTCCTGCAAAAACTTAACAAACAAAATGACCAAGCGTAGAACTGTTTGGAGGGAAAGAAAATCCTTGCAGAGAAATCGAAAGCGTAAGAGAGAACGACGACGAAAAATGAGTTTTATATTAGGGTTCGACGCAGAATTGGAAAGATCGTTGAACTCAGTTCGACGATCGAGGCTTCTAAGGGAATCTGAAGAGACTTCAACATCGTCGATCTCCGTTCGATGATCTTGAAGAGCGTCGAGCTCCGTTCGATGATCGTTCAGTGAACAAAATCGTCGAGCGCCATTCGACGATCGTTGACCGGAAGAGATAGTTCATACTATCTGAGAGGCGCTGAACTCAGTTCGACGATCTTGGAAATCGTCGATCTCCGTTCGACGATCTTTGGGAAAATCGTCGAGCGCAGTTCAGAGATCAGAAAAATTCTAGACACTAAGAAAAATCAGAATTTTTGCCTAGTCTTGGTCAATTTTTAGCTTTCAAAATCTTGGATGTTATTTAAGGCTTCCTCCATCTAGCATTCCTAAGTGATTTAGGAAGAAGATGTGTTCCTTTTCATCCAAAGGCTTGGTGAAAATATCTCCCCTTTGTAAATCAGTTGGGATATATTGTAATTCAATTTTATTCTTTTCAACATTATCCCTTATGAAGTGATGCCTAATCTCTATGTGTTTTGTCCTACTATGGAGGACTGGATTTTGAGCTATGGAAATAGCACTTGTGTTATCACAAAAGATTTTAGACTTTTCTAAGTTGTAACCATAGTCTAGGAGTTGGTTTTGAATCCACAATATTTGTGAACAACAACTGCCTGCAGCCATATATTCAGCTTCAGCAGTTGAAGTTGACACAGATGTTTGTTTCTTACAAAACCAAGAGACAAGTCTGTCACCAAGGAACTGACAAGTTCCATTGGTGCTTTTCCTGTCAATTCTGCATCCAGCATATTCAGCATCTGAGAATCCAGTTAAATCAAATGCTGAATCTTTTGGATACCAGAGACCTAGATTTGGACAACTCTTAACATACCTGAGAATCCTCTTTACTAAAGTGAGGTGTGACTCTCTAGTGCTTACTTGGAACCTAGCACATATACATGTAGCAAACATTATATCTGGTCTACTAGCTGTAAGATACAGTAAAGAGCCAATCATTGCTCTATATGCTGTCTGATCAACAGGTTTCCCATGTTCATCTGCATCCAATACAACATTAGTAGGCATGGGTGTTTTTATACAAGATGCCTCAGACATACCAAATTTCTTAACCAGTTCATTTGCATATTTGGTTTGAGAAATAAAGATGCCTTCAGCATGTTGCTTGACTTGCAATCCTAGGAAGAAGGATAGCTCACCCATGCTACTCATCTCAAATTTAGAATGCATCAGGTTAGAAAACCTTCTGCATAATTTTGAGTCAGTAGAACCAAAAATGATATCGTCTACATAAATTTGTACTAGTAGGGTATGGGACTTATGGGTTCTAATAAAAAGAGTTTGGTCTACTCTACCCCTTATAAAACCATTTTCCAAGAGAAAGCATGCTAGGGTCTCATACCATGCTCTAGGAGCTTGCTTGAGACCATATAATGCTTTATTTAATCTAAAAACATAATCAGGATAAGTTGGAGAGATAAAACCTGGAGGTTGTCTGACATAAACTTCCTCTTTGATGTCTCCATTTAAGAAGGCACTTTTGACATCCATCTGATATACTTTGAAGCCTTTGTGAGCTGCATAAGCTAGAAAAATCCTGATGGCTTCTAATCTTGCAACAGGTGCAAAAGTCTGGTCGTAGTCAATTCCTTCTTCTTGAGAATATCCCTGAGCAACTAGCCTTGCCTTGTTCCTTATAATTACTCCTTGATCATCTAGTTTGTTTCTGAATACCCATTTTGTTCCAACAATGGAATGATCCTTAGGCTTTGGCACTAGTTCCCATACTTTGTTCCTCTCAAATTGATGCAACTCCTCTTGCATTGCAATGATCCAGTGTGGATCTTGCTGTGCATCTTGAATGGACTGAGGTTCAATTTGAGATAGGAAGCAGGTGTGCAACAGGTTTTGGTTGACCTGATTTCTGGTTTGCACACCAGCTGAGATTTCTTCAATTATTTGGGAAATTGGATGGTCTCTTGATGTTACTAAATCAACAGGCGGTGTTGATTGTTCACCAACCTGTGTTGTTGTTTCCTCTTGTGGTACAACAACTGGCTCTTCAAGTTCTGCTTCAATATGTTGAGCATTCCCTTCATCTTCACTGCTTTCATCCTCTTGAGTAACCTGTAACCTGTTCAAGTCTTCAACTAGAGAATGTTCCTGCAAAGGTTCTATGGTAGAAGAAATCTTCTCCTTGAAAGACATGTTAGTTTCATCAAAAGAAACATGAACAGATTCCTCAATTTTCAAAGATGATTTGTTATAGACCCTATAGGCCTTGCTGATCATGGAGTATCCCAGAAACACTCCTTCATCAGCTTTGGCTTGAAATTTTGCTAAATATTTCTTGTCATTATTGTGAATATAGCAAATACAACCAAATACTCTAAAATAGTCAACTTTAGGTTTCTTCCCTTTGAGTAATTCATAGGGAGTCTTTCCCTTTAGTTTATGTATCAGACTTCTGTTCAGCACATAGTTGGAGGTGTTCACTGCCTCTGCCCAAAAGGATAGAGGTAGATGAGCATCTGACAACAATGTAGTGGCAGATTCAATAAGGGTTCTATTTTTCCTTTCAGCTACCCCATTTTGTTGAGGAGTTCTAGGAGCTGAGAAAGTATGCCTGATCCCTTCACTCTGACAGAACTCTTGCATAAGGAGAGAATCAAACTCTGTCCCATGATCACTTCTGATTAGGGCAATGTGAGTATTGAACTCAATCTGTATACATTTGAGAAACTCTGTCAGACACTTAAAGTTATCAGACTTCTTCCTTAGAAAGAACACCCAAGTGAATCTAGAGAAGTCATATACAACTACCAAAGTGTAGGATTTCCCTCCTAGGCTTTGTACTGTGATGGGTCCAAACAGATCCATGTGTAACAGATACAATATCCTAGGTGAATCACTCGTATTAAGTGACTTAAAACTGTTTTTAGTTTGCTTGCCTAATTGACAAGCCTTGCAGAGTCCTTCCTTCTTGTAGGGGCCAGAAGGTAGTCCTCTAACAAGGTTGTCCTTGGATAGCCTAGCAATAGTTCTAAGGTTTAGGTATCCTAATCTCTTATGCCATAAAATATTGGGTCTACAGACAGAATTAAACAGGCAGATATCTACATTGGTTGAAAGAAAATCTACTAGGTAGATGTTACCTTTTCTTTTACATGTCAACACATTTGTGTTATCCTCTGACTTGATTTTGCATAAGATTTTGCTGAAGGTCACCTGATAGCCTTCATCACACAGCTAACTGATGCTGATTAGGTTGTGCTTCAGTCCTTCCACATATGCTACCTTCTTGAAGGTTACTGATCCAATCTGGACTGCACCATATCCTTTAGTTTGTCCAAAGTTGGAATCACCAAAGATAACTTTGGGTCCAAGCTTGGCTCTAAAGGATGTGAGGTTGTCCTTGTTCCCTGTCATGTGCTTAGAGCACCCACTATCCAAGTACCATTGCTGGTTAGATGTTGGATAGGTCTTCACCTGCACATAAAACAATTTACTTATTTTTGACCCAGTTTACCTTGGGCCTAGGTTGATAGCCTTTAAATTCAGAAATGAAAGACATCCCAGGTTGACTCTTATATCTTTCAGGATGATCTCCTTGGAGGTAAAATCCATTCAGTATAAGGGTTAAAGGTTTGGGATGAAGAACCCTTAGGATTCAATTTTGATTTGTCTTTAAACAAGTTTCCAGAGCTCTGACCTCTGTTCGACGATCTTGGAGCTGCGTTCGACGATCTTGGGTCAGATCGTCGAGCTCCGTTCCACGGTCGACTATGGATGAGGTCAGGTATATGAGATCGTCGACCTGCGTTCGACGACTTTGGCTGAGATCGTCGATCTGCGTTCGACGATTTTTCCTGAGATCGTCGAGCTGCGTTCGGCGATCGTCGATCTACGTTCGACGATCGTCGATCTACGTTCGACGATTTCTGCTGGGACTTGGTTTTCTGAGGCAGATCAGAATTTTTCCTAGCAACCTCTACAACTCCCTTTCCCTTGTCAGAAATAAACTTGATGGGAGTTGTTAGAACAATAGGTTGGCTGGATGAGGCACCCAAGCCCAGTGTACTGTTAAATCTAGAGTTCACTGTGCTTGTGATGTCCATCAGCTTGATGCTTCTCCCATTAAGGGATTCTTCAAGCCTCTTGGCCTCAGAGAGCTCACTTTTCAGTGTAGCTATCTGTTCCCTGCAGTTCTCCAACTCCTGAGAGAGTTTGAGGTTTTCTAACTTTAAAACATTGTGTTCAGATAATTGATTTCTGAGAGAGATGATCTCTTTCTCAGACTTTAGCTGGTCTAAACACAGTGCTTTAAATTCAGATTTAAAATCTTCTGAACTAAAATTAAAAGAGCTAATTACCTGGTCTTCTTCAGGTTGAGTCTCTGAGTCTGACTCTGACTCCTCTTCCTCTGAGTTGTGTTGTGAGGCATTAATTGCCATCATGCAGAACTCCTTTTCTTCTGCATCATCCTCATCATCACTGGAGCTGGAAGAGGCTTCTGACTCCTCTTCTGTCTCACTCCAGGATTCAGCAACAAACCCTTTTCTTGTATGCTTATTTTTGCTTGAAGAAGGTTTGTCATTTCCATTTCTTTTGGAGTCTTTCTCCTTTCTTCTTTCTTTTTTGTCCCTTCTATCGTTGGTCTTGTTCTCTGGACAGTCAGGAACTATGTGCCCTTGTTTCCTGCAACCAAAGCATATAATGTCTTTATTGTTGCTAATGGACTTGTCATACCTTGGCTTGTCCTGCTCCTTGTATGATCTTCTTCTGAAGTCTTTTCTGGCCATCTTGTAGAATCTTTTGGCCAACAAGCTGAGTAGTTCATCATTGCCTGTAGCTTTATCTTCAGGCAGATCCTCAGTTGCCTTAAAGGCTATGGTCTTCTCTTTCCTTGTGGCTGGTGAAGCAGCCTTCTGTTCTTCCTCTCTATTCTTGATGAGTAGCTCATAAGATTTGAGCTTACCCAACAAGGCTTCAGTGGTGATCTCATTTAGACTTCTGGCATCCTTAATTGGCCAGATTCTTGAATCCCAAGTGCTGGGGAAGCACATCAGGATCTTGTCATTAAGTTCTGTTAAAGAGATCTCTTTGTCCAATGTCCTTAGCTCACTGACAATTAGACTTAATCTGTTGTACATGTCTCCCACTGACTCAGTCTCTCCCTTCTTGAAGTTCTCATATTGGGAGATGAGATGGGATCTTCTGTCCTTTCTCTCATCAGCTGAGCCTGAGACTATTTCTGAGAGCTTGTCCCAAATCTCCTTGGCTGAATTACATTCAGCTACCTTTTGAAATATGTCATCTGACATTGTCTGGGCTAGGATGTTCATAGCCTTGGCATCAGCTACTTTCCATTTTTTGATATCAGCATCTGTTCCTGATGGAGGTGGAACAACATTTGTACTTGTACTCTCTGGAGGTCTTGGACACACTGTCAAAACAGAATTAAAAATGTCTTCGTCAATAGAATTCATGTAAAGTCTAATCCTTGCCTTCCAAAGTGCAAACTTGGAAAGATTGCACACTGGAGGTCTGGTGCTAGCATAATCTTTGTTTTCGGCCATGATTTGTGCACACAAAATCTAATAATAAAATACAAAAGAAAAACAGATCTAGTTTGGGATCTTGGGGTTCAGGTTTTAGCCTGTACAACCAATCAGATATGGTATGTTTAACCAACCTCGCTTTGATACCAATTGAAAGTGCAACTAGATCTAATATACTCTAGAGGGGGGTGAATAGAGTATATGGTGCTTTAAAAACTTTTACAAGCTTTTACAACTATTGTTGTAATGTGTGTGAGCAGGGAAGCAAAATTAAATCTAATCACAGTACTAAGCTAAGCAACAACTAAGCACAGACAAATCAAGGCCAGAAACAAAAAGAAAGCATGCCAAAACCAGATGACACAAGGGAATATAGTGGTTCCCCAAACTTGGGTACATCCACTCTTCTACCACCCTAGGTAGGAATCCACTGCAGGATGAGTTGATCAGGTCTCCTGGGCACCAATGAGCTTTTGATAAGGTGCTCAAAAACCAAAGCAGATTTTTTGATCAGGTGTCTTGCCACCAATGAGCTTTTGACAAGGTGCTGAAAAACCATGTTCAAACTTTTGAAGGGAGTTTGAAAAACCCTTTACAGAGTGGGGGGGAGAGAGTGATGGAAGTCTTCTCTTTCTCAAGCAACTGAGAAGACTATGTGGATTGATGTCAAAGCTCCCCCTGAATCCTTGAAGTCTTCAGGAAGAAAAGCTTTGCTTGAGGGTGATAGGCCTTCAAATATTCTTCCTGGAGTTCAATATTTGAAGGCCTATCACCCTCAAGCAAAGCTTTGAGGGTGATAGGCCTTCAAATATTGAAGGCTTGGAGTTCTTCCTGGGGGTTGTATCTTCCTCAACATTTCAGCCATTGCTGAAATCATCCATTGCTGGAGTTCAATATTGAAGTGCACTTTTTATTGTAACGCCCCTAGCCGATCCAACGTGACAGCGTCACGGCTCCGCTCTAGGCGACGCTACCGGGCTGCAGCCCAAGCACCCCAACCCCTCTCCCTCCACAGGCGGGTTGTTGGTGGCCACAGCCTCCCTTTGATGAGGTAAACTCGATAGTCAAGCCCGCACCACGGGGACTTCCCAGGAGGTCACCCATCCCAGTACTACTCCAGCCCGAGCACGCTTAACTATGGAGTTCTTTCAACTCTCATCACCAACTGAGCTGCAGCCCAAGATTTGGTGTACCTTTAAGGTATCTCGAAATCCGCTTCGCAGCAGCATAGTGAGATTCCTTAGAGTTCACCTGAAATCTAGCACAGACATATGTTGATAACATTATGTCAGGTCTACTTGCAGTAAGGTAGAGCAAGGATCCAATAATGCTTCTGTACTTGGTTTCATCAAAAGGTTTCCTTTTTTCATCCTTATTCAGAGACATTGTTGAACCCATTGGAGTCCTCATTGAGGTTGCGTTCTCCATTCCGAATTTCTTAATTAGCTCTTTGGTGAACTTGGTTTGCGAGATGAAAATTCCATCTTCAGACTGTTTCACCTGAAGCCCTAAGAAATACTTCAGCTCGCCCATACTGCTCATTTCAAACTTCCCTTGCATAAGTTTTGAAAACTTCTTGCAGAGGTTGTCATCAGTAGAGCCAAAAATAATGTCGTCGACATAGATTTGCACTAGCAAAATCTTGCCCTTAATTTCCCTAAGAAATAATGTCTTGTATATCTTCCCCTTGTGAACTTGTTCTCAAGTTGAAAGCTAGACAACATCTCATACCAAGCTTGAGGAGCTTGTTTCAGACATATAATGCTTTATGTAGTAAATAAACGAAATCAGGAAAGTTAGGATCAACGAAACCTGGAGGTTGTTCCACATACACCTCTTCCTTTATGTCACCATTAAGGAAGGCAGACTTCACGTCCATCTGGTAGGCATATGCTAGGAATAACCTTATAGCCTCCAGCCTTACAATTGGAGCGTACGTCTGGTCGAAGTCGATTCCTTCTTCTTGACGATAGCCTTTGGCGACAAGTCTGGGCCCTGTTCTTTACTATCGTACCATCCTCATCCCTCTTGTTCCTGTAGACCCATTTTTTCCTAATGACGTTCTTACCTTTGGGTCTTGGAACAAGCTTCCATACTTTGCAGTGCTTGAACTGGTTCAGCTCTTCTTCCATTGCCATTATCCACGATGCATCTGAGTTTGCTTCCTCAAACTTCTTTGGTTCAACCTGCGAGAGAAAGCTTAAATATAGATTCTCATTAGTTGTACCTCTACGAGTTCTGTCACCATCTCGGGGATCTCCTATGATATGGTCCATGGGATGATCCTTCAAATGTCCGAGCTCTAGAGTCCTTGCATTTGGATTGTCTTCTATCATCGGAGTGACTTCTTTAACTTGGATGACTTCTTCATCTTGATCATCGGCCTCTCCAATAGGGGTTGGAGTGGTGATCTTGATGAACTTTTCACCTTTGTCTTCGGACGGTTCATCCAAGCTAATTTCTTTCAGCTTTGCACCTGCATCTTCAATAAGCACACTAGAAGAGTTGCTTTGCAGCAAACTCGACTCATCAAATACAACATGTATTGATTCTTCTACCACCAGGGTTTTTCTATTAAAAATCCTGTGTGCCTTACTATGACTACTATAACCTACAAAAATACCTTCAAAACTCTTTTCGCTAAACTTAGTAGTGTGATACTTGCCATTGTATAGCACGAAGCATTTACAACCAAAAATTCTAAAATATGAGACTATTGGTTTCCCGCCCTTCAGAAGTTCGTAAGGTGTCTTATCGTGGTTTTTTGTTTATGAGAGCTTGATTTTGCACGTGGAATGCAGTGTTAACGGCTTCAGCCCAAAAATATTCCGGAAGTGAAGCATCACTCAACATGGTCTTGCAGGCCTCTATGAGCGTTCTATTCCTTCTCTCGGCTACTCCATTTTATTGTGGAGTATGAGGAGAGGAAAACTCATGAAAGATACCTAGGCTTTCACAAAATTCTGTCATGGCCCCAGATTTGAATTCTGTTCCGTTGTCACTTCTGATTTTGACTATGGAGCAGTTGTACTCATTCTGAACTTGCCTGACAAAATTAGTAAAAATGTCGAAGGTATCTGACTTGTGTTTCAGAAAGAACACCCACGCAAAACGCGAGTAATCATCAAGAATTACCAACATATAATCCTTACCTCCCAAACTTCTAATTTGTAGGGGACCAAACAAGTCCATATGCAGTAGATGAAGACATCTATTAAAATCCTTGCAATAACGCTTTTAAAGGTATCTCATGTTTGCTTGACTTTAACACATGCATGACAAGGTCTATCTTTGACATACTTGACATTTGGGGCATCATATACTAAGTTCATTGAAAATAATTTATTTATAGTTTTGGAATTAATATGTGCTAATCTCTTGTGTCATTGGTCACCAAGAGACGCACTATCTATTGCTAAAAAGCACACTGGTGTCGAAAAATCTATACAAATGAAATTTAAACAGAAAATTTTTCTGCTTTGAGTGCCGGATAGAACCATTTCCATATTGTCAACATATTTTATCAAGCACTTGTCAGTGTGAAACTCAACTGTGTATCCTTTATCGCAGAGTTGGCTTATGCTTATAAGGTTATGCTCCAAACCTTCAACGTAAGCCACATCTGAGAAGGATACATTACCGTTAGTAATCATACCATAGCCTCTAGTAATTCCACGGTCTGAACCTCCAAAGATGACCTTCGGTCCATTCATAATTGGAGTAAAATTCTGAATAAGGCTTCTTGTCCCGGTCATATGCCGAGAGCATCCACTGTTCAAATACCAGATTGGCGTTTTGTTGGCATTTGGACATTCCTGCAATCACAATCAGTTAGCCTTAGGAACCCAAATACGTTTGGGTCCTTGGTCTCGGGTTAGAACACTCCCCCTTCGAATATTAGCACTAGTAGCGGTCTTCCTCATATTGCCAACATGTGGGGTTGAAGCATTTCTAGGATTAAACCAACAATCAATGGCAAAGTGACCAATTCTTCCACAATACCAACAGTCAAATCTATTATATCTTTGCCTTATGTTCTCCTGCTTGATCTTTTGGAATTGTGGTCTAGCAGGAGCAGCATTCTTGGAGGAAGATGCCTCATGATGATGGCAATCACATGGCTTCTTCTCCTTTACAGGCTTTTCTACAACAGGCTTTGTCTTTGGTGCCTTCTTGAAGTTATGGCCATGATTGAAAGGACCATAGCTCTGAAGAATGACTTCTTCATAAGGTGCCTTAAAGACACTTTCACCAAAGTTTCTGGGTCGAGTCCATCCTTGATAACGAGACTTTGGCTCTACATAGGTAGTCCTAGCGAAGTGCCCGTAGGATGAGTCAAAATCAAACTCATTTGAAGGAAATATAACCTTCTTGAACGTGGTCTGATCTTGAGGGGCTTTCCCCTTCTCTTTGGCTAAGGCCTTTTTGGCGGCCTTATCCTTTTGCTGAGCCTTATTTCTCCTAGAGGATTTACTAAGAGCTTCTTAATGTCCTAATCCAGTGCCCTTCTCCTTGGCTGAGAATTCAGCAACGAATGGAAGAACTGTCTTGGGCTTCGAGAAACTTTCAACTAGTTTCTTTTCAGCATCAAGTTGGGCTTCCAGTTCCTTGATGATTTTCTCTTTGAGGTAAAGGTGCTCAAGAACCTTGTTATATTCTTCAATAACATTATTGAAGTTTTCTTCGAGCGAGTCAGTCTTTGCGACTTTCTCTCTCAAGATGCTCTCTTCAGCTTTGAGAGATTTTATCTCTTTAGCCTGAGTTTTCACGACTCGACGACATTTGTTGTAAGCCATGATTAACTCCTTATATTGGGCCATGAGCTCTGACTCATCGTCAGAAGAGCTATCGTCACAATCATGTTCATAAACATCATAATCAGAGAGAGGAGTATGAGAGTTTACCTTCCCAGTGAACTGGGGCTCTTGTTCATCATCAGTTTGAGCCATGAGGACAAAATAGGCTTCTTCTTTTTCACTCGACTCAGATGAGTCAGAGTCACTAAGAGTTTTGCCCTTTTTGGCTATCAAGCTCTTCTCTATCCTCCTCTTGCTGTATGAGGACTTCTTTTCCTCTCTTCTACCACCCTCCTTCTTCTTGTGAGGGCAGTCAGCGATGACTTGTCCTGGCTTATTACAACAATAGCAAATAATGTCAGTCGAAATATGTTTGTTCTGTTTAGTATTATACCTGTCATGGCTGCTTGAGCCTTTTCTTTTCCAATCACCATCGCGTCATGATCTTCTATAAGAGGCATCCTTGCCTTTCCATTGCTTCTTCTTGTTCAAGAACTTCTTGAACTGCCGAGAGAGTAGTGAGAACTATCCTTCTGATAGTTCAAAGCCTGAGGTGCTTGTCTTTGAGGTTTCTTCTTCACTAAATTCTGGTGCTGGAGTAGGAGGAATAGCCTTGGACTTCTTAGAGGTGTCTGCCTTTAAAGCGACAGACTTCTCTTTGAATGCAGACCTATTTTTCTCTTCTTCAGCCTTCCTGGTGTTGAGTTGGAGCTCATAGGACATCAGCTTCGCGAAGAGATTCTGAGGATCTGTCTCGGCCAGTTTTTCAAACTCCCTGATAGCACAGACCTTGTTATCCCATTCCTTAGTCAGGGATCTCAAGAACTTATCATTTAGCTCTCCATTAGTGAAGACTCTGTCGTATACCCTTAGCCCATTCACTATCTTGAAGAAGTTCTCAAATGTGTAAGCAATGGTTTCTTTGTTTCCTTGTCGGAAAGCCTCATACTTCTGATTAAGTAGGGATCTTCTATCATCCCTCACTTCTTCGGAACCTTCCATCAAGGTAACTAATGACTACCACATCTCCTTTGTAGACTGGCAGTGAATCAGATTTTGTAGCATTGAATCATCGACTGCACTTGCTATGATATTTTTTGCTTTTTTGTCCAATGAGACAAGTGCAATCTCATCCTTATCTAGATCCATAAGTTTCTTGGGGACTTTCTTAGTAGGATCTATAGTGGAGACGGTAATGGGAATATAAGGACCTTCTTCAACTATCATTAAGATCCTTGGATCCACAACGTCCATGAAGAACTTTATTCTTTCTTTCCACATAGGGAAATTATTTTTGTTGCACAAAGGAAGCTTGTCAAAATCTTTAGCCTTATCCATTTGGTAGATCTCAAATGACAACTATTTAAGGATCTGATCAAGGTGTTAACCTTTTAATGATCAACCTCGCTTTGATACCAATTGAAAGATAATAGTTGCCAAGCTAAATCACCTAGAGGGGGGGGGGGGGTGAATAGGTGAGTTGTGCGTCTTTTTGCGGAATAAAAAAATTCTCAACCAAAGCACAAAACTATCTACCAAACAAGCAAACACAAACGAGGCAAGATTTATAGTGGTTCCCCAACCTTGGGTACATCCACTTTCCCTCACCGATCTAGCAATATACTAGACTCGGCTACTCCACTATCTCGGATTGGAAAACAATCCTACCCTCGGAACAATGTTCCTACAAACTCGATCCACAAACGGATCTACACTCGGAAGGCAAAACTTCCTACAATCTCGGAGTTGAGAAACCCCTACACTCGGAGAAATCTTCTCCTACAATAATGAAGTAAAGTAGTACAGAAATACAAATAGTAAATTCTCTGGTTCAGATCTGCAACAGAAAATCAGAAAATCCTTCTTCTAGGCGTGCGGCTTTATCAGAATATTGAAGAAGAATTTCGGAAAGATCAGATCTGGAACTTCTCGACTTTACACGATCGAATGAGAAGATGAATCGTTGAGCGAAGATCTCGATCTGTAGAGTCTTCTTAATCTGAATCCTCTGAAAAGAAGAAACCCTAGCCGGTCGGAAATTAGCGATGGCGGCGGCGGTGGCGAGTTTCCGGTTCTTGCAGAGAGAGAGGAGACAAAAATATTTTTGGAAAGAGACGGCTACAAAAACTTTCTTAGAATAATTTTTCTTTGAAAACTTAGAGTTTGTCGGTTTGACAAGACCTTTTATAGGAGACAAGAATATTAGACTTAAATGATTCATAAAGAGAAAGACACGTGGACCGATCACATCAGAGTTTAAGAATAGGACCGTTAGGTCTGGACTTAAGGAATTTCTGAAAAAGGTCAAAGTAAATTACTCGGGTCAGGCAGGACTACTCGAGTATATGCAGTACTACTCTTGTAGGTAGAAAGTGACTACTCGTGTACATGAGAAAAATTACTCGGGAGAAAAAGAAATCATTACTCGAGTACATGGAGTCAACTACTCGAGTAAATAAGAATGAGAGGGACTCAGTTACTCGAGTAACAAAAATGACTTACTCGAGTACTTAAGTACTTACACGAGAGGTGGAGTATATTACTCGAGTTCAAGAATTACTACTCAAGTATATAAAAATGAACTACTCGAGTATATAAGAGACTACTCGAGACAAACACTTAGAAAATTTCTGGAACATGAAAAATTGAACTACTCGAGTATATAACATGAACTACTCGAGACAGAATGATATACTCGAGTATATAACATGAACTACTCGAGTAATTCACTTAGTGAAATTTTTTTGGAATAGAATTCTGGATTACACGAGTAAAAGCATTTGAATACTCGAGTAGTAGATGAACTACTCGAGTATATGATTTAGACTACTCGAGTAAGTGGGAACTAAACGAGAGTCAGAATACAATTAACTCGAGATAGAATATAGAACTACTCGAGTATATATAATACTACTCGAGTATTTCACTTAGACAGATTTGAGAAGAGAAAATCTGAAAACTCGAGAGATAAGAGGAAATTACTCGAGTATACAAGATGAATTACTCGAGATCCATAATTGGACTACTCGAGTATATCTTAACTACTCGAGTAAGTGAATTACTACTCAAGTATAAACTCAGTAAATTACTCAAGTAAGTAAGGAAGTACTCGAGTACTTTACTTAGGAAATATTTTCTGACAGATTTTCTTCTTCTAAGGGAAATCAGCTTCAAGTTTTTTCACATAGTCCTAGAGCTTGAATATGAAGTGTATCCCAATGGAGAGGCTACAAATGAGTCAACACTTTGGAACACACAATGAGGGATTACATTGTATGGTCCTGTGTTTGGTGACCCATTGTTGACTGACATTGGTCTACACTTCCCATTAGAATCATGCAAACACATAACTCAAACCAAGTATCAAATATAACTTAATTCATCTTAGTTCAAGGGTGAATTCATCAAATCTGGGTTAGTGTGGATACAATACCCAACAGTCAGTGTATGGGCTAGGCAACACCCTGGTAGGCCTATTCACAACAGTCTTCCACGAACGGGAGGTTGCTGCGCACATGCCCTCAGAGGGAGAAGGCTCGCACAAGCGAGGGCAATCCTTCACCATATGGCCTATACCTTGACATAGCAAACATCGAATACAATGCTCGGCATTTAAAACAGCCATGGCCTCGATATATAGGCGCAAAGTGCCATATACACGGCACTTGGCTATGGAATACATCATGAACAAAAATATTTACCGAAAGGGTGCTACACACTAGAATAAAAAAAGCACGGACCCACTTTCTACCAAAAATCAGAAAAGGGATACAAAGAAAAAAAAACAACAAATTCTAAAAAGTAAAGCAAAGAAGAAACATGCAATGTACAAATGGAAAATGGCTTCTATCTCCTATCTCCCTCTCCAAAAACTCACATGACTGTATTCCCCGGCAACTACGCCAAAAACTTGATGCATTGAACGACAAGTGTACCAGTCACACAAGTAATATAAAATGGGCGACTGTCCCTAAGTATCGATCTCTAAAGGAACACAATAAGCTGGAGTTAATATTGAGGAGGACTTGAGATTGAAGTCCTTATGTCGGAGTTAACGAAGGGGGTTTTGATTGTTGCAGAAAAAGAGAGTAAAACACTAATAAACTACTCCTATGCAATGGCGCTATGCGATGCTTCACGAGGCGGGATGGAAGACTATACGGGCCGCTAAACACCGAATCGCTGGGCGGATGGACGAGTAGACTTGCAGATGAGGTAGTGACAATGGCAGAATGAGGGTCGAGAGCACATCTTCGCTACACACACCTCTAGCAATCGCTAGAGCGGCAGAACCGGATGTGGTGGCGAATGGAAATGCGGACGCTACTCAAGTAACTAAAGCAGTAAAACAAAACAAGTTCACATAGACATGGAACAAATAATGTTTACAACTAAAGTGCACATCATCAACATAAACAGATTTGAACACACATATTCAACAAGAAAGCAAGACCAAGTCAAGAGATCGACCGAATCCGAAGGCTCGTCGAGGGGTCGCGGAAGGAATCGCCGGGTTGTCAATACACGTCCAAGCTCGGTCCTCAAATACGTTCGGGGTAGAGAATGCTGTCACTACCTTCCAATGGATCCGTCTTCTTCGTGTCACGATGCGAAAGAAGGTTGCAAGCTTCCCTTTACTTGTTGGTTATGGCGTCAAACTTGAAATGGAGCTTAAACGATGAAGGAGGAGGCCGGGAGCAAGTGCTAGTAAGATGTAGGCTCCGCGAGCATGGCCGGGGCTTCTCTCCTTGGTGGAAGATGAATGGCAGAGGTGGAAGGGCGGAGCTTTGCCCTAAAATGGCGGGAGGAATTGCCGGAAATCCGGTCCTGATAAAATGGTTGGAAATCTACGCTTAAATAGAATTAGGTCAGAAAAATAGGCACACACAGTTTGGCGCATGAGCGTGCGTTAACCATGCATTATTAACTTCCAGGCCAAGCTTGCTGATGAAGATGCGTTGACCCGTGCGTTTTACTCGCGCACGGGCGCTTCCGCCCGTATGTGAAGGAAAACACACTAGTAACAACAGAAAGCAGAAATTTCCGGCAAGCAAGTGGAACGGTGCGTTTTACTCGCGCACGGGCACTTCTGCCCGTGCGTGAGCAAATCGCACGATTAACCACAGAGCGTAATAAAACAAAATAGCAACAGGAAAACCGTGCATTTCCTTCGCGCACAGTTCCGAAGAAACCGTGCGTCACCCGTGCGTGAAGATTGTCGAGCTCAGCTCGACGAAATTCGTCGAGCTCCACTCGACGTTTCTCTAGATCAACAAAATGCATGATCGGGCACAAACCATGCGTGAAGGAAATGCACTACCTGCACATCAACAAATCAATCCAAACAATCATATAAATCAAAACACACAAGTGCGATGAACTCCAGGAACTTACCCTCATTACAAGAGTGCGCAATAGCACACCACATTGGGCCAAAACAATGCACTATTGGCCAAGTGAAGACCTAAACAAAAATATTACTTTTTCAACTGAAAACGTAGTGCACATGCAAGAAAATAAGCCCAGATGAGTCCAAAAAATCCTATATAAATCAAACTCATCACATAGGAAACAGCTCAGTGAGGAGGAGCCACATGATGTTCAGCTGACTGGGTCTTCTGGGGAAACAAGGAGGGATATGAGTGCTCAGGTTTCAATATCCTCTAAACCTATAACAAAGACTGTCCAAGTCAGTTGCTCACATTCTGAAGAACTCCCAGAAGAGGTAAATAAACAAGTAACTGGAGGCATTGTGAATAGAATCTGTATAGATATTGAGTGGGTGGCTTCCCATATGCTTGCCCCTATCGAGGGGGAGACAGTTCAATTAGTTCAAGACCAGCTAGAATCCTTTATTGAGAAACTATAAAACAAGATTGCTCAAACTCCAGTGGGTATTGCTAAGGACTCCCTATTGCAAAGGACTCTCTGACTATACCTATTGGTGAAGTAGTCATAAAGGGGGAGAAGGAATGATCAAGGCCAACACTGAAAATGTTGTTTGGGTTACAAATATAATCAGAGGTTCAATGGGGATTGAACAACATACATATGATAATATTCCTACTGTTCTTGCACAAATTCTAGAAGGACTATATGACGAGTGATGAGTCCGGTTTATATAGAGTTTTTCGGACTCATCTAGGTTTGTTTTCTCACGCATGCACTGCATTTCAATCGGTTATCAGTTATATTTGCATCGTTCAGTCATTGAACATATTGTGCACTAATTTGGCCCAAGGGTGTGCAATTGCGCATTCTGTTGTTGGGGATAAGCACATGGTGCTCCCCAAGGGCTCTTTCCAGATATTTTTCATTGCATTTATGTGACGCTGAAGGGCTCTCTTTAGTTGTATTGGTTTGTATGCATGTTGTGCATTTTCCCCAAGTCTGGAATGCAGGTTTGAGGAAAACGCACAGTCGTGCATTTTATTAGCACACAGTCCTTTGTGATCGTGCGATTTGTTTGTGTTGGAGAAATGTCAAGGTGAGCTCGCCGAACTGAGCTCGACGATCTTAATGCATGGTTAATGCACGGTTTCTTCGAAACCGCGCGCGAAGGAAACACATGGTTTTCCTGTAGCTTCTTATTTTTGCATTCTGTGTTTAATCGTGCGATTTGTTCATGCACTGGCGGAAGCGCCCATACGCGAGTAAAACGCACGGTTCCACCTGCTTTTCCTGCATTCCTGCTTTCTGTCGCTACCCGTGCGATTTCCTTCACACAAGGGAGGAATCGCCTATGCGCAAAGGAAAACACACTGGTCAACGCTTCATCTCCTGCAAGCTTGGCCTGCAAGTTAATAAAGCACGGTTAGCACACGGTCGTGCGCAGAACCATGCATGCCTATTTTTCTGACTTGCTTCTATTTAAAGCGCAAATTTCTCACCATTTGGGGAGAGCGGATTTCATTCATTTCCTCCGCCATTTTAGGGCAAAGTTCCGCCCTCCCACCTTCCCCCTTCATCTTCCACCAAGGAGAGAAGCTCCGGCCATGCTCGCGAATCCTACATCTTGCCGGAGCTTGCTCTTGGCCTTCTCCTTCATCTTTTAAGCCCCATTTCAAGCTTGATGCCATAGCCAACAAGCAAAGGGAAGCTTGCAACTTTCTTCCGCAATCGTGACACGAAGAAGATGGGTCCATTGAAAGGTAGTGACAGCCTTCTCTACCCCAGATGCAGTTGAGAGCCGAGCTAGGATGCGGATTGACAACCCAATGATTCCTTCCGTGAACCCTCAGCAAGACTTCATATTCGGTCGATCTCTTGACTTGTTCTTGCTTTCTTGTTGAATATTGGTGTTTAAACTATTTATATTGATGATGTGCACTTTAGAGGTAAACTTTATGTGATTCATGTCCATGTGAACTTATATTGTTTTACGCTTTAGTTGCTTGAGAAGCGCCTTTATTTTCCATCCGCCACCACATCCAGTTTTGCCGCTCTAGCAATTGCTAGTAGCGTGCGTAGCGAAGTGGAGCTCTCGACCCTCATTCTGCCGTTCTAACCACCTCACCCGCAAGCCTACTCGTTCATCCGCCTAGCGATTCAGTGCATAGCGGCTCGTGTAGTCTTCCATCCTTCCTGGCGAAGCTTCACATAGCGACGTTGCATAGGAGTAGTTCTTAGTGTTTTATTTTCTGTTTCCGCTACCATCAAAATCCCCCTTAGTTAACTCCGACCAAAGAAATTCAATCTCAAGTCCTCCTCGAAATTAACTCCACCTTACTGTGTTCTTTGAAGAGATCGATACTTGGGGAAATTCACCCATTTTATATTACTTGTGCTACCGGTACACTTGCCGTCCAACGCATCAAGTTTTTGGCGCCGTTGACGGGGAACACAATCATGTGAGTTTTTGGAGAGGGAGATAGTAGATCGAAGCCCTTTCCATTTGTACATTTCATGTTTCTTCTTTGCTTTAGTTTTAAAATTTGTTGCTTATTTTTCTTTTGCCCTTTTCTGATTTTTTTGCTTAGAAAGAAGATCTGTGCTATTTTTATTTTAGTTTTGTAGCACTCTTTTGGTAAATTTTCTTGTTCGCGATGTATTCTGTAGCTGAGTGCTGTCTTTATGATGCTTTGCGTCGATGCATCGATGTCATGGTTCATTTGAAAGCCGAGCATTGCATTAGATGTTTATTATGTCAAGGTGTAGGCCACATGGTAAAGGATTGCCCTCGCTTGTGCGAGCCTTCCCCCTCAGAGGGCGTGTGCGCAACAACCTTCCATTCGAGGATGACTGTTGTGGACAGGCCTACCATGGTGTTGTCTGTCCCATATACTGACATCGCGCACCTTGCTCGCTCTTTACCTGTTGAGATTACGGAAGAATCTCTTGCTGCATATAGATCTTTCATGTGTCCCTCGCTCCCTTTTTACGAGCTTCCCTTGAGTGATGACGATCAATCTTGTGTTAGCCAGCAAAAAGAGGATCAGGAATCCATGGGCGCTCCTATATGGGATGAAGAGATTGTTCCGATCGACGGGGTGGCGTCTGCGTATGAATTTGTGATGGGGCATGCTCATTCAGTGCTTGATTTTGAGAGCAGCTTCGCCTCTCAGCAATTTTTGCCTGATGGTGCTACGCCATATTTGTGTGAGTCGGTTGATGATGCTATGCCGGATAGGGATATAGAGCCTGAGGTTGCGCCAATGTGGGACGAGGACGTTATTCTCTCCAATGGAGAGTGTGACACCTTGGAACAGGATGACACACCGAAGTGGGATGATGAGGAAATCCTTTCTGATGAGGAAGTTTTCACTTCCTTGTTGGATGAGGAGGTGCAAACCACCACAGAGGATCTCGAGCTCTCGAATTCCCCTTACTATGAATCATATGACACCGATGGTGATCTATGCTTCGATCCTGCTCGGAGTGAGACCGGGACCACTCCCCCTATTTCGGATTATTTTAGTTATTCATCTCCTTTATTTCTTGATCCCCTTTCCATATCTGAGCTCGTATGGGTTGTGTCTCCGCAGGAGCTTCAGAAGGACTTGGAGCTTTCAGCTTGAGTCATGAATGATAGAATCCTCTTTCACGAGGAGGTTGATTCCTCCTCTGTTGAGGAAGCTCCATTTATTGCTCTCTCCTCTATCCGTCTCCCTGTAGACGATACCTTGCTGGGCAAGGATTTGTTTTGCGGTGAGAAGAGTGAGGACCAACGCTCCTCCTCTTCTTACTTCCTTTTTCCTCTGCATGTAAGAAGCAGGTATGATTATTTGGGCAGATGGGTAACTGTTCTATCTCCGTATCCATACCCGTTACCGAAACTGATAATGGAATAGTTACCTGTGCACTTTTTTGTTTCATAGGCCCATCAGATAGAACCTTTTCCTTGGCAGTACTTATCTTTCATTTCCTGTATTTTTTTTTTCATTTCTAACTTAGTTTAGTATTTCTTTGCATTTTGTATATTTTTCTTTTGTTTTTGCGAAGCTCACCCCTGCAGGTATTCATGGCAACTCGTATTTGTGGGGTTGTGATTCTTCGTATGGCGGAGCTGTTTCTGTGTTTTCATGAGTCTTCTGGTCTGCTTACTAGCTGAGCATTGGGTAACCTCTTCCTTTGTCGCTATCTGATTTTAATTTCCATATCATATGATGTGTAGCTTAGTTTAAGTCTGGGGGAGAGTCAGTATTTGTTACCTTTTGCACACGCATATTTCATTTGCATACTAGAAGCTTTTATTATTTTATTTTGATTAGTTCATTGCATCACACACCACTGCACGCACATGAGCACGCGCATAACTGTTAGCGTGTTGCGAGTTAAACTCGTTTCTTTTGCATGATTTGGGAAAATTTTTGTGCGAGCATAGGATTGTGAGATGGAGTAAAATGTTGACCCTGCTGTGCTCCTAGTCAAGTGCTCTCGTCTTGTGTAGAAATTGGAGTAGATTTAATTTTTCTGTGTGCTTATAGTTTTATATTTTTCTAATTGTGTAAATGCTTTTTATTATACACAAAAATTGGTGAATCCGGTGTGAATTCGATGGTAGCATAGGGATGCGTGTAGACGACCGTTAAGTTTGTATTGCTCGAGTAGGGGGGATGGATAGTCTTTATCGGTGGCTAAGAACTTGCCCTAAGCTACTCTCGAAGCATAGGTGCATGGTTAGTCGAGCGTGAGCGTGATGTAGGCCATCATTTTAGCCCGGTTGAGCTTTGTACCGTTCCTAACATCTTATCTTTGCTAGCCCCGTTGTGCCTACCCCTTCTTTTGATTCAGCTCCACCATTATTTCACCAAAGCCTCATAGTCGATCCTAGTCGCACACCCAAGTTAATCATTAGTGTTTTACATTTTTCATATTAGGGTGTTGATGTGGTGATATTTCATGTGATTATGTGGATGTACTCCAAAGCTTTTATTTGCTGAAACTGTTTAAAGAAAAGAAAATGATTTGAAAAAAATATATGTGAAAAATGAAAAGTAAGAAAAAAAAGTATAATTGAAAATCCTATTTGTGATGAGATTGAATTTGGAGTAGGCAGTGCACTCACTCATATTTGAAAAATTGAGTCTGGGGTTGTGGTGTACCTGCATGTTTTGTGGTTAGTAGTGGATTCTTTTTATGTTAGCTCATTTGGGTTTGGTGCATTGCCTTCTCTTTTTTCTTTGTCTACCTCACCGAAACCCAAGCTCCATGATTATCCTAAAGTCCTACGGATTCATGCTTGTGTCGAACTAGTACCGTGGAGAGAGTATGAATGGGCAAGCGTATGGTCCCCGACATTGGTGGATTCCTTTGGAGGTGATCATGAGCCCCGGTCTTTGGCAAAGCTCACCTTAGTGGCCTGCCTAATTTCTTTCTACGCGTGACCGTAAGTTTCACCTTGATTCCATTTTTGAGTAAGAATAAAATTTTGATACACATTGTGAAAAGTGTAAATTTTTTTGCATACTTAGAAATTTCCTCTATTTATATTTTCATGCGTACGAGCATGAGACTTCGCATGGTACTCCATATCATAATTTCTATGTTAGCTAAATCATTTTCCTTATCTGCATAGATTTTGTTTGCTCGGGACGCGCAAACAGGTAAGTCTGGGGGTATGATGAGTCCGGTTTATATAGAGTTTTTCGGAGTCATCTGGGCTTGTTTTCTCACTCGTGCACTACATTTCAACCGGTTATCGGTTATATTTGCATCGTTCGGTCATTGGCCATATTGTGCACTATTTTGGCCCAAGGGTGTGTAATTATGCATTCTGTTGTTGGGGGTAAGCACATGGTGCTCCCCAAGGGCTCTTTCCTGATGTTTTTCATTGCATTTCTGTGACGGCGGAGGGGTCTCTTTAGTTTTATTGGTTTGTATGCAGGTTGAGCGTTTTCCCCAAGTTTGGAATAAAGTTTTGAGGAAAACGCACAGTCATGCATTTTCTTAGCACACTATCCTTTGTGATAGTGCGTTTTGTTTGTGCAGGAGAAACGTCAAGCTGAGCTCGACGAACTGAGCTCGATGATCTTAATGCACGGCTAACGCACAGTTTTTTTTGGAACCATGCGCGAAGGAAACACACGGTTTTCATGTAGCTTCTTTTTTTGCATTCTGTGGTTAATCGTGCGATTTGTTCACGCACCGGCAGAAGCGCCCGTGCACGAGTAAAACGCACAGTTCCACCAGCTTTTCCTGCTTTCCTTCTTTCTGTCGCTACCTGTGCGATTTCCTTCCCGCACGGGTGGAATCGCCCGTACGCGAAGGAAAACGCACGGTTCAACGCTTCATCTTCTGCAAGCTTGGCCTGCAAGTTAATATTGTATGGTTAGCACGCGGTCGTGCGCAGAACCGTACATGCCTATTTTTTGACCTTCTTCTATTTAAAGCGCAGATTTCTCACCATTTGGGGAGAGCGGATTTCAGTCATTTCCTCCGCCGTTTTAGGGCAAAGTTCCGCCATTCCACCTTCCCCCTTCATCTTCCACCAAGGAGAGAAGCTCCGGCCATGCTTGTGAAGCCTACATCTTACCGATGCTTGCTCTCTCCCTTCTCCTTCAACTTTTAAGCCCCATTTCAAGCTTGATGCCAAAGACAACAAGCAAAGGTAAGCTTGTAACTTTCTTCCGCAATCGTGACACAAAGAAGGCAGGTCCATTGGAAGGTAGTGACATCCTTATCTACCACGGACGCAGTTGAGGATCGAGCTAGGATGTGGATTGACAACCCGACGATTCCTTCCGTGAACCCTCAGCAAGACTTCTGATTCGGTCGATCTCTTGACTTGTTCTTGCTTTCTTGTTGAATATTGGTGTTTAAACTATTTATATTGATGATGTGCACTTTAGAGGTAAACTTTATTTGATTCATGTCTATGTGAACTTATATTGTTTTACGCTTTAGTTGCTTGAGAAGTGCCTTTATTTTCCATCTGCCACCACATCCGGTTTTGCTGCACTAGTAATTGCTAGTAGCGTGCGTAGCAAAGAGGTGCTCTCTACCCTCATTCCACTATTCTCACCACCTCATCCACAAGCCTACTCATCCATCTGCCTAGCGATTCGGTGCATAGCGTCCCGTGTAGTCTTCCATCCCGCCTGGCGAAGCTTCGCATAGCGGCGTTGCATAGGAGTAGTTCTTAGTGTTTTATTTTCTATTTCCGTTACCATCAAAATCCCCCTTAGTTAACTCCAACCAAAGGACTTCTATCTCAAGTACTCCTCGAAATTAACTCCACCTTACTGTGTTCCTTGAAGAGATCGATACTTGGGGAAACTCGCCCATTTTATATTACTTGTGAGACCAATACACTTGACGTCCAACGCATCAACGGGCAATATGGTGATGATTAGTATGGTCAAGTTGATGCTCTGTGGGCTGAACATACTACTTCTGCTGAAATTCCTACCATCGGCCATACAGCAGAACAGATAGATAGAGCTAGAGGCAAGACTGTTGCTGAAGAGAAAGAGGTCAGGTTCAGTAAGAAGAGGTACATAGAAGAGATGGAGACCAGGCCAGACTTTTAGAAATGGAGTCCTCAATCAAGTACTATCATCTTGTCTTCCTGGGTTCTAATCAAGGACCACAAGGCTGATAGAGGAAAACTGTATAGCTCAATAGAATGGCCAAAATTTGAAGGAAATGAAGAGGCTAAGAGAAAGTTCAGAAGAGACAAAAAGTTAGGTGCAGTGCCACCAGATGCTCTTGAGCCCAGCAAGTACTTCCTAAAGCCCAATAATTATTTTGAGAGAAAAGCAGAAAAAGACAGAAGCTGATGAAAAGGCTATAAAGAAACCTAATAGGGGGATAGTGATCAAGGAACCTGAAGCATGACATATTTTTTTGTTTTCCTTAAGGGCTGTAGGAATGTGAACATTTTGTGATATACACTCTGTCTATTTATGATTATAATCTTAAATGATAAAAAATATTTTTGTGTGCATATTAATTTCTGTTCTCATATACTATGAATGTTTATCTTCTGAATTGTGTTAGTGTACATCATTAACTAGGGTTCTGACTTCTCCAAATATGGGGAGATTGTTGGGTCCATTGATCACAATGTCCTATATTTGAAGAAGGCTCACAAGTCAATGGTATACACATAAATATATCTAATATATATTCAAAGTTCATTACATGCAGGTTGTATTCTGTTGCACTAATTTAATTGGTTGTAAGAGTCACAAGGCATTTGGACTCTAGACATTATGCTGGCACAGTGGAAAATAGGCCAAGTCCAAAAGCGTTGAGTGAAGACAGTTCACTCAATACCAAGAGGCAAAAATGTTGACAGAACTCTATGCAGTCAAAGCCTAAGAGTTGCTGACCAGAAATCTGTCTATGGATAAAAGAACTGAGTGAAGATAGTTCACCCAATGCCTACTCAGTTGGATTTCAGTTCAAGTATAAAAGCATTGAGTGAAGACATGCCGCTCAATGTCACATCAAAAAGACAATCAATGTCCAGAAGTGTTGAGTGTTGAAGCTGCACTCAACGCCTTCATTGTAGGACCCTCTTTTTTTGCTACTCTACTGGGTCTTACGCCCAGAACCACCGTTTTGCGGTGACACCGACACTCGAGAAGGTCGACACTACAAAATGCCGATCCTGCTCGCCTTTAAGATCACCAAAGAAAGAGAAGCATATACATAAATCAAATATATCCAAGTCCACACATCACATACAAGATATATATGTAAGGAATCAAAGAAAGTCCACATAATAATAGAAGTACGAAATATAAATGGTACAAATAAAAGTCAAATAGGCTTAAGCTCGGTACATCAAATCCTCACTACAACCCACTTGCGGAAGCTAAAGAAAGACTATCACTCACAGAGCCATAGACTGGAGCTCCCGTACTAGACTGGCCCACCTCCATATGTACCGTGCTCCGCTGGTGCTGCAACTCCTGCTTCTTTTCCCTATCTCCCATCCGGAGCCCATGAAATGTGTGGTCCACCGACCATTAGTCAAAATACTAAGCCTGATTTCCCCCACCCATCCCCTAATGGCTCCTAGGCACCGAGCAGGAGGAGTGATAAGAAAGCTATGAAGGTGGAGAGTGGTCAAAAGCAGATGATGGTGGACCTATTCTAGCAAGCATATAGTAAATCTACAGGGCTATAAAAGTAAAGGCAACTAACAATTCTATAATAAGAAAATGGTATGATGCAGGACACTCCCCAAAATGGGATTAAGGCACGAAATGGCAAAGGGATTCCTATGGTGAAATTTAGCGAACAAGTGGTGTGCGTAGAAAACTGAAAATTTTGGCAGAGTTTCGTCTAAAATATCGCAATCTCAGAAGTGGAAAATTCCCATCCAAACCTGCACAAGCATTCACATATACTAATATCATAGCCTAGCCATACATCTAATATCACGTCACAGCATTTCCATCCACATGGAGAGTGCTCCGGGCTAAGAATTTCGATTCAAAAAGTAGTCCAAATGCAGCCCTCAAAACAAAATAAAATGAGGATATACCAAATCCTCGTGATCCATTCGAAACCAAAGGCTAAACCAACCTTGGTTTGCAAACATCCAAGGGGACCTATCCTTGCAAAAACCTTCGCGAAAATTGGAGGAAAGCAATATAATTTCAGATTTCTTTGAATGCAAACTAGAATCAAGATTTAGGATAAAATATGATTACTAGATTTCCACCACACTCACAATCCAAGACAAATCATTACACAAGTTTTAGGGAGAGGCAATTAGTTACCCAAATCTGAAATTAAAGAAGAGGAGGAGAAGGATAAGTATGGATGAGTCGCACTTCCATGGGTCCACCAGAGTCACACCGGATGGGGAGAACCGGGCCGCCTTCTTCGGAGTCACACCGGAGGTGGTAGGAGGTCGCCGGAGCAGCAGGGATCGCCACCAAGAAGGGGCGGCGGCAGCAGCTATGCTCGACGTTCCTGGAGGAGCGGGATCGGGTTCGGGTTCGGCCGAAGTAGGCTACTTCACACAACTCAAGTTAGGGTTTTTTTTCTCTTCAACATGCCCTCTCCAACACCTCATATATATATATATATATATATATATATATATATATATATATATATATATATATATATATATATATATATATATATATATATATATATATATATATATATATATAGCAACATACACCTCTCCATCCACCCTTCATCTAAATCAAAGCTAATCCTAACCACTAATGTTTAATAAGAAATAAAACAACACAATTATAAATTTTATAACTTCTAAATTTATAAATCTTATGACTTATAAATTCATAAAATTATTAAGAATATAATATTATTCCAACATTGAAATAACATTATATTCATAATGATGTGAAGTGACGACGTCGTTGGCGGCGACGACGATAGTTGCGGCAATGACCATCAATGTCCACGAACATGTAGCGGCGGCGATCAAAAGCGAGATCCATGTTGGCACGAGCAAATGGTGGGGAATCCTCGCCATCAATCCTCCCCCGCTCAAAATCACTCATCCCCGATGAGTAGCCAGGGAGAGAATATCAGGAGATAGTAGCATCCACAGGTAGCATAGCAAGAGCAGACATCCACGGGGTAGGACAAGTAGTGCGGGCATCCACAATAGAAAATATCCTGTCATGAGAAAGAATAGCAGAAAACCTCGTAGATGTGTCAGCATACAGAAAAGCAGTGTGAATCTACCATCCAATGCGAGAACTAGGAAACCCAATTAGAAGAGCGACACGAAATGAATGTCATCTCTCAACCCAAGAGAATCTAAAGTGGAAGAGAAAAACGTCGGAGAAAACCACTCAGGTGGAAACGAGATATGCAAAATTAAACTTGAAAATTTAAAACATGGAGAAACACTGATTGTATCGTAAAAATCCAAAAAAATTGCTTTTAATCCAAAATTCTTGAAAATCATGAAAGGATCGGCGCTCCAACATAATAATTTTATTACGAAACTCGAAGGTTTCCACTCGGGGATAACCAGACTAAATTTTAATCAACAATTCCGCAGTCAGAAGTTCTCGGAGGTGAACAGACGTGAAAGCGATGCAACCTACAGACGCTGGCATAAGGCAACGACAAGTGTACGTGTAGATCGTACCAGGATGGATGAAAAATATGTGTGTTTTGATTTGATGGGTAACAATATCACGAGGACACCAAATAAATAGGCAAAGTCGCCGTGAAATTATACGCAGTCGCAGACGAAGACATGTCTGCATACAGACACTCACTAATACATAGCACACAAGTCAAGTATAACGTCGTAGTTTTATATTTTGATTTAAAAATGTCATAAAGAAATGCCAGCGAAAAACTCTCATCACCAACTATAGAGTTGGACGCTCCCGGATTTGAAAGGACGTACGTGCGACACAACTCAACATACCCAACTACGTTCACTAACGTGTGCATGCACAGATCATCAAAAGGAGGAGGATAAATGCGTGCGAACAGGCTTGGCAAATAAGTGTGTCTAGGGGACACCACATCAAAACTCCCCATAGCCAAGGAATCACTAGCAGTCCAACACGAAGCCTTACCCAACGCCAAGCGGTCAGATGAACGGTCCATCCTAGGAAAAGCATAGTCAGATCTACGAACTAGAGTGGAAAGACCGAACGCGACAACTAACAACTCACCCACACACATCCGTCTAGGTAAGTTTAACAGGGGAGCTAGATAAATAAGCATCTCCAAATATCTCAGATTAGAAATGACAAGCTCGTTTTCTAACAAATCATCTAATCGGGTCAAGTGAAAAGGAGGGAGAGTCAACATGGTCAATTCTGGAGGAGGAGCTAAGTCATACTCACCATCAAAACATGGATTTAACGTCAAAGAAACGTTCTCCGGGTGCAAGCCATCAAAATCAAAGGGAAGATCAAACAATAGATTCTTCCTCACAGAAAACTCAACCGGATCGTCATCACTTTACTCACTCTCAGATAAACATTCGCCACCAGATGACTCTACCAACTCAACCGAAATATCTTCAAACCCACTAGATACTTCATCTAAATCAGAATCAATAATGGTCTCACAAGTAGGCAAAATCGAACCTGACAAAATTTCTAATCCATTTTGTGCTTCAGGCAATTGTGAAAACAACAAGAAAGTATCTTCCGGGTCCTCAACTTTAAATTCATCCAAAAATAACCTTCCCTCGCAAGGTAAATCTTCCAAGACAAAAGGTACATCTGCTAACTCAAGGCCATCGGATGGTTCCTCAACTATCATAGGAGACGGACCAGAAATATGGTCAAGGGGAAGTGGGATAATCACATGGGGTGATACCTAAGAGGAGACATCCTCATCCAGGTCACTAGGATATCCAAGCTCCTCATTGTCACTAAGGTCATCAGAGAAATTGGCATCACCCTCAGTGGCGGGCTCAGACGTCGAAGCCAAAAGAGCCAAAGCCCTAGGCTTTGTGGGGCACTCCACGCCACAGTGGCCAATCACTCCACAAACGTAATATGTAGCGTTATCCTTGCAAATCTTAACTGTCTGCCTATGCTTAATGCGCAGATTTATAACATCCATAGTAGTGACAACAACAAGTGGCGGGACAGAGGACCTAACCTTCTCCTTCTTCCTAAAGGTTGGTGTATGTTGGCTCAAAATAGTCAGATCTTGGCGGAGCAAGGATCTAGCGTGAGACTTGTAGTCACTCCTGTGATCAAAAACTGTTCTAGTGCCCTGGAGGGGAGAAATATGATCGTGATACGTACGAGTAAGGGAGTATGAGGGAATGTATTGGTTCGATGTAGGCAAAGTCTTAGGAGGCAAATCACTCAAATAATTAGAAATCTGGGAACGACAGTAGGGAGGGTAATCCTCATCCATTAATAGATTTTCATAATCTGCCAACATACAAGTGAGTCGTTGAGTGACATCCCAAAATATCTCTCCTCATTGAGCCAGAAGGCTAGGGCTCGACCAATTAATTATAGTCTCGCAACGGGGATCATGTGGGGGTCCACAATATGATATTACTCAAAATAGCGTTCCGTATGCTTCACCCAACATAAAAACACTCGCGGTCCACCTATCCCATCATAGGTCGGTGCAAGAAATCTAACAGGCCTAGAGGTGCGCGGTGGTGGAGTCAAATATTATGCTAACATAACGTTACGCTCAACGAATGAAGGTGAGTGAGCGGAACTCCCAATGTGCGCCATAAAAGACCAACGGAAAACTCAAACTAAGTGAACACAAAACTTTTTTTTTGATATATTTTAAGAAACACAATATTTTTTTTATATAACTAAAAATAAAATAGAAGACCAACGAACTTGCCTAAGTGCAAAAGGGGGTAGCTCGGAATGAGCGGATCGTTGCCAAGTTGAGAAATTGGCTAACCTCTCTCTGATACCAAATTGATGCAGGCCACTCCCCAAAATGGGATTAAGGCACAAAATGGCAAAGTGATTCCTATGGGGAATTTTATCGAACACGTGGTGTGCGTAGAAAACTCAAAATTTAGGCAGAGTTTTGTATAAAATATCGCAATCTCACAAGTTGGAAATTCCCATCCAAACCTGCACAAGCATTGACGTATACTAATATCATAACCTAGCCATACATCTAATATCACGTCACAACATTTCCATCCACATGGACAGTGCTCCAGACTAAAAATTTCGATTCGGAAAGTAGTCCAAATGCAACCCTCAAAACAAAATAAAACGAGGATATACCAAATCCTCTCTATCCATTCGAAACCAAAGGCTAAACAAACTTCGGTTTGCAAACATACAAGGGGACCTATCCTTGCAAAAACCTTCGCAAAAATCGGAGGAAAGCAATGTAATTTCAGAATTCTTTGAATGCAAACGAGAATCTAGATTTAGGATAAAATATGATAACTAAATTTCCACCACACTCACAATCCAATACGAATCATTACACAAGTTTTAGGGAGAGGCAATTCGTTACCCAAATCTGAAATTAAAGAAGAGGAGGAGAAGGATAACTATGGAAGAGTCGCACTTCCACGTGTCCACCGGAGTCGCACTGGATGGGGAGAACTGAGCCGCATTCTTCGGAGTCACACCGAAGGAGGTAGGAGGTCTCCGGAGCAGCAGGGATCGCCATCGAGAAGGGGCGGCGGCAACAGCTATGCGCGACGTTCCTGGAGGTACGGGATCGGGTTCGGGTTCGGCCGAAGTAGGCTGCTTCACACAACTCAAGTTTAGGGTTTTTTTCTCTTCAACATGCCCTCTCCAACACCTCATACACATATATATAGCAACATACACCTCTCCATCCACCCTTCATCTAAATCAAAGCTAATCCTAACCACTAATGTTTAATAAGAAATAAAACAACACAATTATAAATTTTATAACTTATAAATTTATAAATCTTATGACTTATAAATTCATAAAAGTATTAGGAATATAATATTATTCTAATATTGAAATAACATTATATTCATAATGATATGAAGTGACGACGTCGGCGACGGCGACGACGATAGTTGTGGCAACGACCATCAATGTCCACGAACATGTAGCGGCGGCGATCAAAAGCGAGATCCATGTCGGCACGAGCAAATGGTGGGGCATCCTCGCCATCACAGTAGACTAAACAAGTATAGCAGAGCAGTATGTGAAAAGTAACTAAGAAATAAGTAACCTTAACTTATAAGAATGCCCATACAAATATATAAGTTAAGGGGTCTTTTGCAAGGCTCCCATCATATAAAAAGTCCCATACAAATTTATACGATGGGGTGTCAAGTTGTATGCAAATATGAGTGAAGTGAAATGCTATGCCATGATTCATGCAAATACAACGCATGCACACAACTCTGTGCCCACATACCTTTAGTTCTCCCTATTTGGAAGCTAGCATCACTCCTAGGAGCCTCTGCGGTGGCAAACAGAGATAGTGGGTCGAGCCACCCCACTCCTAGATGGGTATTCACACTACTAGGCCTAGACCTTACATACGCCCCACAACCTGGGCATCAGCGTACTTTGCTGACCTACCACCAGACTTTCCCTTAGCCAAGTGTCCACCACACCCGCCGAGTCAACATACCGATGTGGGGCGTACATTTCCGAGCCATCGACAACTTTATGCACACGCAACCATGAGTTCCCGAGCCATCAGCTCCCCGGACTAACCTGTCCGTTTCTGCAAAAATTGAGATTACCGCTCAGCCAACCTAGCCAAACTATCCTCCCGAAGTATCGGGTTGAGTGAAAGTTTAGTCCTAGATTATCGCTAATTACTCTTGTATTCATTTTATTCTTACACTTTAGTTTAACGTCGGACTGCCCAGGGCATTCTCTATGAATGGCTTTCGCCGGCATTAGGAACTACGATGGGCTGAAGCCCAAAGCTCCCTTTCGCAAGACACTTACTATTATTTGTTTCTACCAAAGTCCTAGCCCCATTTAATGTTACACTAAGTCTAACCCTAGTGTGTTTTGACACACTCTCTCTCCTCAGGAAAGACGATCTTTCGTCGATCCCGATCACCACTTAACACTAGCCAAATCAACACCCTCCCCATCATGACTCCTAATGATTAGCTCAATTTCACTTTACCAGATCAATCTATCATAAACCCAACTCCCTATGTCCTTCCCACATGCTAATACAATTCCACAGTTTTTCTATATGTAGACTAACCTATGCTACATGATGGGTATGAAAGGTGACTCATTCAAATATTCTTCCAAATGCCCTAGAATATTTTTACTATGGGTCTATCATGTCATATTTAGACAAACACCAGAAACTTGTAATTTCCTAATTAATTTAACATTTATTAAATTTTCCCCAAAACTAGAGCATGGATGGTTTTGAACATGAAGTACTAGATTTACTTAGGTTATGGCCTTCCAAAAATTATGGTCACTATATGATGCTAAAATATCAGAGTCTACCAAGTTTTACAAACTTTCATAAATATATTAGCCCCTAATTAATTAATTCAAGATATTTGCAGTAATTAAAGGTAAAGAAGGAAGTACTACTAACCTTATTCAAAAAATTACCCAAAAATTACCAGAGCTTAAACATAATCATAAAACATTACTGACTGGGTTTCATACAATTCCAAGTTAGTTTAATCATGAATTAATAAAAATCATCAATAGGGGCAACAAAAAGGTTATTACTATAAGTATGAGTTACTTTCTTCCAAACACCCTACAATAAATTTCAGAGTCTTGTAATGATATAAAAACTCTTCTACTAGTATTTCATAAAGATCCAAGGTCATATGACCCTTCAATTTTTCCATAAAAGGTATGGTCCTAAACAAATCCTAATTTGCCCTTAAAGTGCCACACATTGGTTTCACCAAACTTATTCAAATCAAAACCAATTGGGATGAGATTTTTATCAGAGTCATGTCATGACCTAAGAGACATCCACCAAAATTTTGGTGGGTTTATAGGTCATTAGACCCCTTAAATAATTCATACATGGTTTATTAAATTTCTTCAAAAACTTTAGGAAAATGTTTTCCAAACAATTCTCGATATATGTTAGGTATAGATAGGAGTGACCCCCATCCAAAATCCCAGGTCATTTGGAAGATGGTTTGATGGGGCACTCATTTTAATTTCTGGCTATCCCTATGTATAGGTTGGACCATTTTGAGTGTTATGGTCAGACCACTAACCCAAATTGGTTGAAACAAATTTTAAATTAAACTAGGTATCAAGGGCTATAATATTCATGTAGGACACTTTCACTATTGGGGGATCTAAGTATTTATAGTAGATCAAAACATTCACAGCCTTTTAAGTAATAGAATTGAATTAAATGAAATTAATAAATTATTATATTCTGTATGTATCTTGAAGCAGGATCGACGAGATCAGTTCATCTTCTCCAACACGCCAATGGCCAGGATTAGCCCATCTTGAGCCATTTTGCCTGGCGATTTCCCGGTCACCCGCGCCACTTCCCGACCGGGCACCGACACCACCACCTTCGTTGAAGTGGTGGCTGGCGATTTGTTATGGTTGGCCAGCTGGTGGTGGCTGGAACAGTGGTTTGTGTATGGAAGAAAAATCTTGAAAAACCACTACTTCGGCCATGCCGATCTTGGGCAATTGGCCTCAATTCCAGCAGCCGTCGAGTGTAGATCTGCCCACTAAAAGAGAGGAGAGGGACAGGACCTTAGTGGAGAGATGGAGTCGGGCCGATCGTCGGGTTGCCATGGGCGGTGGTGGCGCCATCGGGTGCTCTATAACAACATAGTAGAAGGCCTCGATTTCTTCAGGGGAAGAGTGGAAATGGCTCCTCTCTGCCCTATAAAGCTTTTAAAATAACCAATTCTGGTAAGGGGAGGGTCAATCTTCAATGGCCATTAATGGCCATGGGGAAGCTTTTTCGGCCAATGTGGGTTCACTGCACCCAACCACTAAAATGGCATGGAAAGTCCCTTGATCTCCTCAGCATTGATGGGGGAGTTGAATCAGCCCATTGGAGATGAAGGGAGTGGGCCCTTCCTCCCTTGGCCAAGAATGACTCTCTTCCTCATTTTCACTCTCCTCCATGAAGGGTGAGTGGAGTTTTTCTCTCTCCTAGTCAACATGGCCAAATGTGGTGACTAATTTAGCCTAAATGCACCCCACTAACCCATATTATTAATGGAGATAAGGTTAGTCCAAGTGGATTGGGCTTGAGCTTGAGTTAGCCTATTTGAGATAGTTTGACCTAATAATAGGTGGAGTTGACCGTGGTCAAATTGACCTTTTGGGTTACCTTCAATGTATCCTTGGTGACCCATTGGCCTGCCCTAAGGTCTAGGTGGGGTTGGGTAGGGTTGTATTGGCACCTTGAAGGCCACTTGACCCTTAGTTAGGGCACTTTGACCACTTTGGGGCTAGGGTTGACTTGGGTCAAATTGATCTATTGGGTTGACCCTAATGGGTGCTTGATGACCTATTGACCTCCTTTTAGGGTTAGGAAGTGGTAAGTGTGGTCCATTTAGCTAAGGGAAGGACAATTAGCCCTATATAGGTTAGTTTGACCCATTTAGGGTTAGGGTGGACTTAGGTCAACTTTGTTGAAGTTAGTGACCGGGCGGTCTGGCGGTCTGGCTTGACGGGTTAATGATCGCACGGTTTGGCGGTTACCCTTCAGCGGTTTGGTTGCTGTGTGTTGCTGTCTGAGGTCCAAGCGGTCTAGCGGGTTGTCTCTGGCGACTTGGAGACCGGGCGGTCTAGCGGTCTCCCATGGCGATCTCTCTCTCTCTCTGGTAGTAGCCGAGCGGTTAGCCCTTTTGCCTAACCGCGCGTCTTGTGCGGTTTGTAAATGTATAGTCCGCTTGTGTCATGTAAATTTTTAGTCCCACATCTCTTATTTGTATTCTCTCTTCTCTCCTCCATTCTATATAAGGGAGGCCATACCTTTGTAATAGATACCTTTTTCGGATAATAAAGTTTCAGTTAAAACCATTTCAGTTTGTTTTTGTTCGATTCTTACATGGTATCAGAGGACTCGATCTACTCATCCTGATTCTGTGCCTTCCCTGTCCGCGCGGCTTGTCTCGCCGGTTTGCATCATGTCCGTGCGACCTCTTCCTCTCCTTGTCGTTTCCCTCTGTGTGCGCGACGTTTTCCTGTTCTAAGTTGTCTCATGTCGCAGCGAACTGTTTTGCTCCTGTTCACGCAGCCTGTCCTCTAGCCGTCCGACTTCTTCCCCTCTGCTTGGGTCTGCAGCTTGGTCGTGGCTTTTCTGGCTGCTGGTTTCAACCCTCGTGACTACTGCCGCTTTTCTTCCTCCTATCCGTGCGGGTTGTTTCCTAACCGCCTGACTTCCCTTTTCCTGCTCGTATGGCTCTTTCTGATGCCTCTACTGCCACCACCCCTGTTACCAATCCGACTACGCCTCTTCCACTTACTCCTTCCGGCAACCCTGGGACCGTTTCCAAGCTTGTTGGCTCCAACTACCCGGATTGGAGCGTCTCTTTCACCTTTCTACTTCGCTCACAATGCAAACGCTATCATCTCGTTGATGACCCACCTCCTATCACTTCACCTCTCTTTGATGACTGGGATGCGAGTGACGCGCTTGTGCGTACTTGGCTCACGAACAGTCTTTCCGATGAGTGCCTTCCCGTCATACGTCATGATGAGACGATCAAAGCCTCTTGGCTTCATCTTGCCGCTCTGTACTCCAAGGGGGCTCAGACGTCCCGCATCTATACGTTGTATGCGGACCTCTTTGCCCGTCCTACCTTGTCTCCTGCTGCTGCCTACCAATATGTTCAGGCTCTTGGGGCTGAGATTCTTCAGAATCGCCCCTTTTCTGCGGATTTGGCTCAACAACACAAGCACTTCCAGGAGCTTTGGGTTGTGTGTTATCTGCTCCGGCTTCCTGATACTTATGACATGATCCGCCAGCAAATTCTGGGTGAGGCCGAATCTCCTACCTTAGATGCCACCGCTGCCCGCATTGCTGCTGTCACCTCTCTCCTTCAGCGCCCTCTTTTTCCCGCTCCTCCACCACCGGACAACTATTCTCATCACACTCAGCGGAGTGGCTCTGGTAGTTGTAGTCACCAGTCTGGCAGCCGTGCTTCTTCCCACTACCTTTGCTCTCATTGTGGCCGCACCGAACATACTTCCGAATGCTGCTGGACGAAGCATCCCCATCTTCGCCCCTCCGGTGACTCTTCCAAGCCGTCTGCCTCTGTTGTAACATCCTCAGGTAGTACCCACATGGTGACTCAAGGTAAATGGCTCATCGACTCTGGTGCCACTAATCACATGACGGGCAATCCTCAGTGCTTCTCTTTACTCGAACAACATGATTGGTTGCCCCCGGTCCTAGTTGCGGATGGTTCTCCCTCCCCGGTTCATGGGACGGGAGTGGTTCATGTTACTCCGTCACTACGACTAGCGGACACTCTCTATGTGCCCAAGTTTCCGTGCAATCTATTATCTGTTACCTATTTATGCAAGCAGCTTCAGTGTTCTGTGACATTTACTCCGACTTCTTGTTCTTTTCAGGATCCGAGCTCCCACCGGACGATTGCTACTGGGACTGATAGCGGCGGCCTCTACTTTCTCGACAATGTTTCCGCCTTGTCTGCCTTCTCCTCTTCTTGTACGGATCTTCTCCAGTGGCATCTCCGCCTCGGTCATCCTCCACCACGACTTCTACATCAACTTCTGCCCCACCTCCCTTCGTCTAGTACTCCTCTCCAATGCGATGCCTGTCAACTAGGCAAGCATCACCGTTCCTCCTTCCCACCGAAGCATGGTCGGGGCTCTACTCGTCCTTTTGATCTTGTCCACTCCGATATCTGGGGACCTGCTCCTACCCTCACCATTGGCCGGGTTAGTTCTTATTTTGTAACTTTTATAGATGATTTTTCTCGATGTACTTGGGTGTCTCTCCTCCGAGATCGCTCTGAACTTTTAGATGTATGGATCTCTTTTTATCAGTTAATTAAAACTCAGTTCAATGTTTGTATTAAAACATTTCGCTCCGACAATGCTAAAGAGTATCTGAGTCATGCTTTTACATCTTTTTGTGTGCAACATGACATTATTCATCAGACTAGCTGTGTTTACACCTCCCAACAAAATGGGGTGGCGGAACGCAAAACCGTCACCTCCTCGATGTGGCTCGCACATTGATGACCCAGATGCATGCCCCTCGCTCTTATTGGGGCTATGCAGTTCTCCTTGCCTGCTACCTCATCAATCGCATTCCATCCACCGTTCTCCACGGGAAAACACCATTCTCCATTCTGTATCCGGGCAAGGAGCCTTTTCCTCTCCCTCTCTGAATCTTTGGGTGCACTGCATTTGTGTATACCCCATCTGCCACCCGTGACAAGCTATCCGCTCGCTCCACCAAATGTGTCTTTCTGGGGTACTCCACCACTCTGAAAGGCTATTGTTGCTTTAACCCTGTTCTTCGTCAGCAGTTCGTCTTTGCTGACGTTACCTTATTCGAGAATGCCTCCTACTTCTCGGCTGAATCCTCCTCTCTTTCCCCGCTTCCTCTCCTCTTCCCCCAGCTTCTGATTCTCCTGTTATTCCCTTCATTCCCTCGTCTCCTACTGAGATATCCACCCCTCCGCCATCTTCGTCCCCTCCTCTCGCTCCACCTCTCTCTCCTACTTCTCCACCACCGTCTCCATCCTCTCCGCCGCCATCGCTCTCTTCTCCCGGGCCAGCTCTCTCTGCCACGGATGCTCCAGATACCGAGGGGGCCGCCAACCTGGATCTCCCAGTGGCTCTTCGCAAAGGGGTGCAGACATATACCCTACACCCCCTTGCTGCTGTTGTTTCATATGATCGTCTTACCCCTTCTCGCAGGGCCTTTGCGCTGGCTATCTCTGCCACTGCCATGCCTCATTCCTATCAGGAGGCCGTTTCTATTCCCCACTAGAAGCTGGCCCTGTATGAGGAAATGGCGACCCTCACAGAGCAGGGTACCTGGACTCTTGTTCCTCGTCCCTTCGGTACTGATGTTGTTGGCTGTCGCTGGGTCTTTGTGGTCAAATTTGGCCCCGACGGCACGGTGGACCGTTATAAAGCTCTCCTTGTTGCTAAGGGCTTTACTCAGACATATGGAGTTGATTACTTTGACACTTTCTCTCCGGTGGCTCGTCTCAGCACCATCCGAGTCCTTCTCTTTGTGGCGGTCAATCGAGAGTGGCCGATTTCGTAGCTGGATGTCAAGAATGCCTTCCTTTATGGTGACCTTCAGGAGGACGTCTATATGGAGCAACCTCCGGGGTATGCTGCTCAGGGGGAGACCCGAGTATGCCGGTTGAAGAAGGCAATCTATGGCCTCAAGCAGAGCCCTAGAGCTTGGTTTGACAAGTTCAGCGGCATCGTGGCGGCCGTTGGTTTTGTGCGCAGCTCTGCCGATCACTCGCTATTTATTCGCAAAACCTCCTCGGGCCTGGTGGTTCTTGCTGTGTACGTCGATTATATTCTTCTCACTGGCGATGATCAAGAAGGGGTAGCCTTGACAAAGTGGCATCTTCGTCAACATCTGGTCACGAAGGATATGGGCTCTCCGAAGTACTTTTTGGGGATTGAAATCTCTCGGAAGCCCAACTCCTTAGTCCTCTCCCAGCGTAAGTATGCTCTAGATCTTTTAAAAGAAGCAGGATTGACTGGAGCCAAACCTGCCCGATGCCCCATGGCTATTGGAGAAGACCAAACCTGGACGGATGATTCGCCCCTTCTTTCAGATACTATGCGGTACAGGCGTCTAGTTGGTAAGCTCATATATCTCACAGTGACCAGGCCCGACATCTCCTATGCTGTGGGGAACGTGAGTCAATTCATGCAAGCTCCTAAGAAGTGCCATCTACAGTCCGCCTTGAGAATCTTGGAGTATGTCAAAGCAGCGCCTGGGAAAGGATTACTCTTTCAGAAGAATGGTCACCTGAGAGTTGAAGCATACTCAGATGCGATTTACGCTGATGACAAAGGGGATTGCAAATCTACATCCGGTTTTTGCACCTTTGTTGGGGGAAATCTGGTAAGATGGAAGAGCAAGAAGCAGTCTATTATTTCCAGGTCCAGTACTGAAGCAGAGTATTGGAGTATGGCATCGACCACTTGTGAGTTAAAATGGCTACGGGCTCTCATGCTGGATTTAGGAGAGGTCTACAACCATCCTCTACCTATGTTTTGTGACAACAAGGCTGCCATATACATCTCCAAAAATACAGTCTTTCATGAAAGAACCAAGCACATTGAGGTCGACTGTCATTTCATTCGTGAAGAGATTTTGAAAGAACAAATTTGCACTCCCTTCATCACTTCTGATAAAGAGCTGGCTGACATCTTCACCAAGCCAGTATCTACCTCTTTTCTTCATATTTGTGACAAGCTGGGCATGATCGATATATATGCTCCAGCTTGAGGGGGAGTGTTGAAGTTAGTGACCGGGCGGTCTGGCTTGACGTGTTAATGATCGCACGGTTTGGCGGTTACCCTTCAGCGGTTTGGTTGCTGTGTGTTGTTGTCTGAGGTCCAAGCGGTCTAGCGGGTTGTCTCTGGCGACTTGGAGACCGGGCGGTCTAGCGGTCTCCCATGGCGATCTCTCTCTCTCTGGTAGTAGCCGAGCGGTTAGCCCTTCTACCTAACCGCGCGTCTTGTGCGGTTTGTAAATGTATAGTCCGCTTGTGTCATGTAAATTTTTAGTCCCACATCTCTTATTTGTATTCTCTCTTCTCTCCTCCATTCTATATAAGGGAGGCCATACCTTTGTAATAGATACATTTTTCGGATAATAAAGTTTCAGTTAAAACCATTTCGGTTTGTTTTTGTTCGATTCTTACAAACTTGACCACTTTGATTGCCCCCAATGAGTCCTTGTGACCCTATGGACCACCCAAGGGGTTAGGGGTGTTGTGGTGGGGTCATGGAGTCAAGTTGAAGCCCTAAGGTCAAACCCTAGGTCTGGTGGTGAGGTTGTGCTATAGGAAGGCCAAGGTCATTTTCACCTTGTATCTTTGCTCACTTGGTCTTTTGAGCTTCTTAGGGTTTTGTCATGACCTAGTCATGAAAAAACATCTCCTAGGGATCTAGTTGTTTGAGAGATTTTACATTCATGCAGAGAAATGTCAACCCAGTTCAGAAGCTTTGAGTAATGAAAGATCACTCAACGCCTTAACAGTTAGACGAAAAATGTCAAAGCGTTGAGTGTTGAAGGTTCACTCAACGCCTTAAGATGTAGAATTTTGCTAAGTATTTTTTGTGTTGAGTGACAAGACTTCACTCAACGCCTACACAGATTGTCTGAAATTTACTAAGTCCACAACCACTGAGTTATGCTAACATCATCAATAATTTAAATGTTGCAGGAATAATGCGCTAAATGACAAAAGGTGTTGTATGCCTTTAGTACAGCTATAAATGCAAAATACAGGTTACAATTTCAATATCTTGCTGGTCAATACTGCTCAAAGAGCCATTAGACAGAGATCAATAAATGGTGATTCCCAAGGAATTAAAAAGAGCTTTTTGGTCATCTTGTTTCTCGAGAGAAAAGTTGAAGAAGTTTTCGAGGAACTTATTCTTACAGCAAGTCTGTGAACCACATATAAAGTTTTGCTGTTGAAGAAATCAATAACTGAAGAATAATTCTGTCTTCAACAACAAGATCAGAAATCTCATTTTCTGAGTAAGAAGAATAAGCAGAGCAAACTTAAAGTTGTTGTTCATCATCAAGGCCACTGCACTTAACTATACTATATCCAAGGCTTGAAGAACTAGTGCTCTATAGTAATCTTCTTAGCACAAGCTTAACTCCTGATGATCTATGATAACTCTAATTTTATCTATATTTTTTTATATAATTTTTACTTAATAATTAATTAGTTTATAAATACATTTTATAATTTTATTATCTAATTTCCTTAAATTCTTATTTTAAGGATAATCTGGGCTGCAAATTTCAATTTGGAGTTTATAGGATTGATCAGGAGACAAAGTTGGAAAAAGCTGAGAAAATTGCAAAGTATACGCCTAGGACACGGGCGTGACCAAGATGTCACGGGCATGACACCCAGGCATGACCCCGATGCATGCTCCAGAGTTCACTGCCACGTCATTTTAAAAATACACGCCCAGTGGTCACGGGCGTGACCATGCTGACCCGGGCGTGTCAGCCAGGCATGACACGCTGATGACGATCCAGAACTCCAATCCATGTCAGATTAAAGTTACACGCCCTGACACGGGCATGACATACTGGTCACGGGCGTGACTTCGAGCCATGACATACCAGCGTGCCAAATTAATGCTGCAGTTTCAAGACTTGGCAGTTTCGCAAGACACGCCCTTGGTCATGGGCGTGACCATGGGCGTGACCCTTCCAACAAAGGTTGGAGTTATGCTCGCCATTTCTACTTCCTGCCGTTTTTAGCAACCGTCAAGACATGTCATAGGTCACGGGAGTGACCTATGTGCGTGACCCGCCAATTGAAGATTTCTGGCGGTTTCGCGCCAACATTCCGAAGACTTGAAGATGACGATTCTCGAGCCCGACACGCCCTAGGTCACGGGCGTGACCTAGGGGCGTGACCATCCAGCAAACTTGCCTATAAATTTCAGGCAATTCCAGAAGCAGGGGAGTCGAATTTTGGGAGTTGGAGTCATGTAGTTTTCTATTTTATATTGTTATATTTTTCATTTCTTAGCTTAGTTTTGCTTTAAGTTTCAATTCAACTTGTTGTTTATTTTCATTATGTCTTTCCCTACCTTAACTTGTATTTCCCTAATGATGATGAGTAGCTAAGTTTCATCAAGCACTTGATCATGATGAAGCTTGAATAAAATAATCTCTTCTTTTTTTATCAAATTTATTGTTCTTAATCTTGCTCACTTATGATTTATCTTTGATTTATATTGTGTCGAATTCATATTTCACGGATATGTTTTTTGATCTAAGATCCCTATCCTAAATGACCGTGAGGTTGCGGATATGAGGAGATCACTCAAAGATAAAAGTAGTTGCATGCACTTCTCGAGAGAGGACGACATAAATCCTCTGGATTAGAGTCAAATCCAATAGTGTGGTTCATCGCCTAAAGCAAGCTAAGGGTTTTCGACTGGCCAAGAGGTCTTAATCGATCAACCTAAGGTTAGTTAAAAGCATGAGATCGAGAGAGACGATTTTGTACTTCGGAACCTCCACGGTCGAGTGAGTAATTTAAGAGCTCACATTACTTTATTTTCAAGAAGGTTTATTTTAGTCCAAGTGGATTCTAGATCAAGTGTAACATTGAACTTTTCTTTTTTCGTTTTAAACACGCAAGTCCCGAGTCAATATACGACACTTGATTCTATACTCTGAACGATAGGTATACTTGCCTCATCGATTGGAAACACGCATTAGCGTGGAGAAAATAATCATCAAGTTTTTGGCGCCGTTGTCGGGGAGATTTCTTTGTCGATATTTTGAAAGCAAGGATCTATTAGTTTTATCATTTTTCTTTTTTGTTTGAAAATTATATATAAAAAAAATTTTGGTTGTTCTCTTTAAAAGTTTTAACTTTAATTTTTTATAATTAAAATTTCTTGTGAAAGAGCCATGCCGGGTTTTCATCCCGCAATACCGCCTAGTACCTTGCGAACCCGTCATTGGGTAGCCCTTGGGAAGTGCGGGAAATTTTATTTTATAAATTTTTAATTTTAAAACTTTTACTATTATTTTATTTTGGTGTATGACCCGATGGAATCCATCAAATCTATTTGACTTGGATCCGGAGATCGAGCAAAGCTTACGGCGACGCCTAAAACTCCGTGAACTCAATTCTCCAGAATTGGTTGAGGAATCCATAGGTAACACTTTTTCTTATTCTTTATCTTCGTATTCTTCTTCTTCTTCTTCTTCCCCTTCTTCTCAATTTTCTTTTATTTTGAATAACCAAAATCTAAATACGGCAGAAGAACAGACTATGTCCTATTATGCCCGGCCAAATTTGGATGAGGCGCAATCAAGTATTGTTCGACCCGCAATTGCGAACAATAACTTTGAATTGAAGTCAAGCATCATTCAAATGGTACAACAATATGTACAATTTGATGGGCTTCAAGATGAGGACCCAAATGCGCATATTTCTAAAATTTTAGAAATATGCGATACTTTTAAAATTAATGGGGTTTCCGATGATGCCATTCAGCTAAGGCTTTTTCCTTTTTCTTTGCACACCAAGGCTAAGCAGTGGTTGGGTTCTCTACCAAGAGGCTCCATCATTACTTGGGCCGAGATGGCGGAAAAATTTCTTACGAAATATTTTACGCCCGCTAAGACGGCCAAATTGCGCAATGATATTACTTAGTTCTCCCAAGTTGATACGGAAACGTTATATGATACTTGGGAGCGATTTAAGGAATTGCTTCGCCGTTGTCCGCATCATGCAATCCCCGATTGGTGGCAAGTTCAAATCTTCTATAATGGCCTCAATCAACAAACGAGGCAACATATTTATGCCGCCGCCAGTGGAACGTTAAACAACAAGACACCGGCGACCGCCCAAGAACTTATAGAAGGTATGACCATGAATACGTATCAATGGAGTACACCCCGGTCTCGTCCACCTAAACTGGCTGGGATGTACGAAATAGATACGGTTTCTAGTTTGTATCTCCAGGTTGAGAAACTACAAAAACAGATGAACGAGATGTCTACTTTCTCGTCTACATCTACCTGTGAGCCCCAATATTGGGAGCCTTCTACTATTGCCGAGCATGTGGATTACATGGGTAATCCGAATCGGCGACCTTAAAATCCGGGTAATAATTTTGGTAATACCAATCACCCGGGTATAAGGAAGCACCCCAACTTCTCTTGGAACAATCCGGGGAATACGGCTCTCCCACCAAACACAATTCCACCCGGCTATTTTCCACTACAAGCTCTAAAAGCTCCCAATCTCGATGAGTTGTTCACCAAATATACAACTACAAATGATGCCAACATCCAGAATCTCACCGGATCTCTTCGTAATTTGGAGACACAAATTGGGCAAATCGCTAAAATGCTCTCCGATCGCCAACAAGGAGCGCTACCCGACAATACAGAGCCCAACCTAAAGGAGCAAGCCAAAGCCATCACTCTACGGAGCGGGAAGGAGGTAACCAACTCTCCAATTCCAGATGATACTTCTCCAATTTCGGTTGATACGGAGGTAACAATTTCTTCATCTTCTCCTCCGCTTAAGCCTTATATTTCTAATAAACCAAAAGCTTATCAACCACCTCTTCCCTATCCGTCTAGAATGCAAAAAGAACGGGTGGATGAGCATCACAGTAAATTTTTAGACATGTTTAAACAAATTCAAATAAATTTACCGTTTTGTGAAATAATGGCCCAAATGCCAAAATATGCCAAGTATCTCAAGGATCTTTTATCCAATAAAAAGAAACTTGAGGATATCTCCACATTTCAGTTGAACGCGGAGTGTTCGATAGTTTACTTAATAAATTACCTAAGAAATTACCCAATCCGGGTAGTTTCTCTATTCCTTGTTTGTTTGGTGATTTATTAGTAAAACTTGCGTTAGCCGATATAGGAGCCTCAATTAATTTAATGTCTTATTCTTTAGTTAAGAAATTGGGACTAGGAGAACCTAAGCCCACAAGAATGTGCATTCAATTGGTGGATCGGTCTGTCAAGCTCCCTATGGGGATCATAGAGGATGTGCTTGTCAAAGTTAGCAAATTTATCTTTCTGGTAGATTTTGTCATCTTTGACATTGAAGAGGACACCGAGGTACCACTCATTCTCGGTCGCCCTTTTCTTGCCACCTCACGCGCAGTTATAGACGTTAATAACTATAACCTTCTCCTTAGAGTCGGAGATGAAGAAGTTACCTTTACTATTGACTCGTCTATGAAAAACTGCTCTCAAATGACGAATCATGTTATTATGCCGAGGCTTCTCCTGAAGAAGACTCCTTTCCTTTTTCTGAAAATTTTTTATCTTCGATTGATCATGATGCCGATTTTTAAAATTTAGATCTAATTGCTCATGAAAATAGTGATAATCTCTCGATCACTAGTGTGCCTATTTTTTAAATTTTAGAAGTTGGTAGTGATCATTTGAAAACTTCTTATGATGAACCTCCCGCGCTAGAACTAAAACAATTGCCTGATCATTTAGAGTATTGAATTTTAGGGGAGGATTCAAAACTTCCGGTTATTGTGTCGGCCTACTTGACCGATGATGAAAAAATTAAATTATGTAATACATTAAAACTTCATCGCCGCGCAATTGCGTGGAAGATCGCGGATTTGAGAGGGATTAATCCCTTCATTTGCACTCATAAAATTTTAGTGGAAGAACACACTCATAAAATCATTCAACCTCAACGCCGGCTAAATCCTAACATGAAGGAGGTAGTCAGGGCCGAGGTAATAAAATTATTAGATGCGGGTATCATCTACCCGAGTTCGGATAGCTCTTGGGTGAGTCTGGTCCAAGTTGTGCCCAAGAAATGATGGTTAACGGTAGTGCCTAATGATAAGAATGAGTTAATCCCTACTCGAACCGTTACCAGATGGAGGGTGTGCATCGACTACCGTAAATTAAATGATGCAACCCGTAAGGATCATTTTCCTTTGTTGTTCATTGACCAAATCCTTGAACGGCTATCCGGGCACTCATTTTATTGTTTTCTTGATGGTCTCTCGGGATATTTTCAAATCCCAATCGCGCCCGAGGACCAAGAGAAAACAACCTTCACTTGTCTGTTTGACACCTTTGCCTATCGAAGGATGCCTTTTGGTTTGTGCAATGCAACGACAACCTTCCAAAGGTGTATGCTAGCGATCTTTGACGAATTAGTGGAGGATATCATCGAGGTATTCATGGACGATTTCTCCTTTTTTGAGATTCGTTTGATTTATGTTTGGCAAACCTTTTTCGTGTACACCAAAGATGTGAGGACACGAACCTAGTTTTAAATTGGGAGAAGTGTCATTTTATGGTACGGGAAGGTTTGGTCTTAGGCCATAAAATTTCTAGTAAGGGCATAGAGGTAGATAAAGCTAAAATTGAAACTATAGAAAAGCTACCTCCCCCTTCAAATGTAAAGGCCGCTCGTAGTTTTTTGGGGCATGCCGGTTTCTATCGCCAGTTTATTAAAGATTTTTCTAAAATAACTAAGCCCCTTACACATTTGTTATAAAAAGATGCGCCGTTTATTTTTGATGAAAATTGTTTGCGTGCTTTTTCTCTTATTAAAAAAAAATTGATTAACGCTCCTATCATGATCACTCCCAATTGGGAACTTCCGTTTGAGATAATGTGCGACGCTAGTAGTTTTGCCGTCGGTGCGGTCTTAGGACAACGCATAAAAAAAATTTCATCCTATATATTATGCGAGCAAAACATTAACCGCCGCACAGGAAAATTATACGACCACTGAAAAAGAATTATTAGTCGTAATTTTCGCATTTGATAGATTCCGCTCATATCTCACCTTGTCCAAGATTATCGTATTTACTGATCATTCGGCTTTGAGATATTTACTAACAAAAACAGATGCAAAGCCACGATTGATTAGGTGGATCTTACTACTCCAAAAATTTGACTTGGATATTCGCGACAAGAGAGGAGCGGAGAACTTGGCGGCTGATCATCGTTCGCGTTTGGAGAACCCAAATTCGGGGGAGCTCATAGAGGAGGACATTGACGACACTTTCCCCGGGGAGCGCCTTCTCGCCATTCATAAGGTAATTACTCTCCCCACTCCTTGGTTCGCCGATTTCACAAACTATCTTATTGTGAGATTCCTCCCGAATTGCTTTTCTTATCAAGAACAGAAGAAATTCTTTTCTGATTTGAAAAATTATTTTTTGGAGGATCAATTTCTTTTTCGTGTTTGTGCGAACCAAGTAGTGCGGATGTGTGTTTCTCATAAGGAAGGCACCCAAATTCTAAAGCATTGCCATGAGGGACCCGCCGGTGGGCATTATAAAGCTAATCGGACGGCTCGGAAGGTACTTGAAGCAGGCTTCTATTGGCCAAGCATCTTCAAGGATGCTCATGCCCATGTAAGTCGTTGTGAACAATGCCAACGCTCAGGTAATATTTCCCGCCGTGATGAAATGCCATTAAATTCATTCTTAGAAATAAAAGTTTTTGATTTATGGGGGATCGACTTTGTTGGACCGCTACCAACGTCCTATGGAAATAAATATATTTTGGTAACGGTCGACTACGTGTCACGGTGGGCAGAAGCGCAAGCCCTTCCCACTAATAACGCCCGAGTCGTGACCCGATTTATTAAAAAACTATTTTCACGATTTGGAGCACCGCGGGCAATAGTTAGTGATAGGGGCACCCACTTTTGTAACGCCCAATTCGCTAAGGTTTTATCTAAATACGGCATTACACATACGATAACCACCCCATATGACCCTCAAATAAGTGGCCAGGTAGAAGTAGTTAACAGTGAAATCAAACAAATTTTAGAGAAAATAGTTTCTACTAGTAGGAAGGATTGGTCGGTCAAGCTTGATGATGCTCTATGGGCTTATCGGACCGCGTACAAAACCGCTATCGGTTGTACGCCGTATCAGTTGGTCTATGGGAAAGCATGCCATTTACCGGTTGAGCTTGAACATCGTGCCTTTTGGACACTTAAATATTTAAATCTGGATGAAAATTTGTCCTCCGAGCTCCGTAAATTCCAACTTAACGAGCTCGATGAGTGGCGCTCCCTCGCTTATGAGAATAATAAACTCTATAAGGAGCACACCGAATTTTATCATGATAGAAAAATTAAGCACCCAAAGGACTTCCAACCGGGGGACCAAGTCCTTCTTTATAACTCTCTCTTGCGCTTATTTCCGTGTAAGCTTAAGTCCCGTTGGTCCGGCCCCTTTGTTGTAAAGGAGGTTTGACCCTACGGGACGGTGCTTATTTCGCACCCGGAAGGAGGCGAATTTAAAGTAAATGGGCACCGCTAAAATTATTTATTTTCGATGATAATATTAACAAACAATTGGACAACATAATGTTGTCAAACCCATAGTAAGCGCATCACTATGGTCGAGCTCACCGACCATAAACAAAGCGCTCATGGGAGGCATCCCATGGTTACCCTTTCTTTTTTTGTTGTTTTTGTTGAGTTTTCACAGGTTTGAAGGACATCGATGCATGACGATCGGTAGAGGGCGAACGTCAAGTCTATGTCATTCTTCAAGTCGGTAATTTTTATTTTATTTAAGTTTATTTGAAATTGTAAAAAAAAACAGCAAAACCAAAAAAATATAAATATATATAAAATAACAAACACAAAAATAAAAAAAGCAAAACAAAAATTTTTTTTATTTTTTTCGTACACGCCCATGTCACGGGCATGAGTAAAGGGTCACGCCCGTGTCAGTGGCGTGTCTGGCCTCTATTATGGAACCCGCGGATGGTTTTGTACGTAGCTCTGTCTGCTCGTCTTCCGGAGATGACACGGGCGTGACCAAAGTTGGTCACGGGCGTGGCATACCCGTATCGCGGGTATCCAAGATGTTGACCAGGCCTGCCTCGGATTCCCTGCGGCGTGTTCAATTTGGCCGACACGCCCCAGATTTACGGGCGTGACCCTGGGGCGTGACAGCAGAATCCGAAGGCAGCGCCTCGGATTCCCGTACGCCTCTCTAGGGTACCCTCGGATTCCCGCGCGCCTCTCTGGGATACCTCTTATACGGCTAGAGTCACGGTCGTGACTCTGGGAGTCAATGGAGTGACTCTGTAGCGTGTCCTGTGAATCCGAGGTACTCTGCCTCGTATTCCATCCTGCTTTGACCCGTGCTTGTCACGCCCCCTATCACAGGCGTGACAGGGGGGTGTGACCGACCCCCAAAAATCCTATAAATAGGATTTTAGCACCTCTCCTTCCTCCACACCTTCCAGCCCTCCTCTCTTCCTTTAGCCAACCCGAAAACACATTTTTCCTCCCTTCCACTATGCCTCGCCATCACCCTCGCTCCATCGCTTCCTCCTCTGAGCACCCCACGGATCCCGCCGCGGCAGAAGCTATGCTCCTATTTGACAACCCAACCTAGCAAGAACGCAGCGATCGGCTACGCGCCAAACCCATTGGCGTGTTCCGCATCCTGGATTGGGCGATTTTTGCCACATTTTGAGCGGCGGATTTGGTTAGGAAATTTCTATCCACCCCTGGATGGAGTTCCCTCTTCTCCATTTCGGAGCACGCCATCCTTGAGCTCACCGTCGAGTTCTTGGCTTCATTAGAGTTCCGTTGCACGATGAATGATAATTTCAACATCTTTCGCATTAGTGGGGTGATGCACCAGCTCACCATCCGCCAACTCAATGTCACCTTGGGCTTTTTCTCGGAGGCCTTCTACCAATCTCCCGCCTACCTCGGTCTTCTTACTGATTTCCCTCCCGATGTCAACCTTCTCACCTTTTGGGCGGAACTCAGTAATGACACCGCGCCCTACAACCCCATAAAATTCAAAGGCAGCCACCTCATTTCCCCTGCCTTGCGCATTCTCCACAACCTCCTCACCTTTACTCTTTCTGCTCGTTGCGACAGCCATGGAGTAATGACTCGAGTAGATTTACTATATTTATATAGTATGTTTTACCGGGTCCCGCTCAACCTTGGTTATATTCTTGCCATTTTCTTTCTCCACCAAGCCAAAAATGTGAGGTTGGGAGCAGTGCATGGTGGGAACTTCATCACTTTTCTCGCCAAGCAGATCAGCCTTTGGGATACTCTTCCGCAACTGAGCTGCATCCAGACGCCGCAAGTCATCAAGTTCCAGACCCTTCAGGCCCTCGACCTGGCGTGACGGCGTGATGGAGAGTTTGAGGCTATCCCCCCAGCAGTCGGTGGCGGGGATCTTGATCTCGATTTCGGTGCCGGTACTAGTGGCACTATTGACTCTCCCCCCACTCCCCTATCACTGCAGGATCCTTCTTCAGAGCCCGGTCCTCAAAACTATTGGGATCGTCAGTTTGGGTCTATTTACAAACGCTTAAACGTGATGTAGACCGATTTTGACGCTCGTTTTGGGAGTCTTGACGGTCGATTTACCACGCTAGAGGCGAGTCAAGCTTCCTCCATGGCACGCATTGAGCATGCGTTTACGGCCCTACGGACGTTCTATCAGCAGCCGAGGCAACAAAGTGATGATGATTAGGTTTCTTTTTTTTTTCTTTGGGGTTGTAGTCGCCTGTAATGTATCTTCTCTTTGTATCTTTCAGTTCTCATGTATCTTTTCTTTTATTAAAAATAATAAATCATCAATATGTTTTGCTTCAGTCTCATCTTCTAGGTACATTTTGGTGCTGATTGGACCTCTTCAGGGAAGTCTCCTTTCCTTTGTTTTACTTATTTTTCCATTGGGGACAATGTATTGTTTAAGTATGAGAGGATATTTCTTAAGCAAAACACAAAAACAATCATAAAAAGTTTCAAAAAAAAAATCATAAATTTTTTTCAAGTTTCACTTTTTATTTTTACTTCATAAAAATACAAAAATTTTTAACAAAAAATATGAAAAAATATATTAAAAATACAAAAATTTCCAGAAAAATTAGGGATAATTTAAAAGTTAGAGAAATCTTTATTTCTATATTTATTCACATGCGAAATCCAAAGTATTCAACTTTTACATAAGTTTAGAAGATTTTTGATGCTTTAATTGAGTTTTGAATATTAGAGTAGAACTGTTGGTCATGTTGTGTTTCTAGTCAAGTGCACATGTTTGCAGAATTTAAGTAGAATTAAACATTCAGCATACAAACAAATTTTTATTTTTCAAAATACGTTGAAATAGTTTATTATACTTCTACTTTGAAACCGGTAAAATCTAAAAATAGTTTAGGAGAGTGTGTAGAAGTTTACTAGAGAGATATTTCACGGATCAAGAAAGAGGTATTCTTTCTCGATGTCTAGAACTTGCCCTCTAGCTATTCTCAAGACTTTGCATAGGTTAAACTCATTAGCATAAAAATGATTTAGGCACTTCTTTTGGCAAGTTTGAGCCTTTGCACCCTTATCTAACATTTTATCTTTGCTAAGCCAACTTGAGTCTATACCCTTCCTTTTGTTTTAGCTCCACCAATACTTTACCAAAACCTAAAAAACATCCTAATTACACACCTATGACCGAGCTTGGATTTATATAGACAAAACTGATTTATGAGTGATTAGGATCCATTTTATTTTGGTGGCTAATGGAAAAAAGAGTTGTGTTATTTTTCATTCCTCCTCTAAAAAAGGAAGGAAAAGAGATATATATATATATATATATATATATATATATATATATATATATATATATATATATATATATATATATATATATATATATAGAAAAAAAATGAAAATAAATAGAGGAAGTTGAAAAAAAATTTCAACAGGTTAAGAAAAAGAAACAAAGGAATTTAGGAATTGGCAGAGTTCTACAATTTATTTCTTTTGTGCAAGCTCTCACTAGGTTTTGGTGTGTCTACCCATCATTTTTATCTTTGATTTTCCAAACCAAAAACCTAAGCCTACATTTCAACCTAGTTAAACCCTACTGATTTGTGCTTATAAGTTAAACTACTGCCGTGGCGAGAGTGTGAAAGGGCAAGCCTATGTCCATCGATATTGATGGATTTCTTTGGAGGGTATCCCGATCTTCGATTTGTGCAATGTTATCTTAGTAAACACACTACTTTCTCCTTAAACGTGATTTTAAGATTTACCGGGTTTTCATCTTCGAAGTAAAAATAATAAGTGAAAACACATTTTAAAAAATTAAAAACTAAATTATATGCTGAGTAGGTTCTTCTACAATAATAACTACGCACATAGGAATAAGACTTCACATTCTACTCCTTAGGTTCAATTTTCACTTATAGTGTTGAAATTTTTCTACTCTTCATGAAAAGTTGTTTGCTCGGGATCAACAAACGAGTAAGTATGGGGGTATTTGATAACTCTAATTTTATCTATATTTTTTATATAATTTTTACTTAATAATTAATTAGTTTATAAATACATTTTATAATTTTATTATCTAATTTCCTTAATTTCTTATTTTAAGGACAATCTGAGCTGCAAATTTCAATTTGGAGTTTACAGGATTGATCAGGAGACAAAGTTGGAAAAAGCCGAGAAAACTGCAAAGTACACACATAGGACACAGGCGTGACCAAGATGTCACGGGTGTGACACCCAGGTGTGACCCCGGCGCGTGCTTCAAAGTTCACTGCCACGTCATCTTAAAAATACATGCCCAATGGTCACGGGCGTGACCATGCTGACCCGCGCGTGTCAGCCAGGTGTGACACGCCGATGACGATCCAGAACTCCAATCCACGTCGGATTAAATTTACACGCCCTGATACAAGCATGACATACTTGTCACGGGTGTGACTTCGAGCCGTGACATCCCGGTGTGCCAAATTAATGCTGCAGTTTCAAGACATGGCAGTTTCGCAAGACACGCCCTTGGTCACGGGCGTGGCCATGGGCGTGACCCTTCCAACAACGGCCAGAGTTATTCCCGCTATTTCTGCTTCCCGCCGTTTTCAGCAACAGTCAAGACACGCCCTATGTCACGGGCTTGACCTATGGGTATCACCGGCCAATTAACGATTTCTGACTTGAAGACGATGGTTCCGAGCCCGACACGCCCTAGGTCATAGGAGTGACCTAGGGGCGTGACCATCCAGCAAACTTGCCTATAAATTTCAGGCAATTCCAGAAGTAGGGGATTCGAATTTTGGGAGATGGTGACTTGTAGTTTACTATTTTATATTGCTGTATTTTCCATTTCTTAGCTTAGTTTTGCTTTAAGTTTCAATTCAACTTGTTGTTTATTTTCATTATGTCTTTTCCTACCTTAACTTGTATTTCCCTAATGATGATGAGTAGCTAATTTTCATTAAGCACTTGATCATGATGAAGCTTGGAATAAAATAAAATCTTCTTTTTTATCAAATGTCTTGTTCTTAATCTTACTCACTTACTATTTATCTTTGATTTATATTTTGTCAAATTCATATTTCGTGAATATGTCTTTTGATCTAAGATCCGTATCCTAAATGACCGAGAGGTTGGGGATACTAGGAGATCACTCAAAGATAAAAGGATTTGCATGCACTCCTCGAGAGAGGATGACATAAATCCTCCCGATTGGAGTCAAATCCAATATTGTGGTTCACTGCCTAAAGCAAGCTTAGGGGTTTCGACTGGCCGAGAGGTCTTAATCGATCAACCTAAGGTTAGTCAAACGTTTGAGCTCGAGAGAGACGCTTTTGTACTTAGGAACCTCCACGGTCGAGTGAGTAATTTAAGAGCTCGCATTACTTTATTTTCAGGAAGGTTTATTTTAGTCCAAGTGGATTCTAGATCAAGTGCTAGCTTCCCCAAAATTGAACTTTTTTTTCTTAGTGTAACGTTTCTTTTTTCGTTTTAAACAAAATCCAACTTTTCGTCCGATAAGATAATAACTCTTTCTTGTGAGTACAAGTACTCGACAATCCCCGAGTTGCTATACGACACTTGACTCTACACTCCGAATGATAGGTATACTTGCCTCATCGATTTGAAACACACATTAGCATGGAGAAAATAATCATCAATCTACATTCTTTCTGATGTGAAGAAGTTATGGCTGAGCTTACTCAGTCTAGAAAGAAGGCTTAGAGGACACTTTTTCTGAAGTCAGTCATCAATAACAACTTACTCTTTTTGTAAGATCAATCTTGATCTGAGTTGTAATCCTAAAATACAAAGGCTGAGTGGTAAGATTCAGTGAATCTGAGTGGGCAGGGCATGCATGCCTTGGTTGAATCTGAGTCAGATCTGAGCTATAAGAGATAAAGTCTCTGAGTGTAGAGATATTATTCTAGCCTGAGTTGTAGTGATTTTCATTAAGTTTGCGGTAGGTGATATGGAGTATCACTGAGCTATAGGAGTAGAGCATACACTGAGTTTTAGGGCTGTAGCCTGTGGTAGGACTTGAAGGAAGTCTGAGAGATCCTGAAGGATCTGTGTTGTAAGCTCTTTGAGCTGAGTTTGGAGTAGATAGCCTTGTCTAACATACTGTTAGAAAGGTGGGAGATAAAGTGGATGTACCCATACCTTGGGAAACCACTATAGATACTATGTGTTGATCTGTGTTCTTGAAAGATAAAATAATAATCTAACTCATAACACAACAAAATCAAAAGTGTTACATAAAGACTTGAAAAACCTATTCACCCTCTCTAGGTGTTTAAATACTCATGAAACAAAGACTTCCAAACATTTTTGTGCTCCTTGGGTAGATTGAGTACTTGGTAAAATTTGCTTTGTACATCAATTCCTCCCGCAATTTGCCAACATTTGGGAAGCACAACCGACCGTCCTTCCACGGAAGACTGCCATTCAATGAGAATTAGTAATTCGACCCATCCACTATCCGTGCTAAATAATGCTTCATGTTCTCGTCAAGCTCCAACGCCCATCGAATCATGTCCGTAAGGTTATATTACACCTTCGTCTGGTTCAAGCATGCATCCACGCACATCCTCCCGTCAATAGAAGAGATGTTCAGAGCCTCCAAATCAACAATCAGACGCTCATGCTTCAATATCCAATTTTCTCATTTTGGAGCCTTGCGACTCAACACATCCGCGACAACATTTCCCTCCTTGGGAGTGTAATGAATCTCAAAGGTGTTGTCCCCACAGAAATCGATCCAGCTCCACTGTCGCATATTCAGATCCTTCTGATGTAAGAAGTACTTCAAGCACTTATGGTCAGTAAAGATATCAACTGAAAGTGAGGGTTAGGTCTACAATACTCTAGCGGGGGGGGGGGGGGTGAATAGAGTATGTTAAAAATTTATTAGGTCCCAATTCAACAAGGTGCTGTTATAGCTTTTGCTGTAAACTGAAAATGTGCAGTAAATATAAAACTGAAATGCAGATAATATTAAACCTAATCACAACCACACAGCAAGAACAAAAAGAAAAAAGGTAGGCAACCAGATGACACAAGAAATTTATAGAGGTTCCCCCTCAACTGGGTACATCCACTCTTCTACCACCCTTGGTAGGAATCCACTCAGGTTTTTGATCTGGTGCCTGACACCAATGGGTTTTGATCAGGTCCCCCAAAACCAACTCAAGTATTTTGGTAAGGAGACTTGCAACCAGGAATCACTTTTGAAGGGAGATGACAACCCTTTGTACAGGAGGGGGTGAGAGAGTGATTTTGTCTTCTCTGTCAACAATCAGAGAGAAGACTTATGTGGAATGATGTTAGCAAACAACTCCCCCTGAGATGTAGAATGGTTCATGGAAGATCTGGAGCTTTGCTGTAGGGTGATAGGTCTTCAATCAGAATTCTAGACAAGCAGTGATGTAGGATCTTCTTGACTGATTTGATTTTTGTTGCGCTTGGAAGTCCTGGAGTGAATGTTGAAGAAGAAGACTCTTGATATAGTATAGTTGTTCTTCTTCTGAATGAATGAATATCACTGCCTGTCACTTGTAAGCTTCAGTATGAGTTTTTGTGTGAAGCTTTTCTGGTGCTGTATGAAATCTTCAGTCAGTTTGTCTGTATCTGTATTTTTCTGACTAAGTGTTTTTCCTTCTTGTTCTCACGTTCTAGCACTGTATTGCTTCTTACTAAATCTTCCTGATTGTAGATCTTTTTGTCTTCTGTATCTGTTCAAAAAATTGAATCCTCTATCATTAATGCTGACGCCTTGAGAATATTCGGCATTAATGTATTTCCCCAACTGTCTTGTGGAAAATCAACAATTAATATTCCTGAAGAAGACTGTAATTAATGCTTCCTCTAATGGCTACATTCAGAGAATGTTTGAGCATTTAATCTGTCAGGAATTATTGCATTTGAGTGAGGATTGAATGCCAAAAATGGCTAAGTCTGGAATCGTCGGACGAATAACAAAATTCGTCGAACTGAGATTCTGTATTCGTCGACCAGACAACTTCTGTTCGTCGAGCTGATAACAGAACTTGTATACTTCAGAACCTTTGCCTTTTCTGTCTGAAGTTCGTCGAGCTGATAATTGAATTCGTCGACTAGAGTTCAGCAACAGTTCTGGACTTAGACAAATAGTTTGTGTTGACTGATATTCTGTGTGTCGACATGAAACTTCTGGTTTCGACACAAGTTGGTGTCGACAAATAATCTTAGTGTCGACACAAATCTTCTGGTGTCGACATAAGCTCTCTGGTGTCGACATAATCTTTCTGGTGTCGACCTAAGTTGGTGTCGACACATGCCCTAAGTGTCGACACAAATCCTCTGATTCCAGAATTCGTCGAGTAGAGTACTGAGTTCGTCGACCTGAGAAGTTGACTTCGTCGACCTGAGAAGTTGTGAACTTGAGGTCTAAGTTTGTCGAGCCCAGAATCGTGTTCGTCGACCAAAGCCTGAAGTTGGACTTAAAAAAATCTGGAGTTACCCTGACTTTAGTTTGTTGAAGTGTCCCAATTTTCGTCGAACAGTGAACGAAGATTATTGAGCTCAGCTCAGAGAAATATCTCAAGATCGTCGAGCTGAGAGCGCCTTTGTCGAACTGAGTTCGACGAACGTCGAACTCATTTTACTTAGTCTTGAAATCTTCTAAGTCTTGAGTCTCTGATGATCTTGTTGATAGCTGGTCCATCTGATATTGACTCTAAGGACTTGGCCTATAGTCTAGGACACAAATTTGACCCTGGCTATACATGTTAGGTCACATCCTAAGTTAGTGAACCTAACCCAAATCAATTAGGGATCCAACAATCTCCCCCTATTTGTGTGAGGTCACTAATAGACTCAAAACATAAACATAAAGGTAAACAAAGCAAGAAAAGGATATATCTGGCAGAGAATTACTAACACATGCAGCAGATATATATGTACATAGGATTTGTTTAAACAAACAACATAGTTTGAAAGTAATTGTAGGAAGAAGAGCAAAGGAATTAAAACAAAGTAAGGATTACTTCTTCTGCTTCTTCTCTATGGTCTTGTCCTCTTTAGGCTTTTCTCCTGGCTTGGTAAAGATAATCTCTCTATTTGGATCCATAGCCTGTGCTTGTGACATTGTCATATCAGCTGCCCCAATAATCTTCAGTGATGTAGTTCTAGAGACAACTGCTTCAGGATGGAGTTTCATGTAATCATCAACATTAAACAGTTTATCTGCTTTATCAAATCTTTTTAGTTCTTCCTTCCTGTACTTTGACATAGTTGTATATTCTGATATGTCTTTGCCTTCAGCTTTTGCTTTATTAATCAAGGACAGACCAACAAGTTCCTGAAATCTATCCATTCTAGCAGTGTTTGCTGTCTCAGGATCCTCAAAAGGAATACGAGGTGAATCTGGCTTGTTGGGACTGTCAGTTTTCTATTCTGTAGAGAGAGTTGGCTGTTGCTGCTGATGCTGTTGATGTTGTTGATATTGCTGTTGTTGATTTCCTGAAGACTGATGTCTTTGCTGACTGCTTCCACAAGATCTCCCTTCATGTCTCTGATAAGTTTGCATAGGGGCAGATCTCTGAGAGCTAGAGCCAGTGTCACCAGCTGCTGGAGGAGGTGGAGGAGGTGGATCTTTTCTGTATCTATGAACTGGTGGAGGTGAATATTTCCTACTTCTTTTCCTCTCCTTTTGCTGGTTCTTAGACAACCACATCTATGCTGACATTCCTTTATAAGGAGTGATGTTATGCAAGATGTAGTAGGGATTGTCAGCTGTTGGATTGGGCTTAGGAACAGGAGGAGGAGGAGCCTTTCTCTTCTTTGACAACATTTGCTTCTTCTTCTTGGCAGCTTCTTCATCTGAATCATCTTCATCATAATCTTCATCATCTTCACTGCCAGAACCCTGAGGGTTATCATAAAAAGCATCCAATGCTTTCAAAGCTTTATCTTCAATGACAGTCTTTTTTGTAGCAGGAGCAGAAGTTTCAAAAACTATAGTTTCAGCAGTAGTTGAAGAAGAGACTGTACAAGCATCAGAAGTAATTGGGACAGAGCTTTCAGCTGCTGCCTTATTTTCTTCTTCAATATCAGCCAAGATCAGCTCATCTAGATCTGGCATAGGTGAGTCATCCATCACAAAGATTGGTGCTGAGACAACTTCTGGAGAGGATGGAATGACTGCAGAGGTTGGTGCAGAGACTAGAATTACAAAGCTGTCACATAGTTGCTTAGCAACTACTTGACTGATAGGAGGAGTATAGGGAACAATAGCCAACTGTGGCTTAGTAAGTTCTCCTGGAAGATACTGCATATGTACAGTGTCAAAACTTTTCAGCAATGCTTGTAAATTAACTGTGGGATTGAGGAAAAAATCACCAACAGTTTCATCAATATCCATATCAGTATCAATAAAATTAATTAAATCAATTAAATCTGTATCTATACAATCTGTATATGCTGCTGGGGCTAAAGTCTCTGATGGTGCTTCTGCTGAAGTATCTGAAGTTGTTGTTGCTGCTGCTGTACCATCAGGCATCTCCCCCTGCCTGGTATCAGTAAGAACTGAGGCCATGCCCCTGACTGAGGAGGGGGCAGTAGTAAGAGCAGAGATTTGGGCAGATAAAGATTGGATGGTGGTAGCAAGAGGTGTAATGGCCTCTGCTATAAGGGATTTAAGAATGGGAGTTATGATCGTGATGATAGAGGATATGATAGAGGGGTCCAATAAGAAAGTGGGAAATGATGTTGCCGTTGGTGTGGAAGAGGTGGCAACCAGTGATGGAATGGATGGTGAAACATCATGTATGTGAATGGTTGATGGTGATGGGGATGGAGGGGTGGCATCTTGCATCAAGGTGTCGGTAGGTAGGATGTAAGATGGTATGGAGGATAAATGTGGGGGAAGTGGAGACTGTGGTGGTGTAGGAATGTAGGTGTGTTGAGGTGATTCAGGAGGTGTGAGTGGTTGATTTTCCTGAAGGGAGGAAGATGGAATGTCAGTGATGTTGATTGGTACAAATGGGGTGACTGGTGATTGTGTTGTTGTTGGAAGGGGGGCTGGAAGAGAGGATGTGGAAGGAATGCCCTCTACAGCAGGGTGAAGAGTGGCTTTGACATCCCTTGTGCCTTCAGAAGCTGGGGTGGAAGAGGTAGAAGCCTTAGTGGGCTTAGTGATTGTCCTCTCCCACCTACCAAATAAGGCACAAGTGAGCCTTTTACTGGCATTAATGAATATGGTCTGGGAGACCAGTGATTCAACAGCCTTTTCCTTGAGGAAGATCCCTAGGATCCTTCCAAAACATACTTCCTTCTTGTTATTTTTCTTCTTTATCAGATCAAACAGTAGTAGTGCCCAGTCTATGTGCTTCTTATTGATTATTGCACACATAACCAGAAACTATTGTATGTTGATGTAGTCGTGTGATGTGTGTTTGCCTAGTAGTACTTTACCAACCAAGTCTACTAAGAATTTATATGGCGCAGACAAGTATTTCTTCAACAGTTTATGGGGATTGCTTCCAGCATATTCCATGAGGTTCAACATCATGTCAGACTCCTCTGTATCAAGTTCGATGTCCTCTTCTCCATTTTTCAATCCAAAAATCTCAGTTAAGAGAGCGGGGGTTAAAGAGATTGAATTACCCGCGATGGTGCCTGTCAAGATATTTTCTTCTGTGGACGACATGGTATATACCCATTCCCTGATTTCCATACTGTGTAGTTTGATCCTCCTAGTCATCAGGGTTTTGAGTTCCTGCTCTTCAAGGAGTTCCAGGATGTACAGAAAGACTGGATCCGAATGCTGAAATGAGTCGAAATCCACATCAAAACCTGTGTCAAACTTCATGCCGACGAGATTGCTTGCCAGAGCTGCCATTGAGATCACATGCAAGAAAGACAGAGAAACGACGATCAAGTGCAAGGGAACAGAAAGCGCGGGATGGAGGTCGAAGAAAACCTAGATATAAGGTTTTCCAGAATATGAATCGACAAACTCCATTCCACAAAAATAAAATAGTTCTTCGAACTGAGGTCGACGAAATGATTTAGTAATAAATAATTCATCGATCTCACCCAGAATACTTGAAGACAATTTGTCGAACTGTGGTCGACGAATATCTTCTGAAGCAAAATTCGTCGATCGCTGGTCGACGAAAATTATTTCTCTCACAGAGAGTTCGTCGAACTCCGCTCGATGAATATCTCTCAAACTTCCCTTGCTTCGTCGAACTCCGTTCGACGAACTTTGGAAAATTCATCGAATGTAGATAGAATTTAAGCTAAGTCTTCTCCATTGATCATTCCCAGCTGATTCAGAAAGAAAGCATGATTTTTCTCATCCAGAGGTTTGGTGAATATATCAGCTTTCTATAAATCAGTGTAGATATAGACAAGCTTAATCTTATTTTTGTCTACACACTCCCTAATGAAATGATGTCTTATATCAATATGATTAGTCCTACTATGGTGAACTGGATTTTGTGCTATGGCTATAGTACTAGTATTATCACAAAATAGGGTTGAATTATTTAAGTTGAACCCATAATCTAGAAGCTGATTCTATATCCAGAGCATCTGTGAACAACAGCTGCTTGCTGCAATATATTCTGCTTCAGCAGTTGAAGTTGACACAGATGTTTGCTTTTTACATAACCATGATACTAATCTCATACCCAGGAACTGGCAACTTCCTGAAGTACTTTTTCTATCTACCCTGCATCCAGTAAAATCAGCATCAGAGTATCCAGTTAACTCAAATTCTGATTCAGCAGGATACCAAAGTCCTATATTAGGATAACTCTTTATATATCTTAAAATCCTTTTTAAGAAAATAAGATGATATTCTTTAGGGTTCACTTGGAACCTAGCACAAAGGCATGTAGCAAACATAATATCTGGCCTAATAGATGTGAGGTATAATAGGGACACAACAATGCCCCTATAAAGTTTATGATCTACAGGTTTTCCTGGTATATCAGAGTCCACAACAGCATTGGTTGCCATAGGAGTTTTCTTAGCTGAGGCATCAGCCATCCCAAACTTTTTTAGAAGTTCTCTAGCATATTTTGCTTGAGATATGAAGATGCCATCAGGGAGTTGTTTCACTTGGAGACCAAGGAAATATGAAAGCTCTCCCATGCTACTCATTTCAAATTTAGAATGCATGAGGTCAGAAAACCTCCTGCACAATTTTGAATCTGTAGAGCCAAATATGATGTCATCTACATAGATTTGTACTAACAAAATTTGGTCCTTATGATGTCTAGTGAAAAGGGTTTTATCTACAGTTCCTCTTGTAAATTTATGCTCTAATAAGAAACTTGCCAAGGTCTCATACCAAGCTCTTGGAGCTTGCTTTAGACCATAAAAATCCTTATTTAATCTAAAAACATTAGAGGGATGAGTTGGAGAAACAAAACCTGGAGGTTGTTCTACATAAACCTTTTCTTGTAGCACTCCATTTAAGAAGGCACTTTTCACATCCATTTGAAAGACTTTGAACTTCTTGAAGGTTGCATGGGCAAGGAAAATCCTTATAGCTTCCAACCTTGCAACCGGTGCAAAGGTCTGATCATAGTCAATGCCTTTCTCTTGCCTATATCCTTGAGCATCAAGCCTAGCCTTGTTCCTCACAATGACTCCTTGGTCATCAAGCTTATTCCTGAAAACTCATTTGGTTCCAATAACTGGATAGTTTTGGGGTATTGGAACCAAATCCCAAACTCTACATCTCTCAGTTTGGTTTAGTTCCTCTTGCATTGCAAGGATCCAGTGGGGATCTTGCTCTGCATCATGAATGGTTGGAGGTTCAACCTGAGAGAGAAAACAGGCATACATCAAGTCTTGGTTGAGTTGATGCCTTGTCTATATACCTGCTGATATGTCTCCAATTACTTAAGATTTGGGGTGATCCCTAAGTGTGACAAAATCAGTGGGTGGAGTTGGTTGTGCAGCAGCATTTTGAATAAATTCCTCTTGTGGAATTATATTTGTTGTTGTTGGTTGAGTCTCATGTTTTTCAGCTTCATCTTCTTCACTGTCTTCACTGACTTGTGGAGAGGGATGAGTGGGAACCTCTTGGGTGAGGTTTAGTCCATCCAATGTCTCACACAAGTGGGGTACCTGCAAGTTGCTAATGGTAGAAACTTCTTTCTCCTTGCAATACATGTTAGTCTCATCAAATGACACATGAATAGACTCTTCAACTTTTAAGGTTGATTTATTGAATACCCTATAAGCCTTGCTTACTTGGTAGTATCCTAGAAAAACTCCCACTTCAGCCTTAGCTTCAAACTTTGTAATGTATTTCTTGTTGTTATTGTGTATATAGCATGTACAACCAAATACTTTAAAATAGTTAATTTTAGGTTTCTTCTCTTTGAGCAATTCATAGGGAGTCATATTCTTTAGTTTGTGAATTAAGCTCTTATTCAGGACATAGTTTGCTGTGCTTACAGCCTCTGCCCAAAAGGTTAGTGGCATGTATGCATCAATAAGTAATGTACCTGTAACTTCAATGAGTGTTCTATTTTTCCTTTCAGCTACTCCATTTTGTTGGGGAGTTCTAGGAGCTGAGAAGCAATGTCTGATACCTTCCTTCTCACAGAACTCATGCATAAGAAGAGACTCAAACTCTATGCCATGATCACTTTTGATCAATGAAACATGAGTAGAGAACTCAATCTGTATGGTCCTGAGAAAATCTGTAAGAACCTTGAATGTATCTGACTTTGTTTTCAGAAAGAATACCCAATTGAACCTAGAGAAGTCATCCACAATAACCAAGGTGTAGGATTTCCCTCGTAGGCTTTGTACTGCAATGGGTCCAAAAAGATCCAAGTGTAGTAGGTACAAGATCCTAGGTGAATCACTCTTATTAATTGATTAGAAACTAGTTTTAGTTTGCTTTCCTAGTTGACAAGCCCTGCAGAGACCTTCCTTCTTATAGGGAGTAGAAGGTAGACCTCTAACAATGTTATCTTTAGATAACCCAGCTATATTTTTAAGGTTTACATGACCTATTCTTTTATGCCACAACTCATTTTGGTTACTAGTGATATTAAGTAAACAAACATCAGTTTTGGCAGAAATAAAATCTACTAGATATATATTACCTTGTCTAGTTCCAATTAAAACAGTTTTGTTTTCATTATTAATAATAGAACAGGAGGAAGAGGTAAAGTGTACCTGATAACCTTCATCACATAATTGGCTTATGGATATTAGGTTGTGTTTGAGTACTCTAACATATGTTACTCTCTTGAAAGTAACTGTTCCAATCTTTACTGCTCCATATCCTTCAGACTGGCCACTATTTGAATCACCAAAGATCACCTTTGGTCCTAGCTTGGACTTGTAATTAGATAGATTGTCCTTGCTGCATGTCATATGCTTGGAGCAACCACTGTCCAAGTACCAGGTCTGACTCACCCTTGCACAGCTCTTCACCTGTAATGAGAAACAAAAATTAATTATTCTTGACCCAGATCATCTTGGGTCCTTTATTTGGTTGAAATGAAAAGCTGGATATAACTGACAGAGTAGGTTGAGATTTATAACCTAAGGGGTGATATCTCCTAGGTGTAACAACCCAATCAGCTACTGGAGTGAATGGTTTATTAGCTGGCTTAGAATTTCTGTAAGAGAAATGATTTATGTTTGGTCCTTCTGGGTTTGACGAGTTTCTGTAAGTTCGTCGACCAGAGTTCGACGAATAGAGCTGAGATCGTCGATCTCTGCTCAGAGAATGACAATAGTCATTTTCTGCGCCCCATGTTCGTTGACCTCTACTCGACGAACCATACAGAGTTCGTCGATCGCAGTTAGACGGATTGTTATTACTGAAGTTTGCGTTCAGCGTTCGTCGATCTAGGTTTGACGAACGGGCCACATTTCGTCGACCTGAGTTCGACGAATGCTGCTGAACATTTTTTTATTAGCTGTTTTCTGATTTTTATTGCTCTTGTCTATGGGTTTTGGATTGTTCTCAGACATTAGTTTGTTCATTATCTTCTCTTTTCCCTTGGCAGAAACAAATTTAATGGGTGTTGCAAGGATATTTTTCTCTAATTATGGGGGGCAAACCTGATGATGCACCCAAGCCCAGCTTGCCATTTAATCTGGCATTTACTGTGTTTGTTATGTCCATCAGCTTGAGACTTCTTCCATTGAGAGATTGATCAAGTTGTTTAGCCTTACATAAATCAAATTTTAATTTAATTATCTGCTCATTTGCTAAAGTTAGTTGATCTTTTAGTTTAAGATTTTCTGAGTTAACAGATTCAAGATTTCCTAGTTTTTCTCTAAGGGTTTTTATTTCTTTCTCTGAACTAATTAAATCTAAACACATAGTCTTGAATTTAATTTTAAATGAATCAGAATTGTAATCAAAACTTGAAAGAACCTGATCTGCCTCTGACTCTGAGGCTGCCTCATCTTCAGATTCACTTTCTGATCCTGAACTGCTCCTGGAGGCATCAATTGCCATAAGGCAAACCTCCTTGTTTCTTGCTTCTTCCTCTTCTTCACTTGAGCTGGAAGAGGATGATTCTTCTTCAGTATCACTCCATGTTTCAGCAACAAAGCCTTTGTCTCTATTTTTGTACTTACTGGAGGAGGGTCTGCTGTTGTGTTTTCTCCTGTAGTCTCTTTCTCTGCTTTTCTCCTTCTTCTGGTTTTTTGGACATTCAGAGATGTAATGTCCAGGCTTTCTACATCCAAAATACACAACCTCCTTAGTTGGTGTCTTGTCAAATTTGGGCTTATCATCCTGCCTGGATGATTTTCTTCTGAAGTCCTTTCTAGCCATCTTATAAAACCTTTTTGCAAAGAGGCTCATTAGTTCTTCATTGGATGTTGAGGTCTCACATTCCTCTAATGCCTTGAAAGCTATAGTGTGATCTTTTCTCACTGGAGTTATTGATTTCTGTTCAGCTGCTTCTCTTGATTTAATCAACTGCTCATAAGATTTTAGTTTGCCTAGTAGAGATTCAGTTGATATCTCATTTAGGCTTCTGGCTTCTTTGATAGGCCAGATTCTTGAGTCCCAAGAGCTGGGGAAGCACATCAAGATTTTGTCATTCACCTCTGTAAGGGTGATATCTTTATCCAAGGTTTTAAGCTCATTGATGATTGAGCTCAACCTATTGTACATTTCAGCAACTGATTCAGCCTCATTCTTCTTAAAATTCTCATACAGGGATATGAGATTTGATCTCCTGTCTTTCCTTTCATAAGCTGAGCCAGCTACCATTTGATTGAGGGAGTCCCAAATGGCCTTGGCTGAGGTGCACTCAGCCACCTTCTGAAATATATCATCAAACATTGTCTGTGCCAAGATGTTCATGGCTTTTGCATCAGCCATCTTAGCTTTCCTGTAAGCATCATTATTATCTGGAGGAGGTACTGCAGTCATGTTTGTAGAGGTGCTTGGAGAAGCTGCAGGTGCTGGAGGTACACCTGTTAAGATAGAAGCAAAAATATCTTCATCAATAGAATTCATATAGAACTTGATTCTTGCCTTCCAGATTCCAAACTTTTGCAAGTTGCAAACTGGAGGTCTGGTGCTTGCACAATCTCTGTTCTGTGCCATGGATGTGATTATACTTTAAAATGTGAACTAAGTAATATGTAGATCTAACACAGGATCTTTGGTTCAAGGATTAACTTGTGCAACCAAAGGAACCTGCTCTGATACCAATTGAAAGTGAGGGTTAGGTCTATAATACTCTAGAGGGGGGTGAATATAGTATGTTTAAAATTTATTAGGTCCCAATTCAAAAAGGTGTTGTTACAGCTTTTGCTGTAAACTGAAAATGTGCAGTAAATAGAAAACTGAAATGCAGATAATATTAAACCTAATCACAACCACACAACAAGAACAAAAAGAAAAAGGTAGGCAACCAGATGACACAAGAAATTTATAGTGGCTCCCCCTCAACTGGGTACATCCACTCTTCTACCACCCTTGGTAGGAATCCACTCAGGTTTTTGATCAGGTGCCTGACACCAATGGGTTTTGATCAGGTCCCCAAAAACTAACTCAAGTCTTTTGGTAAGGAGACTTGCAACCAGGAATCACTTTTGAAGGGAGATGACAACCCTTTGTATAAGAGGGGGTGAGAGAGTGATTTTGTCTTCTCTGTCAACAATCAGAGAGAAGACTTATGTGGAATGATGTTAGCAAACAGCTCCCCCTGAGATGTAGATTGGTTCAGGGAAGATCTGGAGCTTTGCTGTAGGGTGATAGGTCTTCAATAAGAATTCTGGACAAGCAGTGATGTAGGATCTTCTTGACTGATTTGATATTTGTTCTGCTTGGAAGTCCTGGAGTGAATGTTGAAGAAGAAGACTCTTGATATAATATAGTTGTTCTTCTTCTTCTGAATGAATATCACTGCCTGTCACTTGTAAGCTTCAGTATGAGTTTTTGTGTGAAGCTTTTCTGGTGCTGTGTGAAATCTTCAGTCAGTCTGTCTGTATCTGTATTTTTCTGACTGAGTGTTTTTTCTTCTTGTTCTCACGTTCTAGCACTGTATTGCTTCTTACTCAATCTTCCTGATTGTAGATCTTTTTGTCTTCTATATCTATTCAAAAATTTGAATCCTCTGTCATTAATGCTGACGCTTTGAGAATAATCGGCATTAATGTATTTCCCCAACTGTCTTGTGGAAAATCAGCAATTAATATTCCTGAAGAAGACTGTAATTAATGCTTCCTCTAACGGCTACATTCAAAGAATGTTTGAGCATTTAATATGTCAGGAATTATTGCATTTGAGTGAGGATTGAATGCCGTAAATGGCTAAGTCTGGAATCGTCGGACGAATAACAGAATTCGTCGAGCTGAGTTACCAGTTCGTCGAACTGAGATTCTGTATTCATCAACCAGACAGCTTCTGTTCGTCGAGCTGATAACAGAACTTATATACTTCAGAACCTTTGCCTTTTCTGTCTGAAGTTCGTCGAGCAGATAATTGAATTCGTCGACTGGAGTTCAGGAACAGTTCTGTACTTAGACAAATAGTTTGTGTTGACTGATATTCTGTGTGTCGACATGAAACTTCTGGTGTCGACACAAGTTGGTGTCGACAAATAATCTTGGTGTCGACACAAATCTTCCGGTGTCTACATAAGCTCTCTAGTGTCGACCTAAGTTGGTGTCGAAACATGCCCTAAGTGTCGACACAAATCCTCTGATTCTAGAATTCATCGAGTAGAGTACTGAGTTCGTCGACCTGAGAAGTTGACTTCGTCGACCTGAGAAGTTGTGAACTTGAGGTCCAAGTTCGTCGAGCTCAGAATCGTGTTCGTCGACCAAAGCCTAATGTTGGACTTAGAAAAATCTGGAGTTACCCTGACTTTAGTTTGTTGAAGCGTCCCAATTTTCGTCGAATAGAGAACGAAGATCGTCGAGCTCAGCTCAGAGAAATATCTCAAGATCGTCGAACTGAGAGCGCCTTTCGTCGAGCTGAGAACGCCTTTCGTCGAACTGAGTTCGACGAACGTCAAACTCATTTTACTTAGTCTTGAAATCTTCTAAGTCTTGAGTCTCTGATGGTCTTGTTGATAGCTGGTCCATTTGATATTGACTCTAAGTACTTGGCCTAGACTCTAGGACACAAATTTGACCCTTGCTATACATGTTGGGTCACATCCTAAGTTAGTGACCTAGCCCAAATCAACTAGGGATCCAACATCAACCTTCACGCCATACAAATAATGTCGCTATAGCTTAAGTGCGAATATCACTACCGCCAATTTCAAGTCTTGAACTCGATAATTCCTCTTATGCACTTTCTGTTGGAGAGAGCCATAAGCAATCACATGACCAAATTGCAAATGAACGCGACCTAAGCCCCTCCCCGAGGAATCACTATAGATTTCAAAGCCTTCTATTCTACATGGCGAGCACAACACAGGCGCCATATTTAGATGAATCTTCAACTCCTCAAAAGCTCGCTCGCACTCTGGCTTCCAAATGAACTTCTAATTCTTCCTTGTCAGTGTAGTGAGAGGTAAAACCTCTAAAAGTCCTCTATGAAGAACTTATAATAATAGCTAACAAGTCCAAGGATACTCCTGACTTCCGCTACAACAGCAAGTACAAGCCACTCTTATATCAAAACTATCATTATCGGTTTCACAACAATACCCTCTCCACTAACTACATGACTAAGAAAAGCCACTGATGATAGCCAAAACTCACACTTACAGAACTTGACATATAGTCGATTCCTCCTCAAGGTATGCAGAACCAATCTCAAATGATTTACATGATCCTCTTTTGACTGAGAGTATACCAGTATATTGTCAATAAAGATAATCACAAACAGTTCCAAATACTCTCTAAAGGTCGTGTGCATCAAGTACATAAACACTGATGGCATATTAGTGATCCCAAAAGGCATTAGAGTAAGCGTATACCAAACAATGCCTTTGGAATATCACTTTCTTGAATTCTCAACTGCCAATAGCCAGAATTCAAATGCAATTTCGAATAGATAGTTGATCCAACTAACTTATCAAACAAATCAACAATTCGAGGAATTAGATACATGTTCTTCTCCGTCAGTATGTTCAGTTCACGATAGTCAATGCATAAATGCAAGCTTTCATCCTTATTCTTCACAAAGATGACCGGTGCAGTCCAGGGAGACATGCTTAGAGATATATAACCATGCTCTAGCAATTCCTGCAATAAACCTTCAGTTCCGCCATCTCCTTTGGCACTACACAGTATGGTGAGCGTAATACAGGTTTCGCACCTCACAATAACTCAATCGTAACGTAAATCTCTTTTTGGGTTGGCAGTCCAGCGGGATCCTTAGAAAAGTCATCTACAAATTCTGACACAATAAGAACGCCACTCAAACTGGACTTTAGCTCAACAACTTCTAACAGTGTGAAGAATAATTCTGCGCCCTTTCAAACCGGTTTGACTACTTGGAGAGCAGACAACAATATCTTGTTCGATCCTTGTATGTCCACAAAATTAGTCATGCATTGTGTATTTTGCCTCAATATGACTTCCGTTGATTTGCAATCAATACAGACATGCTGCTTCTAGAACAAGTCCATGCCAAAGATCACATCAAACTCAGATATCGACAACATAGATGCTTCCAAGCAAATTCAAGACTTCCTATCCGCACCTTAATACATCAGGCTCTATCCACGCTTAACAAGCACCTTTTAGGCATCAACACATTCACTCTATCTGTCGATACAAAAAAATTCACTCTGATATGCACCATGAAGTCCTCAAACAGAAAGGAATGAGAGGCTCCTATATTGAACAGTGCTCTCGCCCGACAATCCAAAATCAAGACAAAGCCTAATTCAAAAAATTTAAGCAATGCATAAGGTAGCAAGTATATAAAACAATAAAAGCTATATACTAAATCATACATGTCACCAGATCACTTTGCTTTATGGCCTCCTATTGGCCAAGATTGTACAATTGGGGCTGCGCTTGGGATGGTGTTGATTCCACCACCTTTCCCTTTTCAGTATATGATGTGCCCGTCTTTTTCTCAGCCTGAAAGGGCAACTAGATCTGATATACTCTAGAGGGGGGGTGAATAGAGTATATGGTGCTTTAAAACTTTTACAAGCTTTTACAACAATTGTTGTAGTAAGTGTCAGCAGGGAAGCAATAAAGAATCTAACTACAGCACTAAGCTAAACAAAAACTAAGAACAGAGAGAATCAAGGCCAGAAACAAAAAGTAAACAAGCAGAACCAGAAGACACAAGGAAATATAGTGGTTCCCCAAACTTGGGTACATCCACTCTTCTACCACCCTAGGTAGGAATCCACTGCAGGATGAGTTGATCAGGTGTCCTGGGCACCAATGAGCTTTTGATAAGGTGCTCAAAAACCAAAGCAGATTTTTTGATCAGGTGTCTTGCCACCAATGAGCTTTTGACAAGGTGCTCAAAAACCAGGTTCAAACTTTTGAAGGGAGTTTGAAAAACCCTTTACAGAGTGGGGGTGAGAGAGTGATGGCAGTCTTCTCTTTCTCAAACAGCTGAGAAGACTAAGTGGATTGATGTCAAAGCTCCCCCTGAATCCTTGAAATCTTCAGGAAGAAAAGCTTTGCTTGAGGGTGATATGCCTTCAAATATAGAACTCCAGCAATGGATGATTTCAGCAATGGCTGAAATGTTGAGTGTCTGGAGTCTTGAAATGATGTTGGCCTTGGACACTTTGAGAGCTGAAGAGATTTTGAAAGCTTAATCTCTTTGATGAGTGTTCTTCAGAATTCTTTTTGACAGAAGATTTTGAATGAGTCTCTGTACTCTGTATTGTGTGTACTCTTCTTGTTAATCTCTGTTGATTCAAAAAACATTCTGTCTTTTATTCTCTGTTCCAGAATAGAATATCATTTTCTGTCAAGGATAGCCGTTGGTCTGCATTGATTGCATCCTTAATTGCATAATCTCTTCTGGAGGAAAGTCCACAGAATTATTCCTTGAAAAATCCCTTGAAACTTGGTCCAGAAGTAAATGAAAACGGCTAGCAAATCTTTGAATTAATTGTAGAATAACTCCTGACTGATTTGAATTTGAATTCTGGAAGTTATCTGAAATCGTCGAACTGAGCTCTGCTAACGTCGATCTGAGCTCAGTGATCTGGAAAACTCAAGCAGCAAAAATAAACGTCGATCTGAGCTCAAAGATCGTCGAACTGAGCTCAGAGATAAAGATCCAAAGCAGAGTCAAAATCGTCGAACTGAGCTCACCGATCATCGAATGGAGTTGACGATATTAAGAAGTTGAGCTCAGCGATCGTCGAATGGAGTTCGACGATCTGTCGAAGTTGAGCTAGACGATCGTCGATCGGAGTTCGACGAATCGTCGTGCTGAGCTCGACGATCAGACTTAGTCTCCAGACATAAAAACTTGGTCTTCAGGGCAGCTTCCAAACCTAGACTTCTAACCCTTAGACTCAATTCTAATTGACCTTTTAAGCTATACAGGAGGTCAAATAAAGGTTCCTAGAGACATAGTGATCCTGACCCAAATTAGTAATAGGGTGTTTCAACAATCTCCCCCTATTTGGGTTAGGATTACTATTTTACAGACTTTGGAAAAATTCAAATAACAACATACAATCAGAGAAGCATAAAAACAGCAGCTAGACATTGCAGAAACATCACAGAGATATATATATATATGTATATATGTCATCCAGATAGCAGTCAGAATTCACAGAAATTGTCACCTTACACTGTCACTTCTTCTCTTTGCCTTTGACAAGTTTGATTTCTCTGTTTGGATTTAGAGCTTCCTTGTTGGACCTGGTGTCATCTGCTGCACCCAAGTAAGTTTGCTTTGAAGATCTGGGGACCACAGCAGCAGGATGCAAATCCATATATCTCTCAGCATCAAAGAATTTGCTGGAAGCATATTTGTCTAGTTCCTTTTGTCTTTGCTCTGACATTGTAGAAATATTTGAAGTGTCTAAACCTTGCTCTCTGGCCTTCTTGATCTGGTCTAGTGCAGCCAACTCCTTCATCCTGGCAGTCCAAGCAGCTGGATTCTTTTCAGGGTCCTCAAATGGTACAGGTGGCTCATACCTGTTGGAAGAATTGTCTTGAGGAGGCCTGGCAGACACTGTCTCTTTTAGCTTGTAGGGGAAGGGACCAGAAGTAGTATCAGTAGGACTATGTCCTCCCCTAGAATATGGGTGCTGCCTGGAATACCCTTTGGAATAAACTTGAAAATCTCTTTGATTACCCATGTATCCTCCTCTCCTAGAATAAGAACCCCTAGACTGACTTTCCCTTTGGTAGGATCTGGCATGGGGTTGATAGGGAGCCTGGCTTCTAGCTGGGGCTTGACTTGCAGAGCTGCCACCTGCACCTGCATCAGGAGGAGGTGGTGGAGGAGGATGAGGGTGCTGGAACTGGGAGGAGCCCTTTTCATACTTTCTCTTCTTCTTCATGGCCTTGAGCTGATTTTTAGAATACTGCATTCAATGTTCAGTAATAGGGCAATTATGCAGAATATAATAAGGAATATCATTATTATCCTTGACTTTTGCAGGAGGAACCCTTTTCATTGCCTTGCTCCTTACCTTCCTTTTTCTGGCAATGGTAGCAGCTGAATCATTAGAGTCAGTTTTGAATTCATCAGTCTCAGAACTTTGGTCATCATATATAGCATCTATTATCTTCATCAATTCTTTCTTCAGCTGAACAGCAGCAGATACAAGAGGTGAAAAAGGAACAACAACATCAGTAGATGGAGCAGCAGATGGAGAGGGTGCAATAGAAGCAATTATAGCAGCAGCAGCAGATACTGGACTGGTGACAACAGCAGCAACTGTAACAGTCTCACCCACAGCAGTAACATCATCAGAATCTGCAGCAGGCTCAAAAACAGTGGCCTCTGTCATCAGAGGATCCTTGGAAATTGGCTCATCAGAAGCAATTAGGATTTCAGCAGCAGTGTGAGCAATCTCAGCAGTATCAACAATTTCAGAAGCAAAGTCAGTGTTTCCTTTAACAGCAGCAGCAGCAGCAATATCTTCAGAAGCAGCAATCACTGAATGTATAAATGTAGAGATAATGCTAGGGTCACAGCAAGAGACAGGCACCAGTGCCTTGGACAAATCTTCTGAGGGCTGGACAGCATTAACCTCTGGGAGATAGCTGAAGAAGGCAGGATCAAAGGCAGAAAGCAAAGACCTTAGGTCTATTGTAAGAACTGCAGTAGGAGCCTGACATTCTGGAGGCACAGTAACAGTAGCAGAAGGGGCAGCAGACACAAGAACATCAGCAGCAGCAGTATCATCAGCAGCAGGAGCAGAAACAGCAGCAGCAACAGCATGAAGGCTTGCTTCATATGTCATCTCCCCCTGCCTAGATGCAGATACATCTGTATCAAGGCAAACTGCTAGTGGTGCTGCCTGAGGAAGGAGGGAGGAAAGCCTGACAGAGAGGGCTGCCACTGACAAGTGTAGAGGAGCCAATGAGGTCTCCAAGAGTAGGGAGAACCTGGGGGCAATTAGCTCATACAACTTGTCAGCTAGGGCTGAGAGGTCTACTTGCTCAAGAATAGGAGCAGAGGTAGATGGAATGGGGATAGCTGAGGATGCTGGAAGTGGAGGGCTGGAGAGTGGAATGGATGGCTCAGGTGTTGGGATGGTGGAAATAGAGGACAAGGGGATGGATATGGATGGGGTGAAAGTGGTGTGGTCAATGATATGGTGGAGGAGATCTTGGAATGAAGTTGAGGAGGAGGGTAATTCTGGGGAGAGGATGGGGAATCATCCATATAGGAGTCATCCAGGAGGGTGAAGGATGGAATTGATGGTGATGATGTGATATCTGGTGGAGGGTATGAGAATAGTGGCTGGAAGTGGTCTACTGGTGGACGTAGAATGGGGTCTGGAGAGGGAATTGTTGTTGGAGATGGGCTAGAGATGGTAATGGTGGATGGAGCTGGAATGGTGGAAGGAAGAGGTAGGGTTGGAATTGGAGGAGGAGAAGAGGCAGTAACAGCAGCAGCCAGGTCCTCTGCAGGAGCAGAGACCTGTGGGGGAGTGACTCTATGAGTCCTGGTGCCTGAAGGAGCACTTGAGGAGGGCCTGCCAGGCTTGCTGATTTGCCTGTCCCACTTGCCAAAGAGGGCACAGGTGAGTCTCTTGGAGGAATTTATGTGCACTCCAGAGGAGACCAGCAGGGCAGGGCACCTGATTTGCAGGAAGACTCCAAGAATCCTTCCAAAGTTAACAAAGCTTTTGTTGATTTTCTTCTTGATTAGGTCAAAGAAGACCTCTCCCCAGTTCAAACTTCTCTTATCCACCAGAGCTCCCATGAGGCAGAGCTGGTATCTGGATATGGTATCATGTGCATAGTGCTTTGCCAGCAGCACTTTCCCTACCACATCTGCTAGGAACCTGTATTCAACAGACAGGTTCCTCTTAAATAACTTGCTAGGGTTTCCCTCTGGATGACCCATCCTGGCAAGCATGTCAGAAAACTCCTCTCCAGATAACTCAGCAGTATCATCTCCATTTCATAGTCCAAAAACCTCTGTTAAAATGGTGGGGGTCAGAGGTACCTGAGTTCCAGCAATGGACCCAACTATTGTGGAGTTGTCTTGGTTATGAGCAGTATAGACCCACTCCTTTATCTCATCTGAAGCAAGCTTGATTCTAGTGGTCATGAGGGCAGACAGATTCTGATCCTTGAATAAATCCAGTATATCTTGGAAGATTTTATCAGTGGTGTTGAAAGATTCCATATCAATGTCGAATCCAGCATCGAACTTCATTGCGGCTAGAACTGCAACGGACAGAGCCATTGTACCTGCAAAAATTCAACAAACAAAACGACCAAGCGTAGAACTGTTTGGAGGGAAAGAAAATCCTTGCAGAGAAATCGAAAGCGCAAGAGAGAACGATGGCAAAAAATGAGTTTTATATTAGGGTTCGACGCAGAATTGGAAAGATCGTTGAACTCAGTTCGACGATCGAGGCTTCTAAAGGAATCTGAAGAGACTCCAACATCGTCGATCTCCGTTCGACGATCTTGGAAAGCATCGAGCTCCGTTCGACGATCGTTCAGTGAACAAAATCGTCGAGCGCCGTTCGACGATCGTTGACCGGAAGAGATAGTTCATACTATCTGAGAGGCGCTGAACTCAGTTCGACGATTCTGGGAATCGTCGATCTCCGTTCGACGATCTTAGGGGAAATCGTCGAGCGCAGTTCAGAGATCAGAAAGATTCTAGACACCAAAAAAAAAAATCAGAAGTTTTGCCTAGTCTTGGTCAATTTTTAGCTTTCAAAATCTTGGAAATTATTTAAGACTTCCTCCATCTAACATTCCTAACTGATTTAGGAAGAAGGTGTGTTTCTTTTCATCCAAAGGCTTGGTGAAAATATCTCCCCTTTGTAAATCAGTTGGGATATATTGCAATTCAATTTTATTCTTTTCAACATTATCCCTTAAGAAATGATGCCTAATCTCTATGTGTTTTGTCCTACTATGGAGGACTGGATTTTGAGCTATGGAAATAGCACTTGTGTTATCACAAAAGATTTTAGACTTCTCTAAGTTGTAACCATAGTCTAGGAGTTGGTTTTGAATCCACAAAATTTGTGAACAACAACTGCCTGCAGCCATATATTCAGCTTCAGCAGTTGAAGTTGACACAGATGTTTGTTTCTTACAAAACCAAGAGACAAGTCTATCACCAAGGAACTGACAAGTTCCACTGGTGCTTTTCCTGTCAATTCTGCATCCAGCATAATCAGCATCAGAGAATCCAGTTAACTCAAATGCTGAATCTTTTGGATACCAGAGGCCTATATTTGGACAACTTTTAACATACCTGAGAATCCTCTTTACTAATGTTAGGTGTGACTCTCTAGGACTTACTTGGAACCTAGCACATATACATGTAGCAAACATTATATCTGGTCTACTAGCTGTAAGATACAGTAAAGAGCCAATCATTGCTCTATATTTTGTCTGATCAACAGGTTTCCCATGTTCATCAGCATCCAATACAGCATTAGTAGGCATGGGTGTTTTCATACAAGATGCCTCAGACATACCAAATTTCTTAACCAGTTCATTAGCATATTTGGTTTGAGAAATAAAGATCCCTTCAGCATGTTGTTTGACTTGCAATCCTAGGAAAAAGGACAGCTCACCCATGCTACTCATCTCAAATTTAGAATGCATCAGGTTAGAAAACCTTCTGCACAATTTTGAGTCAGTAGAACCAAAAATGATATCGTCTACATAAATTTGTACTAGTAGGGTATGGGACTTATGGGTTCTAATAAAAAGAGTTTGGTCTACTCTACCCCTTATAAAACTATTTTCCAAGAGAAAGCATGCTAGGGTCTCATACCATGCTCTAGGAGCTTGCTTGAGACCATATAATGCATTGTTCAGTCTAAAAACATAATCAGGAAAAGTTGGAGAGATAAAACCTGTAGGTTGTCTGACATAAACTTCCTCTTTGATGTCTCCATTCAAGAAAGCACTTTTGACATCCATCTGATAAACCTTGAAGACTTTGTGAGCTACATAAGCTAGAAATATTCTGATGGCTTCCAATCTTGCAACAGGTGCAAAAGTCTGGTCGTAGTCAATTCCTTCTTCTTGAGAATATCCCTGAGCAACTAGTCTTGTCTTGTTCCTTATTATTACTCCTTGATTATCCAGTTTGTTTCTGAATACCCATTTTGTTCCAACAATGGAATGATCCTTAGGCTTTGGCACTAGTTCCCATACTTTGTTCCTCTCAAATTGATGCAATTCCTCTTTCATTGCAATGATCCAATGTGGATCTTGCTCTGCATCTTGAATGGACTGAGGTTCAATTTGAGATAGGAAGCAGGTGTGCAACAGGTTTTGGTTGACCTGATTTCTGGTTTGCACACCAGCTGAGATTTCTCCAATTATTTGGGAAATTGGATGGTCTCTTGATGTTACTAAATCAACAGGGGGTGTTGATTGTTCACCAACCTGTATTATTGTTTCCTCTTGTGGTACAACAACTGGCTCTTCAGATTGTGCTTCAATATATGAAGCATTCCCTTCATCTTCACTGCTTTCTTCTTCTTGAGCAACCTGTAACTTGTTCATATCTTCAACTAGAGAGAGTTCCTGCAAAGGTTCTATGGTAGAAGAAATCTTCTCCTTGAAAGACATGTTAGATTCATCAAAAGAAACATGAACAGATTCCTCAATTTTCAAAGATGATTTATTATAGACCCTATAGGCCTTGCTGATCATGGAGTATCCCAGAAACACTCCTTCATCAGCTTTGGCTTGAAATTTTGCTAGATATTTCTTGTCATTATTGTGAATATAGCAAATACAACCAAAAATTCTGAAATAGTCAACTTTAGGTTTCTTCCCTTTGAGTAATTCATAGGGAGTCTTTCCCTTTAGTTTATGTATCAGACTTCTGTTCAGCACATAGTTGGAGGTGTTCACTGCCTCTGCCCAAAAGGATAGAGGTAGATGAGCATCTGACAACAATGTAGTGGCAGATTCAATAAGGGTTCTATTTTTCCTTTCAGCTACCCAATTTTGTTGAGGAGTTCTAGGAGCTGAGAAAGTATGCCTGATCCCTTCACTCTGACAGAACTCTTGCATAAGAAGAGAATCAAACTCTGTCCCATGATCACTTCTGATCAGGTCAATGTGAGTATTGAACTCAATCTGTATACATTTGAGAAACTCTGTCAGACATTTAAAGTTATCAGACTTCTTCATTAGAAAGAACACCCAAGTGAATCTAGAGAAGTCATCTACAACTACTAAAGTGTAGGATTTCCCTCCTAGGCTTTGTACTGTGATGGGTCCAAATAGATCCATGTGTAACAGATACAATATCCTAGGTGAATCACTCTTATTAAGTGACTTAAAACTATTTTTAGTTTGCTTGCCTAATTGACAAGCCTTGCAGAGTCCTTCCTTCTTGTAGGGGCCAGAAGGTAGTCCTCTAACAAGGTTGTCCTTGGATAGCCTAGCAATAGTTCTAAGGTTTAGGTGTCCTAGTCTCTTATGCCATAAAACATTTGGTCTACAGACTGAATTAAATAAGCAGATATCTATATCAGTTGAAAGAAAATCTACTAAGTAGATGTTACCTTTCCTTTTACCTGTCAACACTATTGTGTTGTCCTCTGACTTGATTTTGCATAAGGTTTTGCTGAAGGTTACTTGGTAGCCTTCATCACACAGCTGACTGATGCTGATTAGGTTATGCTTCAGTCCTTCCACATAGGCTACTTTCCTGAAGGTTACTGAACCAATTTGGACTACACCATATCCTTTAGTCTGTCCAAAGTTGGAATCACCAAAGATAACTTTGGGTCCAAGCTTGGCTCTAAAGGAAGTGAGGTTGTCCTTGTTCCCTGTCATGTGCTTAGAGCACCCACTATCCAAATACCATTGCTGGTTAGATGTTGGATAGGTCTTCACCTGCACATAAAACAATTCATTTGTTTTTGACCCAGTTTACCTTGGGCCTAGGTTGATATCCTCTAAATTCAGAAATGAAGGACATCCCTGGCTGACTCTTATATCATTCAGGATGATATCTCCTTGGAGGTAAAATCCATTCAGTATAAGGGTTAAAGGTTTGGGATGAAGAACCCTCAGGATTCAACTTTGATTTGCCTTTGAAAAATTTTCCAGAGCTCTGACCTCTGTTCGATGATCTTGGAGCTGCGTTCGACGATCTTGGGTCAGATCGTCGAGCTCCGTTCGACGGTCGACTATGGGTGAGGTCAGGTATATGAGATCTTCGAGCTGCGTTCGACGACTTTGGCTGAGATCGTCGATCTGCGTTCGACGATTTTTCCTGAGATCGTCGAGCTGCGTTCGGCGATCGTCGATCTTCATTCGGCGATCGTCGATCTCCGTTCGACGATTTTTGCTGGGACATAGTTTTCTGAGGCAGATCAGAATTTTTCCTAGCAACCTCTACAACTCTCTTTCCCTTATTAGAAATAAACTTGATGGGAGTTGTTAGGACTATAGGTTGGCTGGATGAGGCACCCAAGCCCAGTGTACTGTTAAATCTAGAGTTCACTGTGCTTGTGATGTCCATCAGCTTGACGCTTCTCCCATTAAGGGATTCTTCAAGCTTCTTGGCCTCAGAGAGTTCACTTTTCAGTGTAGCTATCTGGTCCCTACAGTTCTCCAACTCCTGAGAGAGTTTGAGGTTTTCTGACTTTAAATCATTGTGTTCAGATAATTGATTTCTGAGAGAGATAATCTCTTTCTCAGACTTTAGCAGGTCCAAACACAGTGCTTTAAATTCAGATTTAAAATCTTCTGAACTAAAATCAAAAGAACTAATTACCTGATCTTCTTCAGGTTGAGTCTCTGAGTCTGACTCTGACTCCTCTTCCTCTGAATTGTTCTGTGAGGCATTGATTGCCATCATGCAGAACTCCTTTTCTTCTGCATCATCCTCATCATCACTTGAGCTAGAAGAGGCTTCTGACTACTCTTCTGTCTCACTCCAGGATTCAGCAACAAACCCTTTTCTTGTATGCTTATTTTTGCTTGAAGAAGGTTCGCCACTTCCATTCCTTTTGGAGTCTTTCTCCTTTCTTCTTTCTTTTCTGTCCCTTCTGTCCTTGATCTTGTTCTCTGGACAGTCAGGAACTATGTGCCCTGGTTTCCTGCAACCAAAGCAGATAATATCTTTATTGTTGCTAATGGACTTGTCATACCTTGGCTTGTCCTGCTCCTTGTATGATCTTCTTCTGAAGTCCTTTCTGGCCATCTTGTAGAATCTTTTGGCCAACAAGCTGAGTAGTTCATCATTGCCTGTGCTCTTATCTTCAGGCAGATCCTCAGTTGCCTTAAAGGCTATGGTTTTCTCTTTCCTTGTGGCTGGTGAGGTAGCCTTCTGTTCTTCCTCTCTATTCTTGATAAGTAGCTCATAAGATTTGAGCTTACCCAACAAGGCTTCAGTGGTGATTTTATTCAGACTTCTGGCATCCTTAATTGGCCAGATTCTTGAATCTCAAGTGCTGGGGAAGCACATTAGGATCTTGTCATTAAGTTCTGTCAGAGAAATCTCTTTGTCCAATGTCCTTAGTTCACTGACAATTAGACTCAATCTGTTGTACATGTCTCCCACTGACTCAGTCTCTCCCTTCTTGAAGTTCTCATATTGGGAGATGAGATGGGATCTTCTGTCCTTTCTCTCATCAGCTGAGCCTGAGACTATTTCTGAGAGCTTGTCCCAAATCTCCTTGGCTGAATTGCATTCAGCTACCTTTTGAAATATGTCATCTGACATTGTCTGGCTAGAATGTTCATAGCCTTGGGATCAGCTACTTTCCATTTTTTGATGTCTGCATCTGTTCCTGATAGAGGTGGAACAGCATTTGTGCTTGTGCTCTCTGGGGGTCTTGGTCACACTGTCAAAACAGAATTAAATATATCTTCATCAATAGAATTCATGTAAAGTCTAATCCTTGCCTTCCAAAGTGCAAACTTGGAAAGTTTGCACACTGGAGGTCTGGTGCTAGCATAATCTTTGTTTTGGGCCATGATTTGTGCACACAAAATCTAATAGTAAAGTACAGAAGAAAAGCAGATCTAGTTTGGGATCTTGGGGTTCAGGTGTTAGCCTGTACAACCAATCAGATATGTTTTGTTTAACCAACCTGGCTTTGATACCAATTGAAAGGGCAACTAGATCTGATATACTCTAGAGGGGGGGTGAATAGAGTATATGGTGCTTTAAAACTTTTACAAGCTTTTAAAATAATTGTTGTAGTAAGTGTCAGCAGGGAAGCAATAAAGAATCTAACTACATCACTAAGCTAAACAAAAACTAAGCACAGAGAGAATCAAGGCCAGAAACGAAAAGTAAAAAAGCAGAACCAGAAGACACAAGGAAATATAGTGGTTCCCCAAACTTGGGTACATCCACTCTTCTACCACCCTAGGTAGTAATCCACTGCAGGATGAGTTGATCAGGTGTCCTGGGCACCAATGAGCTTTTGATAAGGTGCTCAAAAACCAAAGCAGATTTTTTGATCAGGTGTCTTGCCACCAATGAGCTTTTGACAAGGTGCTCAAAAACCAGGTTCAAACTTTTGAAGGGAGTTTGAAAAACCCTTTACAGAGTGAGGGTGAGAGATTGATGGCAGTCTTCTCTTTCTCAAACAGCTGAGAAGACTAAGTGGATTGATGTCAAAGCTCCCCCTGAATCCTTGAAATCTTCAGGAAGAAAAGCTTTGCTTGAGGGTTATAGACCTTCAAATATAGAACTCCAGCAATGGATGATTTCAGCAATGGCTGAAATGTTGAGTGTCTGGAGTCTTGAAATGATGTTGGCCTTGAACACTTTGAGAGATGAAGAGATTTTGAAAGCTTGATCTCTTTGATGAGTGTTCTTCAGAATTCTTTTTGATAGAAGATTTTGAATGAGTCTCTGTAATCTGTATTATGTGTTCTCTTCTTGTTAATCTCTGTTGATTCAAAAAACATTCTGTCTTTTATTCTCTGTTCCAGAATAGAATATCATTTTCTTTCAAGGATAGCCGTTGGTCTGCATTGATTGCATCCTTAATTGCATAATCTCTTCTGGAGGAAAGTCCACAGAATTATTCCTTGAAAAATTCCTTGAAACTTGGTCCAGAAGTAAATGAAAACGGCTAGCAAATCTTTGAATTAATTGCAGAATAACTCCTGACTGATTTGAATTTGAGTTCTGGAAGTTATCTGAAATCGTCGAACTGAGCTCTGCTAACGTCGATCTGAGCTCAGCGATCTGGAAAACTCAAGCAGCAAAAATAAACGTCGATCTGAGCTTAAAGATCGTCGAACTGAGCTCAGAGATAAAGATCCAAAGCAGAGTCAAAATCGTCGAACTGAGCTCACCGATCGTCGAATGGAGTTCGACGATATTAAGAAGTTGAGCTTAGCGATCGTCGAATGGAGTTCGACAATCTGTCGAAGTTGAGCTAGACGATCGTCGATCGGAGTTCGACGAATCGTCGTGCTGAGCTCGACGATCAGACTTAGTCTCCAGACAGAAAAACTTGGTCTTCAGGGCAGCTTCCAAACCTAGACTTCTAACCCTTAGACTCAATTCTAATTGACCTTTTAAGCTATACAGGAGGTCAAATAAAGGTTCCTAGAGACATAGTGATCCTGACCCAAATTAGTAATAGGGTGTTCCAACACAGCCTTTGGATGACCATTCCAACAATCTCAAGCCAGATGTCCCACCTTGCCAAACATGTATCAAGTGAGCGGACGTCTCCCTATCATCACTTCAGAAATAGTAGAAGAAGCTGGTCCTGCTGACTTAACCTTATTCCTCCACCTTCATTGTTCAGGCTTCTCTTACCTCGACACATTAAACTCTAGATTCTTTACTGCCAAGTTATTATTACACCGCACACGCTTCATATCTTGCTCTAGGGATCAGGCTTTATTGACTGATGTCAGAAAACCCTGCGTCATCGGACCTAAGAGATGCAACCTCAGATCATCTCGTCGTCTTTTATAGCACTGATTGGTCTTCCATTCCTTGTCTACAAACATAAAGCATGCATACTACCCCAACCTTGTAAATTCATATAAGTAATCTACAGAACTCTCGCCATGAGTTAACCTTTGCAAATGATTTTCCATTGCAATCCGCTGTGGAGATGGAAGATATCTCGCCAGAAAGAGCCTCAAAAATTACTCAATCAAGATCTTGTTGGGTCCATTGCTCCCAATGTCCCTGATTTGTAAGAAGTCAAACAAGTTAATTATATACACATAGTTGTATTTGATGTATGGTTAAGTTTCATGTGTAGGGTGAAAACTTGAAGAAATGACTAAGTACAAAAGTATCGACACACTTCACAACTGTGTCGACACCTTTGTAGGAGAAGTGTCGCGATCAGAAAGATACAAAACAACAAATGATGGAGACAGCGACCCCCAACATGATGAAGAAACCGACGACATGCTTACGGAAGATCTTTCTCTGTCTCTAGTCAAAGACTTGCGACACCGTGGTGATCTTGTGGAGCGATGCTACGATCTTCGACCTCGGCGCTAGACAACCTATAAATATTTATTTGCATTTATTTGAGAGCATTTTATTTCATCATGTTATGTTTAAACATTGGAGTGTTTTTATTTTTTATTTGGGATGCATGTAGCCTAACTTTGTGGTGAGCCTATATAAGGCCTTGCTATTATTATTTTTCATCAAGTTGAATGAAAGAAAATTGAAACCCTAATCGTCTTGAGAATTTCCCTCTTCCCCCTCCTTTTCAAAATTCGTCGAAGCCGTTCTCTCCCTCTCCAAGCCGCCAGCTATTCTCTCCCTCCTCTCTCAAGTTCGGCCAGCCCTCAAAACCGCCACCCTCCTCTCCCCCTTCATCCCTCTCGGCCTCTCTTCCACCACCCTCAAGCCACCACCCCATCCAACCCAAATAGCCCCCTTTCAAGCAAACCCGAGCAGCCCCTTCTCTAGGGAAAACCGACCATCCTCACAATCACAAAACCCGACCACCCTCATCCCAACAAAAACCGACCAGCCCTCAACTTTTTGGGTGGATCTCGGCAAAGGTACAAGATTCATCCTTGTGAATCCTACTCCGGCGTGAAGTGAAGAAGGCAGACGAGTTTCCTCTCCATCCGACGTGACTTCGGCGGAGCCGTTGAAGATCAATCTAGATTAGTGAATTAGAATCATCCATTCTGATTGGGTAACGAAACGTTTTCTACTTTTGTGTGTTTTCCCACTGGATTTTCATAGTGGTTGATTTACTTTAGCATGATCTTTGAAATGTTGGAATTTTTGTGGTTTTCTTCGATTGATTTTATTGTTCATCCTTGTTTCATTTAAGTTCGATAGGATTGTCGAACGTCGTTTTCTTTTTGTTGGGGGAGATCTGTCATTTCCGAATCGTAAATTTTGGTAGATCTCTTTTGGTACAACCACCGCTCGATCGGACCGGTTGGGTCCTTTTAGCGAGAAAGAATATTGGCCTATAGCCTTTGTTCGATCCTAAATGGTTTGGTTACCCATACGTTAGCATTTAATTGATAAAATTGTATAATGTGTGTGCCGCGTTGAAGTTTATGTGCGAATGTAAATTGGATAATTGAGAGAAAAGTCGTGTTTTTCCGTTAACAACCGGTGTCAATGTGTGAGCACGCTTCAATTTGATATCAGAGGGAGGTTCACGTCAATTTCCTAATTAGCACCCTCCCCCTATTCCTTAGTGTTGATGCGCTAAAGGAGAGAGAGATGGGCACCACCAGCTAACGGTTGGAACATGGGGGAAAGGAAGGGAAAAGAGGCAACTACAAGAAACTATCTACTAAGCGGATGAGAAAGAAAGCAGAGCCATGAAGCACGACAACACCATACTTCGCCCGTCGCGGCTTAAATGCCTATCTTGTGACGGGCTTTCCTTTGATTGCGAATGAGTTGATTACAAAGAGGAAAGGAAAAGTGCAGGAGCAGAGCAAGATGGAGACTGCAAAGCATGATATTCGAGTCCGCAACCTTTAACAGGTAGTCTCCAAGGATCGAGTCAGCGTACTTTGGGTGAACCAATCCCCCCTATTTATAGGTTCGGGGGCCTGCCCAAACGGGCAGGGCTAAAATAACTGGATGCCCGGGGTACAGGAGAACCGGGAAGCGGTGACAGGAAGCAAAAAGAAAAGACACTCCAATCCGTGCAAGAGGGCAGACTGGGCTCGCGGGCTGGTGCTTCTGTTTGTTGCTACAAGGAGCGATCCTGGCTGGAGGGTCACGACTTATGCGAACTGAGGACTGAGTCCGCCTGAAGAGGTAGTAGTGCGATCCTGGGGGCTGATCTCCTGAGACAGGATGACCTGGGCGGACTGAGAGCTGAGTACGACGTCGGAACTAGATCTTACTGAAACATACCGAGGCGTGACGATCTGGGCGGACTGGAGAAGCGAGTCCGCCGCTTAAGCAGTATGTGACCATGGAAGCTTGTTGAACATATTGTGGACTTCGGGGTTAACACAATCACCACACATTTTTAAGTTTCTGGAAAATTCAAAAATTTTAGCTTAACCGCCAAGTCCGCAAGCCTCATTAATGTTGTCAGTGCTATAAAAATCGTTGGAAGTTCTGCATTTGTCAAAAACTGTACATAGCCATGGGGCGCTTCTCACCACTTGCGGTCTACGCTCCGTCGTCCACCATGACAGGACAAGGTGCAATCTTCGGCAGCCTCACTTCCAAGGTGGAGAAGCCCAGGCCGCAAATGAAAACCAAGAAGGTTGTGAAGAGAACTGGGGAAGGGATCCATTCTGCAGGAGAAACCTCCCGCATGGATAAACCGTCAATAGAGGCAGTCCGCCAGATTGACGAGCCTATTCGCGCGAAGTCTGCGGATGCCAACGCTCATTCTGAAAATCCACCACAAAGCACGGACAAATCACAGAATCCGCTAGAGTCTACTGACAAGAACCCCTCAAACTCCGTAGACATGGACATGTACCCGTCTGAATCGGGTACACTGATGTTTCGTATAAACACAGAAACTGAGGTTTCTTTTTTGGATGCCCAGCAGCCCATCATCGATCTGGAACAAGACAGAAGACCTGCTGGGGAAGGTGTTGTGGAAAAGGTGAATTCACAGGAACTAGTTAATGCTAATCCAGAGGCAGTCCGCAAGATTCTGCCTGACCTGGAGTAGGTTGCTGCGGACCTAACTGAGAAAAAAGGCCCCTCTGAGAGGAAGAGGGAAAAATCCACTATTGCCGACTGAGTTGAAAAGAAACTGCGGACCAGGAAAGAGAAAAATATCTCTGTGCGGATTGGGCTGCGATCTTGCAGTACAGGCCATGGGAAAAGGAGGTTTCTGAGTCCGGCTTCATCGCACCGGAGGCTCCAATCTCGGGAAGCGATTCCCTCTCGAGGTTCAGTCTGTCAACTGATGAAATGCTTAACTCCATAGATACCGACCAACTTCATCTTATTAATCGATCCTTATTGGAGGTATTGCAGCCCAAAATCGGGATTCTGGTGGTTAAGATTGGTGATCACCCCCCCCCCCCCCCCCCCCCCGCACATCTGCAACTGAAGGAGATGAGAAGGAGAAGCTAAGGAAGCAGATCACCGAGAAGAAGGAAAAGATCGCTGCCCAGATGGCGATGGTGGAGGCGGCCTCGAAGCAAGTCGCTGCGGACAAGGAAGCGGAGGATCTGCGGACTACCGCTGAGCTGTTGCAGATAGGTAAACTCCAACAAGTGCCTAAGCACTTTATGCGTCAGTGGCTTTATAAGTCTCCACAGCGGAAGTCGAGGCCAATAAAGATTATCATCGAAACCGATGACATAGTTGTTTCGATGAGCTCGGTGGCCAAGAAGAGAGCCAAAGTTCATCGCGAATGGAGGAAGCGACTAAGCGTATTTGACCCGTAGTGGATAAGGCGGCCTGTATTCGATAGTCGCCATCTCGCCACGGCGATTGCTCAAAGTTTGATTTTATATCTTCGCATTTTGAGTCCGCCGCTGGCTGTATTTGAGTATGAACTTTGTTCTTCTTTGTTGTAGGACGGAAGTCGCCGCCAGGTTCGGTTGAGAATAGAGAGATCATGCCTACTCCAGATGTAGCTACTTTAGAGCGACTTGGCATGATCTCGTTTGATGAGCCCGCCCAAGGCAAGCAGTCTGGCCTGGACAAAGCAGCGGTGTTAGAGATGAAAAAGCTCAAAGAAGAAATAAAGGAAATTCGAGCTGAGATGAAGAAAAGGGCAGAGCGAGAGAAGGCTTTGGAGGACCAGGTCGCCTCCATCTCTATGGCACTGGAGAGAAGCGATAGAGAAAGGAGTCGACTTGGCGATGAAGCCCGCTTCTACAAGGGAAAATACTTGGTGTTGATGCAGGAAGGAAAAGGCAAGCAGGATGCCGAACTCCTGGTGGAAAGGTTGCGATTTCCATATCGCACTGCTCCATCGGAGGCTCTGGCACCAACTGAAGGTAGCCAGCCCACCGCGGACGAGGTATCGTGTTGGATCCCTAGTTGATTTGGGCTCGGTCCACTGACTTAGGATGTGACCCATCATGTATAGTCTGGGTCAAGTTTTTGTCTTAGAGTCTAGGACAGTCCTCTATCTCAACTTCAGATGGACCAGACTTCTTCAAGACCATTAGGAACTCCAGATCCATCAGTTTTTCATACTAAGTGAAATGAGTTCGACGTTCGTCGAACTCAGCTCGACGAAGGGAGTTCTGCGCTCAACGATCGTGAGACAATTCGTAGTGCTGAGCTCGACGAACTATGTTCTTTGCTCGAGGAACACCGAGATTCGACCTCAAGCTTATCAGGACTACTTCAGAATTTCTCTAAGTCCAGCTTCATGGTTCGGTCGACGAATTATATTCTGAGCTCGACGAACTTGGACCTCAAGTTCACAGCTTCTCAGCTCGACGAATTTAGTTCTCTGCTCAACAAATAATGTTTGTCTGATATTGAAGATTGTCTGTTCAACGAATGAAGACTGTCAGCTCGACGAACTCAGCTCAGCTCGACGAACTCAGCTTAGCTCGACGAACTCAGGCTCAGCTCGACGAACTCAAAACTCAGTTTGACGAATTATGTTCTTCGGTCGACGATTTCATACTAGGTCTTCTTCCGTTCCCGTCTCATTCCATGGCGCTGATTCCTGAACATTTAATGGCAGTTCTTCCCAGAATACTACCGTTAGAATGCGAAGTTAATCCTGGATTATTACATACCATTTTCCCATGGAAACAGTTGGGGAAATAATTAATTACTACTTCCTTTCCAGGCCGTCTGCCATTACTGCTCTATATTCAAAATTCGAATGTTTCTTATGAGACATTGAGAGATACAGAAAGAGTGAGATATACAGAGATATACAACAACAAAACAAAAGGACAGACAGTGATTCAGACAACACAGAAAAGGAATTCATTCTTGGCCTAGAGAGAAACTGATTAAGAAGAAGAAGAAGAACACTACATCAATATCAAGAGTCTTCTTCATCTGCTTTTACTCAGGATAACTTCAAAGACAATACATTCATATCAGTCACAAGAAGTTCCTGGAGACTTTCTCTGGACCTGGAATTCTAGGTCTTTGAAGACCTATCACCCTGAAGCAATGCTCCAGCATTCTTCCTGATTCATTCTACATCCCAGGGGGAGCAAAGCTGCTAAACAACAATCCACAAGTCTTCTCATTTGACTTGAGAAAGAGAAGACCTCATCACCCGCTCACTCCACCTCTGTACAGGGTTTTAATTCCCTTCAAAATTATTCTGGTTGCAAGTCTCCCTCCAAAAGACTTGAGGGTTTGGTTTTTGGGAACCTGATCAAAACCCCATTGGTGCCAGGACACCTGATCAACCCCTTCCTGCAGTGGATTCCTACCAGGGTGGTAGAAGAGTGGACTACCCAGATTTGGGGAACCACTATAAAATTCTTGTGTCGTCTGGTTGCTTTATTTTCCTTTTTATTTTCTGGCCTTACTCTGTGAATGTGCTGTGATTAGATAGTTGTTGCATCTTGGTTTATTGTATTTGCTTCCCTGCACAAACACCTAAAATACAACAACAGTTCTAAAAGTTTTAAAATCACCAACATGCTCTATTCACCCCCCCCCCCCCTCTAGAGTATATCTGATCAAACAACACCTTCAGGAAGTATCAAGCATACCTCCTGAACTTTCAATTGGTATCAAAGAGAGGTTAGTTAATAATACCACATCTTCCAGGTTGGTTAAATTACCAGACCTTACAGGTTGGTCAAATTACCATACCTGATTGGTTGTACAGGTTAACACCTGAACCCAAAGATCCTTTAGTTAGATCTGTTTGTTTTTATTCTCTTATTGGACTTATCCTTCTCACGGACATGGCCCAAAACAAGGATTTAAAAAGCATCAGACCTCCAGTGTGCAATCGTAATAAGTTTGCCATCTGGAAGACAAGAATTAGATTATATATGAACTCCATTGATGAGGATATTTTTTCTGACATTTCAACAGGTGTTCCTCCAGCTCCTACAACTTTTGCCAGCACATCAACTAATCTGAGTGCAGTACCACCTCCAGACAATACTGAAGCCTATAAGAAAGCCAAGATGGCTGATGCAAAGGCTATGAATATTCTGTCCCAAACAATGTCAGATGACATATTTCAGAAGGTGGCTGAGTGCACCTCAACCAAGGCCATTTGGGACTCTCTCAATCAAATGGTAGCAGGCTCAGCTGATGAAAGAAAGGATAGGAGATCCAGTCTCATTTCTCTCTATGAGAATTTCAAAAAGGATGAGACAGAATCTGTGGCTGAGATGTACAATAGATTAAGTTCAATCATCAGTGAACTCAAGACTCTTTATAAGGACATCACCTTAACTGAGGTGAATGACAAGATACTGATGTGTTTCCCCAGTTCATGGGATTCCAGAATCTGGCCAATCAAAGAAGCCAGAAGCCTCAATGAGATTTCAACAGAATCTCTGTTAGGCAAGCTGAAGTCATATGAGCAGCTTGTCAAATCAAGAGAGGCAACATAACAGAAGGCAACTACCCCAGTTAGGAAGGAGTACAACTTGGCCTTCAAAGCTTCTGAAGACAATGAAACATCTACATCCAATGAAGAGTTAATGAGTCTTTTGGCCAAAAGATTCTACAAAATGGCAAGAAAGGACTTTAGAAGAAAATCATCCAGGTAGGATGATAAGCCCAAATATGACAAGACACCAACTAAGGAGGTTGCGTGTTTTGGATGCAGAAAGCCTGGGCACTATATTTTAGAATGCCCAGAGAATCAGAAAAAGGACAAGGGCAGGGACAAGGATTCCAGAAGAAAACAAAGCAGCAGACCCTCCTCCAACAAATATAAATGGAAAGACAAAGGATTTGTTACTGAGTCCTGGAGTGACACAGAAGAGGAAACATCCTCCTCCAGCTCTAGTGAAGAAGAGGAAGAAGCCAGATCCAAGGAGGTGTGCCTAATGGCAATAGATGCCTCCAGAAGCAACTGTGGATCAAAAGAGGATTCTGAAAATGAAGGTGCCTCAGACTCAGAGGCTGATCAGGTGATTTCTAGTTTTGATTTCAATTCTAACTTATTTAAAGTAGAGTTTAAAACTATGTGCATGGATCTAATAAACGCAGAGAAAGAAATAAAAACCTTGAGGACTAGACTAGAAAACCTTGAATCTGTCAGCACAGAAAATAGAAAACTAACTGATCAATTGACTCTAGCTAATGAACAAATAATCAAGTTAAAAAATTTAATTATGTGAGGCAAAACAACTTGAGCAATCTCTCAATGGGAGAAGCCTCAAGCTGATGGATATCACAAGCACAGTAAATGCCAGATTAAATGGCAGGCTGGGCTTGGGTGCTTCATCAGTTTTACCCCCCATAATAAAGAAGAATAGACTTTCTACTCCCATAAAGTTTATCACTGCTAAAGGTAAAGAGAAACTAATTGAAAAACCCATGTCAGAAAACAAGTCAAATCCCCTAGACAATAGAAACAAAAAACAGAAGAAAGCTGTTAAAAACCAAGTTCAGCAGAATTCGTCGAACTTAGATCGACGAAATCCTGCAAGTTCGTCGAACCCCGATCGACGAACGCTGAACGCAAACTTCAGAAATAATTATTTGTCCAACTGCGATCGACGAACTGTGTATGGTTCGTCGAGCAGAGGTCGACGAACGTGGGACGCAGAAATGACCATGGTCATTCTCTGAGTGGAGGTCGACGATCTCATCCCCATTCGTCGAACTCTAGTCGACGAACTCACAATAATTCGTCGATCCCAGAACGACCAAATATAAATCATTTCTCCTATAGAAATTTTAAAGCAGCTAACAAGACATTTAATCCAGTAGCTGATTGGATAATCCCACCTAGGAGATATCACCCTCTAGGGTATAAGTCTCATCCTGCCTTATAAGTCATTTCTAGTTTTACTTTTTAGCCAAACCAAGGACCCAAGGTAACCTGGGTCAAGAACAATTGAGCTTTATTTTTTAATGCAGGTACAGGTGAAGAGCTGTCCAAGGTTAAGTCAGACCTGGTACCTGGACAGTGGCTGCTCCAAGCACATAACTGGCAGCAAAGCAAATCTCTCCAGCTATAAGTCCAAGCTAGGACCAAAGGTGATATTTGGAGACTCAAAGAGTGGTCAGTTAGAAGGATATGGAAGAGTAAGCATTGGAGCAGTAACCTTCAAAAAGGTGACATATGTAAGAGGACTTAAACATAACCTTATATCCATAAGTCAATTATGTGATGAAGGTTATCAGGTACATTTCAACTCTACCTCTTGCTCTATTATAAATGATAAAAACCAAACTGTTTAAATTGGACTTAGACAAGGGAACATATATTTAGTAGATTTCATTTCTTCCACAACTGATATTTGTTTACTCAATATCACTAGTAACCAAAATGAGTTATGGCACAAAAGGCTAGGACATGTAAACCTTAAGAACATATCTAGGTTATCTAAAGACAACCTTGTTAGAGGTTTACCTTCTGGTCCCTACAATAAGGAAAGCCTATGCAGGGCTTGTCAACTAGGCAAGCAAACTAAAACTAGTTTCACATCCATTAATAAAAGTGATTCACCTAGTATATTGTATCTGCTTCATGTAGATCTTTTTGGACCCATTGCAGTACAAAGCCTAGGAGGGAAGTCTTACACCTTAGTCATTGTTGATGATTTCTCCAGATTCAGTTGGGTAGCCTTTCTGAGAGCTAAGTCAGATACATTCAAAGTTCTTACAGATTTTCTCAGGACCATACAGATTGAGTTCTCTACTCATGTTGCATTGATCAGAAGTGATCATGACACAGAGTTTGAGTCTCTTCTTATGCATGAGTTCTGTGAGAAGGAAGGTATCAGACAGTGTTTCTCAGCTCCTAGAACTCCCCAACAAAATGGGGTTGCTGAAAGGAAAAATAGGACACTCATTGAAGCTGCAGGTACATTGTTAGCAGATGCTTACATGCCTCTATCCTTTTGGGCAAAAGCTGTAAACACAGCTAACTATGTCCTGAACAGATGTCTTATACATAAACTAAAACATAAGACCCCCTATGAATTACTTAAAGAAAAGAAACCTAAAATCACTTACTTTAAAGTCTTTGGTTGCATATGTTACATCCACACTAATAACAAAAGATACATTAGAAAATTTGAGGCTAAGACTGAAAAAGGGATTTTTCTAGGATATTCCCAAGTAAGCAAGGCCTATAGGGTTTTCAACAAATCATCCCTTAAAATTGAAGAATCTGTCCATGTGTCTTTTGATGAAGCTAACATGTCTTATAAGGAGAAAGACATTTCTACCAATAGTCTTTTGCAGGTTTCACCAATGTGTGAGTCTATGGATGGACTTAACCTTACCCAAGAGGTTCCAACTCATCCCACTCCACAGGCTGCTGAAGATAGTGAAGAAGAAGTCCAAGAGGAAGTAACTGAACTTCCATCAACAGCCAGTACCATTCCTCAAGAGGAATTATTTACAGAAGCTGTTGCTCAACCAACTCCACCAACTGATCTTGTCACACTTAGAGATCACCCCAGATATCAAGTGATTGGAGACATTTCAGTTGGTGTACAGACAAGACATCAGCTCAGTCAAGACTTGATGCATGCCTGTTTTATCTCTCAAATTGAAAGTCTCACCATCCATGAAGCTGAGTAAGATCCCCACTGGATTCTTGCAATGTAAGAGGAACTAAATCAATTTGAGAGATGTAGAGTTTGGGATTTGGTTCCAAGACCCCATAACTACCCAGTTTTTGGAACCAAATGGGTCTATAGGAACAAATTGGATGCACAAGGGAACATAGTAAGAAACAAGGCTAGACTGGTTGCTCAAGGCTATAGACAAGAGGAAGGAATAGACTATGACCAAACCTTTGCCCCTGTTGCAAGGTTGGAGGCCATTAGAATATTCCTAGCCTATGCAGCCTACAAAAAGTTCAAAGTATTCCAGATGGATGTTAAGAGTGCCTTTCTGAATGGTGTACTTCAAGAAGAGGTTTATGTAGAACAACCTCCAGGTTTTATCTCTCTAACTCAACCCTCTTATGTTTACAAATTGCAAAAAGCTCTCTATGGTTTAAAGAAAGATCCAAGAGCTTGGTATGAGACCCTAGCTAGCTTTCATTTAGAGCATAAATTTACAAGAGGAACCATAGATAAAACCCTTTTCACTAGACATCATAAGGACCAAATCTTATTGGTACAAATATATGTGGATGACATTATTTTTGGGTCTACTGATCCCAAATTGTGCAAGAGGTTTGCTGACCTCATGCATTCCAAATTTGAGATGAGTAGCATGGGTGAGCTCTCCTACTTCCTTGGTCTCCAAGTGAAGCAGCTCCCTGATGGTATCTTCCTCTCCCAATCTAAGTATGCTAAAGAGCTTATTAAAAAGTTTGTGATGGGTGATGCCTCAGGAAAGAAAACACCTATGGCTACCAATGCTGTTGTGGATTCTGATGCAGCAAGGAAACCTGTAGATCAGAAACATTATAGGGCAATTGTTGGATCCCTATTATACTTAACTGCTAGCAGGCCTAACATAATGTTTGCCACATGCCTTTGTGCTAGATTCCAAGTGAATCCTAAAGAATCTCATCTTATTTTTCTAAAAAGGATTTTGAGATATATAAAGAGTTGTCCTAGTTTAGGACTCTGGTATCCTGCAGAGTCAGAATTTGAGTTAACTGGATACTCAGACGCTGACTATGCTGGATGTAGAGTGGATAGGAAAAGTACCTCTGGAACTTGACAGTTCCTGGGTATGAGACTTGTCTCTTGGTTTTGCAAAAAGCAGACATCTATGTCTACATCAACTGCTGAGGCAGAGTATATGGCTGCTGGCAGCTGCTTTTCACAGATGCTATGGATATAAAACCAGCTCCTAGATTATGGTATCAACTTAAATAATTCAACCTTATTTTGTGATAATACTAGTGCTATTGCTATAGCTCAGAATCTAGTTCATCATTCTAGGACTAAACATATTGAAATAAGATATCATTTCATTAGAGATAATGTAGACAAAAAGAAGATTAACTTGATTCATATTCCTACTGATTTACAGAGAGCAGATATTTTCACCAAACCTTTAGATGAGAAAACCCATCTGTTCTTTATAAATCAACTGGGAATGCTTAATGGAGAAGAGTTGAATTAATTTCTGTCTGTATTCGATGAATTTTCCTGAGTTCGTCGAACAGAGTTCGACGAATTAGGGAAAGTTTGAGAGATTCTCGTCGAACGGAGTCCGACGAATTCTCTGTGTGGAAACAATTTTCGCCGACCGGAGATCGACGAACCTTGCTTCAGAAACTATTTCATCGAACGGAGTTCGACGAACTGTTTTCAATTCTTCTAAATGAGTTCGACGAACTACTCACCTCTAACTTATTTCGTCGACCTCAGTTTAAAGAACTGTCTCTTTTCGTGGAACGGAGCTTGTCGATTCATATTCTGAAAATCTTATATCTAGGTTTTCTTCGACCTCCGTCCCGCGCTTTCAGTTCCTTTGCTCTTGATCGCTGTTTTCTCTGTGATTTTCTTTGCAGGTCATCAATGGCGATTCCTCCAGGAGCACTTGCGGCGATGAAGTTTGATGCAGCATTCTCCATGGATTTTGAGTCTTTCCAACATTCCGATCCAATTTTTCTTTATATCCTGGAATTACTTGAAGAATTGCATCTCAAGTACTTCATGATTCGCAGCATCAAGCTACACTCAACCGAGATAAGAGAATGGGTGTACACTGCCACCGTTTCTGAAGACGGAAATCTGACAGGACATATTGGAAACACTGCCGTTTCCCTGTCTCCAGCAGTACTCTCTGAAATTTTTGGACTAATCAATGGTGAAGACAACTTGGAAATGGACGCTGAGGAATATTCTGATATGTTGAAAGTAATGGGTTTCTCCGGCAGCAACCCTAATAAGCTTCTGAACAAGCAACTGTCTGCCGCCTATCAATTTTTGGCCGACATTGTAGGAAAAATTCTGATGGGCAAGCACTCGGCACATGACTATATCACTCGCCATCAATTCCTGATTATGTGCGCAGTGCTCAACAAACGACAGGTCGACTGGGGCATGGTCTTCTCTGACCTAATCAAGAAGAAAACAAGCAAGAAGGAAGTCTGTTACGGCAGAATCCTGGGGATTTTCCTCCAGGAAAAGGCCAGTGAATGTTTGGTCTCCCCGACCACATTCATCAATGCCAGCAAGCGCCTCACCTGTGCCTTATTTGGCAGATGGGAGAGGACAATCACCAAACCCTCCAAGGGTTCCTCCTCCTCCATCAATGCTTCTGAGAGCACGAGGACCGTCAAGGTCACTCCCCACCCTGACACTGAAGAGGCCATTCCACCTCCCAAATCTCTTCCCACTCCTCCTGCACCTCAATTGACTCCACCCCAACATCAATCTCCACCTCTTGATCTTGCACATATCCCTACACCTCCAGTTTCCCCCACTGAAACACATATTCCCTCACCTCCTCAATCCCCTCTTCCCCCACACCTATCCACTATTCCATCCTACACCATATCCCCTCCCCATATTCTTCCTTCCTCCTCTGCTTCTATCCCCTCCACCATTCCTTCTCCACTACTGGACTCCTCCACCATTCCCTACATCATCTCTCTTCTGACTCCTCTCATTCAAGCACTCATCACAGAGGCCATTACACCTCTGGTGAATTCCATTAATTCTTTATCTGCACAAATCACAACCCTTTCTGCTGCCCCCTCTTCATTCAAGGGCCTGGCTCCAGGTTCTCCTGAACCCAGGCTGGGGGAGATGCTCCATGATGAAGCTGGTGCAGCAGCTGCAGAGGTTGATACAGTTGATACAGATACAGTTGATATTGCAGATCCAATTTTTGATACTACAGATACAGTTGATACAGTGCTTGATAATGCAGTTGCAGTTACAGATACAATAATTGATTTTATTCAATTTATGGACACTGACATTAGCTTTGATGAGTCAGTAGATACAATAACAACTGCTAGTGATTTCATTATACATCCCACAGTTAATTTATCTGAGTTACTTCATACCTTTGATTCTGTATATATGAAGTTTCCTTCAGCAGAGGTTGTTAAACCATATTTGGCTATTGTCCAGTATACCTCTCCAGCCAGTCCAGCAGTTGCCAAGCATCTTTGTGACACCTTTGCTGCTCCTACTGCTGTCCCAATTCCTGTGTCCATTCTAGAAATCTGATCTGTCCCAGATTTTGTCATGGATGATTCTCCCATGCCTGATCTGGATGAGCTCATTCTGGCAGACATTGAAGTAGAGAACAAGGCAGTAGCTGAAAGCTCTGTCTCTACTGCTGTTGAACCCTCACCCTCTGAACCTTCTATCCCCCCTCAAGAAAAACCTCTTATCATGTCTGATGAAACTTTGAGGAAGTTGAATGCTCTATATGACAATCCTCAGAGTTTAGGTTCTGATGATGATGATGATGATGAATCAGATGAGGAGGCTGCTAAAAAGAAAAAGAAGTTGCTTTCTAAGAAAAGGAAGGCTCCTCCTCCTCCTGCTCCCAAGCCTAATCCCACTGCAGACACTCCATACTATATTCTGCACAATGTTGCTCCTTACAAAGGGTTGCCTGCATGGATGTGGCTATCAAAGAACCAGCAAAAAGAGAAGAAGAGGAGTAGGAGATACTCTCCTCCCCCAATTCATAGATACAGAAAGGATCCTCCTCCTCCTCCTCCAGCAGCAGGTGCCTCTCGCTCTGGATCTCAGAGATCTGCCCATATTCAAACTTATCAGAGACAAACAAGGAGATCTTCTGGTGGTAGTCAGCCAAGGCCACCATCTTCAGGCAGAAAACACCATCAACAACAGCAGCAGCAGCACCAGGAATCTAAGGAACATGAAGCTGAAAGGCCTTATTCTCCTCCTGAAGATCCAGAAACAACCAACACAGCCAGAATGACAAGGTTCCAAGAGATCATTGGCTTATCTCTAATCAACAAAGCTAAAGCTGAAGGCAAGGACACAATAGGCTTAACTAATATGTATCAGTACATGAGAGATGAGCTAAAGAGATTTGGGAAAGCAAACAAGCTACTCGATGTTGATGAGTACATGTATCTTCACCTAGAAGCAGTTGTACCCAGAGCCACTTCACTGAACATCATAGGGGCAGCTGACATGACTATGACCGAGGCTCAAGCTTCAGATCCCAATAGGGAAATCATTTTCAAAAAGCTAGGAGATAAAGCACCAGAAGACAAGCTAAAACAGAAGAAGACAGAGAAGTAATTTTGTGGTTATTTCATTTCTGCTTCTATTTCAGACTATTTCTTGTATTAAAACAAAGCATGTATGTATATATATATATCTGATGCATGTGTTGTAAATTCTCTGCCAGATATATATCTTAATTTTGCTTTATTTTTCTGTTTGTTCTTTGCTCGGAGTCTCTGTTAGTGACCTCACCCAAATAGAGGGAGATTGTTGGATCCCTAGTTGATTTGGGCTAGGTCTACTAACTTAGGATGTGACCCATCATGTATAGTCTGGGTCAAGTTTTTATCTTAGAGTCTAGGACAGTCCTCTATCTCAACTTCAGATGGACCAGCCTTCTTCAAGACCATCAGGAACTCCAGATCTATCAGTTTTTCAGACTAAGTGAAGTGAGTTTGAGGTTCGTCGAACTCAGCTCGACGAAGGGAGTTCTGCGCTCAACGATCGTGAGACAATTCGTAGTGCTGAGCTCGACGAACTATGTTCTTTGCTCGACGAACACCGGGATTCTACCTCAAGCTTATCAGGACTACTTCAGAATTTCTCTAAGTCTAGCTTCATGCTTCGGTCGACGAATTATATTCTGAGCTCGACGAACTTGGACCTCAAGTTCACAGCTTCTCAGCTCGACGAATTTAGTTCTCTGCTCAACGAATAATGTTTGTCTGATATTGAAGATTGTCTGTTCAACGAATGAAGACTGTCAGCTCGACGAACTCAGCTCAGCTCGACGAACTCAGCTTAGCTCGACGAACTCAGGCTCAGCTCGACGAACTCAAAACTCAGTTCGACGAATTATGTTCTTCGGTCGACGATTCCAGACTAGGTCTTCTTCCGTTCCCGTCTCATTCCATGGCGCTGATTCCTGAACATTTAATGGCAGTTCTTCCCAGAATACTACCGTTAGAATACGAAGTTAATCCTGGATTATTACATACCATTTTCCCATGGAAATAGTTGGGGAAATAATTAATTGCTACTTCCTTTCCAGGCCGTCTGCCATTACTGCTCTATATTCAAAATTCGAATGTTTCTTATGAGACATTGAGAGATACAGAAAGAGTGAGATATACAGAGATATACAACAACAAAACAAAAAGACAGACAGTGATTCAGACAACACAGAAAAGGAATTCATTCTTGGCCCAGAGAGAAACTGATCAAGAAGAAGAAGAAGAGCACTACATCAATATCAAGAGTCTTCTTCATATGCTTTTACTCAGGATAACTTCAAAGACAATACATTCATATCAATCACAAGAAGTTCCAGGAGACTTTCTCTGGACCTGGAACTCTAGGTCTTTGAAGACCTATCACCCTGAAGCAGTGCTCCAGCATTCTTCCTGATTCATTCTACATCCCAGGGGGAGCAAAGCTGCTAAACAATAATCCACAAGTCTTCTCATTTGACTTGAGAAAGAGAAGACCTCATCACCCTCTCACTCCACCTCTATACATGGTTTTAATTCCCTTCAAAATTATTCTGGTTGCAAGTCTCCCTCCAAAAGACTTGAGGGTTTGGTTTTTGGGAACCTGATCAAAACCCCATTGGTGTCAAGACACCTGATCAACCCCTTCCTGCAGTGGATTCCTACCAGGGTGGCAGAAGAGTGGACTACCCAGATTTGGGGAACCACTATAAAATTCTTGTGTCGTCTGGTTACTTTCTTTTCCTTTTTGTTTTCTGGCCTTGCTCTGTGAATGTGCTGTGATTAGATAGTTACTGCATCTTGGTTTATTGTATTTGCTTCCCTGTACACACACCTAAAATACAACAATAGTTGTAAAAGTTTTAAAATCACCAAAATACTCTATTCACCCCCCCCCCCTCTAGAGTATATCTGATCTAACTAACACCTTCAGGAAGTATCAAGCATACCTCCTGAACTTTCATGTCGAGTCCGGCAACTGAGCCCATGGTTCCTCTGAGCCGAGTGGACCGGGAGGCCACACACATGCACAGGACCATCAACTCCATGCATCGTCTCATCTACTAGTTGTACGGTGAAGTACTTCAGATGAGCGATCAAGCGGCGCATCTATGCATGGACAGGTCGGAGCGGCCTGCACAATCTGACAATAGAGACCGCTGTGTCCGCTAGAATGTAAACAATTTGATTTGTTTATGTATAATTTGTTTAAACAATGCCTTTGTTTGTGCTATCATGTGATTTGTGAATGAACTGTGACATTGCATTGTTGTTTGAGTAATGCTGCGGCCTGCGTGACTTGAAATCTTTGTGTAGGATTGTTTATATGCGAAATGTGCGAACTGATTTTGTGTCCGCTTCTTTGATTTGAAATGCGTTTATTGCTTGGGAATAGGTAGGAAAAACTGCAAGTTGTGTGGACTTGGTTCCGTGTCAGCGAAATTTTATTTTAACTTGTATGATTTACTGAATTAATTACGAGCTGGACAGACTGACTAATCAAACTGCACGGTCTGGATGAAAAGCTGTCAGACCCCAACTGCTTTAAATATAGCTTTATTGTTTCTTCAATGCAGGAAAGTGACCGAAATAGAAGTCACTGCGGTCTCAGACAATTGTGTCCGCCAGAACTGATGCTGCGGTTGCTTTCCACGCGGCCGACCACAAAAAAGTGCAAGTTGACAGAGGCCGATCTCGAGGCCTTTGTTGAAAAACATATGGAGGACTTGCCTGTACTCGCCAGGCTACCTAGTGACCAAGAGAGGATCAATTTCTCCACTGCGACCCAGATCGCAGTTCCTGTAGATCATTTTGAAATCGGATTCAAATTTCCATTGCTGTGAGAAATCACAGAGATCTTTGAACATTACGGAATGGTGCCTGGCCAGCTCGCGCCAAACACCATGGCCGCGATCTACAACATCATCTCATACTTGCGGTCTGAGAAGATCGCATTCTCCATGAACATCTTCAGAAAGATCTTCTCAGTCCGCTCTATAACACCATCTGGAGGCCGCCCCTACAAGGGCATGATATATTTCTATTGCCGAGGAATGAAGGTGATGGGTCTGCCGAACAAGATCCACAACTGGACCTCGCGGTATTTGACCTTCGAGGGCGACCTTGGTTTCACGCATACAGATCCACAGGAGCGCGCGGACTCTGTCTTCAAGATCATCAAGCTTACTGAAGTGGAGGCGGACATCGTCGACTTCTTGGTCGGAGCAAGGCTGGATATTGAGCATTATATCCCGCTGCTCGTGAGCTTGGACAACATAGATCGCCAAGATAGTAAGCTTTGCGACCTGACTTTGTAGTCGCCGCGACCTGCAGTTATCTAACATTCTTCTTGCTTTTTGCAGCGGTATTGGGAGTACCATCAAATCCGCCTCAAATGCCAAGAGGACTGACTACTACACAAAGGGAAAGAAAACAAGAGATTGTAAAGAAAAGAAGAGAGGAGGGGGATCCTGCTGCGGGCTACTCCTCCTCAGAAAGTTTGATTTGCAAGGCATCGGCAAAAGCTAGAAGGATCTGCGGTGAAACCCGATGATCCGCTGGAACAGCAGGAATACGCATGTCAGCCTATCCACCGCACTTCCATCTTGGAGAAGTCCAAGTATATCCCACTACGCACATGTCGCGATCTCCGCTCTTTGAGGGAAGCACAACCTGCCCAACCTGAAGAATGTACCCGCTGCCGACCTCCCTCTTCTGGCCTCCCAAGCAAATGTGAATAGCATGGTGACGAGCCACTTCTTGGGCTGCATGACCAGGGACCTGCTCAAAGAAAATGAGCAGCTTCATCAGGAGATGAAATCACTTAGAGAAAGGAATAAGCGGTTAGGAAAGAGAGTTGCTCTTCAGAAGGAAGAGGCAGCGGTAAGCTTTGTATTTGCAGCGATCTCCATCTTTAGTCCTCGGTGAACTGATTTGCTTTTATTTTTCTGCAGACCGCATATGACCTCGAAACACCCAGCTTCAATGGAGCCATGTCTCCTTTTGTGAAGGAGAGCGTCGAGATCAATATTAAGCGGTTCATCGAAGGCGTCTTCACAAAGGACAACATGGAGGGTGTGCCCTTTCTCCAGCTTTTTCCAGAGCTGAAGGACCAGGTCGCGGACTTAGATCGGACTGCAAAAGAAAAGTTTGTTATTGATGAAGTTGAAGATGAAGAAGGTGAAGAAGGCACGACTAAAGATGAAGCTGCTGAAGACACAGGCTCAAGCCAGCGAGGTGGAGACCAGTCTGCCGAGTCCGGCCCTGCTTCTAGCTCTGATGACGAGAGCTCTTCTAGAGAGTTTGCGGACAATGAGAGTTCCAACAGTATCGGAATCGACACAGAGGGCTACTCTGCAGACGTCAATATTGATGAATCAAGACCAGATGCTCCTGCAGAAAAGAAACGTAAGAGATCGTCGGACAAAAAGATGTATATTTAGGTTTTTGTAAAGAAACTAGCGGACTCGAGTTCAGAGGCCGCCAACTTTTTGAAAGTTGTAGTTGACATTGATGAAATATATATAAAGGATATTTTGATCAGCTCGTGTATTCTGGTATTTTCATTATCTATTTCTTGTTTTTCAATGCAGTATGAAATGTATATGATCAATGATCGCCTTCAGTAAATGAAAACCAGTCCGCGCCATTTAGAGTCTAGGACACTTGCTTTAAGATTGCATAAACGGCTTTGATAACCAAGATAATCTACTTCAGGCCATGCTAATTGATCTTTTAGCTCGCCAATGTAACGAACGATTTAGTTATAGCTTGATGTGATATCTTGAAAAAAATAAAGAAATGACTTGCTAACTCGCCAAAAGAAAGGAAAACATTGCATTGAGGCGGACTTTGGCTAGTACCGATTCCAGTTCGCTATCAAGATTCTTCTAATAATAAGCTTTTGCGAGCTAAGAAACATAGATTCTGATAATATGGTTTTGCGAGCTAAGAAGACATCGATGATAGATGTTGCGAACTGAAAAGAGAATTATTGCTAACCTCTACGAGCTGAGAAAGATGGGTTACAGATTTAGGTGCCAAGCGGGCAGGTGCGGCCGGAGTGGCATTGCTTTCCTCACAGGGTCACGGAAACTGTAAACCACATCACTCAAATAACTTTGGCGGCCTGATATATTAAGTCATGCGGACTGTGGCGACTACCAGAATTGAGTCCAACTGAATTGAAATGATTCACACTTAGGTGACCAAGTCGGCAGGTGCGGCCGTAGCAGAATTGCTTTCCTCGCAGTGTCACAGAAGCCGTAAGATCAACCCACTAAAAACCTATGGACTGAGCTGATACCAATATGCAGTTCGTGCTGAATAGAAATGATTCACAACTTAAGTGACCAAGCGGGCAGGTGTGGTCGAAGTGGCATTTCTTTCCTCGCAGGGTCACAGAAGCTGTAAGATCAACCCAAAAAATATGCGGACTGTGCGGATACCAATAATCAATCCGCGCCGATTAGAAATGATTCACAACTTAAGTGACCAAGCGGGCAGGTGCGGCCGGAGCGGCATTGCTTTCCTCGCAGGGTAATAGAAGCTATAAGATCAACCCAAAAAATATGTGGACTGTGTGGATACCAATAATCAGTCTGCGCCGAATAGAAATGATTCACAACTTAAGAGACCAAGCGGGCAGGTGCGGCCGGAGCAACATTACTTTCCTCGCAGGGTCACAGAAGCTATAAGATCAACCCAGAAAATATGTGGACTGTGTGGATAACAATAATCAGTCTGCGCCGAATATAAATGTTTCACAACTTAAGTGACCAAGCAGGTAGGTGAGGTCGGAGCGGCATTGTTTTCCTCTCAGGGTCACATAAGCTGTAAGAGCAACCCATAAAATATGTAGACTGTGCAGATACCAATAATTAGTCTACGCTGAATAGAAATGATTCTCAACTTAAGTGACCAAGCGGGAATGTGCGGATGGAGCGGCATTGCTTTCCTCACAGGGCCACATAAGCTGTAAGATCAACCTAAAAAACCGACGGACTGAGCAGATACTAATATATAGTCCGCACCTTGTCGATTTTTCCTGCAAGAGAATGAGCTACAGACTTGTGTGACCAAGTGGATAGGTGCAACCGGAGCGGCATTACTTTCCTCATAGGAGCACAAAAGCTGTACACTCAATGGAAAGGTTTACTGCCCTCTTTCCTGGAGTACTGTCCAAGTTGATCTTTTAGGCAGGTGCAGCCGGAGTGGCATTGCATTCCTCTAATATCAACAAGGCCGTTGGTCTCCTGTAGGCACTACTTGAGCGTACCAAAGAGTATTTGAGGGTCACAAGCTAAGATGATCTGTGGGCAGGTGTGATAAAGGTGGCATTGCTTTCCTCACGCGATCATCAAAGTTGTAATGATATCCATATAAGGCAATATAAAGCTAGCACCCACCCTGTCCCTCCATAATGCAAAGGTGGGGTTAGGTACCGGTCGGGATCCAAAATTTAGGAGCCTACCGCACTAGAACCTGCAAGCTCCCAATATATATTGTGCGAAATCTCCCCGCAACACGTGGTCTTCGTGGTGTTACACTAATGACAATGGTTCTAAGGGAGGTCCCAACTTAACTCGACGATGTCTCCTGGTGTCAGTTATCCTTTGTAGTTGTTCAGGAGACAGAAAGCACTTGAAAAAGTGTCATTAAAGGGCCTTTGATCAATAATCGCTTTTGAAAAGTTTATATAAGAAGGAAAAGAAAGGAGGAGGTTCAGGAATAGAACCATTTGAGATCATCCCAGCTCCAAGTATGTGATACACCTTCTCCTTCATAGGTTTGTAAGCGATAAGTCCCGTTCTTAAGCAATACTTTGATGATGAATGGGCCTGCCCAATTCAGATTCAACTTTCCAACTGAGCCGGCTCTTGCAATAGAATCAAATTTTTTAAGAACTAGATCTCCCACTTGAAAGTATTTGATCCTTACGTTTTTATCAAAGTACCGGGCCATTCTTCTCTCTACTTCTTCCTACCTTATTGCTGCTTTGTCTCTGATCTCTTCAATGTGTTCCAAGCTGAATTTCATCTCTTCATTGTTCAACTCAAGCCAATCCTCCCAACCTTGTCTAGCAAGCAGAACTCCTAGAGATGGGACCTCAAACTCAACTGGAATAAGAGCTTCTGAGCCATGAGAAAGCTTGAATGGAGTCTCTCTAGTTGTTGATGAGGGTGTTATTGTTAAGGTCCAGAGGACCTAAGGAAGTTGATCAGCCCAACTGCCTTTGAGATTCTGCACCTTCTTTTTGAGTAAGCTGAGGATCTGCTTATTTGCTGCTTCAACCTGGCCATTGCTCCTGGACTGATGGACTAATGAAAAAAGCAGCTCTATTCCGATCTGCTTACAAAAATCAACCATCTCATTATTGTTGAACTGTGGCCGGTTGTCAGTGATAATAGCCATCGGAGTCCGATGTCGGCAGATTATCTCGCCCCAAATGAAGTTCTTTACGACCTGAGTTGTTATTTTGGCCAATGTCTTGGCCTCGATCCACTTGCTGAAATAGTCAATCATTACTATGATGAAGTGTCGTTGCCCACTTGCCAAGGGAAAAGGACCAAGGTGTCCATTCCCCAAACTGCAAAGGGCCAAGTTGTTGCGATTGATTTAAGCAGCTATGCTGATTGATGTTGAAGTGGAGAAAACTTCTGGCATTGAGCACATTTCTTTGCAAAGACCTCAAAATCTTTCTTCAGGGTAGGCCAAAAGTATCCCTACCGGAGGATCCTTCTTTCTAGAGTCCTTGCCCCTGAGTGACTTCCACACTCACCAGAATGAACATCATGAAGAACAGTAGGAGCTTCCTCTTCTAAAACACATATTGCCATCGCTGATAGGAAGGTTTTTCTATAAATAATGCCCGATACCAAGTAGTAGTATGCTTCTTTTACTTTGAATTTTTTCTTATCCTTGATAGAAGGATGAAAGTTTCTTATAGATAGATGAAGGATGAACGGATCCATCCATGAGGAGCTTTGATCAATTTCATCAACTCTTCTTGATCCACTGCCGGGCAGAAGAGTTCGAAAGTTGTTCCTCCTGGTGGATGGCCATGATTAGCAAGAACATCTGCTTCTTCATTTTTCATCTCTTGGAATGTGCTCAATTGTAAAACTCTTGAACTTGCCAATTTCAACCTTGACTAGAGTGAGGTATTTCTCTAAGATAGCTTCTCTGGTCTCAAAGTTGCCCAAGACCTGTGAAGCCATTACAAGAGAATCAGTAATTATGTGAACATGTTCAATCCCAAGTTCCCTTGCAAGCCTCAAGCCTGCCAATAAGGCTTCATACTCTGCCTGATTGTTTGTAACTGGAAAGAAGAACTTTATGGCCTGCACTAGTTTGATACCATTAGGATTAATCAGAATCACTCCTGCACCTGAGGTATTTATGCCTAAGGCCCCATCAAAGTAGATGGTCCAAGCCAAAAGAGACCTTTCTACTTGATCAAAGTTAGATTCTGCTGCATCAACCAAGAAATCTGCTAATACTTGAGCTTTAATGTATGTTCTGGGCACATAAGAGATCTCAAATTCACTTAGCTCTATTGACCATTTGGCTAATCTCCCCGAGTGCTCAGTTTTTTCCAGCATGCTTTTCAAAGGCTGATCCGTCACAACTTGAACTGCATGTATCTAGAAGTATGGATGGAGTCTGCGAGCAGACATTACTAATGCCAAAGCCAGCTTCTCCAGAATTAGATATCTTGTTTTTGCATCTTTGAGAATGTGGATAACATAGTAAACCAGATATTATCTCTTGTTCTCTTCCTAAACAAGAACTGAGCTGACCGCCTCTGGGCCAACTCCAAGGTACAAGAACAACACTTCCCCTTATCGAGGGCTTTGCAGCAAAGGGGTTGAAGTTAACTGTTTCTTTAATTGCTCAAAGGCTTCCGTGCACTCTTCTGTCCACTCAAACTTGGATGCTCCTCAAAGAGTCTTAAAGAAGGAAGCACTTTTTTCACCAACTCGATAGATGAATCTCCCGAGACCTGCCAATCTTCCTCCTAGCTGTTGAACCTCTTTAGGTGAGCGTGGAGGTTCCATATTAAGAATAGCTTTTACTTTTTCTGGATTAGGAGCATGTCATACTAGAGTAAGGAGATGACAAAGAAATTTCCCCTTACTCGCCCCAAAGGTACACTTTGATGGATTAAGCTTCATCTTATATTCTCGAAGAGTAGAGAATGTCTATGCTAGATCTTGCAGGTGTAATGAGAAGGATTTTATTTTGATCAAGAGGTCTTCAACATAGACCTCAAGGTTTCTTCCTTTTTGTTCTCTAAACACATGATCCATCATGCGTTGGTAAGTTGCGTCGGCATTCTTAAGCCCGAAAGGCATTACGAGGTAACAATAACAACCGTCATTTGTGATGAAGGATGTATGAGGAACGTCGGGCTTATTCATTAAAATTTAATGATAACCAGAGAATGCATCTAAGAAACTCATAAAAGAATACCCAATCGCGAAATCAACCAAAGAATCTATCTAAGGCAAGGGGTAACAATCTTTAGGGCATGCTTTATTTAACCGCGTGAAATCTACACACAATCGTCATTTCCCTCCTGTTTTTTAACCATTACAACATTTGATATCCAACAGGGATATTTAATTTCACGGATAAACTTCGCTCTGAGGAGCTTTGTGAAAGTTGCTTAACTGAAGGTTAGTTAATCACCTATAGGGGGGGTGAATAGGTCTTTGAATTTTTATTAGTTCTTTTACTGATTTCAAATTAATCTATCTAGAACTTGTCCTTAGATCCTACAATAAGAAAGAAAACAAGCACCATAAAAAACACACAAAGATTTATAGTGGTTTCCCAATTGGGTACATCCACTTTCCCTCCCACCTATCCAACTTATTTGTTGGACTAGACACAAACTCCACCAATATGCTCCTCAGAGCGTACACCACAGACCCTCTGCCTTATACACAAATTCTTCACATAATCCAAACTCAGAACCACAAGGGTTCCTACCATAGAGCCCTGTAGAGCTCCTACAGCATAGTGATCCACTGATCAGCTACCTCATCCTTATTTCTAAGGCCTACAACCCAGGCTCTCCAAACCTATAGCTTGAGGCACACATCCTTACTCTGAGAATACTGCAGCACTCCTACAACTCAGTACCCTTCCAGGCTCCTACAACTCAGCCTCCTCCATGACCTACAACTCAGTGACACACTTGTCACCTACAACTCAGTGACTCTCCAGTCACCTACCTCAGGCACAAGGCCCTACAGTCAGGCTGGGAAGATAGCCTAACCTCAGATAGCATCACTCTCCTACCTCAGGCAATTAAGCCATATAGATCAGATCCACTCTTTGATCCTACCTTAGTACCCCAACAGGGCACCTACCTCAGTGACTAATTAGTTACCTACCTCAAGCACAAAGTGCCCTACACTCAGATTCAGATAAACTAAATCCTACATGAAGTAAATTAGGAAAATGAAGAACTAACTCAGAGATAAGTCTCTGAGTCTACCTTACTGGACAGAGCAGATATCAGTCCAGCACTCTTTTTGTAGAATGAATTAGTCTTCTTCTACAACTAACTCTTTTCTACTACACAGATGAACAACTATCAGCTTGTTGGATGGATGAATCAGCTTCTCTGTTCTAGAGAGAACTATCTTGCTGAACTTGAAGAGCTTCAGCTATCTTCCTTTGCCTTCTCTCTGCTGGACTTGAGCTTTCAAGCTTAATGGAGAAAAGATATCCAGCCGCATCTAGTTTTCTTTTGTATTTTCTGCGTTTGTTCTTCATTTCCCTAATCTCCCTTTCTTTTTCCTTTTTATATGCACTAATTTGAATCAACGACACAAATGTGTGTGGGAACATCCAAGGATTGTTGAGCCCTACCTCCTTCAAAAAAGGAGAAAGCAGCTTTCGGCGCCACTGCAGCTTTCCCGCAATAGCTACATGTATGTTGACTTTGATGACATCAACAATGGTCATCACCATCTGGACTTAGAAAATATTTCAGAAATTCATAAAGCGTTGAGTGATGTTGAGTCACTCAACAACATCTATCTTGGCTCTTAGCGCTTCTAGACTTATGAATTTTCTCTGGATTTGTCTCAGCGGTTCTATCTCAGCAGTCTCAGTGGTTTCTTATTAACAGCTGAGACAAGCTTCTATCTCAGCGCTTTCTTCTCAGTGGTCTCAGCGCTTTTATTCTTAATTGCTGAGACAACCTTCTGTCTCAGCGCTTTCTTGTCAATGGTCTCAATGCTTTCTTCTCAGTGGTCTCAGCGCTTTCTTCTCAGCTATCTTAGATGTCTTACTACTTTTTGCCTTAGTCAGTTTTTCTAGCTTTAGCTGCGTTCGATTATCTATGAGCTGAGCTCGACGAACTCTGATCTTCTCAGCGATCTCAGCACTTTTTGCCTTAGTCAATTTTTCTGGCTTTAGCTCGACAAGTTTTGAGCTGAGATCGACGATCTATAAGCTCAGCTCGACGAATTGCAAAATGAGCTCGACGAACTTCACGATGAGCTCGACGAACTTTGAATCCCGAGATCTTGAGCTTATCCCAAGGAATGTTGAGCTAAGCTCAACGACCAGCGAGTTGAGCTCGACGAACTGCTATCTGAGCTCGACGAATTTTGAGTGTACTACCAAACTCATTTTTCTTCACCTGTCTAATCATGGTCTACCTGCATGTATAAACTAAAGCACACATAAAATACATTATGCTACTTAGCAAGATTGGTGATGTCTCTTAAAATCCTGGGGAACATTGTAGGACACAATTCCCAACAATCTCCCCCTATTTGAAGAAGGCAAAACACACATCCATGCTAAGGTGCATCAACACAAGAAATATTATGATAAGACTAATGAAACATTATCATGACAACTAGCCATCCCAATACAGGATAACTCCCCTAGATGAGATGGCTTACCAGTATGATTGAAAGATCAATGGTACGAGTGAATTATCAATCATTGACAATGTGATAGTATGATTAATCAATAAAAGCTTTATTAAACATTTATAAGGTACACAGTTTGATTAAGATCTACCTAATCATTAACTTAGCCAAACAACAGTAGCAAACTTGTGATTACAGGATTTCTATGAAAGAACAACATATTTATTTATTACAAATATACAACTGAGAGTTACATTATACATTTATCACATCAATATAGTTAGGGCCAACTCATATTAATTTCATTGATAAAGATTTGATGTTGCTAAACTGTTGATATTCCTTACAAGACATTGAATAAATGTTTAAAGAACCCTAAGTCTTGCAGCCTCATATTAGTTTTGTTTTGATGAACTACAATCAACATCCTTGGAAGCAGTAGTCTTCTTCAAGTTTTCAGCTTTCTTCTCCTGCCACTTGAAGTAAAGGAATGGCTTTAGAATATATTTGGGAGACATTTTCTTGGGGTTTCTCTTTCTTACCAGATTCTCTTTGAATACTCTTTCCCTTAGGGAAATTCTTTCCAGATGCTTTATCCATTCCTCAGAAGGATATACACTATCAATATTTTTTAATATTTGTCCATGGCTTACCAAAGCATTGATAATGATGGATTTAGAGGCATCACTTAGCTGTTCATGATCTGGATTATCTCTGTTCTCAGCTCTCCTCTTTGTCATGAACTCTTCAGCCAATTGATTTCCTTCTCTCTTTCTTCTTGTAGCAAGATGTGCATCCTGTGCAATTTTAGCTTGTATTGTGAAGTCTAGGTCCTCTAGCCTCTTTCTATCCAAGAGGGGCTGGTGTAGTTCCACTCCGGAGCCTTGAATTACATTGAAGGCTTGATCTCCAATGAGTGATGCTGCCTTAGCATGGCTTCTCTCCCCCTTTCTGCCTTCTTTAGAGATGGTATTTTGTAGTAAGGTGGTGTTGGCTTTATTCTTGCTTGATATAGATTTGAATATTCTCTCATTGTCAGCAAGCAGCTCATCTTTCAGAAGTATAGCCTCCTTCATAGATTGGAAGACAACATTGGTGACATGCTAATTTAAATGATCTGCTGCACCCTTGATCACCTCATCAGTTGCACTCACATAATTCTTGACATATCCTATGTCAGCTGCAGAGAGTTTTTGGCTTGTGTCCAAGGATTTCATGAGGTTGGTGAGTTTGATGCCGGCAGTTCCAGCCCTATCAAACCATGTGGTGACCTTCTTGATTAAGTGAGAGATTTCTTCTTTATTTTCATTGAATTTTGTTGACAAGTCACCCCTTAGTTTGGAAACTGATTGATCAACATACTCCTTGATGGTTGTGGTCTGAGCATCCAAGAGAGCTTTGATTTGGTTTAGAAATTCCTCATTGGAAATGGGGGTAGATGAAATATGGCTCATAGGAGGAGGTACAACATTCTGAGCAGGGATCTGAGAAGGCTCCCCCTCAACTACAGCACCTATAGTAGGAAACATTTCCTTAGCTAAAGCTATATTAATGTTACTAATTAAGAGGGTATGGGTATTACCTGTACAGGGTGCAGACTCAACTATTCTGTTGACACCTTGATCCAAGTTTGTCAAATCCATCTGATCATGCTCCCCCTCAGACTGAGCATCCTTATCTGGGCTTGACCTATCAAGATAAGTATCTAAAGTTTCAAGAGGCTCATGGTTATCTTCTGTAGTATGCATATCGTCAATTACAGCTACATCATCAGTATCTGCCATATCTACCTCATCTTCTGCAGCAACCTCTTCTTCATTTCCAATCTTTGACACTTGTCCTGACCTAGGGTTGGCATGGATTTTATCAATATGCACAACAATATCCTGGAGTTGAATGTTTGCAGAGGATTGACTGAGTGATAAGTTAACCTACAGACCAACATCAGCTGGAGAGGATGATCCAAGCTCTGGTTAAGAGCTGGAAGTTCTTTCTTCCTCATTACGTTTCTTCCTTGTACCCTTAGAGGAGTCCTTTATTTCTGAAGGTTGGCTCATGGGTAGGATCCTAGTGAATCTGTCCAAAGTCTTTATGTCCATTCTTTTTTAGGTAGTTAATCTTCACCCCATGTTCCTGTTTGAAAGTTTCAAGATAGGTGTTCACTAGGTATAAGGAAAGAATTCTGCCCATGTTTGGAGAGGGAATACAGTCTAGTAATATCTGATAGATGAGATAAGACCATGAGGTCTTTCTATTCAGGATAATTCTGCTCATGAAATGAAACATGGACCTGGAGATAGTGTCATGTGATCTAGGTTTGCAGATAGGGGCTTTCCCTACAATACCTGCTTGTAGTTTGCCTCTCTGATTGAAGAATATCCTTTAAAGAGACCCAGATTTGGCCACATTGTATCCACACCATCTGAGAGCACCATCTCTTTCCGTGACAACGGGCTCTTCTTCCTCGCTATGGTTGATGGAGGGTATATGAAGGGCCTTTCCAAGTCTCTTAAGGTTTACCTTTATTTTGATATCTTCAATCTTAGACTTAAGAGAGTTTTGAGATTAGTAGACTTTAATGTTCTAGAAGAATTCCACTACCTCCTTTTTAAGAATGGTGGAGTGTTCAGAAAGGGTGTATTCCAAGCCTACGACCTCAATCATCCTTAACACAGCCATAATCTCAGGGGAGGCATGACTGAATCCATACCTCACAATTTCAAATCCTTCCTGGAGCTCCTTGATGACACTTGGCGCCATTGAAACAGTGCAACAAGACGCTGAGAGGGTTTCGGTCTCGACGGCTAGGGTTAAGGCTTTTAAGAGTGGAGTGACATTTCGTTTCTTGTCGCCATTATATTTATACCAAAAAGGTTCAATTATCAATTAAGCATTTTAGCTTAAACTTATACATTTCGTTTTAACGGGTTGCGTTACGCTTCCTATTATGAAACATCAGATTTAGCACTTCGATTCTTCTACCTCTCGGATTTTCTTCTACTTATTCATTGCATGTTTAATTTATTGCTTCCCTTACTGATTGGATGTACAATCTATTTGACTTAATAAAGATTTTAATAATGTTAAATAGAAGGGGACCTAACATGTTAATGAGCCAGCTCTATTGGCACTCCAATTTATGCATTGGTTTACCTTAAAGCATGCTAATAAGTTATTTGAATTTTAGATTAAAGCCTACAAAAAAAATTAACAGTGTAGATAATTGAATCACTGTTTTCAATTGGTGTGCTTGATTAGGTTCAGCCTGAGCGCATCCAGCATAACCTAACAATTAACAAACTTAATCTCTATATTAGAGAGAGAGACTTACCTTGAGGCTTGCTTGATCTAGCTTTTGAGGAGTACATACTTGATAGCCTCAACCTTAATTTGTTGCTTTTCCTAGAGCATATTTGTTGAGCAACTATCCTGTCCCAGACATTTGGCTGGAAAACCAATTGTCCAAATACAAAGTCTTAATTGGACAGGTACCTAGACTATCCTGCAAAACAGAATTCATTTACTCTTAGGCACCCAATGATAATTGGGTCCTAGGTTCTTGTTAGCACTATAAAACATCTGCCCAACTCTCTGTCTGGGCTGAGAACCTTTCTGTCCACTAGCCATACTTAGGTTGTGCCAACAATCGATGGCAAAATGGCCCACCTTCCCACAACACCAACATCTATGAATGTTGTACCTTCTCTTCAGGACAACATAGAATTGTTGTCCATGAGAGAAGCGAGCAGCTCCAGATTTTGCTGGATGAGCATAGCATAATGCCGCTTCCTTCTTCCTGAGTAATGGTGCTGAAGATCTAAATACACCTAGTCCAGAATGATCCAATTATATTTTTGGAGCCTGCCATCTAGTGGAATCTTTCATCTCTTTAGATAAAGGATATTTGGATCCAAATCTAAAGAACTTATCCTGAGAATTCTGGCTAGAGTGGACAGCATCACTCCTTCTGAGATCATATGTCTTTACCCCACTGGTAGAGCACATATTAGATTGATCCTTGAGAGGAGATCCAACCTTCATAGTTCTAGAAGGTGAATTTGCCTTTTGAAACACTGTCCTTTTATCAGGGAATTCAGGTTTGAAATGATGATTGATGTGATTAATACCAAGCTTCTCAGGGACTTGGCAAGTTGCAGCGTTTTGCAACTAACCCTGTGAATAAGAAGGGTTAATCACAATCCTTAATCTCTCTGTGAACTTTTGTTTCAGATATCTAATATGATTTTTCTTCTCTTCTAGAAGCAAAGTCTGACACTCAAGACTTTTCTTGAGTTCAGACACCTCATGACTTTTCTTATAGAACTCAATAGATTTATTGTTATAAAGAGTTTTATAAGGCTTTAGGACTTCTATCTCCTTGGCTTGCCTTTTGGAAAGAATTCTGCTCTTCTTTAGAGCATCTAGGAGTAGTCCATACTTGTCAATCAATTGATTGAGATCAGTCTCAGATTCTGAGCAATCTTTATCATAGGATGAAGAAGCACCAGTATCTGGACTAGTCTCATAGTCAGAGGAAGATGTATAATTGAAAGAGGTTGTACCTTGATTGATTCTGAATCTACTCAACTTCTTTCTTCTTCAGTCATTGCCATCAAACCATGGCATCCATAGTCTTCTTCATCCTCCTCATTGTCACTGTCTGAGTGTGACATAGGGGCCCTGATTCCTTTCCTGGCAGTAGGATATTCCTCTTCTTCTTCTGGATTTGAAGCAACATATATCAGCCCTATATAGGCATCTTCCTCTTCATCTTTAGAATCTAAGGATGAAGAATCTGTCTAGCTTCTCTCCTTCTTAGCCACAAAGGACTTGTACTTCTTCTTGTCCTTGTTGTGATGGTGATGCTTTTCTTTCTTTTTCTCATCTTCTTCCTTTCTTTTGACTGGGCAGCCATCAATAACATGCTCAGCCTTGCTGCAACAATTAGAGATAACATTAAAATAAATATGTTCACTTGTTTTAGGGACATACCTGTCATCCTTGGATGACTTCCTGTGATAAGAGGATGAAGATGACCTGATCCTCCAATCCTTCTTCTTTATGAACTTCTGAAATTGCCTGGAGAAAGCACCTAGATCTTTATCAGACATATGGTTGGTGGTCTGATGAGCTTGATTTAGAATTTTTTGAGCTTGATTCAGCTTCCCTCCTTGGTGGTGAGGGGTATTTCTTCTGCTTCATCTTGGGGTTTCTGCCTTGAATGCCACAGACTTGACCTTGGATATGAATTGACTTTCCTCCTCCTCTTCTAATCTAGCAGCCAACTGCATTTCATAGGACTACAGCTTCCCAAAGAGTGTTGGTGGAGGAGTGTCTGCCAGCTTAGCCATTTTCCTAATGGCACAAATCTTGGTATGCCAATCTCTAGTGAGAGATCTAAGGAACTTGTCATTCACCTCATAGTTGCTGAAGACCCTACCATAGGTTCTTAGTTCATTGACTGTCCTAAAGAACCTTTCAAAACAGTCAGCAACTTTTTCAGACTTGCTTTGCCTGAAGTCCTCATACTCTTGATTTAGCATGTACTTTCTATCATCTATAACTTCCTCAGATCCTTCCAGGTAGACCACATGGGTGTCCCATAGTTCCTTGGAGGTGTTGTAGTGTACAATATTTTGGAAGGTTGAGTCATCAATGACACTAGCTATAATATTTTGTGCCCTTTTGTCCATGGTGGACAGAATCAACACATCTCTATCCATTTCTGAATATGCCTTAGGAACTCTCATAGTTGGATATATGGGGGAAGCCTTTGTGGGGACAAAGGGGCCTTCCACTACTATTGCATAGATCATAGGGTCAAATACTTCCATGAACAGTTTGACCCTTTGCTTCTAGAGGCCAAATCCTTCCTTCCTGCAGATGGGTAGCTTCATGGCCCCAAGCTCCTTATAGTTCATTCCTGACCCCAAACTTTTATCTTATATCTAACCATGTAGGTATACTCAGATTGTTAAATCCTTTTTGATCAACCTCTTTCTGATACCACTTGAAAGTAGCTTAACCGAAGGTTAGCTAATCACCTAGATGGGTGAATAGGTGTTTAAGGTTTTCGTAGTTCTTTTGCTAATTTTAAATTAAACTATCTAGAGCTTGTCCTTAGCACCTGCAATAAATCAGAAAACAAGCACACATCAAACACACAAAGATTTATAGTGGTTCCCCAATTCGGTACATCCACTTTCCCTCCCACCAATCCAACTTATTTGTTGGACTAGGCACAAACTCCACCAATATGCTCCTCAGAGTTTACACCACAGGCCCTCAGCCTTATACACAGATTCTTCATAGAATCCAAACTCAGAACCACAAGGGTTCCTACCTCAGAGCCCTGCAGAGCTCCTACAGCTCAGTGATCCACTGATCACATACCTTAGGCTTATTTCTAAGGCCTACAACTCAGGCTCTCCAGCCTTACATCTTCAGGAACAATACCCTACTCTCAGAATGCTACAACACTGCTATAACTCAGTACCCTTCAAGGTACCTACACCTCAGCCTCATCCAAGGCCTACAACTCTGTGACACACTTGTCACCAAAAGCTCAATTACTCTCCAGTCACCTACCTCAGGCACAAGGCCCTACACTCAGGCTGGGACGACAGCCCTACCTCAGATCCACACTTGGATCCTACCTTAGAGAGCAGCACTCTCCTACCTTAGGCAATTAAGACCTATAGCACAGATCCACTCTTGGATCCTACCTCAGTACCCCAACAGGGCACCTACCTCAGTGACAAATTAGTCACCTACCTCAGAAACAAAGTGCCATATACTCAGATTCAGATAAACTGAATCCTACAGGAAGTAAATTAGGAAAATGAAGAACTGACTCAAAGATAAGTCTCCGAGTCTACCTTGCTGGACTAAGCAGATATCAGTCAAGCACTCTTGCTGTATAAGGAATTACTTTTCTTTTACAGCTAACTCTTTTCTGCTGCACATATGAATAGCTATCATCTTGCTGAATTGATGAACCAGCTTCTCTGTTCTGGAGAGAACTATCTTGCTGAACATGAAGAGCTTCTGCTATCTTCCTTTACCTTCTGACTATCTCTGCTGGACTTTAGCTTTCAAGCTTAATGAAGAAGAAGATCTCCAACCACCTCTAGTTTTCTTTTGTATTTTCTGCGTTTGTTCTTCGTTACCCTAATCCCTTTTTCCCCTTTTTATATGTGCTAATTTGAATCAATGACACAAATGTGTGTGGGCCTAGCCAAGGATTGGTGAGCTCCACCTCCTTTAGATAAGGACAAAGAAGCTTTCGGCGCCACTGCAGCTTTCCCGTAATGGTTACATGTAAGTTGACATTGATGATGTCAGTAATGGTCATCACCATCTGAACTTAGAAAATATTTCAGAAATTCTTAAAGCGTTGTGTGATGTTGAGTCACTCAATGTCATATGTCTTGGATCTCAGCGCTTCTGGACTTGTGAATTTTCTCTGGATTTTTCTCAGCGCTATCAGTGGTTTCTTATTAACAGCTGAGACAAGCTTTTGTCACAACGCTTTCTTCTCAGTGGTCTCAGCACTTTATTCTTAACTGCTGAGACAACCTTCCGTCTCAGCACTTTCTTCTCAGCAGTCTCAACGCTTTCTTCTCAGCAGTCTCAGTTCTTTTTTCCTTAGTTAGTTTTTCTAGCTTTAGCTGCATTCGAGGATCTGTGAGCTGAGCTCGACGAACTTTGATCTTCTTAGCGATCTCAACACTTTTTGCCTTAGTCATTTTTTTTGGCTTTAGCTCGACAAGTGTTGAGCTGAGCTCGACGATCTATAAGCTGAGCTCGACGAAATACAAACTGAGCTTGACAAACTTCAAGCTGAGCTCGACGAATTATGAATCCTGAGCTCTTGAGCTTATCCTAAGGAATGTTGAGCTGAGCTCGACGACCAACGAGCTGAGCTCGATGAACTGCGAGTTGAGCTCGACGAATTTTGAGTTTACTACCAAACTCAATTTTTTTCACCTATCTAATAATGGACCACCTGCATGCATGAACAAAAGCACACATCAAATACATTATGATCCTTAGCATGATTGGTGATGCCTCTTCAAATCCTGAGGAACATTATAGGGCACAATTCCCAACACTTTGAGACCTCCTCCATGATTAGATCAGCAAGCTTGGTTTCCACATCTCTCTTCTTTTGTTACACAGGTGTTAATCTCGGATCAATATTGAGATGGTGGCAGGCGACATCTCGATCAATTCCGGGCATGTTATCCACTGACCAAGCTAGGACATCCAGTTTCTCTAGCAGGCATGAGATCAACTCGTCCTTTTTATCCTCTGTTAGCTCTAAGTTGATGGAGAGCTTCCTCTCCTCCCCTTCAACAATGCGGACTCTTTGAGTCACCTGGGCAGGTTCCAGGTGAGCTCCTTCTCTATCATCAGCTGCTTCTGATCGGGAAGACATTTCTAGCGATGTAGTTGGTAAAGCGGGAGGAATAATTTCAGCCATGTTGAATGTGTGAAGATAACACTCAGCAGGATATGAAGGGTGGACTGGAGCAGGAGCGTCCGCGGGCTGTGCGGACTGTGCAGACTGGAGACCCGCGTCCTGGGAATTATGTCCGCTGATTTCGAAAAACTACTTGATCTGAAGGTCACGTGTTAACTGTTGATGCGCGGAAGGAGAGAGAGATGGGCACCACCATCTAACGGTTCGAACACGGGGGAAAGGAAGGGAAAAGAGGCGACTGCAAGTAGCTACCTACTAAGCGGATGAGAAAGAAAGCAGAGTCATGAACCACGATAATACAAGACCTCGCCCGTTATGGCTTAAATGCGTCTTTTGCGATGGGCTTTCCTTTGATTGCAAATGAGTTGATTATAGAGAGTAAAGGAAAAGTGCCGGAGCAGAGCAAGCTGGAGACCGCAAAGCCTGAGATTCGAGTCCGCAGCTTTTAACAGGTAGGTTCCAAGGCTCGAGTCAGCGTGCTTTGGGTGAACCACTCCCCACTATTTATAGGTTCGGGGGCCTGCCCAAATGGGCAGGGCTAAAATAACCGGCTGCCCGGGGTACAGGAGAACCGGGCAGCGGTGATGAGATGCAAATAGGAAAAACATGCCAGTCTGCACAAGAGGGGAGGACTGGGCTCGTGGGCTGGAGCTTCCATCTATTTCTACAAGTCATGATCCTCGCTGGATGTAACACCGCAAATCCCAAGTTGGGTTTAAGTTGGGTGACACGACCTGGGACACGGGCATGTACCAGGGCGTGTCCTACTCGGTATGAGTGAACTTCCTGGCGAGTGGTCGACGAAATGGGTTCGACGAAATTTTTGAGAGGGAACACGCCCTCCGACACGAGCGTGTCGGAAGCCATGTACCCCTCTGGTCAATGAACTTCGCTCGACGAAGCGCACGCTGGAGGCGTGTCTGCAGCCGTGTAAGGGCGTATGACCTGTGACACTGGCACGTCACATATCCGTGTCCTTTTCTTGATTTGGCTTGGGCAGTGAAGCCTGAGGCACACGGGCCAGACACGGGCATGTCTGAAGCCGTGTAAAGTTACACAGCCTGTGTGAACGTTCAGGAGGTATGCTTGATACTACCTGAAGGTGTTAGTTAGATCAGATATACTCTAGAGGGGGGGTGAATAGAGTATGTTGGTGATTTTAAAACTTTTACAACTGTTGTTGTATTTTAGGTGTGTGTGCAGGGAAGCAAATACAATAAACCAAGATACAGCAACTATCTAATCACAGTACATTCATAGAGCAAGGCCAGAAAACAAAAAGAAAGAAAGCAACCAGACGACACAAGAATTTTATAGTGGTTCCCCAAATCTGGGTAGTCCACTCTTCTACCACCCTGGTAGGAATCCACTGCAGGAAGGAGTTGATCAGGTGTCCTGGCACCAAGGAGGTTTTGATCAGGTTCCCAAAAACCAAACCCTCAAGTCTTTTGGAGGGAGACTTGCAACCAGAATAATTTTGAAGGGAATTAAAACCCTGTACAGAGGTGGAGTGAGAGGGTGATGAGGTCTTCACTTTCTCAAGTCAAATGATAAGACTTGTGGATTGTTGTTTAGCAGCTTTGCTCCCCCTGAGGTGTAGAATGAATCAGGAAGAATGTTGGAGCACTGCTTCAGGGTGATAGGTCTTCAAAGACCTAGAATTCCAGGTCCAGAGAAAGTCTCCAGGAACTTCTTGTGACTGATATGAATGTATTGTCTTTGAAGTTATCCTGAGTAAAAGCAGATGAAGAAGACTCTTGATATTGATGTAGTGTTCTTCTTCTTCTTCTTGATCAGTTTTTCTCTGGGCCAAGAATGAATTCCTTTTTCTGTGTTGTCTGAATCACTGTCTGTCCTTTTTTTTGTTGTTGTATATCTCTGTATTATTCTCTCTTTCTGTATCTCTCTATATCTCATAAGAAATATTCGAATTTAGAATATGGAGCAGTAATGACAGACGGCCTGGAAAGGAAGCAGCAATTAATTATTTCCCCAACTGTTTCCATGGGAAAATGGTATGTAATAATCCAGGATTAACTTCGCATTCTAACGGTAGTATTCTAGGAAGAACTTCTATTAAATGTTCAGGAATCAGCGCCATGGAATGAGACGAGAACGGAAGAAGACCTAGTCTGGAATCGTCGACTGAAGAACATAATTCGTCGAACTGAGTTTGAGTTCGTCGAACTAAGCTGAGTTCGTCGAGCTGAGCTGAGTTCGTCGAGCTGAGCTGAGCTCGTCGAGCTGACAGTCTTCATTCGTTGAACAGACAATCTTCAATATCAGACAAACATTATTTGTTGAGCAGAGTACTAAATTCGTTGAGCTGAGAAGCAAATTCGTCGACCTGAGAAAAGTTCTGGACTTAGACGAAATACTCTGCATCTGCTGAAATGCTGTGTCGACATAAATTGGTGTCGACAGATTGATCTTGGTGTCGACACAAATCCTCTGGTGTCGACATAAGCTGGTGTCGACTGAAATCCTGGTGTCGACATAAGCTGGTGTCGACTGAAATCCTGGTGTCGACACAAATCGTCTGGTGTCGACTCAAACCCTAAGTGTCGACACAGATTCTTTGAGTACGAAAATCGTCGAGTAGAGATTAGCATTCGTCGACCTGAGAAGCTGTGAACTTGAGATCCAAGTTCGTCGAGCTCAGAATATAATTCGTCGACCGAAGCATGAAGCTGGACTTAGAGAAATTCTGAAGTAGTCCTGATAAGCTTGAGGTAGAATCCCGGTGTTCGTCGAGCAAAGAACATAGTTGGTCGAGCTCAGCACTACGAATTGTCTCACGATCGTCGAGCGCAGAACTCCCTTCGTCGAGCTGAGTTCGACGAACGTCGAACTCATTTCACTTAATCTGAAAAACTGATAGATCTGGAGTCCCTGATGGTCTTGAAGAAGGCTGGTCCATCTGAAGTTGAGATAGTGGACTGTCCTAGACTCTAAGACAAAAACTTGACCCAGACTATACATGATGGGTCACATCCTAAGTCAGTGGACCTAGCCCAAATCAACTAGGGATCCAACAATCTCCCCCTATTTGGGTGAGGTCACTAACAGAGACTCCAAGCAAAGAACAAACAGAAAAACAAAGCAAAATTAAGAGATATATCTGGCAGAGAATTTACAACACATGTATCAGATATATATATACATACAGGCTTTGTTTTAATGCAAGAAATAGTCTGAAATAGATGCAGAAATGAAATAACCATAAAATTACTTCTCTGTCTTCTTCTATTTAACTTGTCTTCTGGTGCTTTATCTCCTGGCTTTTTGAAAATGATTTCCCTATTGGGATCTGAAGCTTGAGCCTTGGTCATAGTCATGTCAGCTGCCCCTATGATGATCAGTGAAGTGGCTCTGGGGACAACTGCTTCTGGGTGAAGATGCATGTACTCATCAACATTGAGTAGCTTGTTTTCTTTCCCAAATCTCTTTAGCTCATCTCTCATGTACTGAGACATAGTAGTTAAGCCTGTTGTGTCCTTGCCTTCAGCTCTAGCTTTGTTGATTAGATATAAGCCAATGATCTCTTGGAACCTTGCAATTCTGGCTGTGTTGGCTGTTTCTGGATCTTCAGGAGGAGAATAGGGCCTTTCAGCTTCATGTTCCTTAGATTCCTGGTGCTGCTGCTGCTGTTGTTGATGGTGTTGTCTGCCTGAAGATGGTGGCCTTGGCTGACTACCACCAGAAGATCTCCCTGTTTGTCTCTGATAAGTTTGAATAGGGGCAGATCTCTGAGAGCCAGAGCTAGAGGCACCTGCTGCTGGATGAGGAGGAGGAGGAGGAGGAGGAGGATCCTTTCTGTATCTATGAACTGGGGGAGGAGAGTATCTCCTACTCCTCTTCTTCTCTTTTTGCTGGTTCTTTGATAGCCACATCCATGCAGGCATCCCTTTGTAAGAAGCAACATTGTGCAGAATATAGTATGGAGTGTCTGCAGTGGGATTAGGCTTGGGAGCAGGAGGAGGAGGAGCCTTCCTTTTCTTAGAAAGCAACTTCTTTCTCTTTTTAGCAGCCTCCTCATCTGATTCATCATCATCATCATCATCATCAGAACCTGAACTGTGAGGGTTGTCATACAGAGCATTCAACTTCCTCAAAGTTTCATCAGAAATGATAAGAGGTTTTTCTTGAGGGGGGATAGAAGGTTCAGAGGGTGAGGGTTCAATAGCAGTAGAGACAGAGCTTTCAACTGCTGCCTTGTTCTCTTCTTCAATGTCTGCCAGAATGAGCTCATCCAGATCAGGCATGGGAGAATCATCCATGACAAAATCTGGGACAGGGCAGATTTCTGGAATAGACACAGGAATTGGAATAGCAGTAGGAGCAGCAAAGGTGTCACAAAGTTGCTTGGCAACTACTGGACTAGCTGGAGAGGTATACTAGACAATAGCCAAATATGGCTTAACAACCTCTACTGAAGGAAGCTTCAGCTTAGCAACCTCTACTGAAGGAAGCTTCATATATACAGGATCAAAGATATAAAGTATCTCAGATAAATTAACTGTGGGATTTATAAGGAAATCACCAGCAGTTGTTATTGTATCTACTAACTCATCAAAGCTAATGTCAGTGTCCATAAATTGAATAAAATCAACTATAGCTGTATCTATAACTGCAACTGCATTATCAAGCACTGTATCAACTATATCTGTAGTATCAAAAATTGGATCTACAGTATCAACTGTATCTGCAAAAACTATATTAACCTCTGCAGCTGCTGCACCAGCTTCATCATGGAGCATCTCCCCCTGCCTAGGTTCAGGAGAACCTTGAGCCAGGCCCCTGAATGAAGAGGGGGCAGCAGAAAGGGCTGTGATTTGTGCAGATAAAGAATGAATGGAATTCACCAGAGGTGTAATGGCCTCTGTGATGAGTGCTTGAATGAGAGGAGTCAGAAGAGAGATGATGGAGGGAATGGTGGAAGAGTCCAGAAGGGGAGAAGGAATGGTGGAGGGGATAGAAGTATAGGAGGAAGGAAGAATATGTGGAGGGGATAATGGAGGGAGAACAGTGTGTGGTTCAGTGGGTATGGTGTAGGATGGAATAGTGGATAGGTGTGGGGGAAGAGGGGATTGAGGAGGTGAGGGAATATGTGTTTCAGTGGGGGAAACTGGAGTTGGAGGGATATGTGCAAGATCAGGCGATGGAGATTGATGTTGAGGAGGAGTCAATTGAGGTGCAGGAGGAGTGGGAAGAGATTTGGGAGGTGGAAGGGCCTCTTCAGTGTCAGGGTGGGGAGTGACCTTGACGGTCCTTGTGCTCTCAGAAGTATTGATGGAGGAGGAGGAACCCTTGGAGGGTTTGGTGATTGTCATCTCCCATCTGCCAAACAAGGCGCAGGTGAGGCGCTTGCTGGCATTGATGAATGTGGTCGGGGAGACCAAACATTCACTGGCCTTTTCCTGGAGGAAAATCCCCAGGATTTTGCCGTAGCAGACTTCCTTCTTCCTTGTTTTCTTCTTGATTAGGTCAAAGAAGACCATGCCCCAGTCGACCTGACGTTTGTTGATCACTGCGCACATAATCAAGAATTGATGGCGAGTGATATAGTCATGTGCCGAGTGCTTGCCCATCAGAATTTTTCCTACAATGTCGGCCAAAAATTGATAGGCGGCAGACAGTTCTTCTTCAGAAGCTTATTAGGGTTGCTGCCGGAGAAACCCATTACTTTCAACATATCAAAATATTCCTCAGCGTCTATTTCCAAGTTGTCTTCACCAATGATCAGTCCAAAAATTTCAGAGAGTACTGCTGGAGACAAGGAAACGACAGTGTTTCTAATATGTCCTGTCAGATTTCCGTCTTCAGAAACGGTTGCAGTGTATACCCATTCTCTTATCTCGGTTGAGTGTAGCTTTATGCTGCGAGTCATGAAGTCCTTGAGATGCAATTCTTCAAGTAATTCCAGGATATAAAGAAAAATTGGATCAGAATGTTGGGAAGACTCAAAATCCATGGAGAAAGCTGCATCAAACTTCATCGCCGCAAGTGCTCCTGGAGGAAACGCCATTGATGACCTGCAAAGAAAATCACATAGAAAAAGGCGATCAAGAGCAAAGGAACTGAAAGCGCGAGACGGAGGTCGAAGAAAACCTAGATATAAGATTTTCAGAATATCAATCGACAAGCTTCGTTCCACGAAAAGAGACAGTTCTTCGAACTGAGTTCGACGAAATAAGTTAGAGATGAGTAGTTCGTCGAACTCATTTAGAAGAATTGAAAACAGTTCGTCGAACTCCGTTCGACGAAATGGTTTTTGAAGCAAGGTTCGTCGATCTCCGGTCGACGAAAATTGTTTCCACACAGAGAATTTGTCGGACTCCGTTCGACGAGAATCTCTCAAACTTTCCCTAATTCGTCGAACTCCGTTCGACGAACTCTGGAAAATTCGTCGAATGCAGACAGAAATTAATTCAACTCTTCTCCATTAAGCATTCCCAGTTGATTTATAAAGAACAGATGGGTTTTCTCATCTAAAGGTTTGGTGAAAATAGCTGCTCTCTATAAATCAGTAGTAATATGAATCAAGTTAATCTTCTTTTTGTCTACATTATCTCTAATGAAATGATGTCTTATTTCAATATGTTTAGTCCTAGAATGATGAACTGGATTCTGAGCTATAGCGATAGCACTTGTATTATCATAAAATAATATTGAAATATTTAAGTTGATACCATAATCTAGGAGCTGGTTTTGTATCCATAGCATCTGTGAACAGCAGCTGCCAGCAGCCATATACTCTGCCTCAGCAGTTGATGTAGACACAGATGTCTGCTTTTTGCAAAACCAAGAGACAAGTTTCATACCCAGGAACTGGCAAGTTCCAGAGGTACTTTTCCTGTCCACTCTATATCCAGCATAGTCAGCATCTGAGTATCCAGTTAACTCAAATTCTGACTCTGCAGGATACCACAGTCCTAAACTAGGACAACTCTTTATATTTCTCAAAATCCTTTTTAGAAAAATAAGATGAGATTCTTTAGGATTCACTTGGAATCTAGCACAAAGGCATGTGGCAAACATTATGTCAGGCATGCTAGCTGTTAAGTATAATAGGGATCCAACAATTGCCCTATAATGTTTCTGATCGACAGGTTTCCCTGCTGCATCAAAATCCACAACAGCATTGGTAGCCATAGGTATTTTCATTCCTAAAGCATCACCCATCCCAAACCTTTTAATAAGCTCTTTAGCATACTTAGATTGGGAGAGGAAGATACCATCAGGGAGCTGCTTCACTTGGAGACCAAGGAAGTAGGAAAGCTCACCCATGCTACTCATCTCAAATTTGGAATGCATGAGGTCAGCAAACCTCTTGCACAATTTGGGATCAGTAGACCCAAAAATAAGGTCATCCACATATATTTGTAGTAATAAAATTTGGACCTTATGATGTCTAGTGAAAAGTGTTTTATCTATGGTTCCTCTTATAAATTTATGCTCTAAGAGAAAGCTAGCTAGGGTCTCATACCAAGATCTTGGAGCTTGCTTTAAACCATAGAGAGCTTTATGCAATTTGTAAACATAAGAGGGTTGAGTTAGAGAGATAAAACCTGGAGGTTATTCTACATAAACCTCTTCTTGAAGTACACCATTTAGAAAGGCACTCTTAACATCCATCTGGAATACTTTGAACTTTTTGTAGGCTGCATAGGCTAGGAATATTCTAATGGCCTCCAACCTTGCAACAGGGGCAAAGGTTTGGCCATAGTCTATTCCTTCCTCTTGCCTATAGCCTTGAGCAACAAGTCTAGCCTTGTTTCTTACTATGTTCCCTTGTGCATCCAATTTGTTCCAATAGACCCATTTGGTTCCAATAACTGGGTAGTTATGGGGTCTTGGAACCAAATCCCAAACTCTACATCTCTCAAATTGATTTAGTTCCTCTTGCATTGCAAGAATCCAGTGGGGATCTTGCACAGCTTTATGGATGGTGGGAGGTTCAATTTGAGAGAGAAAACATGCATGCATCAAGTCTTTATTAAGCTGATGTCTTGTCTGTACACCAATTGAAATGTCTCCAATCACTTGAGATCTGGGGTGATCTCTAAGTGTGACAAGATCAGTTGGTGGAGTTGGTTGAGCAACAACTTCTATAAATAATTCCTCTTGAGGAATGGTACTAGCTGTTGATGAAAGTTCAGTTACTTCCTCTTGGATTTCTTCTTCACTATCTTCAGCAGCCTGTGGAGTGGGATGAGTTGGAACCTCTTGGGTAAGGTTTAGTCCATCCATAGACTCACACATTGGTGAAACCTGCAAAAGACTATTGGTAGAAATGTCTTTATCCTTATAGGACATGTTAGCTTCATCAAAAGACACATGGATAGATTCTTCAATTTTAAGGGATGATTTGTTGAAAACCCTATAAGCCTTGCTTACTTGGGAATATCCTAGAAAAATCCCTTCTTCAGCCTTAGCCTCAAATTTTCTAATGTATCTTTTGTTATTAGTGTGGATGTAACATATGCAACCAAAAACTTTAAAGTAAGTGATTTTAGGTTTCTTTTCTTTAAGTAATTCATAGGGGGTCTTATGTTTTATTTTATGTATAAGACATCTGTTCAGGACATAGTTAGCTGTGTTTACAACTTCTGCCCAAAAGGATAGAGGCATGTAAGCATCTGCTAACAATGTACCTGCAGCTTCAATGAGTGTCCTATTTTTCCTTTAAGCAACCCCATTTTGTTGGGGAGTTCTAGGAGCTGAGAAGCACTGCCTGATACCTTCCTTCTCACAGAACTCATGCATAAGAAGAGACTCAAACTCTGTGCCATGATCACTTCTGATCAATGCAACATGAGTAGAGAAGTCAATCTGTATGGTCCTGAGAAAATCTGTAAGAACTTTGAATGTATCTGACTTAGCTCTCAGAAAGGCTTCCCAACTGAATCTGGAGAAATCATCAACAATGACTAAGGTGTAAGACTTCCCTCCTAGGCTTTGTACTGCAATGGGTCCAAAACGATCCACATGAAGCAGATACAATATCATAGGTGAATCACTTTTATTAATGGATTTTAAACTATTTTTAGTTTGCTTGCCTAGTTGACAAGCCCTGCATAGGCTTTCCTTCTTGTAGGGACCAGAAGGTAAACCTCTAACAAGGTTGTCTTTAGATAACCTAGATATGTTCTTAAGGTTTACATGTCCTAGCCTTTTGTGCCATAACTCATTTTGGTTACTAGTGATATTGAGTAAACAAATATCAGTTGTGGCAGAAATGAAATCTACTAAATATATGTTTCCTTGTCTAAGTCCAATTAAAACAGTTTGGTTTTTATCATTTATAATAGAGCAAGAGGTAGAGTTGAAATGTACCTGATAACCTTCATCACATAATTGACTTATGGATATAAGGTTATGTTTAAGTTCTCTTACATATGTCACCTTTTTGAAGGTCACTGCTCCAATGCTTACTCTTCCATATCCTTCTGACTGACCACTCTTTGAGTCTCCAAATATCACCTTTGGTCCTAGCTTGGACTTATAGCTGGAGAGATTTGCTTTGCTGCCAGTCATGTGCTTAGAGCAGCCACTGTCCAGGTACCAGGTCTGACTTAACCTTGGACAGCTCTTCACCTGTGCCTGCATTAAAAAATAAAGCTCAATTGTTCTTGACCCAGGTTACCTTGGGTCCTTGGTTTGGCTGAAAAGTAAAACTAGAAATGACTGATAAGGCAGGTTGAGACTTATACCCTAGAGGGTGATATCTCCTAGGTAGGATTATCCAATCAGCTACTGGATTAAATGTCTTGTTAGATGCTTTAAAATTTCTATACGAGAAATGATTTATATTTGGTCGTTCTGGGATCGATGAATTTTTGTGAGTTCGTCGACCAGAGTTCGACGAATGGGGATGAGATCGTCGACCTCCACTCAGAGAATGACCATGGTCATTTTCTGCGTCCCACGTTCGTCGACCTCTGCTCGACGAACCATACATAGTTCGTCGATCGCAGTTGGATGAATAATTATTTCTGAAGTTTGCGTTCAGCGTTCAGCGTTCGTCGATCGGGGTTCGACGAACTTGCAGGATTTCGTCGATCTAAGTTCGACGAATTCTACTGAACTTGGTTTTTAACAGCTTTCTTCTGTTTTCCTTTTCTATTGTCTAGGGAATTTGACTTGTTTTCAGACATGGGTTTTTCAGTTAGTTTCTTTTTACCCTTAGCAGTGATAAACTTTATGGGAGTAGAAAGTATATTCTTCTTTACTATGGGGGGTAAACTTGATGAAGCACTCAAGCCCAGCCTGCCATTTAATCTGGCATTTACTGTGCTTGTGATATCCATCAGCTTGAGGCTTCTCCCATTGAGAGATTGCTCAAGTTGTTTTGCCTCACATAATTCAGATTTTAACTTGATTATCTGTTCATTAGCTAGTGTCAATTGATCAGTTAGTTTTCTATTTTCTGTGCTGACAGATTCAAGGTTTTCTAGTCTAGTCCTCAAGGTTTTTATTTCTTTCTCTGAGTTTATTAGATCCATGCACATAGTTTTAAATTCTACTTTAAATAACTCAGAATTGAAATCAAAACTAGAAATCACCTGATCAGCCTCTGAGTCTGAGGCACCTTCATCTTCAGAATCCTCTTCTGATCCACAGTTGCTTCTGGAGGCATCTATTGCCATTAGACACACCTCCTTGGATCTGGCTTCTTCCTCTTCTTCACTGGAGCTGGAGGAGGATGTTTCCTCTTCTGTGTCACTCCAGGACTCAGCAACAAATCCTTTGTCTTTCCTTTTATATTTGTTGGAGGAGGGTCTGCTGCTTTGTTTTCTTCTGGAATCCTTGTCCCTGCCCTTGTCCTTTTTCTGATTCTCTGGGCATTCTGAAATATAGTGCCCAGGCTTTCTGCATCCAAAACACACAACCTCCTTAGTTGGTGTCTTGTCATATTTGGGCTTATCATCCTGCCTGGATGATTTTCTTCTAAAGTCCTTTCTTTCCATTTTATAGAATCTTTTGGCAAAAAGACTCATTAACTCTTCATTGGATGTAGATGTTTCATTGTCTTCAGAAGCTTTGAAGGCCATGTTATGCTCCTTCCTAACTGGGGTAGTTGCCTTCTATTCTGCTGCCTCTCTTGATTTGACAAGCTGCTCATATGACTTCAGCTTGCCTAACAGAGATTCTGTTGAAATCTCATTGAGGCTTCTGGCTTCTTTGATTGGCCAGATTCTGGAATCCCATGAACTAGGGAAACACATCAGTATCTTGTCATTGACCTCAGTTAAGGTGATGTCCTTATCAAGAGTCTTGAGTTCACTGATGATTGAACTTAATCTATTGTACATCTCAGCCACAGATTCTGTCTGATCCTTTTTGAAATTCTCATAGAGAGAAATGAGACTGGATCTCCTATCCTTTCTTTCATCAGCTGAGCCTGCTACCATTTGATTGAGAGAGTCCCAAATGGCCTTTGCTGAGGTGCACTCAGCCACCTTCTGAAATATGTCATCTGACATTGTTTGGGCCAGAATATTCATAGCCTTTGCATCAGCCATCTTGGCTTTCTTATAGGCTTCAGTATTGTCTGGAGGTGGTACTGCACTCAGATTAGTTGATGTGCTGGCAAAAGTTGCAGGAGCTGGAGGAACACCTGTTGAAATGACAGAAAAAATATCCTCATCAATGGAGTTCATATATAATCTAATTCTTGCCTTCCAGATGGCAAAATTATTAAGATTGCATACTGGAGGTCTGATGCTTGTATAATCCTTGTTTTGGGCCATGTCTGTGAGAAGGATAAGTCCAATAACAGATTAAAAACAAACATATCTAACGAAAGGATCTTTGGGTTCAGGTGTTAGCCTGTACAACCAATCAGGTATGGTAATTTGACCAACCTGGAAGATGTGGTATTATTAACCAACCTCCCTCTGATACCAATTGAAATTTCAGGAGGTATGCTTGATACTACCTGAAGGTGTTAGTTAGATCAGATATACTCTAGAGGGGGGGGGGGGGTGAATAGAGTATGTTGGTGATTTTAAAACTTTTACAACTGTTGTTGTATTTTAGGTGTGTGTGTAGGGAAGCAAATACAATAAACCAAGATGCAGCAACTATCTAATCACAGCACATTCACAGAGCAAGGCCAGAAAACAAAAAGAAAGAAAGCAACCGGACGACACAAGAATTTTATAGTGGTTCCTCAAATCTAGGTAGTCCACTCTTCTACCACCCTGGTAGGAATCCACTGCAGGAAGGAGTTGATCAGGTGTCCTGGCACCAATGGGGTTTTAATCAGGTTCCCAAAAACCAAACCCTCAAGTCTTTTGGAGGGAGACTTGCAACCAGAATAATTTTGAAGGGAATTAAAACCCTGTACAGAGGTGGATTGAGAGGGTGATGAGGTCTTCTCTTTCTCAAGTCAAATGAGAAGACTTGTGGATTGTTGTTTAGCAGCTTTGCTCCCCCTGAGATGTAGAATGAATCAGGAAGAATGCTGGAGCACTGCTTCAGGGTGATAGGTCTTCAAAGACCTAGAATTCCAGGTCCAGAGAAAGTCTCCAGGAACTTCTTGTGACTGATATGAATGTATTGTCTTTGAAGTTATCCTGAGTAAAAGCAGATGAAGAAGACTCTTGATATTGATGTAGTGTTCTTCTTCTTCTTCTTCTTGATCAGTTTTTCTCTGGGCCAAGAATGAATTCCTTTTTCTGTGTTGTCTGAATCACTGATTGTCCTTTTTTTTGTTGTATATCTCTGTATTATTCTCTCTTTCTGTATCTCTCTACATCTCATAAGAAACATTCGAATTTAGAATATGGAGCAGTAATGGTAGAGGGCCTGGAAAGGAAGCAGCAATTAATTATTTCCCCAACTATTTCCATGGGAAAAAGGTATGTAATAATCCAGGATTAACTTCGCATTCTAACGGTAGTATTCTGGGAAGAACTGCCATTAATTGTTCCGGAATCAGCGCCATGGAATGAGACGGGAATGGAAGAAGACCTAGTCTGGAATCGTCGACCGAAGAAAATAATTCGTCGAACTGAGTTTGAGGTCGTCGAACTAAGCTGAGTTCGTCGAGCTGAGCTGAGTTCGTCGAGCTGAGCTGAGCTCGTCGAGCTGACAGTCTTCATTCGTTGAATAGACAATCTTTAATATCAGACAAACATTATTCGTTGAGCAGAGAACTAAATTCGTCGAGCTGAGAACCAAATTCGTCGACCTGAGAAAAGTTCTGAACTAAGACGAAATACTCTGCATCTGCTAAAATGCTGTGTCGACACAAATTGGTGTCGACAGATTGATCTTGGTGTCGACACAAATCCTCTGGTGTCAACATAAGCTGGTGTCGACTGAAATCCTGGTGTCGACATAAGCTGGTGTCGACAGAAATCCTGGTGTCGACACAAATCGTCTGGTGTCGACTCAAACCCTAAGTGTCGACACAGATTCTCTGAGTACGAAAATCATCGAGTAGAGATTAGCATTTGTCGACCTGAGAAGCTGTGAACTTGAGGTCCAAGTTCGTCGAGCTCAGAATATAATTCGTCGACCGAAGCATGAAGCTGGACTTAGAGAAATTCTAAAGTAGTCCTGATAAGCTTGAGGTAGAATCCCGGTGTTCGTCGAGCAGGGAACATAGTTGGTCGAGCTCAGCAATACGAATTGTCTCACGATCGTCGAGCGCAGAACTCCCTTCGTCGAGCTGAGTTCGACGAACGTCGAACTCATTTCACTTAGTCTGAAAAACAGATAGATCTGGAGTTCCTGATGGTCTTGAAGAAGGCCGGTCCATCTGAACTTGAGATAGAGGACTGTCCTAGACTCTAAGACAAAAACTTGACCCAGACTATACATGATGGGTCACATCCTAAGTCAGTGGACCTAGCCCAAATCAACTAGGGATCCAATACTATGACACGGGCTTGTCACCTGGCCATATACTGTTTTGGATGAGTCGGTTGTGTGCCGCATAAGGTACAGGGCCTGTGACACGGGCGTGTCACAGGCCGTGTCAGCCAAAAATTATACTTTTGTGGACGAATCGTGGCCATCCATTTTCTTCAGCTGGGATCTGAGGGCCCAGGCTTCTCCCTGCTGGTTCATAGTCATGGATGGATAAGAGAATCTCCATTTTGACTTGGCCATTCTCTTTCTACAAGATAGAGAGAAGTGAGAGCAAGAGGAGGAGGAGAAAGGGGAGCCGACCTCTGGTGGAACTGTAGAGTTCCGATTCGAGATCTGAGGCCAGCGTTGCGGAGGAAAGGCCGCTGCGGTGCTTTCTAGCCGGCTAGAATTCCATGTCTCCGAAGTGGTCATCAAGGGTAATGATCTTCCTTTTTGGCATGTGCATGGATTTCCCCCACCAGAGGGTGGATTGTGAAGGGAATTCCTTGGGTTGATTGTTGGAATCCCCATTAGTGTTGTATATAGATCCGGAAATGAAGTACGGAATAGGCATGCTGTGGGAAGCCCATTTGGACTGGTTGGTCTGGATTGGTGATGTTTCATTTACACACCGGAGAAGACTCCGTGGTAAACGTGTAGTTTATGGCATCGATGGGTTGGACCTGTGAAGGGCAGTAGCAGGAAGTACTTGAGTGGTAGTCCAGGAAAAGACCCTTGTGATCCTTGCGATGCTTGACGGGTTATGCCAGTGAAGGGTAGTAGCAGGAAGTACTAGTGTGGAAGCCCAAGAAAATACCCACAAGTGTTTGTGGTGTATGCTTTGGAAGACCATTATTTCTGGAACTGCAGGAAGCTGCAGGATTTGGGCGGAGTTGTAACGCCCCTGATTTTTCGATGATTTTATTTGTTTGGGCAACGCCAGATTTATGATGTCATGGCGTTACTTTTAACGTCGAGTGTTGGATTTGAGTAGTTTTGGACGTGCTCATCCAGTTTCGTTGCAACCCGAGTGTTTTCGGAGTCTCGACGCGCGATCTAAGTTTTGGGTTTTGTTTTTTGTTCGCCGCATGTTTTGGCGGTTAATATCTCGGGAATGGCTCGTAGGATTTTGGTTTTGACTTTGTCGTTGTGTCCGTAGCAGCAGTTTTCGCTTACGGCGTGAGTTTCGTTTAATTCGGCGCGTTTGAGCCTTAGTTTTGATCTCATATTTCTTGTTCAACTATCTAAACACGATAGTTGCTATTTTAACGCCTTGGGAATGTGTTGATTCTCGGGAAGCCCTCCTAAAAGTGTGGGTTTTCGTCGAACCGAGTTTTTTTTCGTTTTTTTTCTGGGCGCTGTGTCGGGTTCGACGATCGTCGAGCGGAGCTCGACGATTGTATTCCTTTTCCTGAGCGCCATGTCGGGTTCAACGATCGTCGAGCAGAGCTCGACGATTGTATTCCATTTTCCTGGGCACTGTGTCGCGTTCGACGATCGTTGAGCGGAGCTCGATGATTGTTTTCTTTTTCTGGGAGCTGTATCGAGGTCGACGATCGTCGAGCGGAGCTCGACGATTGTTATTCTTTTCTCAGTGCTGTCTAGAGGTCGACGATCATCCATTGTCATGCAGAGCTCGACGAATCGTCAAGCGGAGCTTGCTGTAGGTCTAGCGGATCTCCATGTTGAGTTCGACGATTTTCGAATTGAGTTCGACGATTTTCGAACTGAGTTCGACGATCGAGCACTGCTTTCTGCGTTCGACGATTTTCGAACAGAATTCGTGAGTAATCCTCTAACTGTACTCGAGTAATTACCTTATACTCGAGTAATCCCCTTGCTGTACTCGAGTAAGTGCCTTAGTACTCGAGTAATCCCCATGCCATACTCGTGTAATTCCCTTAGTGCTTGAGGACTCCTTCTCTGTCACTCGAGTAGTTGTAATGAACTACTCGAGTAGGTCTCTGTTACTCGAGTAGTTGTAATGAACTACTCGAGTAGGCCTCTATTACTCGAGTAGTTGTGATGATCTACACATGTAGGTCTTCTGTTACTCGAGTGGTTGTATTGAACTACTCGAGTAGGTTTTTGCCTGATACTCGAGTAACTCCTTCCCTCCTGTCTCGGGAAAACTGATTCAGCCGAACCCGGTTTATTTTGTTGTTCTTCCTGTTATCACCCTTAGTATAAGTACCTTCTTTATTTTCTTCATCTTCTCTGATTCTTTTTTTTCCTCCCGAACCAGAGCGGCGTGAGCGAGATAGAGGTTGTCCGTCCTTAATTCCTCCGGTCATCGTTGACGGTGCTCCGGTGCTCGGAATTTCAAACCGATCGTAGATCTGGAAAGCTCTCGTCGAGAGCTATGCCCTCGTGGTAATTTCTTCCCCGTTTCTTGAGATTTTCTCGTTAGGGTTTTTCGGCCCTAATCCCCTTTTTGACCCTTTTTGTCTAGATTTCAACATCTCCCGCAGTCTTTAGCCCCAATCTTCGACGTGGAGCGATTCAGAGGACTTTTCCGGTAAAACCAAGGCAAGTGGTGGTTTCCCCTCATTTCTCCTTGTCCGATCTGATGATAACGACTATACGTTCATGTTCTTTAAATTTTTTGCGTTTATTCTTCCAAGTCATTGTGATGATTAATCGTTTCAACGTTCCTTCGTTGTTGTACAGTGTTGTCTTGGAAAGCCCGATTTTGTCTGATTTTGGTTAATCGTTCCTGGTGTGTCTTAGTGATGGCTATGCATGTTTTTTCTTTCGTTATTTAGCGCGTTAGAATTTATCTGGGACTGTAAATTGCTCCTAGAGGTTGATCAACCGCGTCTCGAGTTCGGTAATGTCAAGTAGAATCTGTCGAGCCAAATCTCGAGATATTTGTGGTGTGGTTTCTTTGGGTTTCTTGAATGCGGGAGTTAGTGGACGATTCCACCTCCGCGGTATTTGTTACCTTCATTAGTGCCCTGTGGAAGTCTACCTGTTTTTTGGATGTCAGCGGTGTATGGTGGAGAGTGTGAGACTCCCTCGCAGTTAGACGGATTATATATCCGTTTTGTTTTTAGGTGGTGTGTCCAAAAGTGACCACTTCGCCCGTGTTTTTGGGTGGTGTGCCCAAGAGTGACCACCTCGCCTGTTGTTGTTTTTAGGTGGTGTGTCCAAGAGTGACCACTTCGCCGTGTTTTTGGGTAGAGTCGACCACAGGTGCCTAATAAAGGTTTTGTATTTTCCTTCTTGTGAAATATTCATGTAGTCACCTTATAGTGTCGTGCATCTGGTGTACTCTTGTTGAACGTGATAAATCACGTAGGAGTTCTTTTCCTGTTGATGCCCTATTTTATTTTGTACTTTACTTCAGTGCTTTTTGGTCTTGGGTTGGTACCCCTGTTGACCTTTGTTTATTTTTGCTTATTACTTTTCCTGCCACCTTTTATACCTTCTTGCTTAGGTGTTCTGTCTTTGGAATGCCTCATGTTTAGAGCAGTAGCAGTTAGCCGTGCTGGTTTTGGAGTTTTCTGGCGGCAGTGTTGGCCGTGGTTGTTGCCTCGTCTTAGGGAGGTAGTTTGTTGTTTGTTTGGTTTTACTAGTTTAGACATACTTTTGTTTGTGGGTTCGTGTCAGTTTGTTGGTGCCCACTGTATTGTTAGTTGTTTGATACTTGCTTGGTGCTCATTTCTTTAAATGTGGATGTGGATTACTTGTTCTCTGGGAGGATTTATGTTAGGATTGCATGTTAGATATTTTCAACTATAAAATCTACTACTATTACTTCATGCATTGCATAATTTCAAACACTAACGTGTTATTTTTAGCGACCGTGAAAACTATCTTTCCTACTATAATAAATTTAGAGTCTTGCATAGCATGAGTTGTCCTTTAGGGACGTCTATACTCATGTAGGATGTTTGAGTTAATCTAATCAAGTATTTTTCCGCAGCGTATAATATATTTTGATTCGTGGACTAGATGAACCACTAAGCCGAGGGATACGGCTAACTTCTGCACTTAACTGATTTTCCTAAAATAACTTAAAAGGAACCATTCTTCATGATTAGTTTGGTGTCTGCCCGAGCGTCCGCATTTATCCCCTGCTGACGTGGCATCATGACGCGCATTTTCCCTTACTCTGATAAGCTTTATTTGCAGTGAAAATGCGGGTTGTGACAGTTGGTATTATAGGGAGGTTGCTTGACCATTTGTCGGGCAACCTTTCCTTGTTGGTATTAGGTGTTTAGCATCATATCATACACACACTGATATGTCATCAGCACGTCTTGGCTGAAGCACGAACACTACACTCATAGCATGACATGAAGTATACGGGGCATATTATGTAGTATGGGAAGCATAATATGTGTCTGTATATGGATCCACCATAGGGGCAACATGTGAGGGTTATGTAGTATGGGATGCATAACCTCACCACATGAATGCGACTATCACGTTTCTTTTTCGTTACATGAGAATGTTATGTAGTATGGGATGCATAAAATTTTCATGTGTACGCCGCTCATAACATGCATTAGGGCCTTTTTAGAATACATAGCACGATCATGCAGAGCATAACATTGCATAAGCACAACGTGCCAAGCTAAAGATTTGCCGGATGACATATGTACACACATGGTTTTAAATCAGAAAATGAATATAAATACATGCATTCATGTCATAGGCACAAGAGTCAATAGGATGAGAGGATATCATCCTAAGTAGGACATAGCATCTTTATAAAATCCCGGAGCAAGTTGCAGCGTAAGCACGTGTTTTTTTTAGTATGGTCTGAACTAGTCGTGTGGCTTTGTTGTAAGCTAGGATTTTGATGAGTGGTTCGTTTGCCTTTTTAGAAATGCCGCTAAAGCGTCCTGCGACGAGGTCGACTCCCCAGTCGGAGGGTGAGTCATCAGGTGCGTAAAGTGATGCGATTATAGAGAGCCTGTGTCTGAGCAATGAGGCTCTGTCGAGTCAATTGGTTGTGATGCAATCGCAAATTGAGTCTTTGTTGTCTGCCGCTCCCGCGCAACAACCTTCAGCGCAAGAGCCCGCCTTGGGCCAAGCCGTGCCTGATACCCCTGCACCTCTAGTGCCCCTGATGGAGATACCACCAGAAATGAATTTCATATCGCACTTCCAGCGGTTGGGGCCTCCCACCTTCGACGGGAGTGCTGACTTTGTGATTATAGATGATTGGATCATCTCCATCGAGGAGACGTTTTCATATTCTGGAATTCTAAAAGCCCAGAAGGTGATGATTGCAGCCTATCAGTTAAAAGGTCTGGCGAAGAGTTAGTGGATTCGGGAAAGAGAGGGTCTAAAGGAAGGCTGTTCTTAGGAATATTTTAAGAAGATGTTGCTGAAGAAGTTTCTACCCTCGGTTGAGCAAGACCGCCTGATGAATAACTTCCTGCATCTAAAGCAGAGACAGCTCACCGTGAGCGAGTACGAGATTGAGTTTAGCAAACTGAGCAGGTTTGCTCCTGACTTGGTAGCTTCTGAGGAGGGTAGAGTGAACCGTTTCTTGGGAGGATTAAGAAGTGATGTCCAGCAGTTGGCATGCGCTTACCAAGCTGAAAGTTATGCTGAAGCGGTGGAAGCCGCTATAAAAGTGGAGGCGATTGAAAACGCCAAGGACCACGGTGCTGCGGCAAGGAAGGAGAAAAGAAAAGGCGTTGAGGATGGTAGCTCCAGTGCATCTGACCCTTCTTCGAAGAATAAAAGTAAGGAAATGTGTAGCTTCTGTGGTCGTCCTGGCCACCCCTACGAAAGGTGCTTCAAGAGGACTGCCAGCCTGAAGCAGCAGCAGGTGCACGCCATCCAAGGTGCACCCAAAGGAGAGCTTGTGTGCTCGTTCTGTGCAAGGAAGGCTCATGACATGACTCGCTGCTAGATGAAAGAAAGGATTTGCTTCCAGTGTGGGCAGAAGAGACACCAGAAGTCTACGTGCCCCCAGGCTCAGTCCCCGCTGCAGCCTGCCCCACTTCGAGCTCTGCCACTGCCACCAAACCTGGATAAAGGAAAAGGAAAGCTGAACATGATGACCAGCGAGGAAGCCCAAACCTCTATGCAAGTGATATCAGGTTAGCCTCATTTTAATTTATCCTTGTTAGTTATCGTTGTTTCCCTAGTTATCGTTCGTTTAGTTATGGATGTTACGGTTTTAGTGGAGTTTAAGGTGCGGAATAGGTGGGTCCGCGTTCTTTTCGATTCGGGTGCCACCCATTCCTTTGTGGCCCGGAGATTTGTCGATAAACATCGCCTGAGTGTGGACCACTTGGGAGGCTCCTTCAATGTCAAGCTCCCTTCCGGTGATTCTGTGATATCTAACCAAAGAGTTCTGAGATGCCCTATTTATCTTGGCAATTTTCTGGCCTTTGCGGATCTGATGATTTTGGAACTATCTGATTTTGACGTGATTCTGGGCATGGACTGGCTGTCCAAGTATGATGCGGTCATCCAGTGCAAGGCTAAGCGATTGGATTTCAGAATGGACGACGGACAACCTATGAGCGTCTATGGACTTCAGGACAGAGTTTCTCCTGTCATTTCTGCGGTACGTGCTTATCGTACTATAGAGTCTGGTTGCGAGGCATTTTTGGTTTCTATTTCTGCTCTGGAGACAGCTTTTGTTATGCCATGTCTTGAGGATGTCTCACTGCTGCGAGAGTTTCCAGATGTCTTTCCTGATAGTCTTCCAGGACTCCCTCCTGAAAGGGAGATAGAGTTTGTGATAGACCTCGAACCAGGTACTCGTCGTATTGCTAAAGCACCGTACCGTATGGCTCCGCATGAGGTCGATGAGTTGCGTACTCAGTTCGATGAGTTGCTCAGTTATGATTTTATTAGACCAAGTACTTCTCCATGGGGTGCTCCTGTTTTGTTCGTCAAGAAGAAAGATGGATCGATGAGACTTTGCATCGATTATAGGGAATTGAACAAGGTAACAATTAAGAATAGATATCCCCTGCCAAAGATTGATGATTTGTTCGACCAATTGCGTGGTAGCTCGGTATTTTCAAAGATCGATCTTCGCTCATGCTACCACCAGTTGAGGATTCGAGAGGCAGATATTCCCCGAACCGCTTTCCGTTCTCGGCATGGACATTATGAGTTTTTGGTGATGTCTTTTGGTTTAACAAATGCACCCTCTGCCTTCATGGATTTGATGAATCAGGTGTTTAAAGATTTCTTTCACCGATTTGTTATTGTGTTCATAGATGATGTCTTGGTGTATTCCCGTAATGTTGAGGAGCATACTCAGCATTTGCGTCTGGTTTTGTCGACCCTGAGGGAGCATAAGTTATATGCGAAGTTGAGTAAGTGTGAGTTCTGGCTACCTCAGGTGTCCTTTCTGGGTCATGTTGTAAGCAAGGATGGTATTTATGTAGACCCGACCAAGATTTCTGCTGTAATGGAATGAGAGAGACCTTGTACACCTAAGGAGATTAGGAGTTTCTTAGGCCTGCTTGGCTATTATAGAGGATTCGTGGAGGGGTTTTCGGTGTTGTCTGCTCCTCTAACTAGACTTACTCAGAAGAATACTGCTTTCATTTGGAGTGATAAGTGTGAAGAGGCTTTCCAAGAGCTGAAGAAGAGATTATGTACTGCTCTGATTTTAACCTTACCTACTGAAGGAGTTGAGTATGCTGTGTATGTTGATGCGTCACACATCGGACTTGGTTGTGTTTTAATGCAAGATGGTAAGGTGATTGCGTATGGATCGAGACAATTAAAGATCCATGAGAGAAACTATCCTACACATGATTTGGAGTTTGCTGCCGTAATTTATGCGCTGATGCTTTGGAGACACTTATTGTATGGTGCACTGTGCAAGATCTATACGGACCATAAGAGTTTGAAGTACGTCTTCACTCAGAAAGAACTAAATCTGCGCCAGCGTCGGTGGTTAGAATATGTGGCAGATTATGAAGTGGAAATTCTTTATCACCCGGGAAAGGCTAATGTAGTAGCTGATGCCTTAAGTAGAAAGACCGCTAAGATTTTTAATCTGTCGATGCAGTCCTTGATAGAAGAATTTTTGTTGATGGATATTGAGGTTGGGAGTAGTACTGTGCCTGCTAGTCTAGAAGCAGAAGAACCCTCTTAGATTTCCCTTACTCGAGCACATCAGAAGGATGATCCTGATTTGTTGCACCTCCGGAATAGAACTTTGAAGGGAGTGCTACCCAATTTCTCTGTGGACTAGTTGGACAACCTGAAGTATTGGGGTAGATTTTGCGTCCCCTCCTTTGGCGATATTCGAGCTAAGATCTGTGCTGAAGCTCATGGTTCCAGTGTAGCCTACCACCCTGGTTCCACTAAGATGTATAAAGATCTAAAGCAAATTGTTTGGTGGTCAGGGATGAAGAATGACATCGCAAGGTTTGTATCGGAATGTTATACTTGTAAGCGTGTTAAAGATGATCACAGAAGGCCTGGTGGTAAATTAACACCGCTTGATATTCCAAGTTGGAAATGGGAGAGTATTTCAATGGATTTTATCACCGGTCTGCCAAAATCTCCCCGTGGGCACGACTCTATTTGGGTGAGACTAATAAAGTGTGCTCACTTTGTTCCATTTAAGATTGGGTACTCGATGAAGAAGATAGCTGAGTTATATCTTGAAGAGGTCATCAGGTTACATGGTGTGCCTGTTAGCATTGTATCAGATCGGGACTCTAAATTTACGTCCCGTTTTTGAAAGAGTTTACAGGATTGGTTGGGTACTGATTTAAGGTATTCCACCGCCTATCATTCGCAGACTAATGGTCAGACAGAAAGGGTAAATCAGATCGTAGAGGATACGATTAGGTGTTATGTTTTGGATCATGGTGGTGCTTTGGATGACCGTCTCAGACTCATGGAGTTTGCTTACAATAATAGTTATCAAGAGAGTCTGCAGATGGCTCCGTTTGAGGCCTTGTATGGGAGGCATTGTAGGACTCCATTGTTTTGGGCTGAAGTTGGTGAGAGACCATTGTTAGGTCCAGAAGCCCTTGAAGAGATGAATTGTGTCATGACTCATATTCGGGAAAAGCTTCATGTGGCTCAAGAGCGCTATGAGAAGTATGTTAATCGACGAAGGGTTGATCTGGAGTTTGTTGTTGGAGACTTGGTTTTTCTGAAAGTTTCCCCGATGTCTGGCGTTAAAAGGTTTGGAAGGAACCACAAGTTAGACCCCCGGTACGTGGACCTTTCCAGATTCTTGAGCGCATCGGAGTGTCAGCTTATAGGCTGGCTTTGCCTGCGACCTTCCCTGGTGTCCATGATGTGTTCCATGTGAGCCAATTGCGGAAGTGTGAAAGGGGAAACTAGATCTGATATACTCTAAAGGGGGGGTGAATAGAGTATATGGTGCTTTTTAAAACACAAAGAAAAACTTTTGCAAAGCTTTACAACAATTGTTGTAATGAGTGTGAGCAGAGAAGCAGAAATAAAACTAATCACAAAACTAAGCTATGCAGAAACTAAGCACAAGAAAATCTAGGCCAGAAACAATCAGACAACATGCAGAACCAGATGACACAAGGAAATATAGTGGTTCCCCAACTTGGGTACATCCACTCTTCTACCACCCTAGGTAGGAATCCACTGCAGGATGAGTTGATCAGGTGTCCTGGGCACCAATGAGCTTTTGATAAGGTGATCAAAAACCAAAACAGATTTTTTGATCAGGTGTCTTGCCACCAATGAGCTTTTGACAAGGTGCTCAAAAACCAGATTCAAACTTTTGAAGGGAGTTTGAAAAACCCTTTACAGAGAGGGGGTTGAGAGAGTTATGGCAGTCTTCTCTTTCTCAATCAACTGAGAAGACTAAGTGGATTGATTTCAAAGCTCCCCCTGAGTCCTTGATCTTCAGGAAGATGAGCTTTGCTGAGGGTGATAGGCCTTCAAAGATAGATCTCCAGCAGAAGATGATTTCAGCAAGCTGAAATGTTGAGTGTCTGGAGTCTTGGAATGATGTTGGCCTTGAACACTTGAGAGCTGAAGAGATCTGAAGAATGTTTGAAAGCTTGATCTCTTAATGAGTGTTCTTCTGAATTCTTGTTGACAGAATATTTTCCAGAGTCTCTGTATATTGAGAGGTGTGTCCAGTTCTTGTCAATCTCTATTTTTTATTTGAAAAAACATTCTCTCTTATTCTCTGAGTCTGAATAGAATATTACTCTGTCAAAGATAGCCGTTGGTCTGCATTGATTACAGCCTTAATTGCATAAAATGTTCTGAAGGAAAGTCCACTGAATTGTTCCTTGAAAAATCCCTTGAAACTTGCTCCAGAAGTAAATGAAAATGGCTGGCAGATCTTCTGAATTAAATGCAGAATAACTTCTATCTGATTTGAATTTGAATTCTGAAAGATAACTGAAATCGTCGAACTGAGCTCTGCTATCGTCGAGCTGAGCTCAGCGAATTGGAAAATGCAAGCAGCAAAGAAATCGTCGATCTGAGCTCAAAGATCGTCGAACTGAGCTCAGAGATAAGGATCCAGTGCAGAGTCAAAATCGTCGACCTGAGCTCAGCGATCGTCAAATGGAGTTCGACGATATTGAGGAGTTGAGCTCAGCGATCGTCGACCAGAGCTCGACGATATTATGAGGTTTTGAGCTCAGCGATCGTCGAATGGAGTTCGATGATCTATCGAAGTTGAGCAAGACGATCGTCGACCGGAGTTCGACGAAACGTCGTGCTGAGCTCGACGATTTGGACGTAGTCTCCAGAAAAACTTGGGTCTTCAGGGCAGCTTCCAATCCTAGCCTTCTAACCTTTAGACTCAATACTAATTGACCTATTAAGCTATACAGAAGGTCAAAACATAAATTCCTAGAGACATAGTGATCCTGACCCAAATTAGTAATAGGGTGTTTCAACAATCTCCCCCTATTTGGGTTAGGAAAACTATTTACAGACATAGGAAAAACAAACAACATCATACAGCCACAAAAACATAAAGACAGCAGTAGCTAGACATCACAGAACCATCACAGAGATATATATAAACATGATATCCAGAGGGCAGTCAGAAAAACCAAGAGTTATCACCTTACAGAGTTATTCCTTTTCTTTGCCTTTTACCATTTTAATTTCCCTGTTAGGATTTAATGCTTCTCTGTTGGATCTTGTATCATCAGCTGCTCCCAGATATGTTTGCTTAGAAGTCCTTGGAACCACTGCAGCAGGATGCAATTCCATGTACCTGTCTGCATCAAACAATTTGCTGGAGGCATATCTCTCTAATTCCTTCTGTCTTTGTTCTGACATTGTGGAGATGTTGGAAGTGTCTAGGCCTTTTTCTTTGGCTTTCTTGATTTGATCTAAAGCAGCCAGCTCTTTCATTCTAGCAGTCCAAGCCATAGGATTCTTCTCAGGGTCCTCAAATGGAACAGGTGGCTCATACCTGTTGGAAGAAGTATCTTGAGGAGTCCTGGCAGTCACAGTATCTTTGAGCTTATAGGGGAAAGGACCAGAAGATGTATCAGAAGAGACATGTCCTCCCCTAGAGTAAGGATGCTGCCTGGAATGCCCTTTGGAGTAAACCTGAGTCTCTCTTTGGTTTCCCCTATATCCTCCCCTTCTAGAGTATGAGCCCCTAGACTGGCTTTCCCTTTGATAAGTTCTAGCATGAGGTTGGTAGGGAGCCTGGCTTCTAGCAGGGCCTGAACTTGCAGAGCTGCCACCTGCACCTGCATCAGGTGGAGGTGGTGGAGGAGGATGAGGGTGCTTGAACTGAGTGGAACCTTTTTCATACTTCCTCTTCTTTTTCATAGCCTTTAACTGGTTCTTAGAGAATTACATGCAATGCTCAGAGATTGGGCAATTGTGCAGAATATAGTAGGGAACATCATTGTCATCTCTAACTTTGGCAGGAGGAACTCTCTTCAAAGCCTTACTTCTTGCTTTCCTTTTCTTAGCAATGGTGGCAGATGAATCATCAGAAGCAGTGTTATAATCCTCAGATTCAGAACTCTGTGCATCATATAAAGCATCAATCTTTTTCATCAGATCTTCTTTTAGCTGAACAGCAGCTGATGGGGTAGAAGCAGAAGCAGAAGGGGCAGCAGATATAACAGTAGGTGCAACAGCATATGGAGCAACAGAAACAACTTCAGAAACATCACTAGTAGCTTCAGGAGAGATAGCAGCAGCAGATAAAACAACAGGTACAGGAGCACTAGCAGAAACAGTGATTACTTCAGGAATGAGGGCAGCAGCAGCTTCAGAAACAACAACTTCAGCAGGCTCAAAAACAACAGCCTCTATCATCAGAAAATCCTGGGGAATGAGCTCATCAGCAGCAGTTGGAACAATGTCTTCTTCAGCAGCAAGAATAATTTCAGAGGCAGATACAGCCTTGTCTTCAGCAGCAGCAGCAGCAGTAACATCATCAGAAGCAGCAGTTACTGAATGAATAAAAGCAGAAATTATACTGGGGTCACAGCATGAGAAGGGCACCAGAGCCTTGGATAGATCTTCTGAGGACTGGACAGCAGAGGGCTCTTGGAGGCAGCAGTAGTATACAGTATCAAATGTAGATAGCAAAGACCTTAGGTCTATTGCTAGGACTGGAGTAGCAGAGGCAACAGTTGCAGGAGCAGCAGCAGTAGCAGAAGCAGACACAGAAACAGCATCAGTAGCAGCAGAAGCAGCAGCAACAGCAGCATGAAGGCTGGCTTCATAGGGCATCTCCCCCTGCCTGGATATAGAGACAGCTGTATCAAGGCACACTGCTGGGGGTGCTGCTTGAGGAGTAAGGAAGGAGGAAAGTCTGGCAGAGAGAGCTGCCACTGACTGTTGTAGAGGAGCTAAAGAGGCCTCCATGAGAATAGAGAGCCTGGGTGCAAGGAGCTCATACAACTGGTCAGCCAAGGCTGGCAGATCTACATGCTCAAGGGCAGGAGCATAGGTAGAGGGAATTGGGATGGCTAAGGATGCTGGAGGAGGAGGGCTGAAGGGTGGAAGGAATGGCTCAGGAGAGGGGATGGTGGAGATGGAGGATAATGGGATGGATATGGATGGAGTGAATGTGGTTTGGGCAATAATGTGGTGGAGAAGGTCTTGGAAAGATGTGGAAGAGGATGGTAAGTCTGGAGGAGAGGAGGGGGAATCATCCATGTAGGATTCATCCAGAAGTGTGAAGGATGGAAGGGATGGGGATGAGGTGACATCTGGTGGGGGATAAGAGAATAGGGGATGGAAGTGGTCTGCTGGTGGAGATGAGATGGTTGCTGGAGATGGTATTGATGTTGGAGATGGGCTGGAAATTGTAATGGTGGAGGTAGCTGGAGTGGTGGATGGAATGGGCAGGGTTGGGCTTGGAGGAGGAGGAGAAGCAGCACTAGCAGCAGGCAGGTCCTCTGCAGGGGCAGAGACCTGGGGTGGAGTGACTCTTAGAGTCCTGGTGCCTGAAGGGGCAGATGCTGATGAAGAGGGCCTGCTGGGCTTGATGATTTGCCTGTCCCATTTCCCAAATAGGGCACAGGTGAGTCTCTTGGAGGCATTGATGTGCACTCCAGAGGAGACTAGCAGAGCAGGGCACTTAGCCTGGAGGAAGACTCCCAAAATTCTTCCAAAATTCACAAATGTTTTGTTTATCTTTTTCTTCAGCAGATCAAAAACGACTTCTCCCCAGTTCAAGCTTTTCCTATCCACCAGAGCTCCCATGAGGCAGAGCTGATATCTGGAGATGGTGTCATGGGCAGAATGTTTGGCCAACAGAACCTTGCCTACAACATCTGCCAGAAACCTGTATTCCACTGACAGGTTCCTCTTAAACAGCTTGCTAGGATTCCCCTCAGGATGGCCCATCCTGGCAAGAATATTAGAGAATTCTTCTCCAGAGAGTTCAGCAGAGTTTTCACCATTTCTTAATCCAAAAACCTCTGTGAGGACTGTTGGGGTCAGAGGTACCTGGGTGCCACCAATAGAGCCAACAATGGTGTTGTTGTCAAGGTTGTGTGCAGTATATACCCATTCTTTGATTTCATCAGAGGCAAGTTTGATTCTGGTTGTCATGAGGGCAGATAGTTGCTGATCTTTGAATAAATTGAGGATGTCCTGGAAGACTTGATCGGTGGAGTTGAAGGAGTCTAGATCAATGTCAAAACCTCCATCAAATTTCATGGCGGCGAGTACAGCAACTGAGACGGCCATTGTACCTGCAAAAATCAACAGACAAAACGACCAAGTGTAGAACTGTTTGGAGGGAAGAAGATTTTGCAGAGAAATTGAGAGCGCAAGAGAGAACGACGGCGAAAAATGAGTTTTATATTAGGGTTCGACCCAGAAATGGAAAGATCGTTGAACTCAGTTCGACGATCGAGGCTTCTAAAGGAATCTGAAGAGACACCAAAATCGTCGATCTCCGTTCGACGATCTGGAAAGGCGTCGAGCTCCGTTCGACGATCGTTCAGTGAACAAAATCGTCGAGCGCCGTTCGACGATCGTTGACCAGAAGAGATAGTCCATACTATCAAAAGAACGCTGAACTCAGTTCGACGATTCAGGAAATCGTCGAACTCCGTTCGACGATTTTTGTGAAAATCGTCGAGCGCAGTTCAGAGATCAGAGAAATTTTAGACACTAAGGAAAATCAGAAGTTTTGCCTAGTCTTGGTCAATTTTTGCTTTCAAAATCTTGGATATTATTTGAGACTTCCTCCATCTAACATTCCTAACTGATTTAGAAAGAAGGTGTGTTTCTTTTCATCCAAAGGCTTGGTGAAAATATCTCCCCTTTGTAAATCAGTTGGGATATATTGCAGTTCAATTTTATTCTTTTCAACATTGTCCCTTAAGAAGTGATGCCTAATCTCTATGTGTTTTGTCCTACTATGGAGGACTGGATTTTGAGCTATGGAGATAGCACTTGTATTGTCACAAAAGATTTTTGACTTCTCTAAGTTGTAACCATAGTCTAGGAGTTGATTTTGAATCCACAGTATTTGTGAACAACAACTGCCTGCAGCCATATATTCAGCTTCAGTAGTTGAAGTTGACACAGATGTTTGTTTCTTGCAAAACCAAGAGACAAGTCTATCACCAAGAAACTGACAAGTTCCACTGGTGCTTTTCCTGTCAATTCTGCATCCAGCATAATCAGCATCAGAGAATCCAGTTAACTCAAATGCTGAATCTTTTGGATACCAGAGACCTAGATTTGGACAACTTTTAACATACCTAAGAATCCTCTTTACTAATGTGAGGTGTGACTCTCTAGGGCTAACTTGGAATCTAGCACATATACATGTAGCAAACATTATATCTAGTCTACTAGCTGTAAGATACAGTAAAGAGGCAATCATTGCTCTATATGTTGTCTGATCAACAGGTTTCCCATGTTCATCAGCATCCAATACAGCATTGGTAGGCATGGGTGTTTTCATACAAGATGCCTCAGACATGCCAAATTTCTTAACTAGCTCATTAGCATATTTGGTTTGAGAAATAAAGATGCCCTCAGCATGTTGTTTGACTTGCAATCCTAGGAAGAAGGATAGCTCACCCATGCTACTCATCTCAAATTTAGAATGCATTAGGTTAGAAAACCTTCTGCATAGTTTTGAGTCAGTAGAACCAAAAATGATGTCGTCTACATAGATTTGTACTAGTAGGGTATGGGACTTATGGGTTCTAATGAAAAGAGTTTGGTCTACTCTACCCCTTATAAAACCATTTTCCAAAAGAAAGCATGCTATGGTCTCATACCATGCTCTACGAGCTTGCTTGAGACCATATAATGCTTTATTTAATCTAAAAACAAAATCAGGATGAGTTGGAGAGATAAAACCTGTAGGTTGTCTGACATAGACTTCCTCTTTGATGTCTCCATTTAAAAAGGCACTCTTGACATCCATCTGATAAACCTTGAAGCCTTTGTGAGCTGCATAGGCTAAAAATATCCTGATGGCTTCTAATCTTGCAACAGGTGCAAAGGTCTGGTCGTAGTCAATTCCTTCTTCTTGAGAATATCCTTGGGCAACTAGCCTTGCCTTGTTCCTTATTATTACTCCTTGATCATCCAGTTTGTTTCTGAATACCCATTTTGTTCCAACAATGGAATGATCCTTAGGCTTGGGCACTAGTTCACATACTTTGTTCCTCTCAAATTGATGCAACTCCTCTTGCATGGCAATGATCCAGCGTGGATCTTGCTCTGCATCTTGAATGGACTGAGGTTCAATTTGAGAAAGAAAGCAGGTGTGCAACAGGTTTTGGTTGACCTGATTTCTGGTTTGCACACCAGCTGAGATTTCTCTAATTATCTGGGAAATTGGATGGTCTCTTGATGTTACTAAATCAACCGGGGGTGTTGATTGTTCACCAACCTGTGTTGTTGTTTCCTCTTGTGGTACAACAACTGGCTCTTCAGGTTGTGCTTCAATATGTTGAGCATTGCTTTCATCTTCACTGCTTTCATCCTCTTGAGCAACCTGTAGCTTGTTCATATCTTCAACTAGAGAGTGTTCCTGCACAGGTTCTATGGTAGAAGAAATCTTCTCCTTGAAAGACATGTTAGTTTCATCAAAAGAAACATGAACAGATTCCTCAATTTTCAGTGATGATTTATTATAAAACCTATAGGCCTTGCTGATCATGGAGTATCCCAGAAACACTCCTTCATCAGCTTTGGCTTGAAATTTTGCTAGATGTTTCTTATCATTATTGTGAATATAGCAAATGCAACCAAAAATTTTGAAATAGTCAACTTTAGGTTTCTTCCCTTTGAGTAATTCATAGGGAGTCTTTCCCTTCAGTTTATGTATCAGACTTCGGTTCAGCACATAGTTGGAGGTGTTCACTGCCTCTGCCCAGAAGGATAGAGGTAGATGAGCATCTGACAACAATGTAGTGGCAGATTCAATAAGGGTTCTATTTTTCCTTTCAGCTATCCCATTTTGTTGAGGAGTTTTAGGAGCTGAGAAAGTATGCCTGATCCCTTCACTCTGGCATAACTCTTGCATAAGAAGAGAATCAAACTCTGTCCCATGATCACTTCTGATCAGGGCAATGTGAGTATTGAACTCAATCTTTATACATTTGAGAAACTCTGTCAGACACTTAAAGTTATCAGACTTCTTCCTTAGAAAGAACACCCAAGTGAATCTAGAGAAGTCATCTACAATCACTAAAGTGTAGGATTTCCCTCCCAGGCTTTGTACTGTGATGGGTCCAAATAGATCCATGTGTAACAGATACAATATCCTAGGTGAATCACTCTTATTAAGTGACTTAAAACTGTTCTTAGTTTGCTTGCCTAATTGACAAGCCTTGCAGAGTCCTTCCTTCTTGTAGGGGCCAGAAGGTAGTCCTCTAACAAGGTTGTCCTTGGAGAGCCTAGCAATAGTTCTAAGGTTTAGGTGTCCTAATCTCTTATGCCATAAAACATTTGGTCTACAAACTGAATTGAATAAACAGATATCTATAGAAGTTGAAAGAAAATCTACTAGGTAGATGTTACCTTTCCTTTTACCTGTCAACACAGTTGTGTTGTCTTCTGACTTGATTTTGCATAGGGTTTTGCTGAAGGTCACCTGGTAGCCTTCATCACATAGCTGACTGATGCTGATTAGGTTGTGCTTCAGTCCTTCCACATATGCTACTTTCTTGAAGGTTACAGAACTAATCTGGACTGCTCCATATCCTTTAGTTTGTCCAAAGTTGGAATCACCAAAGATAACTTTGGGTCCAAGCTTGGCTCTAAAGGAATTTAGGTTGTCCTTGTTCCCTGTCATGTGCTTGGAGCACCCACTATCCAAATACCATTGCTGGTTAGATGTTGGATAGGTCTTCACCTGCACATAAAGCAATTCATTTGTTTTTGACCCAGTTTACCTTGGGCCTAGGTTGATAACCTTTAAATTCAGAAATGAAAGATATCCCTGGCTGACTCTTATATCCTTCAGGATGATATCTCCTTGGAGGTATAATCCATTCAGTATAAGGGTTAAAGGTTTGGGATGAAGAACCCTTAGGATTCAATTTTGACTTGCCTTTGAAAAAATTTCCAGAGCTCTGACCTCTGTTCGACGATCTTGGAGCTGCGTTGGACGATCGTGGGTCCGATCGTCGAGCTCCATTCGACGGTCGACTACCGCTGAGGTCAGGTATATGGGATCGTCGAGCAGCGTTCGACGATCTTGGCTGAGATCGTCGATCAGCGTTCGACGATTTGTCCTGAGATCGTCGAGCTGCGTTCGGCGATCGTCGATCTTCATTCGGCGATCGTTGATCTCCGTTCGACGATTTGTGCTGGACTTTAGTTTTCTGAGGCAGATCAGAATTTTTCCTGGCAACCTCTACAACTCCCTTTCCCTTGTCAGAAATGAACTTGATAGGGGTTGTTAGAACAATAGGTTGGCTGGATGAGGCATCCAAGCCCAGTGTACTGTTGAATCTTGAGTTCACTGTGCTTGTGATGTCCATCAGCTTGATGCTTCTCCCATTGAGAGATTCTTCAAGCTTCTTGGCCTCAGAGAGCACACTCTTCAGTGAAGCTATCTGTTCCCTATAGTTCTCCAACTTCTGAGAGAGTTTGAGGTTTTCTGATTTTAAAGCATTTTGTTCAGATAATTGATTTTTGAGAGAGATGATCTCTTTCTCAGACTTTAGGAGGTCTAAACATAGTGCTTTAAATTCAAGTTTGAAATCTTCTGAAGTGAAATCAAAGGAGCTGATTACCTGATCTTCTTCAGGTTGTGTCTCTGAGTCTGACTCTGACTCCTCTTCCTCTGAGTTGTGTTGTGAGGCATTGATTGCCATCATGCAGAACTCCTTTTCCTCTGCATCATCCTCATCATCACTTGAGCTGGAAGAGGCCTCTGACTCCTCTTCAGTCTCACTCCAGGATTCAGCAACAAATCCTTTCCTTGTGTGCTTATTTCTGCTGGAGGAAGGTTTGCTATTTCCATTCCTTTTGGAGTCCTTCTCCTTTCTTCTTTCTTTTCTGTCCCTTCTGTCCTTGTTCTTGTTTTCTGGACAGTCAGGAACCATATGCCCTGGTTTCCTGCAACCAAAGCAAATAATGTCTTTGCTATTGCCAATGGACTTGTCATACCTTGGCTTATCCTGCTCCTTGTATGATCTTCTTCTGAAGTCCTTTCTGGCCATCTTATAGAATCTTTTGGCCAACAAGCTGAGAAGTTCATCATTGGCTGCTCCTTTTTCTTCAGGCAGATCCTCAGTTGCCTTGAATGCTATAGTCTTCTCCTTTCTTGTGGCTGGTGAAGCAGCCTTCTGTTCTTCTTCTCTGTTCTTGATGAGTAGCTCATAAGATTTGACCTTACCCAACAAGGCTTCAGTGGTGATCTCATTCAGGCTTCTGGCATCTTTAATTGGCCAGATTCTTGAATCCCAAGTGCTGGGGAAGCACATTAGGATCTTGTCATTAAGTTCTGTCAGTGAGATCTCTTTGTCTAATGTCCTCAGTTCACTGACAATTAGACTCAGTCTGTTGTACATGTCTCCCACTGTCTCAGTTTCTCCCTTCTTGAAGTTCTCATATTGGGAGATGAGATGGGATCTTCTGTCCTTTCTCTCATCAGCTGAGCCAGAGACAATTTCTGAAAGCCTGTCCCAAATCTCCTTGGCTGAATTGCATTCAGCTACCTTTTGAAAAATGTCATCTGACATTGTCTGAGCTAGAATGTTCATTGCCTTGGCATCAGCTACTTTCCACTTTTTGATGTCAGCATCTGTTCCTGATGGAGGTGGAACAACATTTGTGCTTGTGCTCTCTGGAGGTCTTAGACACACTGTCAAGACAGAATTAAAAATATCTTCGTCAATAGAATTCATGTAGAGTCTAATCCTTGCTTTCCAAAGTGCAAATTTTGATAGATTGCACACTGGAGGTCTGGTGCTAGCATAATCTTTGTTCTGGGCCATGATTTGTGCAAGCTAAATCTAATAAAAAAAGATACAAAAGAAGGATCTAGTTCGGGATCTTGGGGTTCAGGTGTTAGCCTGTACAACCAATCAGGAATGGTATGTTTAACCAACCTCCCTCTGATACCAATTGAAAGGGGAAACTAGATCTGATATACTCTAAAGGGGGGGGGGTGAATAGAGTATATGGTGCTTTTTAAAACACAAAGAAAAACTTTTGCAAAGCTTTACAACAATTGTTGTAATGAGTGTGAGCAGGGAAGCAGAAATAAAACTAATCACAAAACTAAGCTATGCAGAAACTAAGCACAAGAAAATCTAGGCCAGAAACAATCAGACAACATGCAGAACCAGATGACACAAGGAAATATAGTGGTTCCCCAACTTGGGTACATCCACTCTTCTACCACCCTAGGTAGGAATCCACTGCAGGATGAGTTGATCAGGTGTCCTGGGCACCAATGAGCTTTTGATAAGGTGCTCAAAAACCAAAACAGATTTTTTGATCAGGTGTCTTGCAACAAATGAGCTTTTGACAAGGTGCTCAAAAACCAGATTCAAACTTTTGAAGGGAGTTTGAAAAACCCTTTACAGAGAGGGGGTTGAGAGAGTTATGGCAGTCTTCTCTTTCTCAATCAACTGAGAAGACTAAGTGGATTGATTTCAAAGCTCCCCCTGAGTCCTTGATCTTCAGGAAGATGAGCTTTGCTGAGGGTGATAGGCCTTCAAAGATAGATCTCCAGCAGAAGATGATTTCAGCAAGCTGAAATGTTGAGTGTCTGGAGTCTTGGAATGATGTTGGCCTTGAACACTTGAGAGCTGAAGAGATCTGAAGAATGTTTGAAAGCTTGATCTCTTGATGAGTGTTCTTCTGAATTCTTGTTGACAGAATATTTTTCAGAGTCTCTGTATATTGAGAGGTGTGTCATGTTCTTGTCAATCTCTATTTTTTATTTGAAAAAACATTCTCTCTTATTCTCTGAGTCTGAATAGAATATTACTCTGTCAAAGATAGCCGTTGGTCTGCATTGATTACAGCCTTAATTGCATAAAATGTTCTGAAGGAAAGTCCACTGAATTGTTCCTTGAAAAATCCCTTGAAACTTGCTCCAGAAGTAAATGAAAATGGCTGGCAGATCTTCTGAATTAAATGCAGAATAACTTCTATCTGATTTGAATTTGAATTCTGAAAGATAACTGAAATCGTCGAACTGAGCTCTGCTATCGTCGAGCTGAGCTCAGCGAATTGGAAAATGCAAGCAGCAAAGAAATCGTCGATCTGAGCTCAAAGATCGTCGAACTGAGCTCAGAGATAAGGATCCAGTGCAGAGTCAAAATCGTCGACCTGAGCTTAGCGATCGTCAAATGGAGTTCGACGATATTGAGGAGTTGAGCTCAGCGATCGTCGACCAGAGCTCGACGATATTATGAGGTTTTGAGCTCAGTGATCGTCGAATGAAGTTCGACGATCTATTGAAGTTGAGCAAGACGATCGTCGACCGGAGTTCGACGAAACGTCGTGCTGAGCTCGACGATTTGGACGTAGTCTCCAGAAAAACTTGGGTCTTCAGGGCAGCTTCCAATCCTAGCCTTCTAACCTTTAGACTCAATACTAATTGACCTATTAAGCTATACAGAAGGTCAAAACATAAATTCCTAGAGACATAGTGATCCTGACCCAAATTAGTAATAGGGTGTTCCAACAGTGTTCGTAGTGATCGTCAAGTCCTCGAATCGATACCCCAGATTCAGCCCAACCTTACATATGTGGAAGAACCTATTCGTGTTCTGGATTCTCAAGAGCGTGTGTTGCGGAGAAAGACCATCCCTATGGTCAAGATTCTTTGGAGAAATCAAGACGCCGAGAGCGCGACGTGGGAATTGGAATCGGCGATGAGGGAATCTCATCCGCACCTCTTCTCTTAGCTTCGGGTATGTTGCTATGTTTTCAGTTATGTTGGATTTTGTCATTTTTGGGTTGATTTTGGAGTTGTGATAAGTTTCGGGACGAAACTTCTATTTAGGGGGAGTGACTGTAACGCCCCCGATTTTTTGATGATTTTATTTGTTTGGGCAACGTTAGATTTATGACGTCGTGGCGTTACTTTTAACGTCGAGTGTTGGATTTGAGTAGTTTTGGACGTGCTCGTCCAGTTTCGTCGCAACCCGAGCGTTTTCGGAGTCTCGGCGCATGATCGAAGTTTTCGGTTTTGTTTTTTGTTCGCCGCATGTTTTAGCGGTTAATATCTCGGGAATGGACCGTAGGATTTTGGTTTTGACTTCACCGTTGTGTCCGTAGCAGCAGTTTTCTCCTACCGCGTGAGTTTCGTTTAATTCGGCGCATTTGAGCCTTAGTTTTGATCTCATATTTCTTGTTCAACTATCTGAACATGATAGTTGCTATTTTAATGCCTTGGGCTTGTGTTGATTCTCAGGAATCCATCCTAAAGGTGTGGGTTCTCGTCGAACCGAGTTTTTTTTTCGTTTTTTTTCTGGGCGCTGTGTCGGGTTCGATGATTGTCGAGCGGAGCTCGACGATTGTATTCCTTTTCCTGAGCGCCGTGTCGGGTTCGACGATCGTCGAGTGGAGCTCGACGATTGTATTCCCTTTTCCTGGGCGCTCTGTCACGTTTGACGATCGTCGAGCGGAGCTCGACGATTGTTTTCTTTTTTTGGGCGCTGTATCGAGGTCGACGATCATCGAGCGGAGCTCGACGATTGTTATTATTTTCTCGGTGCTGTTTGGAGGTTTATGATCGTCCATTATCGTGTTGAGCTCGACGAATCGTCGAGCGGAGCTTGCTGTAGGGCTAGCGGATCTCCGTGTTGAGTTCGACGATTTTCGAATTGAGTTCGACAATTTTCGAACTGAGTTCGACGATCGCGCCCTGCTTTCTGCGTTTGACGATTTTCGAACAGAATTCGTGAGTAATCCTCTAGCGGTACTCGAGTAATTGCCTTATACTCGAGTAATCACCTTGCTGTACTCGAGTAAGTGCCTTAGTACTCGAGTAATCCCCGTGCCGTACTCGTGTAATTCCCTTAGTGCTCGAGGACTCTTTCTCTGTCACTCGAGTAGTTGTAATGAACTACTCGAGTAGGTCTCTGTTACTTGAGTAGTTGTAATGAACTACTCGAGTAGGCCTCTGTTAATCGAGTAGTTGTGATGAGCTACACGAGTAGGTCTTCTGTTACTCGAGTGGTTGTATTGAACTACTCGAGTAGGTTTTTTCCTGATACTCGAGTAACTCCTTCCCTCCTGTCTCGGGAAATCTGGTTCAGCCGAACCCGGTTTATTTTGTTGTTCTTCCTGTTATCACCCTTAGTATAAGTACCTTCTTCATTTTCTTCATCTTCTCCGATTCTTTTTTTTCCTCCCAAACCAGAGCGGCGTGAGCGAGATAGAGGTTGTCCGTCCTTAATTCCTCCGGTGGTCGTTGACGGTGCTCCGGTGCTCGGAATTTCAAACCGATCGTAGATCTGGAAAGCTCTCGTCGAGAGCTACGCCCTCGTGGTAATTTCTTCCCCGTTTCTTGAGATTTTCTCGTTAGGCTTTTTTGGCCCTAATCCCCTTTTCGACCCTTTTTGTCTAGATTTCAACTCCTCCCGCAGTCTTTTGCCCCGATTTTTGACGTGGAGCGATTCAGAGGACTTTTCCGGTAAAACCAAGGCAAGTGGTGGCTTCCCCTCGTTTCTCTTTGTCCGATCTGATGGTAACGACTATCCTTTCATGTTCTTTAAATTTTCTGCGTTTATTCTTCCAAGTCATTGTGATGATTAATCGTTTCAACGTTCCTTCATTGTTGTACAGTGTTGTCTTGGAAAGCCGATTTTGTCTGGTTTTGGTTAATCGTTCCTGGTGTGTCTTAGTGATGGCTATGCATGTTTTAACTTTCGTTATTTAGCGCATTAGAATTTATCTGGGACTGTAAATTGCTCCTAGAGGTTGATCAACCGCGTCTCGAGTTCGGTAATGTCAAGTAGAATCTGTCGAGCCAAATCTCGAGATATTTGTGCTGTGGTTTCTTTGGGTTTATTGAATGCGGGAGTTAGTGGACGATTCCACCTCCGCGGTGTTTGTTACCTTCATTAGTGCATTGTGGAAGTCTACCTGGTTTTTGTATGTCTGCGGTGTATGGTGGAGAGTCTGAGACTCCCTCGCAGTTAGACGGATTATATATCCGTTTTGTTTTTGGGTGGTGTGTACAAGAGTGACCACTTCGCCCGTGTTTTTGGGTGGTGTGTCCAAGAGTGACCACCTCGCCTGTTGTTGTTTTTGGGTGGTGTGTCCAAGAGTGACCACTTCTCCATGTTTTTGGGTAGAGTCGACCATAGGTGCCTAATAAAGGTTTTGTATTTTCCTTCTTGTGAAATATTCATGTAGTCACCTTATAGCCTCGTGCATCTGGTGTACTCTTGTTGAACGTGATAAATCATGTAAGAGTTCTTTTCCTGTTGATGCCCTGTTTTCTTTTGTACTTTACTTCAGTGCTTTTGGTCTTGGTACCCCTGTTGACCTTTGTTTATTTTGGCTTAGTACTTTTTCTTCCACCTTTTGTACCTTCTTGATGAGGTGTTCTGTCTTTGGAATGCCTCAGGTTCAGAGCAGTAGCAGTTAGCAGTGCTGGTTTTGGAGTTTTCTGGCAGCAGTGTTGGCCGTGGTTGTTGCCTCATCTTAGCGAGGTAGTTTGTTGTTTGTTTGGTTTTACTAGTTCAGACATACTTTTATTCGTGGGTTCGTGTCAGTTTGTTGGCGCCCACTGTATTGTTAGTTGTTTGATACTTGATAGCTGCTCATTTCTTTAAATGTGGATGTGGATTACTTGTTCTTTGGGAGGATTTATGTTAGGAATGCATGTTAGGTATTTTCAACTATAAAATCTACTACTATTACTTCATGCATTGCATAATTTGAAACACTAACGTGTTATTTTTAGCAACTGAGAAAACTATCTTTCCTACTATAATAAATTTAGAGTCTTGCATAGCATGAGTTGTCCTTTAGGGACATCTATACTCATGTAGGATGTTTGAGTTAATCTAATCAAGTATTTTTCCGCAGCGTATAATATATTTTGATTCGTGGACTAGATGAACCACTAAGTCGAGGGATAAGGCTAACTTCTGCACTTAACTGATTTTCCTTAAAATAACTTAAAAGGAACCTTTCTTCATGATTAGTTTGGTGTCTGCATGAGCGTCCGCAGTTATCCCCTGCTGACGTGGCATCATGACGTGCATTTTCCCTTACTCTGATAAGCTTTATTTGCAATGAAAATGCGGGTTGTGACAGGAGTTGGGTTAAAAAGTTAGTTCTGTAGAACCCGCTAGTCGATCGTGAGAGATGCTAGCATGAACTATCCTTGTTGCTCATGAAGCCAGTCCTATGGTGGACATTGTGGCTATTGTGAAGCCAGTCCCATGGTGGACATTGCAGCTAGTGTGAATCCAGTCCTTGGTGGACAGTGTGGCTATTATGAGCTTGATGAGCTCTTGAAAAGGCCGAGTGCCGAACAGGAAAGGTGAAACCGACCCGCGCCTTATATATTTGGCCTCGAGTATGTTGGTTTTCGGTGATGGTAAGGCCATTTGAGCAACGGGGGATGGCTGATCCATACCTGCATTACGTCCGTCCGACTTGAAGACCTGAAAGTGTGGTCAGTTGGAGCGCATAATGAGAGTCTTAGGACTGTGCGCCGGAAAGACTAAATGCTCAATTTACCGTTGGGTTTCGGCCCTGAAATGGTGGTGGGATCCTGGTTTTCCGGTACACCAAGAATGTGCCCTAAGTGCACGGATCGTCGGGCTGCGTGGCTGACGGTTGTGATGGATTGTTTGTGCATGAGAGCACAATGTGTGATATTTCTATATCTGTCTATACATTGCTATGCTTGTAGGGAAGGAATACCACTGCCCCGGGAAAGGGGTAGGGTCATTATAAATTGGTCAGCTGAATGTTGACCATTGCCTTGTTAACCACCGTTGGGTGGGCTGTCCTTGTACAGGTGCTGAAGAGCCGAGCGGGACGTATAAAGGCTGAAGTCCCTGCTGCTGCTGCTAGACCATGAAGGCTAAGCTGAAAAATGTTGTGTTATGTTCATGTGTGGCCGGCCTGCGCGTCGATGTTTGGAAGCCACTCTTGTAAAGAGCAACTGTAAGGTCATAAGGCCAAATGATATTGTATTTGTTGTACATTCTTATATAAATGTGGGTGTTTATATCAGTGGACGTTCATTGTTGGAGTTCAGTATTTCTGTTAAAAGCTTCCGCTAGAATGCTATGAGTTAGGATGCGCAACTCTGATATCAACCCGTGACTTTGCCGCCTGTTTTGTGGCATATGGTGTGGGGCCCCGACCGGACCTTCTTTTATATGCTATATGAATGGATGGAGTCATTATATTTTTGGTATCAGCTCTCTCGGTCTTTACCTTTCGAATTCGTGATCGATTTCTTTTGTGGGGTGGCAAGCACGTGTAAGTGCGAACCGCGTTAACACTAATGAACTCTTGAATGTCCACTTAGGAATGCAAATACACTTGTTTGAGGAACCTATGCGTTCCTATTTTGTTGTTATTGCTTGTGCGAGGTCACTAATGTGTGTGTCTTGTTCACCTATCGGTGACGCGGTGTGGTGCTTGACAGTCGGAGCTCCAGTGTTCTGATGAGAGTACGACACCAGCTGAGGTGCCTACACCTCTCCCTTCTACGGAAACTGTTCGCTTAGTTGTTGAGGCCCTGTTTGCGATGATTCAAGCACAGCCTACTAGGTAGGCACAAGGGCAGGCATAGCCGGCCTTGTGTCCAGAACAGGTTGCGGCTAGCCCAGAACCTGTTGCGGCTGTGGATCCTGGAGCAGCTGAAAGGCAGTTGAAGCAATTCATGAGCTTCAATCCCCCTATGATTACGGGTATGGGATCCCCTACGCAGGCGGAGGATTGGTTGTCATGCGTCAAGCATATATTGATGGCGATCAGGACAGAGGAAGATCAGAAGGTCACCTTGGCCACCTTCTAGTTGGAAGGCGAGGCTCGAATATGGTGGGACGAGATCGAGTTACACCACTTATCGGGCAGGAAGTTAACACAAGTGTCGATTGAGGAGTTCTTGAGACTCTTCCTGGCAAAGCACGTACCAGCGGCACAGTGCATTGCCATGGAAAATGAGTTCCAATGGCTAACGCAAGGAGAAGGAAGTGTGGAGACGTACCTGCATGAGTTCACACAGTTGGGACGGTATGCGGGCTCCATCTTCGCCGATGAGCAGTAGAAAACTAATAGGTTCTATGAAGGATTGCAGGATGAGTTGCGATTCCTGCTTTCGAGTTCAGTGAACCAAGGGTTCCAGGCGTTGGTTGATACTGTGTGCGCGCTGGAGAAAGACATGAAGAGGGTGTAAGGAAAGCGGGCCTTGGCTGTGACAAAGCCAGAGTTCAAGGCGCCCCGACCTATGAATTCATATTATAAAAAGAAATGGGGAAAGAGGTCCAAGTCATCTGGACAAGCTCCTTCTACGGTTACATCAGGTGCAACGTCGGGGGCCACTTCGAGGCCGGAGACTCGTACTTGATTTACTTGCGGTAGAGTGGGGCACATTGCCCGTGACTGTCGGGTTGGTCCGCCAAAGGGAGAAAAGAAGGCGGGAGCGTCTTATGCTGAGAAGGGCAAGGAATTGGTGGAGTACTCTACATCCCAGGCGTAGCCCCGAGTCTACAACCTTATCCTGCAAGAGGCCATCAAGCAGAATGACATCGTCACAGGCTCTGTGATGATTCGGAACACGCTGGCGAGAGAACTGTTTGGTACGGGTGCTTCACATTCATTTCTGTCTAAGGACTTCATAGCTAAAATTGGAGTACCTAGTCATGTGAAGACAGAAAGCGTAAAGGTGTTATTACCGAATGGTTGTTTGATGCTTGCGAATAGGGCTTGCGATGTGGCGGTTTAAATTGGAAGTCGAGATTTCTGTTTGACTATATCTGTACTGCCGATATAGGAATTTGATGTGATTTTTGATATGGACTTGCTCTTGGAGTAGCATGCCTTGATTGACTGCCAGTCAAAAGAGATCACACTGGGTCAGAATACCGAGCATGATACTAAGTTCACGGGTATGCGAGGAGTGGGCTGGACCTTGATGTCTGCACTCCAAGTCGTCAATGCTGCACGGAAAGGCGCGTAGTTATACTTCACGCTAACTCAGGCTGTTGATCCAAAGGCCAATGTGTGTGATGTTCCGGTTATATCAGAGTTTGCGGATGTGTTCCCTAAGGATCATCCTGGGCTACCACCCCAGCGGGAGATCGACTTCACGATTGAGTTGGTGCAAGGTGCGAAACCAGTAGCCCGCTCGCCATATCGCGTCGCACCAAAGGAAATGGCTGAATTGAAAGTCCAATTTCAAGAGTTGTTGGAGCATGGATATATCCGCCAAAGTATGTCACCTTGGAGCGCACCTCCTCTGTTTGTGAAAAAGAAGGATGGTGGGTTGCGGTTATGTATTGACTACCGTAAGTTGAACACGCATACAGAGAAGAACAAGTATCTGATTCCACGGATAGATGAATTGTTCGATCAGCTGGTGGGATCAACCGTCTATTAAAAATTGGATTTGAAATCTGGATATTACCAGTTGAGGATTTGGGAAGGTGACATTCCCAAGACCGCATATGGAACACGCTACGGTCATTATGAGTTCACGGTAATGCCGTTTAGGCTATGCAATGCGCCATCGTTGTTTGTGGACCTAATGCACCGAACATTCCGAGAGTACTTGGACCTGTTTTTGATTGTATTCATAGATGATATTTTGGTGTACTCTCAATCTGAAGCTGATCATGCAAACCACTTGCGGCTGGTGTTGCATACCTTGCGATGGAATAAGCTCTATGTCATGTTCTCGAAGTGTGAATTATGGCTGTCATCGGTGGCTTTTCTTGGCCATGTGGTAAGTGGAGAGGGCATAGCAGTGGATCCATCAAAGATAAGAGCCATCCAGGAGTGGCCGATGTTGTCTTCGGTGGCTGAAGTTAGGAGCTTCCTTGGACTGGCAGGCTACTATAGACATTTTGTAGAGAACTTCTCACGGATCGCTTTGCCTCTGACCACACTGACGAGGAAGGATCAGAAGTTCGTTTGGACGCCTGAGTGCACGCGAGCTTTTGAAGAGCTAAAGAGTCGGTTGACCACGATGCCCGTGTTGACATCGTCATGTGGTACAGACGGATTTGAGATCTAGAGTGATGCTTCAGGGAGAGGCTTATGTTGCGTTCTTCTGTAATTTGGGAAAGTGATTGCTTATGGCTCACGCCAATTGAATGTGCATGAGCGAAATTATCCCGTCCACCACCTGGATTTGGCGGCGGTTATGTTTGCACTGAAGTTATGGCAGCATTATCTTTATGGCGTAAAAGTGGATATCTTTACAGACCATAAAAGCCTAAAGTACTTGTTGGAGCAGAAGGAGCTGAATATGCCACAACGAAGGTGGCTGGAGTTCCTTAGGGACTACACCTTTGAGATTCATTATATTCCCGGGAAAGGAAACATGGTCGCTGATGCCTTGAGTCGTAGGACTCCGACAAGGGCAAATTGGTTGCACATGCATAATTAGCGTCTGATCCAGGAGTTAGAAGCGTTAGAGATTTCTTGTGTCGACAAGAATTCCACAACCGATGCATGTTTGAACTGGATGGAGGTATAGTATGACCTTGTGGACAGGATTCGACGAGCAACGAAGCTGGATACAAGTCTCCAACGCTATATAAAGGATGGGCTGAATGGCCAATTCTCCTGGGAGGACCGCCTTTTGCGGATAGAGGGCCGGTTTTGCGTCCCGAGTATGGGTAAGTTGAAAGAAGAGTTTATGTATAAAGCTTACTTTACAGAGTACTCAATTCACCCCGGGAGCACAAAGATGTTCAGGGACATGAAGAAGCTGTTCTGGTGGCCAGGACTCAAAAAGGATATAGCTCATTATGTGGCCAAATGCCAAACTTGTGCTTTGGTGAAGGTTGAATGCCAAAAGCCTGGCGATTTCTTGAAGTCGTTGCCAGTTCCAGAATGGAAGTTCGATGATATTTCAATGGATTTCGTGCACGGGTTGCCGAGATCTCAACGCGGGAATGATTCAATCTGGGTGATTGTAGACCGGTTGACGAAAGCGGCGCACTTCCTTCCGAACAAACGTGACGATTCAGTGGAAAGTTTGGCAAAGCTCTATGTGGATCAGATCGTACGGCTACACGGTGTTCCTCGTAGCATCGTGAGTGATCGTGATGGGCGATTTACATCGAATGATTGGAGGCTAGTCCATCAGCTGTTGGGCAAGAAGTTGAGGTTCAGTACGACCTTTCATCCCCAAACGGATGGCCAAACTGAGAGGACCAACATAACAATGGAGGATATGCTCCAAATGTGCGCCCTAGATTTTGGTAAAAGATGGGAAGATCGTCTCTATATGGTGGAGTTTGCCTACAACAACAACTACAAAGCGAGCATCGGTATGGCACCATTTGAGGCTCTATATGGTCGGAAGTGCCGTACACTGTTAGCTTGGGCAGAAGCACGTGAATCCAAACTATATAGGCGTAAAGAAGTCGATGAAGCTAACTCGACAATCCGCGCTATTGGAGAGAGGCTACTGATAGCCCAGGATCGACAAGCAAAATACTACAACTCCAAGCACCAGAACGTGGAGTTCGCTGTGTGCGATTGGATATATTTGAAGATCAAATCCTTCAAAGGCGTGTCCAGGATTCGGCGTCTGAAAAAGTTAAGTCCGAGATATCTTGGTTCATTTGAAGTGGTGGAGCGAGTTTGGGAAGCTGCATATCGGCTAGCTCTTTCGGCAGACTTGGGTGGATTATATGATGTGTTTCACATCTCGGTGCTTCGAAAAGCCGTCAAAGATCTAGCTCAAGTGATCGAGAATGATCATGTGCCGGTGGAGTATGTGCTAACAACGAAGGTTAGGCCCATTCGGATCGAGGATCGCGCCGATAAATAGGTGCGGAACAAGGTAATCTGGATGGTCAAAGTCCGGTGGGACATCTGTGGCCGTGAGGAGCTAACATGGGAGCTAGAGCAAACCATACGAGCTGAGTTTCCCGTGCTATTTGTGTAAACTGTTATGCAGTGCGTATCAAGGTGTATCAAACTTTGATGAAGTTATAAAATCTTGTTTTTTATTTCCTTACTGTGTGTAAATTTCGGGACACAATTTATTGGAAGTAGGGGAGGGTTGTAACACCCCAAATCCCAAGTTGGGTTCAAGTTGGGTAACACGGCCTAGGACACGGGCGTGTCCTACTCGATATGAGGGAACTGCCCGACGAGTGGTTGACAAAATGGGTTCGACGAAATTTTTGAGAGGGAACACGCCCTCCGAAATGGGCGTGTCGGAATCCGTGTCCCCCTCTGGTCGATGAACTACGCTCGACGAAGCACACGCTGGAGGAACACGGGCTAGACACGGGCACACGGCCTGTGACATGGGCGTGTCACATGGTTGTGTCCTTTTCTGTATTTGTCTTGGGAAGTGAATCCTGAGGTACATGGGCTAGACACGGGCGTGTCTGAAGCCGTGGCAAGTCACATGGCCTGTGATACGGGCATGTCACATAGACGTGTACGGTTCTGGATGAGTCGGTTTTGTTCCGCTTAAGGTACACGGCCTGTGACACGGGCGTGTCACAGGCCGTGTCAGCCAAAAATTATACTTTTGTGGACGAATCCTGGCAATCCATTTTCTTCAGCTGGGATCTGAGGGCCCAGGCTTCTCCCTGCTGATTCATAGTCAAGGATGGAAAAGAGAATCTCCATTTTTACTTGGCCATTCTCTTTCTACAAGCTAGAGAGAAGGGAGAGGAAGAGGAGGAGGAGAAAGGGGAGCCGGCCACCAGTGGAACTGCAGAGTTCTGATTCGAGATCTGAGGCCAGCGTTGTGGAGGCAAGGTCGCTGCGCTGCTTTCCAGACGGGTAGAATTCCATGGCTCCGAAGAGGTCATCAAGGGTAACGATTTTCCTTCTTGGACATGTGAAGTCCTTCCTTTTTGTCATGTGAATGGATTTCCCCCACCAGAGGGTGGATTGTGAAGGGAATTCCTTGGGTTGATTCTTGAATCCCCATTAGTGTTGCATATAGATCCGAAAATGGAGTAAGGAATAGGCATGTTGTGTGAAGCCCATCTGGGCAGGTTGGTTTGGATTGGTGATGTTGCATTTACACACCGAAGAAGACTCTGTGGTAAACATGTAGTTTATGGAGTCGATGAGTTGGACCTATGAAGGGCAGTAGCAGGAAGTACTGGAGTGGTAGTCCAGAAAAAGACCCTTGTGATGTTTGCGATGCTTGACGGGTTGTTCCTGTGAAGGATGGTAGCAAGAAGTACTGGTGTGGAAGCCCAGGAAAATACCCGCAAGTGTATGTGGTGTATGATTTGGAAGAGGTGTTTCTAGCACTGCAGGAAGCTGTAGGATTTGGGCGGAGTTAGGTGTAGAAAGTGAGTTCTACCAAACCCGCTAGTCGATTGTGAGAGATGCTAGCATGAACTCCCCTTGTTGCTTGTGAATCCAATCCCTTGGTGGACATTGTGGCTAGTGTGAAGCCAGTCCTGTGGTGGACATTGCGGCTATTGTGAAGCCAGTCCTTGGTGGACAGTGTGGCTATTGTGAGCTTGATGAGCTCTTGAAAAGACCGAGTACCGAACAGGAAAGGTGAAAAAAACTCGCGCCTTATATATTGGACCTCGAGTACATTGGTATTCGGTGATGGCAAGGCGATTTGAGCAACGGGGGGTGGCTGATCCGTACCTTCATTATGTCCATCCGGCTTGAAGACCTGAAAGTGCGGTCAGTTGGAGCTCATAATGAGAGTCTTAGGCATGCACACCGGAAATACTAAATGCTCAATTTACCATTGGGTTTCGGCCCTGAAAAAGTGGTGGGACCCTGGTTCGCCGGTACACCAAGAATGTGCCCTGAGTGCACGGATCGTCGGGTCACGTGGCTGACGGTTATTGTTGTAACACCCTATTACTAATTTGGGTCAGGATCACTATGTCTTTAGAAACCTGTTTTGACCTCATTGTATAGATCTAAAGGTCAATTAGAGTTGAGTCTAAGGGTTAGTAGTTAGGTTTGGAAGCTGCTCTCAAGACCAAGGTTTTTCAGTTTGGAGGCTAAGTCATTTCGTCGAGCTCAGTACGACGAATCGTCGAACTCCAATCGACGATCGTTTAGCTCACTTCGACGGATCGTCGAACTCCATTCGACGATCGCTGAGCTCAATTTCAACAAATCGTCGAACTCCATTCGACGATCTTCGAGCTCAGTTCGACGATCTTGACTCCAGTATTGATTCTCTATCTCTGAGCTCAGTTCGACGATAGTTGAGCTCAGATCGACGATCTCTGTTGCTGTATAAGTCCAAATCGCTGAGCTCAGTTCGACGATAGTGGAGCTCAGTTCGACGTTTTTCTGAAGAGTTCAACGACTTTTAAGATTCAAATTCAGAACAGTTAAGGAGTTATTCTCAGCTATTAATTCAGAAGATCTTGTAGCCGTTTTTCATTTATTCTTGAGCAAGTTTCAAGGAATTATCAAGGAATGTTTCTTTGGACTTTCCCCCAGAAGACAATTGCAATTAAGGAAGTCAATTAATGACAGGCTAACGGCTATTCTGGACAGAGGATCATTTCTATTCAGAACAAAGGGAATAAAAGATAAGATTTTTGAATTCTGATAGCATCTGTAGAGAGTGCACAAGAAGAAGAGAGTGCACAAGAAGAAGAACAAAATATTCTCTGCTACAACTTTTCTCTGGAACAACATCTTTCTCAACAACAATCTCTCAAGAGAAAAAGAAATAAAGCTGTAGACATTCTCTGTCTAAAAGAATTCACAAGAACACCATCACCAAAAGGAGATCAACAAATCTGAAATCTTCAGATCCCTTTTGATTCAAGTGTTCAAGGCCATCATCATTCAAGACTCCAGATACCTAACATTTCAGCTGTTGCTGAAATCACAATTGCTGGAGATCAACTTTCTGAAGGCCTATCACCCTACTGCAAAGCTTCATTTCCTGAACATCTCAAGAACTCAGGGGGAGCTTTGACAACATCAATATCCACTTAGTCTTCTTAGCTGCTTTGAGAAATAGAAGACTTCCATAACTCTCTTATCCCCATCTCTGTAAAAGGTTTTTCAAACTCCCTTCAAAAGTTTGTGTGTGGTTTTTGAGCACCTTATCAAAAGCTCATTGGTGGCAAGACACCTGATTAAAAAAATCTGATTTGGTTTTTGAGCACCTTATCAAAATCTCATTGGTGCCCAGGACACCTGATCAACTCATCCTGTAGTGGATTCCTACCTAGGGTGGTAGAAGAGTGGATGTACCCAAGTTTAGGGGAACCACAATAACTCCTTGTGTCATCTGGTTGCTTATCTTTATTTTTGTTTCTGGCTGTGATCTGTGATTAGTTTCTTTTGTAGATTGTGATTAGATAATTCCTGTGATTAGATTTACTATTTGCTTCCCTGTTCACTCAGATTACAACAACTGTTGTAAAAAGTTTTTAAGCACCATACTCTATTCAACCCCCCCCCCCCCCCTCTAGAGTATATCAAATCTAGCTACACTTTCAATTGGTATCAGAGCCAGGTTGGTTAAAAATACCACACCTTGGTGGTTGCACAGGCTAACACCTGAACCCAAAGATTCCTAGCTAGATCTGCTTGTTGTAGATTTTGTTATTAGATTATTTCTTCACAAATCATGGCCCCAAATAAAGATTATGCTAGAACCAGACCTCTAGTGTGCAATCTATCTAAGTTTGCACTTTGGAAAGCAAGGATCAGACTATACATGAATTCTATTGACGAGGACATTTTTAATTCTATTTTGACAATTTGTCCAAGAACTCCAGAGAACACAAGCACAAATGCTGTTCCACCTCCATCAGGAACATATGCTGATATTAAGAAGTGGAAGGTAGCAGATGCAAAGGCTATGAACATCTTAGCCCAGACTATGTCTGATGACATATTCCAAAAGGTGGCTGAATGCAATTCATCAAAGGAAATCTGGGATAAGCTCTCTGAAATAATCTCAGGATCAGCTGATGAAAGAAATGACAGGAGATCTCACCTCATATCCCAATATGAGAACTTCAAGAAGGGAGAAGCTGAGTCAGTTTGAGATATGTATAATAGACTCAGTCTGATAGTCAATGAACTCAAGACTTTGGATAAGGAGATCTCACTAACTGAACTTAATGACAAAATCCTAATGTGCTTCCCAAGCACTTGGGACTCAAGGATCTGGCCAATCAAGGATGCCAGAAGTCTGAATTAGATCACCACAGAAGCTCTCTTAGGCAAGCTCGAATCTTATGAGCTGCTCATCAAAAATGGAGAAGAAGAGCAGAAGGCTGCCTCACCAGCCACAAGGAAAGAAAAGACAATAGCTTTTAAAGCCACTGAAGATCAGCCTGAAGAAAAAGTCGCAGGCAATGATGCGCTGCTTAGTCTATTGGCCAAAAGATTTTACAAGATGGCCAGAAAGGACTTCAGAAAGAGATCATACAAGGAGCATGACAAGCCAAGGTATGATAAGTCAAATAATAAAGAAATTGTTTGCTTTGGTTGCAGGAAACCAGGGCACATTGTACCTGACTGTCCAGAGAACAAAAACAAGGACATAAGGGACAAGAAAGAAAGAAGAAGAGATAAGGACTTCAAGAAGAATGGCAATGACAAACCCTCCTCTAGCAAGAAGAAACACACAAGGAAGTGATTTGTTGCTGAATCTTGGAGTGAGACTGAAGAGGAATCAGAAGCTTCATCCAACTCCAGTGATGATGAAGATGATGCTAAAGAGAAGGAGTTCTACATGATGACAATCAATGCCTCTCAACACAATTCAGATGCAGAAGAGTTAGAGTCAGACTCAGAGACTCAACTTGAAGAGGACCAGGTAATTAGTTCTTTTGATTTCAATTCTGAGGACTTTAAGTCTGAGTTTAAAGCATTATGTTTAGACTTACTAAAATTTAAGAAGGAAATTATTTCTCTCAGAAATCAATTATCTGAACATATTATCTTAAAGTCAGAAAACCTCAAACTCTCTGAGGAGTTGGAGTGTTGTAGGGAGCAGATAGCTTCACTGAAAGGTGAGCTATCAGAGGCCAAGAAGCTTGAAGAATGCCTTAATGGGAGAAGTATCAAGCTGATGGACATCACAAGCACAGTGAACTCCAGATTCAATAGTACACTGGGCTTGGGTGCTTTATCCAGCCAACCTATAGTTCTAACAACCCCAATTAAGTTCATTTCTGATAAAGGGAAGGGAGTTGTAGAGGTAGCTAGGAAAAATTCTGATCTGCCTAAGAAAACCAAGTTCCAGCAGAAATCGTCGAACGAAGATCGATGATCGTCGAACGCAGATCGACGATCTCAGGCAAAATCGTCGAACTCAGGTCGACGATCTCTAATTCCTGAACTCTGCCACAGTCGACCGTCGAACGGAGCTCGAGGATCTGACCCAAGATCGTCGAATGCAGCTCTACGATCGTCGAACAGAGATCAGAGCTCTGGAAATTCTTTCAAGGGCAAATCAAAATCCAATCCTAGGGGTCCTTCATCCCAAAGCTTTAACCCTTATACGGGATGGATAATACCTCCAAGGAGATATCATCCTGAAAGTTATAAGAGTCAACCTGGGTTGTCTTTTATTTCTGAGTTTAAAGGTTATCAACCTAGGCCCAAGGTAAACTGGGTCAAAAACAAGTGAATTATTTTATGTGCAGGTGAAGACCTATCCAACATCAAACCAACAATGGTATTTGGATAGTGGGTGCTCTAAGCACATGACAGGAAACAAGGACAACCTCACATCCTTTAAAGCCAAGATTGGACCCAAAGTCATATTTGGTGATTCAAACTTCGGACAAACTAAAGGATATGGTGCAGTCCAGATTGGGACAGTGACATTCAAGAAGTTAGCTATGTGGAAGGACTGAAGCATAATTTGATAAGTATCAGTCAGCTATGTGATGAAGGCTACCAGGTGACTTTCAGCAAAGCCTTATGCAAGATCAAGTCAGAGGACAACATAACTGTGTTGATAGGTAAAAGGAAAGGTAACATCTACTTAGTAGATTTTCTTTCAACAGATGTAGACATTTGCCTGTTTAATTCTGTCTGTAGACCTAATGTTTTATGTCATAAGAGACTAGGACATTTAAACCTTAGAACCATTGCTAGGCTATCCAAGGACAACCGTGTTAGAGGACTACCTTCTGGCCCCTACAAGAAGGAAGGACTCTGCAGGGCTTGTCAATTAGGCAAGCAAACTAAAAATAGTTTCAAGTCACTTAATAAGAGTGATTCACCTAGGATCTTGTATCTGTTACACATGGATTTTATGGACCCATTACAATACAAAGCCTAGGAGGGAAATCTTATAATTTAGTAGTTGTAGATGACTTCTCTAGATTCACATGGGTGTTCTTTCTGAGGAAGAAGTCTGATAACTTTAAGTGTTTGACAGAGTTTCTCAAATGTATACAGACTGAGTTCAATACTCACATTGCCCTGAGCAGAAGTGATCAAGGGACAGAGTTTGATTCTCTTCTTATGCAAGAGTTCTGTCAGAGTGAAGGGATCAGACACACTTTCTCAGCTCCTAGAACTCCTCAACAAAATGGGGTAGCTGAAAGGAAAAATAGAACCCTTATTGAATCTGCCACTACATTATTGTCAGATGCTCACCTTCCTCTATCCTTTTGGGCAGAGGCAGTGAACACCTCCAACTATGTGCTGAACAGAAGTTTAATACATAAACTAAAGGGCAAGACTCCCTATGAATTACTCAAAGGGAAGAAACCTAAAGTTGATTATTTTAGAATTTTTGGTTGTATTTGTTATATTCATAATAATGACAATAGATATTTAGCAAAATTTCAAGCTAAAGCTGATGAAGGAGTGTTTCTGGGATACTCCATGATTAGTAAGGCTTATAGGGTTTATAATAAATCATCTCTTAAAGTTGAAGAATCTGTTCACATATCATTTGATGAATCTAACATGTCTTTCAAGGAGAAGAATACTTCTACCATAGAACCTTTGCAAGTACATTCTCTTGCTGAATATTTGAACAGGTTACAGGTTACTCAAAAAGAGGAAAGCAGTGAAGATGAAGAAAGCATTCAACATATTGAAGAGAAACAACTTGAAGAGCCAGTTGTTGTACCACAAGAGGAAACAACAACACAGGTTGGTGAACAATCAACACCCCTGTTGATTTAGTAACATCAAGAGACCATCCAATTTCCTAAGTAATTGGAGACATCTCAGCTGGTTTGCAAACCAGAAATCAGGTCAACCAAAACCTGTTACACATTTGCTTCCTATCTCAAATTGAACCTCAATCCATTCAAGATGTAGAGCAAGATCCACACTGGATCATTTCAATGCAAGAAGAGTTGCATCAATTTGAAAGGAACAAAGTTTGGGAACTAGTGCCAAGGCCTAAGGATCACTCCATTGTTGGAACAAAGTGGGTGTTCAGAAACAAATTGGATGATCAAGGAGTAATTGTAAGGAACAAGGCAAGGCTAATTGCTCAAGGATACTCTCAATAAGAAGGCATAGATTATGACCAGACTTTTGCACCAGTTGCAAGGTTGGAAGCCATCAGAATCTTTTTAGCTTATGCAACACACAAAGGCTTCAAGGTATATCAGATGGATGTAAAGAGTGCATTTCTCAATGGAGACATCAAAGAAGAAGTCTATGACAGACAACCTCCAAGTTTTATCTCTCCAACCCATCCTGATTATGTTTTTAAGTTGAACAAAGCATTATATGGTGTCAAGCAAGCTCCTAGAGCATGGTATGAGACCCTAGCATGCTTCCTTCTGGAAAATGAATTTATAAGGGGTCGAGTAGACCAAACTCTTTTCATTAGAACCCATAAGTCTCATACCCTACTAGTATAGATCTATGTAGATGATATTATTTTTGGCTCCACTGATTCAAATTTGTGCAGAAGGTTCTCCAACCTAATGCATTCTAAATTTGAAATGAGTAGCATGGGTGAGCTATCCTTCTTTCTAGGATTGCAAGTCAAACAACATGCTGAAGGCATCTTTATTTCTCAAACCAAGTATGCAAATGAATTGGTCAAGAAATTTGGTATGTCTGAATCATCCTATATGAAAACACCTATGCCTACCAATGTTGTATTGGATGCTGATGAACATGGGAAACCTGTTGATCAGACAACATATAGAGCAATGATTGGCTCTTTACTGTACCTTACAGCTAGTAGACCTGACATAATGTTTGCTACATGCATATGTGCTAGAATCCAAGTAAGCCCTAGAGAGTCACACCTAACATTAGTAAAAAGGATTCTCAGGTATGTTAAAAGTTGTCCAAATCTAGGTCTCTGGTATCCAAAAGATTCAGCATTTGACTTAACTGTATTTTCTGATGCTGATTATGCTGGATGCAGAATTGACAGGAAAAGCACCAGTGGAACTTGTCAGTTTCTTGGTGACAGACTTGTCTCTTGGTTTTGCAAGAAACAAACATCTGTGTCAACTTCAACTGCTGAAGCTGAATATATGGCTGCAGGCAGTTGTTGTTCACAAATATTGTGGATTCAAAACCAACTCCTAGACTATGGTTACAACTTAGAGAAGTCAAAAATCTTTTGTGATAACACTAGTGCTATTTTTATAGTTTAAAATCCAGTCCTCCATAGTAGGACAAAACACATAGAAATTAGACATCACTTTTTAAGGGATAATGTTGAGAAGAATAAAATTGAACTTCAATATATACCAACTGATTTGCAAAGGGGAGATATTTTCACCAAACCCTTGGATGAAAATAAACACACCTTCTTCCTAAATCAGTTAGGAATGTTAGATGGAGGAAGTCTAAAATAAGTTGCAAGACTTTGAAACTCTAAACATTGACCAAGATTAGGCAAACATCTTGATTTTTCTAAGTGTCTAGAGTGAATTTCTGGTCTCTGAACTGCGCTCGATGATTTTCCCCCAGATCGTCGAACGGAGATCGACGCTTTCCGAAATCGTCGACCTATGTTCTGTGCTTCTCAGATAGTGTTCAACTATCTCTCCAAGTCAACGATCGTCGAACGGCGTTTGACGATTTTGTTCTCTGAACTATCGTCGAACAGAGCTCGACGCTCTCCAATATTGTCGAACGGAGATCGACGATATTGAAGACCTTTCAGATTCCTTTAGAAGCCTCGATCATCGAACTGAGTTCAACGATCTTTCCTTTTCTACGTCGAACCCTAATATAAAATTCATTTTTCAGCCGTCGTTCTCCTTTTGTGCTTTCAATCTCTCTGCAAAAATTTCTCTTTCCCTCCAAACATCTCTACACTTTGTCATTTTGTTTGTTGATTTTTCCAGGTAACAATGCCCGTCTCAGTTGCCGTCCTAGCCGCAATGAAGTTCGATGCAGGATTTGATATAGACATGGATTCTTTCAGCACAAGTGCTCAGGTTTTTCAAGACATTCTAGAACTGTTCAAGGAGCAAAAATTAGCTGCTATCATGTCCACCAGAATCAAACTACCTGCTGATGAGATCAAAGAGTGGGTCTATACTGCCCACAAACATGACCAAAATACAGTGGTTGGTTCAATTTCTGGAACCTAGGTCCCTCTAACTCCTACCATTCTGACAGAGGTTTTTGAATTAAATTCTGTGAGAGATTCTGCTGAGTTATCTGGAGAAGAATTTTCTGACTTACTTGCAAGAATGGGTCATTCTGATGCTAACCCTAGCAAGTTGCTGAAAAAGAACCTAGCTGTGGAATACAGGTTCTTAGCTGATGTAGTGGGAAAGGTGCTGTTGGCCAAGCATTCAGCACATGATACCATCTCCAGGTATCAGCTGTGCTTGATGGGAGCCTTAGTGGATAAGAAACAGTTAAACTGGGGAGAAGTCTTCTTTGATTTGATGACAAGCTAAGAAGAAAACTTCTGTTAACCTCCTTGGCTCCATAAGAACTTTGCTATCCTCTCTCTTTTAATCCCTTCCTTTGGTTGCCTTTATGGAAGGATTCTATTGCCTCCTGCTGCTGGGCTATTCCTCCAAAGTGGACCTCAGAGTTTTTGCCCTGTCTTCCTCTCCAGCTCAGAGATCTCTCCAAGGCCATCTGGATTACAGCTTAATGCATATATAATATCAGTAATGCCTCAACAATGTTAAGAGGCTTTCCTGTGCTGATGTTATTACCTGTTTGGCTGAAAATGGGACCCCAGCTGGTTACACTGCTGCTATATGCAAGTATTGAAGCCCAGCAGGTCCTCTGCAAGCACAACTTCAGCCAGGAAAAGAAAGGCAAGGAGCAAAGCTATGAAAAGGGTGCCTCTAGCTAAAGTCAAAGACACTAATGACATACCTTATTACATTCTTCATGACTGCCCCATTACTGAACATTGGATGCAATATTCCAAGAATCAATTGAAAGCCATGAAGAAGAAAAGGAAATATGAAAAAGGATCTTCTCAGTTTCATCTTCCTCATCCTCCTCCACCACCTCCTCCTGATGCAGGTGCAGGTGGAAGCTCAGCTGCTCAACCCTCTGCTAAAAGCCAAACCCCCATTCAGCCTCATGCAAGATCTCAATATAGGGGAAGCCAGTCCAGAGGTTCTCAATCAAGGAGAGGAAATTATAGAGGAAGCCAAAGGGAATTCCAAGTTTACTCCAAAGGCTATTCAAGCCAACACCCTTACTCAAGGGAAGGACAAGCTTCATCTGATACAACTTCAGGCCCTTTTCCCTATAAGTTGAAATAAATAGTCTTATCCAGAGCTCCTCAAGATAATCCTTCCAACAGATATGAACCTCCAGTGCCCTATGAGGATCCAGAGAATAATCCTACTCCATGGACTGCTAGAATGAAAGAATTAGCTACCCTGGATCAGATCAAGAAAGCCAGAGAGCAAGGCAGAGACACCTCCAGCATTACTACACTGTTTGAATAAAGAAAGAAGGAACTGGAAAGATATGCTTCCAGCAAATTTTTTTATTCAGAAAGATACATGGAGCTGCACCCTGAAGTTGTGGTACAAGGCCTAAACAACAAACTTCTTTGGGTGCAGCTGATGACAGAAGGTCAAAGAAAGAAGCTCTTAATCCTAATAGAGAAATTAAACTTATAAAGAGCAAGGAGAAAGAATAATTCTGTAAGGTGACAATTATTCTGATTTCTGATTTCTGTCTGAGATATTATATCTGTGATTCTGCTATGTTGTTGTTTATTGTTGCTTTGTATGTTGTTCTTTAATTTCTCCAAATTCTGTAAATAGTAATCCTCACCCAAATAGGGGGAGATTGTTGGAACACCCTATTACTAATTTGGGTCAGGATCACTATGTCTTTAGGAAACCTATTTTTGACCTCATTGTATAGATCTAAAGGTCAATTAGAATTGAGTCTAAGGGTTAGTAGTTAGGTTTGGAAGCTGCCCTCAAGACCAAGGTTTTTCAGTTTGGAGACTAAGTCATTTCGTCGAGCTCAGTATGACGAATCATCGAACTCCAATCGACGATCGTTTAGCTCACTTCGACGGATCGTCGAACTCTATTCGACGATCGCTGAGCTCAATTTCAACAAATCGTCGAACTCCATTCGACGATCTTCGAGCTCAGTTCGACGATCTTGACTCCAGTATTGATTCTCTATCTCTGAGCTCAGTTCGACGATAGTTAAGCTCAGATCGACGATCTATGTTACTGTATAAGTCCAAATCGCTGAGATCAGTTCGACGATAGTGGAGCTCAGTTCGACGTTTTTCTGAAGAGTTCAACGACTTTTAAGTTTCAAATTCAGAACAGTTAAGGAGTTATTCTCAGCAATTAATTCAGAAGATCTTGTAGCCGTTTTTCATTTATTCTGGAGCATGTTTCAAGGAATTATCAAGGAATGTTTCTTTGGACTTTCCCCCAGAAGACAATTACAATTAAGAAAGTCAATTAATGACAGGCTAACGGCTATTCTAGACAGAGGATCATTTCTATTCAGAACAAAGGGAATAAAAGATAAGATTTTTGAATTCTGATAGCATCTGTAGAGAGTGCATAAGAAGAAGAGAGTGCACAAGAAGAAGAAGAACAAAATATTCTCTGCTACAACTTTTCTCTGGAACAACATCTTTCTCAACAACAATCTCTCAAGAGAAAAAAAAAAGAAAGCTGTAGACATTCTCTGTCTAAAAGAATTCACAAGAACACCATCACCAAAAGGAGATCAACAAATCTGAAATCTTCAGATCTCTTTTGATTCAAGTGCTCAAGGCCATCATCATTCAAGACTCCAAACACCTAACATTTCAGCTGTTGCTGAAATCATCAATTGCTGGAGATCAACTTTCTGAAGGCCTATCACCCTACTGCAAAGCTTCATTTCCTGAACATCTCAAGAACTCAGGGGGAGCTTTGACAACATCAATATCCACTTAGTCTTCTCAGCTGCTTTGAGAAAGAGAAGACTTCCATAACTCTCTCATCCCCATCTCTGTAAAGGGTTTTTCAAACTCCCTTCAAAAGTTTGTGTGTGGTTTTTGAGCACCTTATCAAAAGCTCATTGGTGGCAAGACACCTGATCAAAAAATCTGATTTGGTTTTTGAGCACCTTATCAAAATCTCATTGGTGTCCAGGACACCTGATCAACTCATCCTGCAGTGGATTCCTTCCTAGGGTGGTAGAAGAGTGGATGTACCCAAGTTTAGGGGAACCACTATAGCTCCTCGTGTCATCTGGTTGCTTATTTTTATTTTTGTTTCTGGCTGTGATCTGTGATTAGTTTCTTTTGTAGATTGTGATTAGATAATTCCTGTGATTAGATTTACTATTTGCTTCCCTGTTCACTCAGATTACAACAACTGTTGTAAAACGTTTTTAAGCACCATACTCTATTCACCCCCCCCCCCCTCTAGAGTATATCAGATCTAGCTGCACTTTCAGTTGTGATGGATTATTTGTGCATGAGAGCACAATGTGTGATATTTCTATATCTGTCTATACATTGCTATGCCTATAGAGAAGGAAAACTAGTGCCCCGGAAAAGGGATAAGGTCGCTATAAATTGGTCAGCTGAATGCTAACCGTTGTCTTGTTTACCATCTTGGGTGGGCTGTCCTTATACAGGTGCTGAAGAGCCAATCGGGACGTATAAAGGCTGAAGTCCATGCTGCTGCTGCTAGCCCTTGATGGCTAAGCTGAAAAATGTCATGTTATTTTCACGTGTGGCCGGCCTGCGCGCCGATGTTTGGAAGCCACTCTTGTAAAGAGCAACTGTAAGACCATAAGGCCAAATGATATTGTATTCGTTGTACATTCCTATATAAATGTGGGTGTTTATATCAGTGGACATTCATGGCTGGAGTTCAGTATTTCTATTAAAAGCTTCCGCTAGAATTCTATGAGTTAGGATGTACAACTCTGATATCAACCCGTGAATTCGCCGCCTGTTTTGTGGCATATGGTGTGGGGCCCCGGCCGGACCTTCTATTATATGTTATATGAACGGATGGAGTCGTTACACTGGAGGGTCGCGACCTGTGTAGACTGGGGACTGAGTACGCCTGAAGAGGTAGCAGTGCGATCCTGGTGTCTGTTCTCCTGAGACAGGACCACCTGGGCGGACTGAGAACTGAGTCCGTCGTAGGAGCTGGAGCTTACTTAAACTTGCCAAGGCTTGATGATCTGGGTGGACTGGAGAAGAGAGTCCACCGATTAAGCAGTATGTGACCTTGGAACCTTGTTGAACATGTTGCGGACTTTGGGGTTAACACTTAGGACGACAACACGCACTTGTCTTGCAGTTTATTTGTTAAAAATTACAAAAAATTTCTTCTGGTCTGCTAATATCGACCCAAATTTTTATTTTTCAGCAAACAAATTCAAATTTTTTTAATAATCTCTTATTTATTTTTATAAAGAAAATCAAAAAAAATATTTTCTACACTAGCTATTAAGCGGGAACAATTCTATCTATTGTGTTTTCCTTCAACCAAACTTCCTAATAACATCCAGAATTTCTCCTCCCTTATTCACCCTCATAAGGCCACCTCTCTTCACGAAACCAGTCCATAAACTGCATTTGAAGTGAGGGAAAGGTCAAAGAATCTAACTCCTAGGACACAAGTCCTAGCATGGCCTTTTCCTAGAAACCTTCTTCTCATAAATCAAGACCCTTTGGAGTCAATATATCTCCTAGAAATAAATAAAGATCTAGCACCTAGGGAGAGGGTAGGAAGCTCACCTCGTTTTCGGCATTTTCGGCCATGGATCTTGTCACCCTTCTTGGCGGCATCTTCTTCTCCTTGGTCGGTGTTAGTTCTTCACGGGAAGTAGATCGGCTCCAGCACCTTCTTCCACTCCAACAGTTTCTTAGAATAATGGCTTGGAAGGAAGACTAGAAACGTCTAGGGTTTTCTCCCCTTTTCATGTGAGAAGTTTAGAACCTGCATAGACAAGTGTCAGCCTATCTTTGGACCGCCAATCAACTCAGTAAATGAGTCCCTTCGAAACGACGCAGGCAGAAAATTAGCCAAACCCCGAAATTGAACTACATGGGTAGGGACACGCCCGTGTCACTACCCGTGTCCTGCTCAAGAAGAATGTGGTCGACGATTCGTCGAGTAGAGCTCGACAAATCCTCGAGCTACTTGGACACACACAGGTAGTGACACGCCTGTGTCACTACCCGTGTCCTGCTCGTGAGGAACAAGGTTGACGATTCGTTGATCTCCGCTCGACAAATCGTCGAGCTGCTTCTTGAACACACACACGGTTAGGGACACACCCATGTCCATACTCGTGTCCTGCTCGGGAGGAACACGGTCGATGGTAGTAGTAGAGCTCTGTTCGATGAATACATACACACATGGGCAGGGACACACCCGTGTCACTACCCGTGTCCGGCTCTGTAAATTTCACAAAGAAGACACAAAGACACCAGAGTACCACACAGGTATGGACACGCCCGTGTCACTACCCGTGTCCTAGTCTGGACCAACTTCTCCTCCCTTACTCAACTGCAAGACTAACTTCCAGCGCTCCCTGATCCCAAGTTAGATCTCCTGACTTAAAAGTGCGCACAAGGGGCCTAGCGCGAATTGGGATGTTACAAATCCTATAAACAAAATAAAAATATTTCGTCCACGAAATTATGCTAAGGCTATGGGGAGAGAAAAGCATAAAATAAAATTAAATATGCTTTTAAAGTTTCATTGAGTAAACAACTCCGGGTAGCACTTTTGCATCAAGTCCACCGGCTCCCATGAATATTCCTACTTCCCATGGCTAGACCACAACACCTTTACCAAAGGAACACTCTTGCGGCTCAAACTCCTTGTCTCATTGTCTATTATCCACACCAGCTCTAGTCGTACAGATCTATCGGTTGCTACTGCTCTATCAATGGTGGGGATATGTTGATCGGGCCGCAACCGTGCCTTTGGGAGAGACGACACATGGAATACGTCATGAAGGTTCTCCAGCTCTGGTGGTAACTCCAACCGGGGCCAAAGGGTCCAATCATTTCCAATATGGTGTAAGGTCCAACGTACCTTGGCCTGATCTTCTTCACACCATGTACCAGTGACACTCTATGCATCGGCCTGATTTTTAGGAGCGCTTTGTCACCCAACTGAAATTCTACCATCCGGTGCTTTGCATTTTAATATTTAGCCTGCCTACTTTGAGACTCAAGCATGCGGTCCCATATTAGTCTAACAACCGCATCAGTATCATGGATGTACTCAATACCTAAAACCTTCAGGTCTTCATCTTGTACCCATGACAAGGGGGTTCTACACCTTCCGTAACGGGCTTCATGGGGTGTCATCCCGATGCTGCCATGGTGACTGTTGTTATTGGAGAATTCTACGAGGGGTAAGTGACTTTCCCACGGCTCTCCTCTATCCAACACACACAGTCTCAATAGGTCCTCCAACGTTCTGATGGTCCTCTCAGACTGCCCGTCCGTCTGGGAATGGAATGTTGTGCTAAACATAAGGCGCGAGCCCAAATACGCCTGTACGGCCTTCCATTCCCTTAAGATAAACCGTCCATCCCGGTCAGAAACAATTGTCTTTGGCACGCCATGAAACCGTACAAACTGCTCCACAAAGAGGCATACCAAAACATCCACATGAGCTTCCTTCTTCATAGGAATAAACATGTCAACCTTTGTTAGGCGGTCAACGATTACCCACACTGAATCATTCCCTGAGCGAGAGTGAGGTAACCCATGGACGAAGTCCATGGAGACATCCTCAAACTTCCACTCGGGGATGGGCAGAGACTGTAATAATCCACCGGGGCTCTTGCATTCCGCCTTCACCCTTTGACAGGCCTCGCAGTGCGTAACAAAATATTTGACATCTTTCTTCATTCTCGGCCAACGCATTGGCTTCCGCAAGTCGGCATACATCTTGACAATCCCAGGATGCACTGAATACTGAGTGCAATGTGCCTCTCTTAAGATATCTTCCCAAATTTTACTTCCTTTGGGAATGTAGAGCTGGCCACGAAAATAAACGAGGCCGTCTTTTAATGTATACTCTTCGGCAATCCTATCTTCAATTGACTTGATTGTCAGGGCCAGAGCCGCATCCTTTCCTTGCTCCACCCGGATTCGGTGCCGAATATCACAGACTATACTCATGCTCGCCAAGTACTCTGTATACTTTTCCGAAGGAACTTTATATACCAAAGTGATCTCCATTTCCTCGAGCATTCGAGCTAATTCCATACTCATCAGCCGAGACTCAGAGCTCGAGTCTGGTACTTTTCTACTCAATGCATCAGCCATCGAGTTTGCTTTTTCGGTGTGGTAGTTCAAGGTGAACTCATAATCGCACAAAAACTCCAACCAGCACCACTGCGTCAAATTCAGCTCCTTCTGAGTGTGCACATACTTTAGATTTTTGTGGTCCGAAAATATCTCGCAATGGACTCCGTATAGGTAGTGTCTCCAAACCTTCAGGGAAAATACCACTACCCCCAATTCCAAATCGTGAACTGGATAGTTGAGTTGATGCTTCTTTAGTTGCCTTGAGGCATAAGCGATCACGTGACCGTGTTGCATCAGTACCACTCCCATCCCTTGATAAGATCTATCCATGTAAACTTGAAATCCTTCCTTCCCAGACGAAAGTGCCAGGATGGGAGCGGAGGTAAGTCTATCTTTCAGTTCCTGGAATGCAGCTTCACACTGGGGTGTCCACTCGTATGGCACACCTTTATTTGTCAGGGTAGTAAGAGGAAGGGAAATCTTCAAGAACCCTTTTACGAACTTGTGATAATACCCGGCAAGTTTAAGGAAACTCCGCACATCGATTGCTGACTTTAAGGGAGACCATTCCTTCACAGTACGTACCTTGGCCGAATCCACAGCTAGTTCAGCCCCACTGATCACATGGCCCAAGAAGGCAACTTCTTGGAGCCAGAATTCGCACTTGCTGAACTTGGCAAATAGGGCATGCTCTTTTAGCTTCCCTAGTATGAAGGTCAGATGCTCGACATGCTCTTGCTCTGTCTTCGAGTAGACGAAAATGTCATCGATGAAAACGATGACGAAGATATCTTGATAAGGCTCGAACACTTTGTTCATCAAACTCATGAAAGCTGAAAGGCGTTTGTGAGCCCAAACGACATCACGGTGAACTCGTATAAACCGTAGCTTGAGCTAAAAGCTATTTTCTGAATATCCTCCTCTTGTATCCTCAACTGATAGTACCCCGAGCGCAAATCCAATTTGAAAAACCAATGCGCTCCGACCAATTGATCGAACAACTCGTCGATCCAGGGTAGCGGATAGGTGTTCTGTACTGTCAGTCGGTTGAGCTACCGATAGTCTATGCATAATCGCAAGGTTCCATCTTCTTCTTAATAAACAGAATAGGGGCTCCCCAAGGGGATGAGCAGGAGCGAACAAACCCTGATTCTACCAGTTCTTGCAAATGAACTCTAAACTCGGCGAGTTCCTTCGGGGCCATTTGTTAAGGGGTCCTGGAGACGGGCTTGGCACCCGGTACTAGCTTAATTTGAAAATCCAACTCTCTATGCGGGTGTAATCCTAGCAATTTCTCAGGAAATACCTCGGGAAAGTGTCGCACTACTCGCACATCCTTCATATTAATTTTCATCTCCTTCAGATCAAAACATATCATGCATACTTCTTTCCCCCTCATGTGAGCTTTCAAGGCCTTAATCGAAGATAATAACAAACGAGGTGCGAATTTTATACCTTGAAATGACATCAGTGTCCCTATGTCTCAAGTAAATTCGCTTCTCCGCAAAATCAATTCTTGCGTAGTGCCAATCCAACCTCGCCATGCCTAGAATGAGATCGAATTCTGGCATTCTCAAAACTATGGCAGGGGTATTAAAGGTCTTTCCACCAATGAGTATCTCCAATTCGCACTCGGCGGTTGCGATCATCTCAGAGCCGTCTGCGAGTCGTACTCGTCAAGCAATACCAGTGAAGTGTTGCACTCCTTCTAGGTCTTTAATGAAGCCAACAGACATAAAAGAGTGTGAGGTACCGGTATCGAATAACGTATAGGCCGGTTTTCCGCTGACCACCACGGTGCCTAAGTACCAATAGCAATACTCAAAGCTAGATCTCTAGTACATCTTAAGCAACTTAGGATTAATAATGAAGATGTGATAACTAACTGTATCATACACGCAATCACCTCCTGAGGGTTCCGCTCCCGTGTCATGTCTAGCGCGAACACGCATATGACCACGCCCTCGTGGAGCTGTCAAAGGGAGAGCAAGAGGAGCATTCCCAAACAGCTGCGGACAATAACGTCGGATGTGGCCCAGTTGGTTGCATTGGAAGCACACTCGCTCATTCCTCCCCTCGGGTTGCTGAAACTGTTGAAGCTGTGCAGGTGGAGGCAATGTGGGCGGCTGTGGAACCGGGTGCTCCATTCTAAAATTTCGGTGGAAATGCCTGCCACCTCTCTAATGTCCTGTTCCTCCTCTGTAGTCATGTCTCCTTTTGTTGTTAGGGCCAGCTTCCATCACACCATCAGCAGGTCTCTTACCACTTCCCAAGTGGTCTGCTTCTAGCCTCTTTGTCATGTCAATTATTTCCGCCAAGCTGGAGTCCGCTATAAACAAAAGGGCCTATCTTAGGGGGTTCCACAACCCTTTGTAGAAGAGCTTAGCGTATCCTCTGTCATCCAAGTCGTATGAGTTAAGGAAATCTCACGAGATGTGGGAACTCTCGTTGAAACTCCGTAACCGACTTCGATCCTTGCTTCAGCTGTAAAAATCTCTCTTCGAGTTCATCTCGAGCAGACGAGGGAATGAAGTGCTCTAAGAAGGCTCCTGAGAACTCTCTCCAACTAATCTCCGTATATAATCGCCATTGAAAGGCGGAGCCCATGAGGGACTTCCACAACCTCTTGGCGTGCAGTTCCAGGAGTGTCACTACCAGGGTCACTGGCATATTTTTCGGACATCTAATTCCCGCCAGTAGTTCTTGCACGGTGTCGAGCTATTCCTCCGTACGCACTGCTGACTCTGTCTCAAGGTAGGCAGGAGGGGAGAGAGCTCTGAAAGTGCTCAACCAACTGGAGCCCAGAGCTTGTTGTTGTATAGGGGCTTGTTGGGATCTAAAGGAATCCAAGATAGCTGTGGGCATCTGCCCTAGCTCTGATTGCTGAAACTATATGGGTACGGACGGGGCGGGGATGCCCCCCACCGGCTCAACGTGCACTAGGATCTACACGTAGAGTACAAACCTAAGGTCAGGTTGGCTAATATTAAGGTCAAAGTTGGACAAACTTAGTGTGAATTATATATGGGCACACCACTGCTTCCGCTAAGTCAGTTTGTCCCCAAACTGAATAATCGAACGGGGGTGGCACCATTGTTGAATGACTTCTTTAGTTCAGGATCGTAGTAAGCTGATACCATTTGTAAGACCCCGTTCCCGGAACAAAAGACATGGTCGAGGGGAGTCTTATGCCCAGAACAGCCACCTTGTGGTGGCTCCAATGCACGTGTTGGACTGCACCACAAGACACCTATTCTGCCGGCCATAAATAATATCATCCAATGCCAACCCTGTAACGTCCCGAATCGTTCTAGGCCCCTAGTGTGTGTTGTTGAGTCAGGAGGGTTGACTCAAGTCCTGAGAAGTGTAGGGAATTGGACTGCACTTGTGGAGAAGTGGAGAAATCAGTGCAGAGAGACACGGGTAGTGACACGGGTAGTGACACGGGTAGCGACACGGGTAGCGACACGGGTGTGTCCCTACCCGTGTGCGTCGAGTTGAGCTCGACGATCCGTGTCGAGACTGACGAGCTGTGTCGACACCCAGTGACACGGGTAGTGACACGGCCGTGTCCCTAAGCGTGTGCGTCGAGTTGAGCTCGACGAGGCGTGTCGAGATCGTCGAACTGTGTCGACACCAAGTGACACGGGTAGAGACACGGGCGTGTCCCAACCCGTGTGCGTCGAGTTGAGCTCGACGAGGCGTGTCGAGATGCAACCCGAGAAGGACACGGCCAAGGACACGGCCAGGCACACGGCCGTGTCATGTGGACACGTGTCGGGACACGGGCGTGTCCCTACCCGTGTCAAGTATTGAACCGACATGGAAACTGTCGTTGCCGCTTCGCCAGGCAGGACACGGGTAAGGACACGGCCGTGTCCCTACCCGTGTCACTTTTTATATATATGGGGGACAGAAAACCCTAGCCGTTTTCATGCTCATTTCATCCCCTAATTCCTGTGATAACTCCTGGTGAGAGGAAAAACTGCTGGAGCAAGTTCTACCGGAGGAGATACGCCATCGCCGTGGAAGAGAAGATGCCGCCAAGGAGAACTACGAGATCCATGGCCGGAAATGGTGGTACCGCTGGAGCCAATGTGAGTTTCCTACCCTCTCCCTTGGTGCTAGATCTATAGTTATTTTCCTAGGCGAGACATCGACTCAAGAGAGTCTTGATGGTGAGGAGGAGTTTTCTAGGAAAGGCCATGCTAAGACTTGTGTCTTAGGTTTTTGATCTCTTCAACCACGCCCTTCTTCAATGTGATGATAAGGGATAGTTTCGTGAAGGATATTGGCCTCTTGAGGGTGAATAAGGGAGGAGGTTTTTCTGGAATGATTTGGGAAGAATCGCCTTGAGGAGGAAGATGAACCGATGTCGTTCATTCCGCCTTAAGATGCGTGCAGAATCTGTATTCTGCGCGCAGTGAACTTCGTGGCCATTTTTAAGTGTGATATGGCCAGATCTGGGCTTTCGGCTAAACGCTAAAGTTGAAGCCCTTGAAAATACCTTTCCAACGAATGATTGTACGACTTCTGACGAAGTCTGTATCCACGGGAAAGTCTAAACGAAAATGTTCAATAAATCCTGTATGCAGAAACTGTGTTCTGTACGCAGCAGACTTCACGTCCGATTTCAAATAGGATAATGTCAAATCTGGGTTGAGGTCTGAATACAAGAGTTGTAGACCTCGGAAAGACCTTTCCATCGTGGGGTTACACGTCTTCACCGGATTCATGTAGCTTCGGGAATCTCCGGTCGAAGTTGCTGTCCAGATTCAGCTTGCACCTAAATTCTGGGCTTAATGGAAAAATGGATTTTGATTCGGTGGAATTAATAATGCAAGACACTTGGCTTGGATGAATGATTAATCATTTGTTGCAGATTTCATATTATCAAATTGAGAAACAATATTATTTAAACGAACTAAATTGGTAGGAATTGAAAGATTGATAATTGTGCACTTCATGTTTATATTATGACATTATCAAATGAAAAGTGAGATAGATCTTTATATGCGCATCATGTTTATATTACATTGTCATCATTTGGAAAGTCATATAGATGAATAGATTATGATCATGGATATGTTTGATTAATGAAATGAGCCTTGTAGTCCAATGCTTAGAGAGTCGTCTCCCTACGAGCAGTATTGTGAAGGGATGTAAGTGCGGTGTTGACCGTCACTTGTTTTGGTTGTGTTGAGATAAGGTGTGGATGGATGGTTGGGCTGTGTCCTCGTGTTTACTTCCAAGGCCCCTTCCATGATATGTTGATATGGTATTTGAATGTGGTGTGAGTCGACACGCGGTGTCGTAATCCTAGGTTAAGGATAGTGTGGCAGGTCTGCGGGCTCGCCAGTCGTCACACCGACGGGAGTTTGCAGTTAGACTTGGTCGGTTTGGGCTGTGTCTTCGGTGTTCACGTCCCGAGGCCCCTCCGGCCATGTGAACGGTTGGGCTGTGTCCTCGTGCTTTCTTCCGAGGCCCCTTCTGGGTCACACAAGGCCAGTTCGGGCTGTGTTCTTGGTGCACATCTACCCAAGACCCCGCTGGGCCATAGTACGCATGGGCTCCGCTGTTGTGTTCTTAGCGTTGAGGCGTACGGAGGCCTAGGTGAAGAAGTGTGATACCCACCTAGTAGTAGAAGTGCCCGTTCTACTGTCACCGCCTGGCCACGATGGCTGATGCTTGAGAGGTTAGCTACCTGCTCGAAAAGTGGGAACTATAGTCTGTGTCGACGTAGCAATTGCATGGGTGTGCATGGGTGAGTCATTGCATAGCATTCATAGCATTTCATAACATTGCACAACAAGATCCTCATCGTATAAGTTTGTATGGGCACTCCTATACGATGAGTTTCATAGTCTGTGTCGACGTAGCAAGTGCATGGGTGTGCATGGGTGAGTCATTGCATAGCATTCATAGCATTTCATAACATTGCACAACAAGATCCTCATCGTATAAGTTTGTATGGGCACTCCTATACGATGAGTTACTTTATGTAACCCGATCCTTAACTTATAAGTTTGTATGGGCATTCTTATAAGTTAAGTTACTTTCCTGCTGTAGATTTCCTTACACCTGTTGTTATATGATGATAGCTTGTAGAACTGCTAGATTATACATTATATTCATGTACCTTGCCACCTGCTTATACTCCTTTACTTGCATACATGTTATATACTATACTCTTGTTCCTTTTCTCCGCCCGGTGCCGAGGAGTCGCCGGGGGAGCGGATGTGAAACCACTTAGTCGTTTCGACTAACGGTTGCTACGTTTACCTTTTTAGGAGGTCACGCCGCAGGTAGAGTAGCCGCAGACTACGCAGCAGGACAGCCAGGCCAGGACGACAGGGCCTGAAGTGACGGTGCCGTCGATACCGTCGGTTACTGATGTTAGTATTTTGATTACTCTGATGTAGCCCGTTTGGGCAATGATTAGCTGTACTCTGATATTTTGTAGAAGCATGTTTAGCTTCTCATTATTGATGTTTTGGACATTATATATTACTTAGTGTGGATTTTGACTTCTCTTGCCTACTTATTTGGTTGGGTTGGCATTTATATTGATATGGTTGTAGCCGGCGGAATAGGCGTCTTGTGGTACAGGTTAGCCCGTGTGCTAATGCTACCGCAAGGCGGCTGTTCCGGGCATAAGACTCCCCCTTCGTGCCGTGTTTTGGGATCCGGGGAGGAGGGGTCTTACAAACCCAACCAAGAATATAAAACAGAAGTCAATACACACATAAGTAAAATAGTCCAAAGGTACATCAAGAATAAGAAGCTACAAAAAGCTTCTAAATTATCAAAGTACGAGTATAACTTGCCCAAAGCGCTACGTCATGAGTCTCTCAACTCACATCGGTCACTGATGGTATCGAAGGCACCGTCCCTTCAGGCCCTGTCATCCTGGCCTGGCTGTACTGCTGTATGACCTGTTGTTGTCTGCGAGGTCTCCTCCTAAAAAGGAAGACGTATCAACCATTAGTCAAATAGAATAAGTGGCTATCATATCCGCTCCCCCGGTGACTCCTCGGCACCAGGCTGAGAAAGGAACAAGTCTACAATATATCTATATAAGCAGTAGTACAAGCAAGTGGAGAAAGTATACATATCACGAGAACCAATAGAATTAATGTAAAACAATATTATCAGTATTTTATTCTAGCAGTTCTACTCAAGCTATATCAAAACTTCAAAGCATATCGATCTACAACAGGAAAGTAACTTAACTTATAAGAATGCCCATACAAACTTATAAGTTAATGATCGGCTAAACAGTAAAGTAACTCATCGTATATGAGTGCCCATACAAACTTATACTATGAGGATCTTGTGTACGCAATGCAATGTAATGACATGAATTCAATGCAATGTCTCACCTATGATCATGCACATGCAACTGCTTTGTCGACGCAGACTTGTAGTTTCCACTTTTCAAGCAGGTAGCTAACCTCCCAGGCGTCAAACATCATGGCCAAACGGTGACAGTGGAGCGGGCTTCTCCACTACTAGGCGGGCATCCACACTACCAAGCCTAGGCCTCTGTACGCCTAAATGCTAAGAACACAACAGCGGAGCTCACATGCGTACTTTGGCTCAGCAGGAGTCTCGGGTAGATGTGTACCGAGAACCAAGCACTGAACTGGCCTATGTTGTGATCCGGAAGGAGCCTCAGAAAAAGCATGAGGATCAATCCTAACCGTCCACTTGGCATGGAAGGAGCCCCAGGAATGAGCACCGAGGACGAAGCCCAACTGCCCAAAATATATCTGGCAACTCCCATTAGTGTGACAACTAGCGAGCCCGTAGACCTGCTACACTATCCTTAACCCAGGATTACGACACCGCGTGTCGACTCACACTGCATGCAATTTCACATCATCGTGGCATGGAAGGAGCCTCGAAAAAAGCACGTGGGCCAAGTCCAACCGTCCACTTGGCACGGAAGGAGCCCCGAGAATGAGCACCAAGGACCAAGCCCGACCGTCCGCTTATGTCTCTTCTCATCATTTCCAAACCAGTGCGGTCAAAACCCCCACACTTACACCCTTTCACAACCTCGTGTCCCGGGGTACTTATGTCACAATCAGTGTAAAGCTATTTCACAAATCCATCATCTAAGACCACGACCATTTGTTCGTAACAGTCATTACCATTTATATACAGCATGTTCAAGCCAAACACATCATTATTCAACACATTACCACTGTCAAGTACGTTCTCAACGATTCATATATTCAAATCTTTCTCTAACCTCCCCCAAATCACCTCGGTTGAGGACACCTTACCACACCATTTGATCATTAAGGGTCTATCCAACAAATGTCTTTAACATATTTTGCCCTAATCATTTATAGTCTAAATACCACAAACATTACCGTTACTATACCATGATCTCTCGACCAATATTAAACAAACATAAGAATTATATATGCAGGAATGATTACTGCACATCAACTTCAAATTGGGATTCCCGAGGCTATAAGAATCCGGTGAAGGCATTTAACATTTCGTTGGAAAAGTATTTCCAAGGGCTGCGACTTTCGTGTTTAGTCAAAAGCCCAGATCTGGCCGCATCGTGACTGAAAACGGCCTCGAAGGCTGCTGTGCGTAGAAAACAGATATCTACGCACATCTTAAAGCAGTTCAGATGAGATCGGTTCGTCTTCTTCCTTCAACCAAATTTCATAATAACATCCAGAATTTCTCCTCTCTTATTCACCCTCATAAGGCCACATCTCTTCACGAAACCAGTCCACAAACTGCATTTGAAGTGAGAGAAAGGTCGAAGACTCTAATTCTTAGGACACAAGTCCTAGCATGGCCTTTTCCTAGAAACCTTCTTCTCACAAATCAAAACCATTTTGAGTCGATATCTCTCCTAGAAATAACTAAAGATCTAGCACCAAGGGAGAGGGTAGGAAGCTCACCTCGTTTTCGGCATTTCAGGCCATGTATCTTGTCACCCTTCTTGGCGACATCTTCTTCTCCTTGGTCGGTGTTAGTTCTTCACAGGAAGAAGATCGGCTCCAGCACCTTCTTCCACTCCAGCAGTTTCTTACAGGAATGGCTTGGAAGGAAGACTAGAAACGGCTTGTGTTTTCTCCCCTTTTCATGTGAGAAGTTTGGCAACCGCATAGACACGTGTCAACCTATCTTTGGACTGCCAATCAACTCAGTAAATGAGTCACTTCGAAACGACGCAGCTGGAAAATTCGCCAAAACCCGAAATTAAACTACACGGGTAGGGACACGCCCACATCACTACCCATGTCCTGCTCGGGAAGAATGTGGCGGACGATTCGTCGAGCCGAGCTCGACGAATTGTCGAGCTGCTTGGACACACACGGGTAGTGACACGCCCGTGTCACTACCCGTGTCCTGATCGGGAGGAACACGGTCGACGATTTGTCGATCTTTGCTCGACAAATCTCCGTGCTGCTTCTTGAACACACACGTGTAGGGACACGCCCGCGTCCATACCTGTGTCCTGCTCGGGAGGAACACAATCGACGGTGGTAGTCGAGCTCTGTTCTATGAATACATACACACACGGGTAGGGACACGTCCGTGTCACTACCCGTGTCTTGCTCTGGAAATTTCACAAAGAAGATGCAAAGACACCAGAGTACCACACAGGTATGGGCATGCCCGTGTCACTACCCATGTACTACTCTGGACCAACTTCTCCTCCATTACTCAAGTGCAAGCCTAACTGCCAGAGCTCCCGGAGCCCAAGTCAGCTATCCTGAGTTAAAAGTGCACACAAGGGTCCTAGCTCTAATTGGGATGTTACAACCTTTTTCTCAAAAAATACCTCCGAGCTAACTTGCTGGTGCAGATGAAGATCACACCAGCTATCTTGCTATTGAAGATGATGATATCAGCAACTATCTTGCTCTTCATCGTACTGACTTGAGATTCGTTTTCTTTTGTTCCACAACAATGGAGGAGAAGAAGAACTCCCTGATTGCTATTTCCTGAAGTCTTTTTTTTCTCTGTACGACTTTTTCCTTTTTATTGATTTTGACCCAACGACTCTTGAGTAGTGGGCCCCACATGTTTAACGGCCAAACATCTTCCAATGTTTGCATGAACTTGGTAAGTACATCTTCCATTATTGGCTTCCTTGGTTCCGGTTGTTGTGGTTGCCCAAACACAGGTTGCTTCCCTTGATTTCCTTGTCCTCCCCAAAAGAATTTGGGGTGGTTCCTCCATCCAGGATTGTATGTAGATCTATACGGGTTGTTTGCTTGGTTGAAAGGAGGTCTGGTGTTGTTACCCATAACTACAACATGTTCTTGCACTTGAGATTCACAACCCAGCATTCCGCTAAATGAAGGTCCCATTGTTGAGGTACCATGGAGGGTGATGCTAAGAAAAGGTTATCCATCTTCTGGTGAAGCTTCTCCACTTGAATGGCTAAGGCAGTCACAACATCCACTTCAAACATTCCTGCAGGCTTATTAGTCTTTTGTCTCACGGTAGTCCATTGATAGTTGTTCATTGTCATGTCTTCTATCAACTATTGAGCCGCTTCAAGTGTCTTATTATTCAAGGTGCCTCCATTAGCCGCATCGATCATCTGTTTAGTGGCTAGATTGAGACCATTGTAAAAAGTCTGAATCTGAAACCATGAAGGTAGTGCGTGATGGGGACATCCTTTAAAAGCTCCTTGAATCGTTCCCATGTGTCCTACAACGATTCAGACTCCAATTGAACATACGTAGAGATGTCATTCCTTAGCTTTGTAGTCTTCGCCGGTGGAAAATACTTCATTAAAAACTTCTCCACCATCATATCCTAAGTAATAATTGTCCCTCTAGGTAATGAGTTGAGCCACTGCTTCGCCTTGTGCCTTAGTGAGAATGAAAACAACCTCAATCGAATGGCATCATTGGAAACGCCATTGATCTTGAATGTATCACATATCTCCAAGAATCCGGCTAAGTGTGTGTTAGGATCTTCATCTTGTAGGTCATCATATTGGACATACTATTGAACCATCTGTATATCACTAGGCTTCAATTTGAAATTGTTGGTGACTATTGGTGGTCTAACGATTCTTGACCCAGTTCCCCGGAGATTAGGTCTGTAACACCCCCCATCCGTCGTATGGCATATAATAGAAGGTCCAGCTGGAACTCGACGCCACATACCACGGACAGTCGGAGAGGTTATATAAGAATATCAAAACATTTCAACTACAACTACTCGCCCTAACACAGAGCATTCTAGCGGAAGCTTTTAAACAGTTGGAAAGAACCCATAATTGAATATCAACTATCATGAATGTCCACAAACTACCACATGAATGAAATAATAAATACACTGAAAGTACTTGGCCTTATGGACTTACAAGAGTTCACTTAACAAAATAGTGTCTTACATACATCGGCTCGCAAGCCGGCCACACATGACAAAACAATAAAACAACAATTCGCTTTGGCCTTCGAGGGCCAGCTCAGCAATATGGGCTTAAGCCCGCTATTTGGAACTTGGCTCCGCAGCACCTGCAAGCAACATTCCACCGCACGGTGGCAAACAAAGTAACGGTCAGCCAAAGCCGACCAAATTATAATGACCCCGCCCCATACTCGGGACTGCGGTGCTCCTTCCCTGCATTTCATTAGCCCAACTAAACAATAAAGTACAAACATACTTTGCCACAGGTGTAAGCTCGCACGACCAAACACCCCGTGCACTCAGGGCACATTATCGGTGAATCCGGTCAATTCCGTGGCTTCACCACCATCCCCGGGATGGCAACATCGTGAGCATTTTAGCCTTTCTGACCACCGTCTAAGGCTCCCGAATATGCCAACGGGCAATCCCTCTATGGGTCTCTAGCACCGAACCACATAGCCCAGGTCCAATTCCACTAGGCCGTTGCTCACTCCGCCTAGTCACTTTAAGACGTACGCGCGGGCCAAGCTTCTCTCGGATCCCAAAACATTTCCAAACATCACATAACCCAGTTATGTTCAAGGATGACTCCCCGGCCACCAAGATAGCAGAACTATGTTTTCTCTTAGTTTTTCGGGTGTGCCTTAGAGTTAATCCCCAAGGATCCCTGATGCAATCTACCACGTAGAAACCCGAAAACACAAAACACGGAGTCTTCTCCGGCAACCATACAATATGCAACATCACCGATCCAGACCAACACGTCTGGGTAGGCTTCACACACAATGCTTATGTCCGTACTTCGATTCCAGACTGTATATGCAACATAAGGGGGACTATTCACGTCTACCCCAAGGAACACCGCACACACAACGCACACACGCAGGAGCGGGTTTCCTAATGCAAAAGAAAGAGAGCTTCACATGCTCAAGTAGAGAATTGTTACCCTTGTAGTACGCTTTTGCGCCATGAAAATCTATATGGATAGAAGGCTTTGCAATGGAATTTCCTCCACGGATCCGGACTCGATTCTCAAATCGGTGCTCTGATGCTCCGCCAGCAGCCGGAATCCTCCTCTTCCTTGCTCCTTGCCCTCTCCTCTCTCCAACACTTTAGAAAGAGAAGGCTTAAGGAAAAATGAGGAATTAACTCTCAATTCCCGGCCTTAACACAGCAGGAACACACCTGGGTCGTCAGATCTTATTTAAAGAAAACGAACGACTTAGATCTGCCCAAAATCTCTCAAACCTGGGCCGAACACGGCCATGCACACGGTCGTATCCCAGGCCGTGTGCCTCGATCCCCTCAAACACAGAAGAGGACACGGGTTGAGACACGCCCGTGTCTCAACCTGACATGCCTGTGCCGGGTTCCGACACGCTCATGACCTAGGGGCTTGTTACCAGCAACCACCACGTCAACCGTCACATCATTTGGTGAACACGGGTGGTGACATGGGTATGAACACGCCCGTGTCACCCCTGACACGCCCGTGTCACAACTATTCACAGCCGTGTTTCCTGCTGTGTCCTTTTCTGGACACAGCCGGCCAACACAAAGAACTACACGGCCATGGACACGCCCGTGTCCTAGGCCGTGTACCCCTATACAGGCACCAAAAATTTCTCATGACGCGACCAGCTTGATTACGATTTTCGGGGCGTTACAAATCTCCCCCACTTAAAGAATTTCGTCCCGAAATTATGTAAAGGTACACAGAAATTTAAATGTTACCTGAGGGGAAAAACTCGGGGGTATTCCTCCAACATAGTCTTCTCTCGCTCCCAAGAAAGCTCCTCACGTCCGCAGTTATCCCAACAAACATTAATCATTCGGATTTCCTTATTGCGGAGTTGTTTGACCTCAAAGGCTTCAATGCGTACTGGCTTGACCTTTGCCGTCAACCCATATTCAACCGGCACTTGATTGACCGCAACGACCTGTGAAGGCTCTTGCACCGTCTTCTGCAACACTGATATGTGGAACACATCGTGTAGCCCACTCAACTCCACTGAGAGCTTCAATCGATACGCTGCTTCGCCAATACGCTCTAGGATTTCAAACGGTCCAAGGAATCTCGGACTCAGCTTCTTCAAGCTTCGAACCCGCGAGACACCCCTGAACGACTTGATTTTCAAATATGTAACACCACCTATCCGTCGCATAGCATATAGCAGTAGGTCCGGTCGGGGTCCGACGCCATATACCACAGACAGACCGGGTGGTTACTCAATGGAAACCATCCAACCAATCACAACGTCCTACACAGAGCATTCTAGCGGAATCAGTTTAAATAGTTGCAATTAAAAGAACCCAGCAACAAGAATGAATGTCCACTAACAAGCCAAAAAGGAATGAAGTAAATACACAAGTACTGGCCTTAAGGCCTTACAAATGGTTTACTCATATTACATGTTTTCCATACCTCGGCTCGCAGGCCGGTCATACATGAACAAAAGCAAGTAAACACTCCAATTAGGCCTTCGAGGGCCGGCTTCGCAATTTGGGCTTTAGCCCTCTATTGACCGATTGGTTCAGCAACACCTGCAAGCAACAAACCACCACACGGTGGCAAACAAAGGCAACGGTCAGCAATGCTGACCAAATTATAACGATCCCGCCTCCAACTCGGGGCGGCGATGCTCCTTCCCTACACTTTATTAGTATAACCAAGCAGTATAGTAATATCACTACATCACAGGCGTAGGCTCGCACGGCCACACACCCCGTGCACTCAGGGCACATTCTCGGTGATCACGGTCAAAGTTCGCCGACTCAACACCATCCCTTTGGACGACCAAACAATGAGCATTTTGTCTTCCCGGCATGGGTCACGATAATTTAAACCATAGACCGCCGAAGACGCTCATCTATGCCAATGGCTCTAACCGAACAACATAGAACGGGTACGGTTCCGCCTAACCCATTGCTCACACCGCAACGTTAATTTAAAACATATGCGCGGGTCAAACTTCTCCCGAGTCCGGTTTCCGTCACACACTTCACATAACCCGGTTATGTTCAAGTTGGCTCCCAGGCCACCAAGTTGGCAAGATCACGCATCCGCCCAGTTTTTCGGGTGCCCCTTAGGGTTAATCCCCAAGGCTCCCTGTTTCAATTTACCATGTAGAAAACCCGAAAAACAAACATTCGCACGGAGTCTTCTCCGGCCTTTATGCAATGCAACATCACCGATCCAGACCAACATGTCCGGATAGGCTTCACACATCATGCCTTTGTTCGTTCTCGATTACGGACTCTACACAACGGGGACTTTACATATCTACCCGAAGGAACGCCTCCAACTCACTGCAAACTCGCGAGAGCGGGCTTCCTATGCAAAAGAAGGAGAGCTTCACATGCTCAAGTAGAGAATCGTTACCCTAGCATTCTTCCTTGGCGCCATGGAAATGTACGTAGATGTAAAGTACCGCAATCTCCTTGCCTTCGTATATCCGAAGTCGGTTCGCGATTTGGAGCTCTGAAACTCCTCGAACGACTGGATCTAGACTCCTTCCTCTTTTGCTCTCCCCTCTCTCTAAGATTTAGACAGAGAACTACGACAGAAAAATAAGGGTTTTGAAACTCTTCACTCGGGTATAACCCCTTCGTGATAACCACAGCCGTCGGATCCCACAAAAAGGGATGCACGGATACGATCCAGGTCCGACCTGGACAAATGGGGCTAAACACCGCACGAATCACCAACAGGAGCAGGACACGTCCGCATCAAAACAGTGTCGGAACAAATAGTCAACTCCCGCCAAAACCCCTGTGTCGACACTCCGCGTCAATAGAGTCAAACACGCCACAATGCGCCCCACGCTCGACGATCGTCGAACCAAGATCGTCGACCGCTGCCATATCGTCGAACGGAGATCTCTGGCCAAATCGTCGAACGCATGGCCCGATCGTCGAACCCACGACCCGATCGTCAAACCCACGGCCCGATCGTCGAACCCACGACCCGATCGTCGACCACAGAATGTCGACCAAATCATCGACCGCAGAATGTCGACCAAATCGTCGACCGCAGAATGTCGACCAAATCGACCACCGCAGAATGTCGACCAAATCGTCGACCGCTGCTCGACGATCGTCGAACCCAGAGACTGCTTGATTGTTGCTAGATCTTTGAACGACCCTGACATGCCCTGGGACACGCCCATGTCCCAGGCCGTGTACCCTTGCCAAATTCCAAATTTGGTACAGAAATGTCACCCGTCCCTCTTTTGAGTTTCGGGGCATTACAGCTCTCCCCTCTTAAAAGAATTTCGTCCACGAAATTACATAAAGGAAAGATTAGTACAAAATTAAAATTGTACCTGCGCGGAACAACTCTGGGTACTCGTCAAGCATAATCTGCTCTCTCTCCCAAGAAAGCTCTTCTCAACCGCAATTGTCCCAACGGACCTTGAGAATCCTGATCTCTTTATTGCGTAGATGCTTGACTTTCGAATCCTCAATTCGTACAGGCTTGACCTTTGTCGTCAACCCACTATCAATCGACACTTGATCAACTGCAATCACTTGCGTAGGTCTTGCACCGTATTCCGTAGCACTGATATGTGGAATACATCGTGTAAACTACTAAGCTCCACCGATAGCTTCAACCGATAAGCCACTTCGCCAATCCGCTCCAGAACCTCAAACGGCCTAAGGTACCTCGGGCTTTGCTTTTTCAATCGCTGCACCCGCGAGACACCTTTGAACTGCTTGATCTTTAAGTACACCCAGTCGCCCATAGCGAACTCCACGTTCCTGTGCTTGGCATTATAGTACTTCGCTTGCCGGTCCTGAGCGATAAGCAATCTCTCCCGAATGGTTCGCACCAACGAAGTAGCATCTTCCACCTCTTGACGCTTGTACAACTTTGACTCACCAGTTTCCAATCAGGACAATGATGTGCGACATCTTCTACCATACAGGGCCTCGAAGGGCGCCATTTGAATACTCGCCTGGTAGTTATTATTGTATGCAAATTCCACCAAATAAAGATGGTCTTCCCATTGCTTTCCAAAGTCCAAGACACACATGCAGAGCATGTCTTCCATAGTTCTATTGACCCTCTCGGTCTGCCCATCGGTCTACGGATGGAAGGCTGTGCTAAAACTCAGCTTTGTTTCCAACATTTGCTGCACAAGCCTCCAATCATTGGACGTGAACTGCCCATCTCGGTCACTCACGATGCTGCGGGGCACACCGTGGAGCCGCACTATGTTATCCACATATAACTTTGCCAACTTCTCCACCGAATCATCCTTCCTATGCAGAATGAAATGCGACACCTTCGTTAGCCGATCTACGACCACGCAGATGGCGTCGTTCCCCTTTTGCGACCTTGGCAACCCGTGCATAAAGTCCATAGTGATGTCGTCGAATTTCCACTCCGGAATAGGCAAGGACTTCATAAATCCTCCTGGCTTTTGGCACTCTGCCTTCACCAAGGCGCAAGTTTGGCACTTTGCCACGTAGAACGACACATCCTTCTTCAAACCCGGCCACCAAAACAGTTTCTTAACGTCGCGGTTCATCTTTGTGCTCCCCGGGTGAATCGAGTACTTGGTGTGGTGTGCCTCGTACAACAAATTCACCCGCAAACTACCCACGCTTGGGACACAAAGACGACCGTCTTTCCAAAGCAATCCATCCACAACTTCATATTGGGAATTTGACCAATCCAGAGCCTCTATCATGAGTTGCTTCATGTGGCCATCCAAATCCAAAGCCTACCAAATCCGATCGGCCAGGTCATATTGAACTTCAGTCCATTTCAATAGTGCTTCAGCACTTGACTGCTTATCCATGCAAGAAATCTCCAACGCCTCCAATTCCCGAACCAACCGCTTGTCATGGATCGACAACCAATTGGCTTGAGCTGGGGCCCGGTGACTCAACGCATCCGCAAGCGCATTACATTTACCAGACACGTAGTGGATCTTGAATGTATAGTCCCCAGGAACTCCATCCATCTACGCTGTCGCATGTTCAGGTCTTTCTGATCAATCAAATACTTCAGGCTCTTGTGATCAGTGTAGATGTCAATCTTCACACCGTATAAATAATGCCTCCACAGCTTCAAGGCAAAAATCACGGCCGCTAACTCCAATTCATGGACCAGATATTTCCTCTCGTGCACCGTCTCGAGCCATATGCTATAACGCTTTCATGCTGTAACAGCACAAAACCCAAACCACTGCCCGAAGCATCGTTATAAATCTCATAACCTTCGGTCCCACTCGGCGAACTCAGCACAGGCGCCGTGGTCAACCAACATTTCAACTCCTCAAAAGCTCGCGCGCACTCCGACATCCAAACGAACTTCTGCTCCTTCCTCGTCAAAGTAGTGAGAGGTAATGCTATCCGCGAGAAGTTCTCTACGAAGTGAATATAATAGCCGGCAAGCCCCAGAAAGCTCCGGACTTCCGCTATCATAGAAAGCTCAGGCCACTCCCGTATCGCAACAATCTTCGCCGGATCCACTGCAATACCTTCCCCACACACTATATGACCGAGGAACGCCACTGAGGACAACCAAAACTCGGACTTCGAGAACTTGGCGTACAATTGATTCCTCCTTAGCGTCTCCAAAACCAAATGAAGATGCCTGAAGTGATATTCCTCACTCTGTGAGTACACCAAAATATCGTCGATGAAGACGATCACAAAATGGTCCAAGTACTCCCTGAACTTCCTGTTCATCAAATCCATGAACACTAACGGCGCATTAGTCAGCCCAAACGGCATGTCCGTAAACTCGTAATGCCTGTATCTCATACTGAACGCTGTCTTCGGGATATCACTCTCCCTTATTTGCACCTGATAGTACCCGGACTTGAGGTCTAACTTTGAGTACACCGTCGACCCGACTAATTGATCGAATAGATCATCAATCCGGGAGATCAGGTACTTGTTCTTTTCCGTCAACTTGTTGAGCTCCCGAAAATCAATACAGAGTCTCAAGCTCCCGTCCTTATTCTTAACAAAGAGGACCGGCGCGCTCCAAGGCGAAGAACTTGGACGCACATACCCTTGCTCCAACAACTCATGCAGTTGAACCTTCAGCTCCGCCATTTCCTTAGGCGCTAGCCGATATGGAGAGCGTGACACAAACTTTGCACCTGGTACGAGCTCTATCGTAAAATCTATCTCCCGCTGCGGCGGGGCTCCAGGAAGATCGCTAGGGAACACATCAGGGTACTCCGATACCACTGAAATACTGTCCAATGCGGGCTTAGGCTTTGCAGCCTCCACTAGTGTAAAGAACAGTTCTGCACCGGCACGAACCGCCTTCACCACCTGAAGATCAGACATCAACATCTTGCTCGACCCCTTCAATCCCGTGAAAGTCGACTCACGACCTGCCCCCAGCTTGACTTCCTTGCTACCGCAATCAATATAGGGTCGCTGCTACGAGAGCCAGTCCATGCCAAATATAACGTCGAATTCCACTAGCGGCAATAATGACGCTTGCAAATGGAACTCCTGGCTCCCAATTCGAATCTTCACGCCACAGATTCTAACCACGCGCATCGAACACCCATTGGGCAACAATACATCCAACTTGTCCTTTGCCATCGAAGAAGGTACTCCGATGCGCGATATGAATTCTTCGGACAAAAAGGAGTGTGAAGCTCCTGTATCGAATAGTGCTCTTGCCGGATTTTCACAAATCAAAACAAATCCTAAACAAGCAGTGGTAAGGTAACAAGCACATAACAAGTATTTAAAAGATTAACTTGCTATAAATTTAAATTTTACCTGTCACCACATCCGCCTGTTTGATGGCCTCCTGTTGGCCAAGATTATAAACCCTCGGTTGGGCCGGAGCATAATGGGATGCGGTTGACTCCACCGCCTTGCCCTTCTCTTCATAATTCGCTCCCGGCTTCCTTTCAGACTTGGGACGTCCGTTCCAGCAATCACGGGCAAAGTGCCCCGGCTTTCCACAAGTAAAACTTGCACCCGGGGTCCGACCCGTAGTCGCCCCAGAAGCACCAGAAGAATGAGCTGGACCCGAAGTCCTAGACTTCTTAAAGAACCTTTGATAGCCGGACTTTGAAGTAGTCGGCACTTTGAACCCAAATTTCTTGTCACCAATGCTTTTCTTTGCTTGTACATTCTTCATGTCCTTCTCCAAGGACCAGGCCGTGTTGACCAAGGTCAAGAAACCCTGCGTCATCGGTCCCGAGAGTAGTAGCCTCAAATCATCTCTCAACCCTTCGTAGAATCGATTCGTCTTGCGCTCCTCATCCGCGATGGTGGAGCTAGCATATCGATGCAATCGAGTAAACTAGTGGAGATATTCATCCACGCTACTGTCACCTTGAACCAACTTCAGGAACTTGTTCTCCAAAGCTATCCTCTGCGTCGAAGGGAGGTACCTAGCCAAGAACAGTCTCGAGAACTCCTCCATCGAGACATCTGTAAGTTGCCTACCTCTTAATAGATGCAGCTCCAATCCTTCCCACCACAATCTCGCTTCACCGTTCAGAAGGAACGTAGCAATAGTGGTCATTTGCCATTCTTCCGTCTCCATTACTGTCAAGAATCTCTTCACCCTGGAGAGCCAGTCTTCAGCTTGAGATGGGGTTCCCAACCCCGAGAATACCGGAGGATTAAAGCTCATGACATGTTTGAGCTGTCTCTCGGTTGCCCTCCTTGGCACCAACGGCTCCACTACTACCTGCTCCACTCTTCTCGGCTCTACCTCTGGAAGAGGTACCTGCTCCATCGCAGGAGTGGGCTGCTGCACCTGCCTTACAGGCTATGCATTGATCATTGCAAACACAGCTTCAGCCACCAGTCGAATGGTTTCGGCCGAAGGAGGTGTTGTAGGAGCATCATTTGGTGCACTACTAGCCTCAGAAAATCGACGTTCTGACGGCCCAACACCGCTTCTGGTCACCTATAGTGGTACAAAACACCGTTAAGCGACCAAACAATATTGCAAACAGCAATTATAGGAACACGCAGGTTCCCCCACCATTTGAATGGTTTCGGCCGAAGGAGGTGTTGCAGGAGCATCATTTGGTGCACTGCTAGCCTCAGAAACTCGACGTTCCGACGGCCCAGCGTCGCTTCTGGTCACCTATAGTGGTGCAAAACACCGTTAAGCAACCAAACAATATAGCAAACAGAAATTATAGGAACACGCAGGTTCCCCAAATACGTGTATTTTCATTCCTAAGTGGACATTCATGGGTTCTTTTGTTGTGATAACGATGAAGCACACACATGTGCTCACCACCTCTTAAAAAGAATTCGTCCACGAATTCAGTTTAAGCATGACCGAAACCAGTAGTTTGATACCAAATTGTAACACCCCCTATCCGTCGCATAGCATATAGCAGTAGGTCCGGCCGGGGCCCGACGCCATTTACCACAGACAGACTGGGTGGTTACTCAATGGAAACTATCCAACCAATCACAACGTTCTACACAGAGCATTCTAGCGGAAGCAGTTTAAATAGTTGCAATTAAAAGAACCCAGCAACAAACATGAATGTCCACTAACAAGCCAAAAAGGAATGAAGTACTTATACAAGTACTGGCCTTAAGGCCTTACAAATGGTTTACTCATATTACATGTTTTCCATACCACGGCTCGCAGGCCGGTCATACATGAACAAAAGCAAGTAAACACTCCAATTAGGCCTTCGAGGGCCGGCTTCGCAATTTGGGCTTTAGCCCGCTATTGACCGCTTGGTCCAGCAACACCTGAAGCAACAAACCACCACACGGTGGCAAATAAATTCAACGGTCAGCAATGCTGACCAAATTATAACGATCCCGCCTCCAACTCGGGGCGGCGATGCTCCTTCCCTGCACTTTATTAGTATAACCAAGCAGTATAGTAATATCACTACATCACAGGCGTAGGCTCGCACGACCACACACCCCGTGCACTCAAGGCACATTCTCGGTGATCACGGTCAAAGTCCGCCGACTCACCACCATCCCTTTGGACGACCAAACAATGAGCATTTTGTCTTGCGGCATGGGTCACGGTAATTTAAACCATACACTGCCGAAGACCCTCATCTATGCCAATGACTCTAACTGAACGACATAGAACGAGTACGGTTCTGCCTAACCCGTTGCTCACACTGCAACGTTAATTTAAAACATATGTGCGGGTCAAACTTCTCCCGAGTCCCATTTCCGTCACACACTTCACATAACCCGGTTATGTTCAACTGGCTCCCAGGCCACCAAGTTAGCAAGATCACGCATCCGCCAAGTTTTCCGGGTGCACCTTAGGGTTAATCCCCAAGGCTCCCTGTTGCAATCTACCACGTACAAAACCCGAAAAACACACATTCGCACGGAGTCTTATCCGGCCTTTATGCAATGTAACATCACCGATCCAGACCAACATGTCCGGATAGGCTTCACACATCATGCCTATGTCCGTTCTCGATTACGGACTCTACACAACGGGGACTTTACATATCTACCCGAAGGAACAACTCCAACTCACCGCAAACTCGCGAGAGCAGGCTTCCTATGCAAAAGAAGGAGAGCTTCACATGCTCAAGTAGAGAATCGTTACCCTAGCGTTCTTCCTTGATGCCATGGAAATGTACATGGATGTAAAGCACCGCAATCTCCTTGCCTTCGTAGATCCGAAGTCGGCTCGCGATTTGGAGCTCTGAAACTCCTCCAACGACTGGATCTAGACTCCTTCCTCTTTTGCTCTCCCCTCTCTCTAAGATTTAGACCGAGAACTACGGCAGAAAAATAAGGGTTTTGAAACCCTTCACTCGGGCATAACCCCTTCGGGATAACCACAGCCGTCGGATCCCCCAAAAAGGGATGCACGGATACAATCCAGGTCCGGCCAGGACAAATGGGGCTAAACACCGCACGAATCACCAACAAGAGCAGGACACGTCCGCATCAAAACAGTGTTGGAACAATTAGTCAACTCCCGCCAAAACCCCTGTGTCGACACTCCGCGTCGACAGAGTCAAACACGCCACAATGCGCCCCGCGCTCGACGATCGTCGAACCAAGATTGTCGACTGCTGCCAGATCGTCGAACGAAGATCTCTGGCCAAATCGTCGAATGCACGTCCCGATCGTCAAACCCACGGCCCGATCGTCAAACCCACGACCCGATCGTCGAACCCACGGCCCGATCGTCGACCGCAGAACGTCGACCAAATCGTCGACCGCAGAATGTCAACCAAATTGTCGACTGCAGAATGTCGACCAAATCGTCGACCGCAGAATGTCGACCAAATCGTCGACCGCTTCTCGACGATCGTCGAACCCAGATACTGCTTGATTGTTGCTAGATCTTTGAACGACCCCGACACGCCCTGGGACACGCCCGTGTCCCAGGCCGTGTACCCCTGCCAAATTCCAAATTTGGTACAGAAACGTCACCCGTCGCTCTTTTGAGTTTCGGGGCGTTACAAAATACACCCAGTTGCCAACACCGAACTCCACGTTCCTATGCTTGGCGTTATAATATTTTGCCTGCCTTTCCTGAGCAATCTTCAACCTTTCCTGAATTGTAAGTATCATTAAAGTGGCGTCTTCCACCGCTTGACGTTTGTATAACTTCGACTCGCCTGTCTCCAACCAAGACAACGACGTGCGACACTTTCTCCCATACAAGGCCTCGAAAGGCGCCATTCCAATACTCGCTTGATAACTGTTGTTATAAGCAAACTCCACCATGTACAGGTGATCTTCCCACTACTTTCCGAAATCCAAGATGCACATGCAAAGCATGTCCTCCATTGTCCTGTTGACCCTCTCGGTCTGACCATCCGTTTGTGGATGAAAGGTTGTGTTGTAACTCAGCTTAGTTCCCAACAGACTATGCACCCGCGTCCTGTCATTTGACGTGAAGCGTCCATCTCGGTCACTAACAATACTATGGGGCACACCATGTAATTGTATAATGTTATCCGCATAGAGTTTGGCTAACTTTTCCACCGGATCTTCCTTCTTGTTCGAGATGAAATGCGACACCTATGTCAATCTATCCACGACCACCCAGATGGTGTCGTTTCCACTCTGCGACTTTGGCAAACCATGCACAAAATCCATAAAAATGTCATCGAACTTCCACTACGGGATAGGTTAGGATTTCAAGAAACCTCCGGGCTTCTGGCACTCCGCCTTCACCAAGGCACAAGTTTGGCACTTGGCCACATAAAGTGCTACATCCTTCTTTAATCCTGGCCACCAGAACAACTTCTTCATGTTCTTATACATCTTCGTGCTCCTCGGGTGGATTGAGTACTTGGTATGATGAGCCTCGTACATCAACTCCTGCCGAAGATTATCCGCACTAGGAACGCATAGGCCACCGTCCCTCCGTAGCAGTCCGTCCTCAACAGCGAATTGGGAATTTGACCCATCCAAAGTTTCATCTAAGATCCGTTTCATGCTTTTATCCAGAACCAAAGCCCGCCGAACTTTATCAGCTAGGTCATACTGCACCTCTATCTAATACAATTTCGCCACGACACTAGCCTGCCTATCGACGCAAGATATCTCTAATGCCTCCAAATCACGGACCAAACTCTCATCATGTACCGACAACCAGCTGGCCTACGCAAGAGCCCTGCGACTCAATGCATTCGCCACTGCATTTCCTTTCCCAGGCACATAATATATCTCGAAGGTGTAGTCCCCTAGGAACTCCATCCACCTCTGTTGTCTCATGTTCAGGTCCTTATGATCTAACAAGTACTTCAGGCTCTTATGATCGGTGTAAATATCGACCTTCACACCGTACAGATAGTGCCTCCACAGCTTTAGAGCAAATATCACGGCCGCTAACTCTAAGTCATGGATCGGATAATCCTGCTCGTGAACCTTCAATTGTCGTGAACCATAGGCTATCACACTCCCATGCTGTAGCAGAACACAACCCAAACCACTGCCCAAAACATCACTATAGATTTCAAACCCTTCGGTCCCACTTGGCGAACATAAAATAGGCACCGTGGTCAACTGCCTCTTCAACTCTTCAAAAGCCTGCTCGCACTCTAGCAACCACACAAACTTTTGATCCTTCCTTGTTAATGTCGTGAGTGGTAGCGCTATCCGCGAGAAGTTCTCTACGAAGTGCATGTAGTAGCCGGCAAGCCGCAGAAAGCTCCAGACTTCTGCCATTGTAGTCAATAAAGGCCACTCCCATCTCGCCACTATCTTCGTCGGATCCACCGCTATCCCATCTACACTAACAACATGACCAAGGAACGCTACTGAGGATAAGCAGAACTCACACTTGGAGAACTTAGCATACAACTGATTTCTTCTCAACATCTCCAACACCATGTGCAGATGCTTGTAGTGATCATCCTCACACTGTGAGTACACCAAGATATCATCGATAAATACTATAACGAAACGATCCAGGTACTCTCTGAACGTCCTGTTCATCAGATCCATAAACACGGATGGCGCATTGGTCAACCCAAACCGCATGACCGTGATCTTGTAATGCCCAAACCGCAGGCTGAACGCTGTCTTTGGGATGTCTATTTCCCTGATCCTTAACTGGTAGTAGCCGGATTTCAGATCTAACTTCGAATATACTATTGACCCAACCAACTGATCAAATAGATCATCAATCCTTGGGATCAGATACTTAATCTTTTCCGTAAGCTTGTTCAACTCTCGATAGTCAATACAGAGTCGCAAGCTCCCATCTTTCTTCTTAACAAAAAGGACCAGTGTGCTCCAAGGCGAAGAACTTGGATGCACATACCCTTGCTCCAACAACTCTTGTAGTTGCACCTTCAACTCTGCCATCACTCTTGGCGCTATTCGATACAGAGAGCATGACACCGGTTTGGCACCCGACAGCACCTCAATAGTAAAATCAATCTCTCGCTGAGGAGAGGCTCCTGGGAGATCATATGGAAACACATCAGGATACTCGGACACAACTAGAATAATTCCCAGACCTTGTTTAGGCATTGAAGTCTGCAATAATGTGACAAACAGCTCTTCCCCATACCAAACTGCCTTGATCACCTGAAGGGCTGACATCAAAATCTTACTCGACCCATTCATGCCCGCAAACGTAGTCTCCCGATCAGTATTCAGTCCCAACTTAACCTCCTTTCGGTTGTAATCAATGCATGCTCGCTGCTCCGAGAGCCAGTCAATAGCAAAGATTACGTCGAACTCCGCTAACGGCAGTACCAATGCTTGCAAGACAAACTCCTGATCCCCAATCCGTATCTTTACCACATAGACTCTATCCGCGCGCATTGAGCACCCATTGGGTAACAACACATCCAACTTGTCTTTTGCCATCGAGGAAGGGACTCCGATGCGCGATACGAATCTTTCGGACAAGAAGGAATACGAAGCTCTCGTATCAAACAGGGCTCTCGCCGGATAACCGAAAATTAACACAAATCCTAGCACCAACGTTTATAAGCTAACATATAAAAAGGTAACAACTACATAAGTTAAATTACTATAATTTAACTCATACATGTCACCGCGTCAGTTTGTTTTATGGCCTCCTGCAGACCAAGGTTATATACTCTAAGATGGGCTGGAGCATGGTGGGACGCGGTTGACTCCACCGCCTTCCCTTTTTCTTCATAAGTTGCTCCAGGCTTCCTCTCGGACTTTGTACATCCGCTCCAACATTCGCGAGCAAAATTCCCCATCTTTCCACAGTTGTAGCAAGCTCCTATGGCTCGACTTGTGGTTGCCCCCGCCGCACCAGACGAAGGGGCTGAGTTCGAAGTCTTCAACATCTTGTTCCATCTGCGAAAACCCGACTTTCTATTTGACACTTTGAACTCTGACTTCTTTTCCCCTAGGTAATTCTTCTCATGCACTTTCTTCACGACATTTTCCAATGATCGGGCCGAATTCACCAAGGCTAGGAAGCCCTGCGCCTTAGGCCCAGCAAGGAGTAGCTGTAGGTTGCCACGTAGACCCTCATAAAATCGGTTGGTCTTCCACTCCTCTTCATTAAATATAGCACCAGCATAACAACCCAACAGCGTAAACTCGTGGAGATACTCATCCACGCTTCTTCCTCCCTGAGTCAAACCAAGGTACTGATTCTCCATCTCAAGCTTCTGAGCAGAGGGTAGATATCTGGCCAAGAACAACCCTGAGAATTCCTCCATAGGCACATCCACAAGTTGCCTTCCTACTAAGAGGTGAACCCCCAACTCGTCCCACCACAGCCTCGCCTCACCAGCCAAAAGGAAGGTCGCTATGGTGGTCTTCTGCCACTCAACAGTCTCTGTGGCCGTCAAAACTCTCTTTATCATAGAGAGCCAATCCTCAGCTTGAGTTGGCGTTCCAATCCCGTCGAACCTCGGAGGATTAAAGCTCATTACATGCTTGAGCTGCTTTTTCGTAGCTCTCCTTGGTGCTACTTGATCAACTACCGCGCGATCTACCACACCCGGCTCTGCCGCCCAAATCAGTTCTTACTCATTAACAGGTGGTGCGTGGTGCATTTGTCATGCAAGTTGGGCATTTATAATAGTAAAGACTGCTTCAGCCACCAATCTGATAGTTTTTGCTGAAGGAGGTGTTGTAGGCACATCATTCAGTGCACTACTTTCCGCCGATCGAGGACGTTCCGACTGCCCAGCGCTACTCCTAGAAGCCTATAATAGCAAAGAACCTAGATTAGACGACAAACAGATTGTGAAAAGCAATCATTGGAACACTCAGATTCCTCATAAAAATTGTATTTTTCATTCCTAAGTGGACATTCATGGGTTCTTTTAGATGTTATAACGATGACACACACATGTGCTCACCACCCCTTAAAAGAATTCGTCCACGAATTCATTTAAGTTGACCGAAACCAGAAGTTTGATACCAAATTGTAACACCCCCCATCCGTCGTATGACATATAACAGAAGGTCCAGCTGGAACCCGATGCCATATACCACAAACAGTCGTAGAGGTTACATAAGAATATCAAAACAATTCAACTACAACTACTCGCCCTAACACAGAGCATTCTAGCGGAAGCTTTTAAATAGTGGGAAAGAACTCATAATTGAATATCAACTATCATGAATGTCCACAAACTACCACAGGAATGAAATAACAAATACACTGACAGTACTTAGCCTTATGGCCTTACAAGAGTTCACTTAACAAAATAGTGTCTTACATACATCAGCTTGCAGGCCGGCCACACATGACAAAATAATAAAACAACAATTCGCTTTGGCTTTCGAGGGTCAGCTCAGTAACATGGGCTTCAGCCCGCTATTTGGTACTTGACTTTGCAGCACCTTCAAGCAACATTCCACCGCACAGTGGCAAACAAAGTAACGGTCAGCCAAAGCCGACCAAATTATAACGACCCTGCCCCTTACTCGGGACGGCGGTGCTACATCCCTGCATTTCATTAGACCAGCTAAACAATAAAGTACAAACATACTTCGACACATGTGTAGGCTCGCATGGCCAAACACCCCGTGCACTCAGGGCAAATTATCTGTGAATCCAGTAAATTCCGTGGCTTCACCACCATCCTCGACATGGCAACATCGTGAGAATTTTAGCCTTTCTGACCACCTTATAAGGCTCCCTACTATGCCAACGGCCAGTTCCTCTATGGGTCCCTAGCACCAAACCACATAGCCCAGGTCCGATTCCACTCACCCATTGCTCGCTCCTCCTAATTACTTTAAGACGTACGCGCGGGACAAGCTTCTCTCGGATCCCAAAACATTTCCAAACATCACATAACCCATTTATGTTCAAGCTCGGCTCCCCGACCGCCAAGTTAGCAGAACTACATTTTCGCTCTATTTTCCGGGTGCGCCTTGAAGTTAATCCCCGAGGATCCCTGATGCAATCTACCGCATAGAAACCCGAAAACACGAAGCACGGAGTCTTCCCCGGCAACCATACAATATGCAACATCACTGATCCAGACCAACACGTCCGGGTAGGCTTCACACACAATGCATATGTCTGTACTTCGATTCCGGACTCTATATGCAATATAAGGGGGACTATTCACGTCTACCCCAAGGAACACCGCACACTCACCGCACACTCGCGGGAGCAGGTTTCCTTATGCAAAAGAAAGAGAGCTTCACATACTCAAGTAGAGAACGTTACCCTTGTAGTACGCTTTTGCGCCATGGAAATCTATATGGATAGAAGGCTTCACAATGGAATTTCCTCTGTGGATCTGGACTCGGTTCTAAAATCGGTGCTCTGATGCTCCGCCGGCGGCCGAAATCCTCCTTTTCCTTGCTCCTTGCTCTCTCCTCTCTCCAACACCTTAGAAAGAGAAGGCTTAAGGGAAAATGAGGAATTAACTCTCAATTCTCGGCCTTAACATAGCAGGAACACACCTGGGCCGTCAGATCTTATTTAAAGAAAACGAACGGCTCAGATACGCCCAAAATCTCTCACACCTGGGACGAACACGGCCTCGCACACGTCCATGTCCCAGGCCGAGTGCCTCGATCCAGACAGGATCGTCGAGCACAGAAGAGGACACGGGTTGAGACTTGCCCGTGTCTCAACCTGACATGCCCGTGTCGGTTCCTGATACTCCCGTGACCTAGGGGCGTGTTACCAGCAACCGCCACGCCAACCGTCACGTCCTTTGGTGAACATAGGTGGGGACACGGGTATTAACATGCCCGTGTCACCCCTGACATGCATGTGTCACAACTATTCACAGTCGTATTTCCTGTTATGTCCTATTCTGGACACAGCCGACCAACACAGAGAACGACATGGCCTTGGACACACCCGTGTCCTAGGCCGTGTACCTCTACACAAGCACAAAAAATTTCTCAGGACACGACCAGCTCGATTACGATTTTCGGGGCGTTACAAGGTCTAGCGAAGTCAGACATGGTTTGCTCGTTTTGGTTTGCCATGTTATCTAAATTTTTTGGATGATGCTCTCCTTGGTTCACTGTATCCTCTTCTGAAAATCCATTTGAAATATCTGTGGTATTAGTTACCATGTCCCTTTGGTTAGTGTGATGAATAATTCGCTCTAGGTCCGGATGAAAAGTTGATAGCCCAGAATTTCTCCCCATGGTCATAGACTAATAGACTACAAAACAGAGATTAAGCGATATAATTATTCCATAAACTAATTTATAGTTATATGTTAATAAACAAAATTGGTAGATTAATAAAGTTTAGGCTTTCAAAATATTGAAAACGTTCTCCGGCAACGACGCCAAAAACTTGATGATTCTTTTTGTAAACAAGTAATAGCTTGATGCAGATTCATTCTACACTCTAGTATAAACTATGTAGATGGGCATAAGCTAAATTGATTTAACTTCAGGCAAGTGCACCTATCAATCATAGTATAGGAGAAATCTACATCTCGTGTCGTATTTCACAGGGTCTTTTCAAATACTCGTACTCACCCTCACTCTATTATCATACCAATAATTAAAATTGGTATTTAACCTAGTTTAACCTAACTATGACTACTTGGATAAATAAACATTGGAAGATTACAGATTATAAAAAGCTGAAAGTCTAAGAGCATTCACATGAAAATAACCGCTCATTAACTCAATTATATGTAATCAGGTAATAATAATATTATCAAATTCATTGTATTGTAAGGGTTAAATATTTATCAAATTCTCTCTCGAGCAATTCAAAATCTAAATCTAAGTTAGTAAATTTTCTCTCGAACAATTTACTATCCTCAAATTTTCATTAAAATAAAGTACCCTATCTAATACATAAATTCATGAAATCCTATGTCTAAAATACCATGAATCCATTTATCTGTATCGTAATTATCCAATCAACATATCTCTCGATCATGCAAATTGAAATGTAAAGAGAAATAACACCTAGATATGAACATATAAACATCATCACAACCTTCCAATTTCTCAATCTAAAAAGTTGGAATTCATGTAAAACAAATAAGAAATTCATAACTAGGGTAAATCTCTTTGTTTGTAAGCCTACATACGAATAAAATACCACAAATTTGATGAAAACAATAACATACATGATTACCAAATTGTTCAAATAAAAGTTTCATGCGAAATAAAAGATAAATATAGTTAGATCACCAAGAGAAAGGAAAGATTAAAAGAAATACATGAAAGATTAAAAGCATACAAAAATCTCCTTCAATTCCTCCTTCTCTTGCGTGCTCCACTTTCGTGCTCCAGAAGTTCTCCTAATGAAAATGATCCAAAAAGTCCCCTTCTAATTTTCCTATAAGTTTTTATAGTCTCCTAGCAAACAGGATCGGATACGGGTTCCAACACGGCCGTGTCACAGGCCATGTTGACAGCTTAAAGGCGGTTCCACACGAGTAGTCGTGTCTGGTCGTGGGTCGTGTCATCTGACATGGGTACAGACACGTCCGTGTTGTTCGTCGTGTTCTTCACACACATGTTGGTTGGCAGTCGAAGTTGAATTTATGCCGAAAAGGACACGGTTAGGAACACTGGCGTAGCCTACCCGTTTGGTGCTGTTTCATTTTCTTCCAGTTCTTCTGTTCCATCCCGGATAGGACACGGGTAGGCAACACGGGCGTGTGCCTACCCATGTGGGCCCAATTCTTGTCCTGTCATCAGCCATGTCGAATCCGTGAACTCCTCTGTTTGCTCCAAGAATTTTAGTTCCACTGGTTAGCAATACCTGCATTAGAAAAATGAAGGAATAAATAGATAGCTTAATACATGAAATAATAGAGACTCCTAACTGTGCTCTTCTACTCATGATAAAGCAAATTCATAACTATTCTCGCGAAATTACTACATAGGGAGGTAGAAAATAGTGGACATGATTACAATTATGATAGTAAAAAGCCTATCATAATTGTACTCATCAAATACCACCAAACTTAGATGTTTGCTTGTCTCTAAGCAAACTAATTCAACATTTGGGCTACCAATAAATAATTTTTCTTCTGAACACTGGTTACTATGAATTTAAAGAGAACTTTGATGATGTAATCGTATAGGAAATAGTATAGCAGACTTTTCTAAATATAACTTTATCTTAAAATTCCTCCAATATATCTTTTAACTATCTTTCACTCTTACTTAGAAATAGAAGTATAGTCATCCATAACAATTGTGAGGAGAAAATAACAATCTCGATAAGATATGTATTAGTATTTCAAAACTTATAAGTACTGATGAGTCCCGTTTATATAGGGTTTTGCGGACTCATCTGGGCTGTTTTTCCTGTCTTTGCACTTCACTTTTTAGCTATTTTCATTGATATTTCATTACCACTGCGTTTCACGTTTAGTGCACCTTTCTAGCCCGAGGGTGCGCAATTGCGCATTCGTTTGCCGGGGGTATGCACTTGGTGCTCCTCGGGGCTCGTTCCAGTGTTTTTATTTCTTTTTGTTGATTATTGGAGGGTCATCCGTTGCTAGTATTTTTGTGGGCAGGTGGTCAGTTTTCCCTGCTTAGGAATGCTGAATTGAGGAAACCGCACGACTGTGTCTTTTATTGACGCACGGTTTGTTTCTGTCGTGCGCTTTCCTGCAGATTACTTGGGAAGATTGACCAGCTCGTGCGATTGCTTCACCCACGGTTTCTTCAGAACCGTGCGCGAAGGAAGCACACGGTTTTCCTGTAGCCTGTTGGTTTTTATCTGTTCTGTGGCTGGTCGTGCATTTTCTTCCAGCACGGGCGGAAGCGCCCGTGCGCGCGTAAACGGACGATTTCTCCTGATTGCCTGCGTTTTCTGCTTGCTGTCGTTACCCGTGCGAATTACTTCACGCACGGGCGGAATCGCCCGTGCGCGAGTAAAATCGCACGTGCCCGAGTAAAATCGCACGAGTCAACGCTTCTTATTCCTCAGGCGCGTCCTGGTTATTAATTTCGCACGTTTCATGCACGGTCATGCGCTAGACCGTGCGTGACCAATTTTTCTAACTTTTACTATTTAAGATGCAGACTTCTCCTGGACCCGGACTGCTTATTTTTCCCCTGCCATTTCCGCCCATTGGAGTGGGAACTTGCCCCTCCAGTCATCGTTTTCTCTCTCTTCCTTGGAGGGTTGATCCATCCACCCTTTCTCCTCCAAAGAGCTTGCAAAAGGTTTGTCTCCGGCCACCACCACCATTGCCGACCTCCAAGTTGTTGTTCGAGTTCTTTGTTGCTGAACTTGTGAAGCATTTGGCTCAGATCTGCATCAACAACTACAACACGAAGAAGCCGGTTGCGAAGAAAGAAGTGACAACCCTTCGAGATACCGGATTCCTTCCAAAGACCGAGCTAGGATGAGGCTCGACAACCCTCGCTTCCGGCCGCGAACCTTTGAGAGTCTTCGAGTGTTTGGTTGTATTTCTTTCCCCTTTTTTTCTTGGATTTATGTCAAACTGAACTTGTGCTAGTAGCTTGAGATTTATTAACTATGTTTTGTTCAAGGTCTTGTTACAGTTTTGTACGGTGATTCCTTGTTCATGATATATGTTGATGAGTTTCCTCCGTGTTCTAAACACCTTTCCTTGTTCATGAAAAGGTGTTTACAACCCTCGTTAGTTCGTTCGTCTCCGCTATTACTCCTTAGAGTAATTCATCCGGGAGACGAGGTGACGACGACCCGCACTAGTTTGTTGTTGCTTAGTGTAGAAAAACCGAAATCAAAACTCTCGATTTTATTTAGCACTTTCATTCATTTCTCTGAAAGCGAAATCTATGCTCCCTACCTGCACTCCGTGTGAGATCGATACTTGGGGAAGCTACTCCTCCATTTTATTACTTGGCCGTGAACGGTAATCTTATCGCCAGCGCATCAAGTTTTTGGCGTCGTTGCTGGAGAGTGCAACTGTTGTGTGGATTTCGTTTCTTTTGGGAAAGGTTTTTGAGTGTTGCTTGTATTTTTAGAAATTTGGAGGCTGTTTGATGATTCTATCCTTTTCTGTACTCACATTATTCTGTTCGATTTTTGCCATAGACTAATTCAAAATGCAGGGCATTATGATAGCCTCTAACCACAAGGCGGATAACTTTGAGGTGTCCGCGGATCTGATCGAGTTTGTCTCGCAGTATTATTTATTTCATGGGTTCCAAGGAGAGAATGTCAGGCCTCATATCGATAGCTTTTTGGAGCTTTGTGGCTATGATTAGACTTTTCGCATTTTCTCTTACAGGGAAGGCTAGACAATGGTATAGGGATATCTTCCCGAGTGCATTGACTTTGTGGAAGTGTGTTGAAGTTCAATTCCTCGGAAAGTTCTGTTCTCACACGTTGTTGACACAGGTGAATTTAGATCTGGTCTTGTTCGCGCAGGCTCCCAGTGAGTCTCTCTATGAGGCTTGGGAAAGATTAGAGATGTTACGATCGAGGTGCTCTGGGCTGGATGCCTCTAGGGTGCCGTTTTTGCAAGCTTTTTATTTCGGTATTAATGAGAGGTTTCGATACCTGTTCAACACAGCCGCTGGTGGTGCCCTCCTGAACAGGACTACGGATGGTGCTTGGCGGATCGTGTCTGATGTGGTGTGTTCGAGTAGTTTGTGGAAGATGCTTCCCGTAACCGAGGTGGACGACAGCTCTGGCTTCAGAGCTAATAATACAGGGGTGAGCGAACATCTTTTTTGTGGTTTTCTGGAATTGTTTGAAAGGTGGTGGCAGACCCAAGCTGTAATATTTCGACAGCTACAGGATATCATCGCCGCTATTGGTAAGATGTTGAATTTGTGGGTATGTTGTCATGATGAAACTATTAATGCTATGAACCTCAGAAGTGGTAGGTTGGTAGAGAATCCTGCACTTCAGGAGGACCTGCATTCTGAACGCCAGGCTGTGCGCGGTACCAATGTGCCTTTCGAGGAACCGTCGGTGAGTTTTACACCTAAAGTTGAAACTTAGCCAGCGCAACCAACATTTCCGCATAGGTTACAGAATATCAGAAAGGAGAGGTAGCAGCAAAATTTTCAGGATATTTTGAAAGGGATTTAGAATAACATTCCCATGGTGGATTTGCTAACTCAGGTGCCTCGCTATGTGAAGTGCTTGAAAGATCTTTTGGCCAAACATCGGGCCTTTGAGTTATGCGACAGTATTTCGATCCGGGAGGATTGTCCCACTATGGCAGTACGACATTGGCCTCTGAAACAAAAAGATCAAGGGAGCTTTACGATTGCTTGCACCATTGGGCGATCCGTGATTAGACGGGCTTTATGCGATTCGGGAGCATCTATCAACCTTATGCCGCTATCCGTCTTCTGTGAGCTGGACTCTGGGGTTCTCAGGCCCACTAATGTCATTCTACAGTTGGTTCATCGGTCGAAGAAGAAACCTGTGGGAGTGGTTGAAGATCTCACGGTTGCTCTTAATGGGTTGGCCTTTCCGGCGGACTTTGTTATTCTTGACATTGAGAACACGTCTGACACTCCCATTATTCTGGGGCGGCCATTCCTTGCCACTGCCAGGGCCATCCTTGATACGGAGAAGGGTTCGTTGACGTTGCGTCTTTGATCAGAAGAAACGGTTTTAGATATGTATAAAGTGTCAAGAGAGGTTGACCGAGCATAGTTGGGTGTAATGGAGTTTCAGGAGGATAAAGTTGAGTTATGGGGACCCGATATGAACATTCTGGAAAGGCCTCATGAGGCGCGGGATGGAGGCCCTGAGCGTGCGGCTGTTCCCCCGTTCGATTCCGATGACTTTCGCGAGCTCAAGCAGCTTCCTAATACTTTGAAGTATGCCTTTCTAGGGGAGAAAGACACCCACCCTGTCATTATTTCAGCATACCTTGCGGCTGATCAGGAATGACGTCTCGTTGATTTGATAAAGTTACATAGGAAAGCATTTGGGTGGAAAATTTCAGATGTTCAAGGGATCAGTCCCGCTGTTTGAATGCAAAAGATTTTACTGGAGGATAATTTCAAGCCATCGGCCTAACCGCGACGCCGATTAAATACTATGTTGCAGGAGGTGGTAAGAAAGAGGTCATCAAACCTCTGGATGCTGGGATTATTTATCCCATAAGCAACAGTGAATGGGTGAGTCCGGTTCAGCTAGTCCCCAAAAAAGGAGGTGTTACTATCATCCGTAATGAGATTGGCGAACCGCTTATTGCTAGGCCTGTTATTGGGTGGAGAGTTTGCATTGATTATCGAAAGTCAAATACAGCGACCAGAAAAGACCACTTCGCACTGCCATTCATGGACCAGATGCTGGAAAGGCTGGCCAGGCATGGGTACTACTGTCTTTTGGATGGGTATTCGGGATATTATCAGCTGGCTATTGCCCCTGCGGACCAATAAAAGATGACGTTTACGTGCCCATCAGGGACTTTTGCTTTTTGGCGACTTCCTTTGGGGTTGTGCAACGGTGTAGCCACTTTTTAGCATTGAATGACTGTAATTTTTCGTGAAATGGTTGGAGATTTCTTAGAAGTGTTCATGGATGAATTTTCCCTATTTGGTGATAGCTTTGATGGAGCATTGCGTAACCTCTCGTTGGTCTTGCAGCGCTACAATACTACCAATTTAGTGCTCAACTGGGTGAAGTGCCATTTCATGGTGCGTGAGGGGATTGTTCTGGGGCACAAAGTCCCTCAGCTGGGGCTAGAAGTAGATCCTACAAAGGTTGAGGTGATTAAAAACCTGCCCCTCCTTCGTCTCTACATGGCATTAGAAGTTTCTTGAGGCATGCTGTGTTCTATCGGCGCTTCATTTGGGATTTATCGGCTATAGCTAAGCCCTTATCAAATCTTTTAGTGAAGGATGCTAAGTTTGAGTTTACTGATGACTGTCATTGGTCATTTAACTGCTTGAAAGATCGCTTGGTTACTGCCCCGATTCTCTCATCCCCTAATTGGACAGCGTCTTTTGAGTTAATGTGTGATGCTAGTGATGTGGCAGTGGGGGTTGTGTTGGGGTAGCGTAAAAATAAAATCTTCCAAATGATTGCTTACGCGAGTCGGACATTGAACGATGCGCAGCTAAATTACACCACCACCGAGAAGGAGTTCTTGGCTGTCGTCTTTGCTTTTGAAAAGTTCCACTCCTATTTGGTCCTTTCCAAGGTGGTGGTGCATTCTGACCATGCGGCGATTCGCTTCCTCATGCGCAAGAAAGATGCCAAACCTCGGCTTATGCGTTGGATTTTATTACTGCAGGGGTATGATATTGAAATTCGGGATTGCCGAGGAATTGATAATGTGATTGCCGATCATCTGTCGAGACTTGACGGGGAAGGATGCGAGAATTCGCGTGGAATTTCTATTTCTGATTCCTTTCCTGAAGAAGGCCTCTTCGCACTTTCGTCTGCTACGCCTGCCCCGTGGTATGCTGATTTTGCCAATTTTTTGGCAAGCAAAGCATTGCCTTCGCATTTAACGTATCAACAAAAGAAAACGTTTTTCTCTGACGTCAAATATTACCTTTGGGAGGATCCTCTCTTGTTCCGCACCTGCGCTGACAGTGTTATTTGACGTTGCGTCCCATAAATTGAGGTTAAAGACATTCTGCGGCAATGAAATGACCGTGAGGCAGGTGGACATTTTGGTGCCGCACGGACATCTCGCAAGGTCCTTCAGTGTGGATTATTTTGGCCTACACTGTTTTGGGATTCTTTTACATATGTCAAAGAGTGCAACGTATGTCAACGCACTGGAAACATCGCTCAACGTGATGAGATGCCTCTGAACAATATGCTGGTCTGCGAGTTATTTGATGTTTGGGGAATTGACTTTATGGGTCCCTTCCCCATGTCGCATGGGAAGCAGTACATTTTGGTCGTTGTTGATTATGTGTCCAAATGGGTGGAGGCAGAGGCGGTTGCATCGAATTATGCTCGCACCGTACTCCGCTTCCTGCATAAAAATATCTTATCCCGCTTTGGTGCCCCGAGGACTATAATTAGCGACGAAGGTAGTCATTTTTGCAACTGGCAATTCACTCAATTGCTGAAAAGGTTCGGTGTTCATCACAAGGTTGCATTGGCGTACCATCCCCAGACTTGTGGTCAAGTGGAAGTTTCGAACAGAGAGTTGAAGCGAATTTTGGAAAAATCGATCCACTCCAACCGAAAGTAATGGGCTAAGCGTGTGGATGATGCTTTTTGGGCTTATCGAACGACATTTAAGACGCCCATTGGGATGTCGCCATTCCAGCTGGTTTATGGGAAATCTTGGCACCTTCCGGTTGAATTGGAACACAAGGTCCTGTGGTCCACTAAATTGCTCAACATGGACTTCAAGGAGGTGTCGCGTAAGAGGCGTGGGCAAATTTGCGAGCTTGACGAATTCCGCTTGCGCGCATATGAAAGCACGAGCATATATAAGGAAAGGACCAAACACTGGCATGATAGTCGTATCTTGCCCAAGGAATTCAAGCCGGACGACCAGGTTCTTTTGTACAATTCACGCTTACGGCTTTTCCATGGGAAGTTGAAGTCCAGATGGAGTGGTACTTATACTGTAGTGAGTGCCTCTCCCTACGGAGCAATTGAGATTCGAGATAGCAAGGAAAACACTTTCAAAGTGAATGGGCACCGCTTGAAGCAGTTTGATGGTGGCGTTATAAAAAAGGACGTGCACTGCTTGTGGTTACAAGATTCCAATGATGGCTTGGCTTCTTGAGTTGTTTTACTTTTACTGTCTTTTTAATTTACTTTCTTGCGCGAGTGGTTACCTGAACATTATATACAACTGTGAATACAAGTATTTGGTCCACCTTAATGATGGTAAAGAAAAGGGCTTGTGGGAGTCAACCCAATTTTGTTGCATTTAATTTGTTTGCTTAGCTTTTTGAGTGTGTAGGTCTGTTATTTGCTGGTTGGAGATGAGCTTCTTGCAGGTGATTTTGTCTGGGCTGCGGGCTTAGTGATCAAGATTAAGGCCAATCTACTGGTGTGCTCATCTTCTGAGCATTGGGTAACTTCTCCCCTTTTCTCATTTTTAATTTTCACTTCCACTTATTTTGATGTGCTTTTTAGCTTAAGTCTGGGGGAGAGCTTGTCGATGTTACCTTTGCACGTGCACTTCGTTTGCATACCAGTAGTTGTTATTAATATATTTGTTTAGTTCATTGCATTGCGCATTTTTGCACCCACATGAGTGCGTACTTAACTTTTTGCGTAAGGCGAGTCAAACTTGTTTCTTTCGTTAGATTTAGGAAAATTACCTTGCTAACATAGGATTGTGAGACGGGGTAAAATGTTGACCTTGCTGTGCTCCTAGTCGAATGCTCTCGTCTTGTGTAGAAATTAGAGTAGAATTAATTTTTCTGCATTCTTTTAGTTTTATGTTTTTCTAATTGCGTAAATTCTTTTTATTCTACTCAAAAATTGCTGAATCTGGTGTGAATCCGACAGTAGCTTAGGGATATGTGTAGACAACCGTTAGATTCATATTGCTCGAGTAGGGAGGATGGATAATCTTTCTCGTTGGCTAAAACTTGCCTCAAACTACTCTCAAAGCATTGGTGGAGGGTTAGTTAAGCATGAGCATGATGTAGGCCATCATTTTGGCCAGGTTGAGCTTTGTACCCGTTCCTAACATTTTATCCTCGATAGTCCCATTGAGCCTACCTCTCCTTTGATTCAGCCCCACTTATATTTCACCAAAGCCTAGTAGACGACCCTAGTCGCACACCCAAGTCTAGCTTTGCTGTTTTCTAATTTGATTGATGGGGGTGTTGATGCGGTGTGGATCTTGGTGAAATGTGTGGATGTGCTCCCATGAAATTATTTGCTGGAATTGTGCATAAGAAAAAGAAAAAAATAAAATGAAAAGTTATTAAAAAATGAAAAAGAAAGAAAAAGTGGATAGAAAAGCGTAACTGAAAATCTGTTTTGAGTTAGTTTTTCTTGTGGCGTAGGCGGTGCACACACCTGTATTTTAAAAATTAAGTCTGGGGGTGTGGTGTTCCTGCGTGTTTTGTGGATAGCGGATAGCTTCTTTTGGTGCTAGCTCAGCTGGGTTTTGTGCGTAGCCTTTGTTTTTATCCTTGATTACCCCGCCATAACCCAAGCCCCATTACACCCCGAAGTCCTACGGACTTGCGCTTAAGGCAAACTAGAGCCGTGGAGAGAGTGCGAACAGGAAGCATATGGTCCCCGACATGGTGGATTCCTTTGGAGGTTGTCTCGAATCCCGATCTTTGGCAATACTCGCCTTAGCGGATAGTCTATTTTCTCCCTGCGTGGTCGGAGGATTTCA